>JAPFFF010000002.1:6097748-7317298 GCA_039105265.1 Tritrichomonas musculus
ATTCAACTTATAAGGAGTTATAATATCAAAGATATAGACTAAAAAATTTCTAGCCTGAAAATGAAATATTGAGTTTTGTTTTTACTTTACCATCACAAATTTATGAGGTTAATTAACCTGCATTTTAATTTTATGTTTAAAACAATGTAAAATCAAATTGATCATGATTATTTGATTGTTTGCTTATTTTTAAGTATTTTCACACTTACATCATTTTTATTATATAATAAAAATGTAATATTTGATTTATTAATTTGATGAATGTAAAAAAATTGTTTCTCCAAATCAGAAAAATTAGTCTTGTTTTTATACTCAAAAAAAATATTCAATTGAACAACAAGACGATCTTTTTCAATACTGAAATTAAAAAAAAAATTCAGTTGTCCAATAATTGTAATAACTAATAAAATATTTAACACTATTCTCTTTATGATTATTAAAAATCCAGGACTATAGGAATTATACAATTCAAAAATAAATGGTCAAATAACTTTTTGAATTCATTTGGTCCTAAAGTCTTGGACTTATAACAAGCATAATTCTTTTTATCATATTATTAAACTCAAAGAAATAAAAGCAATAAAAACATTTTTATCTTACATTTTAAACAAGTGCCTTCACTTTTAGAGTTTTTCTCCCTCAAAAAGTGAACCATTCAAGAGACTTTTGAATTTTTTTGGTCAGTTAAGCTATGGTCATAGTTTTGTAACAAAATTTCATATTTGAAATTACATATCATAATAAGTGACTTCAAGTAATTAATAATTTGGTATCAAATATTCAAAACACAGACAAGTTGATAAAAAGCGCTTTCAATAAAGCAAAAGAATTCACAAGAATAATATTAATTGGGAAAACAGGAGCTGGAAAAAGCTCACTTGCCAATGAATTACCGGGATGTAACCTTCATATTTTGAAAGATGAGAATAATATAATTAAAGTAGATGTAGAAAACCCCCTATTCAAAATAGGAAATGTAATGAATTCAGAAACAACAGTGCCTAATATTGTAGCAGACGATGATCATAAGTTATTATATTGCGATGCACCAGGTTTTTCAGATGCCAGAGGACCATATCAGGATAATTATCCTGATAAACATAGACTTTGTAGAAACAAAGACAGTGAAAGCGAGTATTCGTCTTTCAATAACCGTAGCGGCCCTCCACCTCCAGTTCGACCAGGAATGTTTCCTGGAGATAACATGAATTTTAACCGTAGCGGTGCTCCACCAGGAATGTTTCCTGGAGGTAACAGGAATTTCGGCCAAAATGATGGTACAGCTCCACCAGGAATGTTTCCTGGAGATAACATGAATTTTAACCGTAGCGGCGCTCCACCTCCAGCTCCACCAGGAATGTTTCCTGGTGGTAACATGAATATTAAGCATGGTGGACCTCCTTCTTAATTGGAAAAAAGCTTCATAAAAATTTTTTAAAAAAATTAACTGAAATGTTTAAAATTTTTTAAAAGCAAATATTCAAATTAATCACAAAACCCCTAACATTACCGTTTACAATTTTTCATCGATACCTGCAAAATATTTTTATCTCAACAAAATATTATATTTACTTAATTTAAAATATATATTATGTTTATTCACATTATATTAATGTTTATAGGATAATTTTAATCAGATATTTTGAAATTAAAATCTTAATATTTGCAATATTATATGTCAGAAATAGAATTGCAATGTATTCTGTTTAAACATTAGTAAATCCATTGTATAACTATAAGCTAGATGCATTTTCGTTTAAATTTTCGTTAAACTGGAAATTTATGATCATCAGTTTTAAAAACTTTTGAAATAATTAAAACTTGTTAAAAATATTTGCTTGATTAATTTATATATTTAACACTTAATCCAATTCAAAGTTGCTAATGAGTAATTAAAAGGATCTTTTTTATCAAAAATTTTGAAACATGAAATATCACAATGAGATGTTCCATTCAAATTAAAAAAATTTTATTTATGAAATTTTCAATACTCTATTTGACATCACTTTTATGATTGAAGATTTCAAAACAGTTATTGTGAAAAACCTCAATTATGATACTTGTAAGTGCCAAATCAGAAAGCATTTTGAAAAGGTTGGCGAAGTAGACACAATTGAAATAATCCACGATTGCAGAGGACGATCAAAAGGAGTTGCCTTTGTGACATTTGAATGTGAAAATGATGCAGGAAAGGCCGTTAAAACTCTACGTAATTCAGTACTTGATGATAATGCGATTTCGGTTGATTATATTTTCATAAAAAGAATACCAACAAGAGAAAATCATGAAAGAAATGAAGAAAATCATTTTATCCGTGAAAGGAAAGAAGGAAACACAAATCTCCCTGCATCCAATTTCATAATTTATGTTAAAAATCTAGCAGGGAAACATTTTGAATTGAATGTCAATCCTTATTATCGTATTGAAGAGGTCAAAGAAATGATACAAGAAAAAGAAGGAATTCCTCCAAATCAACAATATTTAATTTATGCCGGCAGAGTGCTTGAAGACAGAAACGATTTGATGGATTATGCAATAGGAAATAAATCAACCATTAATTTAGTTATTCGAATAAGTGGTGGAAAACCAGTGATTTATCTTTACCCAGAAAAAGACGACTTTGATGTTAGCGTTAATGTCAGCATGAAAAAAGAGGATGGCGAAATTACATCAATATATCCTCGCATAAAAGATGATGAAAGCAACACATGGATTGTCAAAGCAAATCGAAATGGGGAAATTGATTACAACAATAGAAAGCATTACTACCTCTTCTGGGAGTGCTTGTTCAATGAAAGTTTCAACATTGATGAAGGCTTCGTGATCAAAGGAGATCAGTGCTACCAATTTTTTGAAGAAAAACTCCAGTTCCTTGGATTTAAGGACAATGAAGCAAACGATTTCATCACTTACTGGTGCCCAAGGATGGAACATAGCAAATATGTTCTGATCAATTTCCAAGGCGAAGACTATGATCGAAGGGCTCCTTTGAAAATTGAACCAAAGCCAGATCGTATCATACGTATTTTTATGACATTCAAATTGCTTGATGAATTTATATCAATCCCAATTCAAGATATCGAAAAGTTCAAAATTGAAGATAGGAAAGGTTTCTTTGTTTTAGAGTGGGGAGGATCTCAAATTAAAGAGTAAAACTTTTTCTTTTAAAATTTTAATCGATGCTATTTTATTCAATATTTCGAAGAAAGGAGAAATGAGAAAGTAAAAAGCAAAAGCAAAATTTTTAAATAAAAGCAAAAGCAAAAGTAAAAGATAGCAATTGCATTGCTTGTTTAGCACAATGGTAATGCATTGCTTGCCGAATAGCGGCTGCCAGGTCGATATTTTCGATTTGATGCAGTCCAATTTGCCCGATCTAAGTTTACACTTAAGGGTAAAGTTGGCTTTTCTTTTTTTTGAAATCTTTTAATTTATTCTATGTGCTGCTTGAATGAATTGTATGATCATTGAATTTATTTCTATGCAAATTCAATCTTTTCTGAGGGGCATTCAAATGTACAGAAAAAAAGGAGCTCCACAGAGCTATCAAATCAAATTTTCAACTTCTAATCAACACAGATGAACGTAAAATATTCTAAATTTTGTATTTTTCTCAGAAAAATGAATAAAAAAGGAAAAAAATAAAATAACAAAAATTAGGATTATGCAATTATTACTTGAATGGTTTTTTATTAATAAAATTATGATATTATATATATATGCCATGCATCTATAAATATTTGTCAATTATTGTTAAACAATGCTACGTAGATGATGAGAAATAATGAATTTTTTTATAATTTTGAAAACACCAATTCTTGATCTGCTAGTCCTCATGGAATTTGGATGAAATATTTTTTTAATATGAATATTTTACATCCATATTTGATGTCAACACTAAAAAATACATTTTTTTGGTAGGGATAAAATAATTTTGATTTTACAACATGAAAATTTTTATTTTTCAAGTCGGCTCTTGTAGAAGGAGAATTGTTAGAAATCATTAAAGTGTATATATAATCGATACCAAATGTATTGATTAAAAATGCTTGATACAATAGTTGAAAAGCAAACAATTGAAAAATTTGGATAATGAAAATTGCAGCATTTCGTAATAAAATGTTTTTATCGTATTTAATACTGCATAACAAATACCCTAATTTGATTTTGAAATCAATATATTGCCTTGAAAACGAAAAAAAAGCGTTTTGGAATGAAATCAGTTTTTATAAAAATAATGGATAATTGTAAAATTTGAATTAAAATTAAAATTTTAACTAAAATTTATTATTGCTCTTATCTATTTATTATATTAATTAATATATTTACTAACATATAATATACTTATTATATTATTTAATTATAATAAATTAAAATGAATATATCATTTTATCACTATTTAAATCGTGATAATGGCCATTTTAATTATTTTAACTTTTGATACAATTGAATAGTATTAAAAATAATTTTAGGTTTTTATTTCAATTTTTGGAAATATATATAAATAAGCATATCTTATAATAATAATAACAATTTTAAATAAATTATTTGATATCTAGTAATATGGTCATAAATATAAGATGTTTTTAAAATCAATTTTTTATTTCAGGCAAAAAAATTTTTTTTTAACATTTTACTTTTTTTTTTTTATTTAGATGATTTTAATTTCTATTTTTAATTGGCTGAGTAATTAGAAAAAGTTTATCTGAAAATAGTTTTTAGAACTTTTTCAGTTTATACACGGTCAATGAGAAACTTTTTGATAAATCCTGAAATATTAAAAAGCGTGAATATCTATTCATGCTTTTTTATAGATTTATCAAATATTTTCTTTTTAGAAAAAATTCATAAAATTGGATTATCTTCGATTATTCCTCTCTAAAATTGTAAGAATTTTTTTATATTCCTTATTTTTTATTTAATTTGAATTTGAAAATAGTACATATCAAGCAAGATTATTAAAAAAATAAAAATTTGAGACAATCCTTTTAAAAAAAGTATTAAAAAGTAAAAAAAAAAATTATCGATAATATGTTAATGGAAATATGGTTAAAAATGAAATAATATAAATATAAAGTTTTGAATTAGATTTATTTTTTTTTATACAAAACTTTATTGAAAATATATTCTCATAGGCTTTGAAATTATTGAAAAGTTATATGAATTCAAATATCCTCTTAATAATTTTAATTAAAATAACTTAATGCAGCATTTTCAAAATACTTTATCATTGAATTAATATATATACAAATTTGTCATGCATATTTGTAGAACAAAAGCATTTTTTATTATGATTTATTTTTTAAGATAGAAACAATTGAATGAAATAATAAAAAATTAACATTCAATTATCTATGTTCTGACTTTTGAGAAAGTTGTGAAAATTTCAAAGAAAATTTTATTACTTATGACTTTTTGTGAAGTTCAAAAATTTTAGTTTATATTTACTTCACTTTTATTGTTTTTCATGAATCAACATACATTAAGACATTCAACTTTTCAAGAATTATTAGAAAGAAATGTACACAAACCAAAAAACATTGAAAAGATCAAAAGAAACTTGAAAGAGATATTATCAATCATTATCAATGGATATGGCTATGAAGGAATTGAATCTTATTGTTCTATGACAGAGAAATACATAATATCAAGAACAATATATTATGATTACTTGTTTTTAATTGATATTGTACTCAGAGATTTAGCCGAAAAAGTTTGCCAAGAAAAATTGGATGAACTGAAAAAAACCACTCAAATAAAATTAGGCTTCGATGCTTCGTGGAGCCACCGAAGAAATGGTCAACACTGCCTTGGAATTTTAATGGATTTAAAGACTAACTTCATTATTTGTTTCCATCTTGTTCACCATGGGAAAGAACAAGCTGCCTCTTTAAGTTCCACAGAAAAGCATTCAAAAAATATGGAAGGCATTTCATTGAACCATATCATCGAAAGGACACAAATAGACTCCTTAAGCAATCTAACTTTCATTCATGATTGCGATCTCACAGATCATAAATTAATATCAGAAAAACTTCCTCTTGCCAAAATTAAATTTGACACAAATCATTTATGCAAAAAAACCAAGAAAATTATAAATCAAATTTGCATGAACGATCAAGATTTGAAAAACCTTAATGAATTAATTCAAAATTTTTTTTCAATTTTACTACATGACAAAAATTTTAATAATGAAGAAAAACTCCAGAAATGGGAAAGCATGCCAAACTATTTTATTGAACATGAGGATCTGGACCCAGAATATAATGCTAAAGCATTAAAAACACTAGATGAATTAATCTCAGACATATCTGATACATTTAGTAAAGTTGATCCAGAGTATACTACCAACCCAATTGAGTCGTTTAACCATTCTCGTGCTTCAATAGCCAGCAAAAACACAGCCTTTAGAATTAGCTGGAGAATCCGTGCATATGTATCAATCATCAAATGGAATGTTCCATATTGGAAAAAAGCGATCTTTGATTCTTTTCAGTTAACACTTCCTAATCATGTAATGTTACATGAAAAAGCTTTGGTAGAAACAAAAAGAAAGAAAGCCACAACAACAAAAACAGATGCATATAAAAAGAAAAGAGCAATCAAAAGAAAAATAAAAGCCAATAAGTACAAAGTCAGTTCAAAAGATAAGATGGTACACAATTATGCTGATGACATGCTTGAAGATATTTCTTCAATGGATGTGCGAAACAAAAGACGAAAAGGGAAGTTTTCACCCGTACAGCAATTGATTATTGATGCTATATCAGCATTAGCCACTGAAGATAAGCCATTTGTGCCGTACAACAAAATAATGAAATATATTACTACATACTTTGACACAAGCAAATATGCTCGACCTCAATTCGTAATTAGATCGCAGGTAACCAGACTAGTCAACATGAACATTTTAATTCAAAAAAGATTTTCTTTTAAGCTTGTTTGACGAAATCAATTGATGATCATCAAACAATTATTTGATAATAAACATTCTTCTTATTACATTTATTTACTTTTTATTCTCCATATCTTTTGCTTTATTATGTTTATATAAATCTATTTATTCTATAAGAGATATTTTAAAAATAAAAAAAAAATAAAATTCAAAAGTTTATACAAATTATATGTATTTTTCTATGGTTTACATTTTTAATCTTATGAAAATAAAAGAAAAAAAATATTGAAAAATATGGATGATAGAAGCATTTCTAGAGGTTTTTAACACTTGGATATGAAACTAGAGATAAATAGGAGATCAATAGTAGTATAACTGGCGTTTGGTCAAGAACCTATTGTATGGGATATACATATGGATTTGAAAAAACTGAAAGAATATGAAAGGTTAGACTCTTTTGTTGATTTTTTTTTGGTATTTTGATTGCTGTTCATGGACTCTTTGTTCGAATTTGGAGAATTCAAATTTGAATTTTCCCAAATGATAAATAATCGAAAAAAGTAATCGTTTTTTTTTTTATTTAAAGTTTTTTATTTCAAGATCCTTAAAAAAAATTATATTACATATATATATTTGATATATATATATAAACAATTTATATATATGTTTAATTAATAATATTGATAATATGCTAATTAACTATATAAAGAGATAAAAACATATGAATTCAAAATCAGTTTAAATTATTAATTTTTTCTCAAAATATGAAATTTATAACAGATTTGTTTTTTATTAATTAATATAATCAATCAAAATAATAGTTATATTTGCATGATAATATTTATACAATTTGTGAGAAAGAATTACTAATTTTGAGAGTGCTAACCCTTATTTTAATTCAAAAACTGAAATATAATATATAGAATTTATTTGATTATTTTTTTATTAGTATCTTTGGATATAAATTGGATCAACTATTAATATTTATTTATAATGTTATATTTATAAATATTACATTAATAATCATATCATTGGAGTATTTGATAAAAATTTAATTAATTTAATTTATAAATACTGGCATAAAATAAAGATATTTGATCAATCTATGTCATATAATATTATATTTATTACCTAGATATAATATTTAATTCTTTATGCCAGAAAAATATAGAGATAATCTGACAATTATGTTTAATTTTTGAACAAATATAATCTATAATTGTATATTAGCACGCAACAAAATATATTAAATATTTAGATATCATATATATTTATAGATATTCAAAATGGCTAAATAAAAGTATTTTTATATAAATGAAAAATATTCTCAATTTTTTGAAAGAATGTTTTTTTTATTCAATTATTTGAGGCAATTGAAATGTAAAAAAATTGATATTTTTACAAATTCTCTTGTTTATAATATAAAATATATTTTAACAAAACATTAAACAAATCAAATATATATATTAATGTATATATATATAAAATAATTAATTTAAAATTTTTATTTGAAAAGATATATAAATATTTATCATATTTTAAAGGAATTTCTAATTTGCCATTAGCAAAAACTCATAGAATATTTTGAAAGATATTACAAAAAGTGGGGAAAAGTTGAGAAAAGCCAACTTTACCCTTAAACTTGGGAAGCAAGGACTGGTGGTTCGAGTCCACCAACAAGCATTTTTTTTTTTCTTTTCATTTTGGCAAATATAAACAAAAAGCATTAAAATGTTATCAAATGGCCTATATTGGTTCTAAATGCCCTATAAGAAACTATCATCAGATTAAAAAATACTCTCATCGATTTTTCAAAATTTAATTGAAATTAATCAAAATAAACTCGTTCTCAACGGTTGTACAAGTATTTGAGAGGAATTCAAATTTCGTATTTGAAATTTCGTTAATATCTAAATTTATAATAAATATTTATTTTATATACTTTCATAATTAACAATATAATGTTTGATTAGTTATAATGATTAAATAAGTTATTTAAAATATTGTTAAATTGAGCATTTAATTGCTTTTTTAAATTTTCTTCAGAAATGAATAAACTTCTATACAATTTTTGAATGTAGATAAATATAAATTCATAGAAAGAAAATTTTACATCATTCAAATTTTCAAAAGAAAAAATTATAATTGAATTCAAATCATTTTTATTTAGTATTCCTTAGAGAAAGCTAATCAGAATCTCGTGTATCATTAGTAAAAATGTTCCAACGCAACAAATAGATGCAAATTACATGGCACTTTGGAGTAACTCAGAACGTTCCCATGATTAATGATAATCAAATTTCAAATAAATATAGGCTCATTACCAAACTATATAGCAATTCAGCGATACTAGCTTACAAACTGTCATACATTTCCATTTCTTTTATTATATAAATCAAATCTAATCATAAATTCCTTTTTTTTATTCTTTTTTATTTAAATATGAAAAAACGGTTGTACAACCTAATTGAATTTTGAAAGTAGATAAATGTAAACTTTTGAATATCTCTCAATTAGTTGTACAACCGCTGAGAAGCAGTTTAAAAAAATTTTTAGTAATATCATTTGATGCCAAATATATATTCATTCATATAAAATATATTCATTTGTAATATCCAGTTGATAATTAAGTTTCATTATAATAAAATTAAGGGTGTACTTTCTCAAAAGCAACAATAATTAATTTTAAAAATATAAATTTTTTTTTTTAAATATAATGCAATAAATAAATAAGTATAATAGTAATTATTTTTATATTTTGATCTCAAAAAAATCTGATTTTCAAAATAATTATTAAGAAAATCTCTTTAAAAAAAGATTATATAACTTATTTTTAAATATATATATATTTATATTCATTTATTAATTTATATTTAAATATATATTTAATATTTATTTAATATTTCATAAGATACAAAAAGAAATAATAATATAAAACTTTTTATGATATTTATTTTATTATTATGAGAATTATATAACTTTTTGTGAAAGACATTATGATTTTATATCATATATAAACCTTCTTATTAATAATATTAATTGCATATATTATTCATTTTTCTGTGTTTATATAATGTATATATTATATAAATGTCAATAGTAAATTATTTAAAAAAATATTTACTGCAATATTAATTCTTTTAAAATTAAAAAAAATATATTTAATTTTTTTTATGATAAAAACTTTATTAGGAAAAATATTATCAAATGATTTTTAAGAATATATTTATATATTTATATTACAGATATATAAATAGAATATTATTATAAAAATATATCATAGAAAGATAGATATAATCTTATTATAATAAAAAAATAATTTATGAAAAAGTTCAAAAATATTTTTTCTATTTGAGAATATTTGAAAGATCAATTCAATATATAATTTTTAGTTTTTTTTATTTTGATAATATTTAACATGTAACAATATTTAAATAATATATAGTTATAAATAAAATAATAAATAGAGATAAATGTATAAAAATAAATGTTTACTGAATAAAATAAATATAAATTAATTTAATCTAAAGTTAGTTGAAAAACTGGTCGACATCATGAAAAACTAGTCGACATCATCGAACTTTTTGTGTAATTTTTTAGAAAATTTTGTTTATCTCCTCAGAAATCGCTAAAAACTGGTCTACATTCAATTATTCACAATTTTTAGTATCTCCTCACTTTTTCAGAAAATTGAAAATTTGTTAAAAAAATTTTTTTATTTTATTTTAGAGTGCGATCAGAGTACAACAACATAATTCCTTCAAGAAGAATGTTTCCCTGATATGAATTATCATTCCGTTTCATAATTATGGATATATATCCTAATGCATATACAGAAATTATTGATTTTACGAAAAATATAATGCATTATTTCGAAAAATCATCATATATAATCAATACAAATCTCGAAAATCTCAAGAATATCATTGAATACAATCGTTTTAAAAATGAAAATGAGTTATATAAACGTTCAAGATTAATATATTTAAATATAGTTAGAAATGGGTTTTGTGCCAATTCATATGGTAATAACTAAAATTGATTACTGGAATTAGTGAAAATATTGGTTTTAGTTAGAGAAATTAAATATTTTTCTTTTATTATTAAGGATAATGATGTAAAGATGTTCTTTGTGAACATTAACCATAATATATAGGGGGTGGAAAAAGTCTTTGCGTCTACCTTTTTTATGCTATTATTAGTTACTAAATAAAAAAACAAATATATAAATATGTTGATAATTAGATGAGCTTTTAAATGTAATATTTGTGATAAAAAATTATTTATTGAAACACTTCAATCACTCATTTGAAAAAAAGACGTTAACACAAATACGTTAAGCATTTTTAATGGATATAGAAATCAGATGTGTTATACATTTCCTCTGGTTGAAAGGAAACACAAATAAAGAAATATATGAATCTATAATAGAAGCATATGGTGAAAATTCTATTTCACTCAGAACTGTTCAAGATCGGACAAAAAAGTGCAAACAAGGTGACTATTCAATTTTTAACTTACCGAGATCCGGAAGACCTCCAAAAGATGAACTCGTTCAGAAAATTAAAGATATACTTCAAGAAGATCCTTATCTCAGTACAAAAAAAATATCTAAAAAGGTTGGAGCTGATTCTAAAACCGTTAAGAAGATTTTAACCATAAATCTTTCAATGAGTAAGGTCAATTTTAAATGGGTTCCATATCAACCTACTCCAGAAATAAAGGCAAAACGAGTTGAAATAGCTCAGAAATTATATAATTTCCTTTCCAACTCAAATGAACGCAAGTTGAACAAAGTTTTGACTCAGGATGAATCATGGTTTTATCTCGTCAATCAAAGAAATTCCATGTGGCTTGAAAATGGAAGGCCTCGTCCGTTTAAAGTTAAGCAAACAATTGGAGCAAAAAAATTAATGGTGTCTTTTATTTGGGGTAGAACAGGTTTCAAAGGAATTACAATGTTACCTATTGGACAAAAATTTAATAAAGCTTTCTTTTCTGAAAATGTACTAGGAGATTTGGCCAAATCAATAAACACAAAAGCATATTTTTTACATTTAGATATCGCCAGACCACACTTAACACATGAAAAATACGATGAATTGGGCATCATTAGATTAGATCATCCGGCTTACTCGCCGGATCTGGCTCCATCAGATTTTTTTCTGTTTGGATATTTAAAAAAACTGTTAGAAGGTCAAATATTTGACAATGAAAACGAACTTTTTGAAAAGATCAAAGAATTGTCATATGAAATTCCAACAGATGTTCTCAAATCTGTGTATGATGAATGGATCAAAAGGCTTTTAATTGTAATTGAAAGAGAAGGTGATTATATATATTAAACAATATTTAATTTAATGATATCTTATTTTTTATATATAAAAAAAAGCAGACGCAAGGACTTTTTCCACCCCCTATAATTAATAAGCTAATGATAATAATGATAAATGCATCATTTATCTTCAATTGATACATATTTCCTATATATTTGGTAGATATGAAGAAAATTTGAACTTTTACATGAATTTCAATAATCTTTCAAAATTGAGATTCATTGATTTAACAATTTGAGTAATTTCTCTCAATAATTGAATGAGTTCTATGATGATATCGACCTGTTTTTTCTGATGTTTACTGGTTTATCCACTTACTTTATTATTAAAAATTGTTAATATAAACTGTAGCCTTTACTTTTTTCTCATCACAAATTACTTAACGTAACTTTTTAACGTTTATATTCTTTAATCCCTATTTTGGTTGTTGTATTTGCATTTTTTTGGTAAAAATATCAAGTTTTCAAATTAAATTTTATTAAAAAAATCAATGAACAGATAAAATTAAAATTTTGAGGCACTTAAGTTTATATTTTATATAATCGCTTTTTAGTATTGGTTTTATATGTTAAAATGAAATTAAAAGTTTATAAAACAATATTATAATAGTAAATAATCTAGAAATCTCGAGTAATGTGAATTGGTTGGCTCACAGAGTGATTATATGCTTTTTATAAAATGGTCAATCATTTCACCTTTACAAAAAATGATTTTTAAGGTTCTCCTTTCAAATTCAAAAGATTAAATTCAATGAGATTTCACAAATAAAATATACATAAATATTGTTTTTAAAAATGAATTAAAATATGAAATTTATATAGATATATATTTCAAATGATTGAATAAAAACATTTTTATGAAATCTTATCGATTTTGTTTTTTTAAAGATAGAAATCATAGAATTAAAAAATTTTGAATGAAATTTTGAATGAAATAAGATTTAATCGTTGAGGCCATATTTATTTTATTTTTCACCAAAACTTTTTCCGAAAAATGCTCTATTGAATTATTTATTCTATGAGTTAATTCAATATTGAATGATTTACATTTTTTTTTGGGAAGGAGAACCTTAAAAATTGCATTTTACTTTTACAAAAATGATTTTATAAAATAATTTAATTTCTAATTTATTTATTCACAAAAAATTATTTAGTATATTATCTTTTTTCAGAGATATGATTCTTTTATGTATTCAATATTTTCAATAAAAAATACATTGTACAAACCTTGTATTTTTTCTATCGTTCTTTGTAGAACAAGGTTGGCACAAAAAGTGAAGTCTAATAAACTGGAAGTCAAAAGTCGGACTGTGAATTGAATAAATTTGAATAAAAAATTTTAAAAATAAAGAAAAAACTCAAAAATTTTAATTCAAAATTCACACTTTTACATTGAAAAATCGTCCGATTTTTGATCTGCTTCAAAAAGTGAAAAAATTAAAATATTTTTATTCAAAAAGTTAACAATTGTAAAAGTAGTATACGTTAGGCTGTGCGCCCTTAACGGTCGCCCAGACCTAACTGCGCCGATGATTTCACCAAGGCCATTTATAAATTTTTTTTCTCTATTTTTATTTTTATTTTTATATTTTTTTCTTCATATCAAAAAACAAATGTGGGGAAAAAGAAGGAACTATATGATCACATTCTGGACACATGAATACCCTAAAGAGCTGCCAGATAACTCCACTTATCTATGTACATGTGAGGATACTTGTGAGAATGGCAGATATCATGGTCATGCATTCATTTATTTCAAAAATCCAGAAGATATGAAGTGTGTTAAGAGCTTATTTGGTCATAATGCTCATTTAGAAGTGCCTCGTAGAAACAGCTGGTGTATTCGATATATACTGAATAACAATACGAGAAAACATGACTTCCAAGAATTTGGTGAACGGCCATTAGATTAATTTTTTGTATTTGAAAAATGAGCTTTGTTCCATTAAAAGGCTTTATAAATGACTATGAGATTTTAAATAAATACCCTTTCACAATAAGAAATAAGAAGACACGTAAACCATTGAAAGATTCAAAACATAATGAAGGTTATTTGACGGTTAATTTGAATGGTGTAAACTATTTAAAACACGTTATTATTGCCAAACAATTTTTGCCTAACGATGATCCTGCTCACAAAAAAGAAGTCGATCATAAAAACCGTAATCGTAAAGATAACCGTCTATGTAATTTACGATGGGTAACACATTCTGAAAACAATTATAATCGTAAAATGCCGTAATTTATTTTTATTCAAAATGTCAGATATAATAATTATTCAAGGTCAAATTCGTTTCAATCCACCTATAACAAATCAAAAAGTTGCAGATTTGAAAAGAGAACACAATTTTAAATATATAGATATCACAAATAATTATGTGACATGTTTAGTGCCCTATAATTGGATACCAGCAAAGGGGTTTAGGGATGAATTAGAAATATTTGCGAATAATATGAAGGGCAAATTATTTAGAGAACGTTTTAGTGGTGAAATTTTGGCCTATAAAGGATCGCCTAATGCTAAATCTGCTTGGCGTTATTTCATTAAATATGGGAAGGTGCAAAGTGACAATAATGCTGCCTTTAAGTTCATAAAATATTATAAGCCCAAACCAAAAAGACATGCAAAATGGGTGAAGCCAGAGCATGATGATGCATTACCGCCACCTCAAGAAGAGCCATCACAAAATAAAACAATCTTTCAGAAAAAGTCATCGTCTTCGGCCAAACCTATACTTAAAAAGTTGGCATCTTCATCGTCTTCTTCTCAAACATCTACATTATCATCAAGCGGTACATCAAGAGCGCCATCTCCTCCCCCACCCCCACAAACATCCCCTCAATCATCAAAACAAACATCAAGGCACACATCAAGACCACCAACACCTCCAATGGATCTAGACCAATTTATTGATTATAATGCAATCACTGATAATAATTCACAATTAGAATCAAAAGAAGTATATCCATATCTAAAACTATTAGTAGAAAAAGGAAAAAAGGTGAAAAGAATAGGACATGTAGCCTTATTGCCTCCTGATTGGTTTTATTATCTATATGAGAATCCGAAACAAGAAGCAGTGGACTCTCTCTTTGAGTATCTTAGTAAAGCTCCACAGTTTAATAAGAAACCAATTGATTATTATGATTGCATTGTAATTCCTGCTGAACTAGAGGAACATTGGATATTAATAGTAATCGATAATGGCAATAAAGATATCGGTGTATATGATTCAAACATGAAAGCATACCCAGATATCGGTAAAATAATAAATAAATTCTTGAAATCACAAGGCATTAATCAGAAATATCCAATGAGATATAATCGTGTTCCTAAACAAAATAATGATATTGATTGTGCTATATTAATGATGCAAAATGCAAGGATATTATTGCATGATGGTAAATGGCCTTATCCAATAGATGACGTACCTAATATTAGACAAAGAATTGCACGTGAATTAAAGAGCAAATCATTAGAAACAGCTGCCCTCCCACCTACACCACCCAGTTTTCAAAAACATTCTAACAACACAGAAAAACCGACTCTCCCCAAAAAAAAAATGAGTCAAGCTGAGAAGGAAAGAATCGAACAAGAGACTTATAATTATTTTATTAAAAAAGGTGCATATCATTTAGCTAAATCATATAAATACCCTTATTGGAATGTTCATGAAGATGTAGAATCTGGTGTACCAAAAGATAAATCAAAAAGAATGTAAATTAAAAATTTTTCAATAAATAAAAATGCCAGAATTAATTTTGCCAATTGAATGTTCACTTTATTTTAATAAAACATTGAAAAAGACAGAAATATCTGAATTATCAGAAATTTGTAAATCAAAGTTTAAATTATCAAACAAAAAAATAATCTTTACTGATTGGGCAAAGAAATTTGATTGGGATGATTATGAGGACGTTAAAGAAATATTGAATTTAGTGGCCAAATATTGTTCAGTACATAAAATCACACTTTTTGGATCGATAATTGGTTATATAGGTGAAAGGAATGAAAATATGGTCAAATCAAAAGCCTATCAGATTCAATTGAAAAAGGGAGATATAATTCCAAAGGAAATAATTCTTCATGCTAGTAAACCAAGAAAGAATAAGTAAGATATTTATTTTTAGTCAAAATGGAGTTACCGCCAAGAGTTAAAACACAACACCCTAATCGTGAAAATATTGTACATGATGCTAACGTTCCTGTCCCAATTGAGACTGCTTTTTTCTTAGAGGACTCACAAAGAGATCCAAGCAAATTTAATCGTTTTTATTTCAATTTTCCTGGTGATTGGTCAACGTCAAACAAAGGCGAAACAATTGTGGGTGTAAGGTCAATGTGGCTCGTTTCAAAAAGACGAAAACTTGAATTCACAATTAGAATTGCTAAATATGTAAAAAAGATGTTTCAATCTATTGTGGGGAATACGACAAATGAAAAAATAACCAATATGCAAACATCAGATGGTTATAAAAATAGTATTAAAATCAAAGAAATAAAAGTAATTGACTGGCTCTCAACAGAAAGAGATTTCAGAGGATTTTTTGAAGCAGTCCACAATTCATTGAAAAATTATATCTCATCTTTATGGAAGGATCCTTATGAAATATTTGAACAATCTGATCTTGATGTTTTGAATAGAGATATACAAACTGACGGTTATTATGACGATAGAGGGTTTCATGAAAAAATATATTCTGAACGAAACAATAATTCTTTAGATCCATACGGTTGTGCTTTCAAATTGAAAGAAATAAACAAAGATTTTGAAGAAGTATTCAATATTGGTGACGAACCTACTCAAAATAAAAAGAATGTATATTTTGATTTCTGGGATGACGTTCTAACTTTTGATAATATTTGGGATCGTCATTCATGTAAAGTTTATTCTTCACTTGGCGAACAATCATTACATAATTATATCGGTAATTCACAAATTTATTATAATCCTATCAAATATTTTAAATTGAATTCTTCTGATCAACGGTTTTGGATTGAATTATATTCTGCCAGACAATACAATGCCCCCGTTAAATTACCCAATGGAGAAACTTTTGTCATGGAAATGCAGTTCTTGCCTTATAATAAGATGTTATACGTTTAATTTATAAAAAAATGACATCACTTGCAGAATTATACAAGGAATATCCATACCGTGGTCCAGCTTTTGAAAAACATGCACTTGAAAAAGGTTATTCGAAAAAAGAGATAAGGAAATTTCAATCAGAATCCGTTGTTCATGATCAAAAAGTGCCAACTCCTAAATATATACCAATCGTATCGTCTCATTCCGGAGGTTTTCAGATGGATACGTTTATAAACGATAAAGGAGCTAACGGTTTGAATTATTTGATGCTTATCAATATAAATACCCGTAAAGCTTATGCATATCCGATGAGAGGGAAAGGGGCGTTACAGGTCAAATCAGCATTGAATAAATTCATCAAGGAAGAACCAAATTGCCATTCAATCGCTTCAGATCAAGATGCTGCTTATTTATCAGACGAAGTGACATCTTGGATGAAAAGTCATAAAATTATATATACGACTACAACGGATGATAATCACAATAATTTAGGAATAATAAACCGTTTTATGAGAACGATAAGAGATTTAGCGGTTAACAAAAATTTGTTAGATGCCGATATATGGAAAGATATATCAAAAGAAGGTGAATTAACACACAAACCTACAAGAAATATTTCACCAAAAGAAATGCAGTCATTAATGTCAGCATATAATGAATCATATCATACTAAAATAAAAACAGCCCCCAATAAAATGACAGCCAAAGACGAACAGAAATATATTTTGAAAAATAAAACGCAAGCAAACCCTTATGATTTCAAAGAAGGTGATAAAGTACGTATCGTAGAAGAAAAAACGATTAAAAATAAAAAACGAAGAATGGTTAGCAATCAAGCATATACCATTGATTCAAAATCTGGTAATTTATTCAAAATTGCCGCTAACGATAGATCTGTGAACGATTATCCTGGATACAAAATAGTTAAGGCGAAAGGATTTGTTCCTATGGCCAAAACATTGAAAAACGGCAAAAGAGGGAACATAGAGGAGATTTTAGGGTATAATAATGCAAATGACCAATACAAGGTCAAATGGGATGATGGAAGTCAAGGGTATACATATGCCAAAAGTATGAGAGAAGGAAATCCAACAATATTATCACGGTTAGAACGAATGTATTGGGTGAAAACAGGTGAAAACATACCAGTTAAAATCAGAAAATACATTTAATTATTCTTAATCAAATGAAAGGAAATATTATTCAAAAAGTTGAAGAATTAATCAATGAGACACTCAGAAAAAGTATGAGAGAAATTGAGGGCGCTTTGATCAAACCATTATCAGAAAATTATCCGTTTTCATCAAATGGGATATACTTTTTGATTGGACGTCCTGGGGCTGGCAAAAGTTATTGGATTTGGCGCCATATTATGATTACTGAAAGATTATTTAAACATCCATATTATCATAAAATTTATTTCTGCTCAACGTCTGGTAAAATGGATAAAACCGCCGAAGTTTTGAATAAAAAGATTCAAACAAAAATAATTTATGTCTCAGAAAAACAATTGATGAGCGTTCTTCAGAAACATTTGAAAAGGAAAATAAAATATTATGCACTTGTCAAACATATCCTCTCAAAAATGAAAGAAACGTCTGATGAGATGAGGCGTTTAATTGAAAAGCATCATTTAACTGACCTTCAAGATAAAATCATTTATATTGCCAGTAAGCTTTGTAAATATGGAACCGCCTCTTATCCATTCAATACTCTGATTATTCTTGATGATTGTGCTGGTTCAGATTTATTGAAAAACGGTAATTCAGAATTTATTAAATTGTTGACAAAAACAAGACATTATAACATAACGTGCATAATGGCATTTCAAACGATAAGATTTGTGCACATAAATGCTAAACGTATGGCAACCGATATTATCTGTTATAGCGGTTATTCAGAAGAAGATTTCACCTCTTTATTGCAGCAAACAAATAACAACTTAAATACAAAGGCAACTGTGCAAGAATACTTGCAACATAGAGAACCGCATGACAAATTTATCATGAACATAACTGCAAACAAATACTATTTTGAATCTTAAACGTTTTATTGAATTTTAAATGGGATTATTTAGAAAATGGGCGAGAAGAAGTATTGGCCTTGGAAGTCAATTATTAATGGGAGCAGCAAATTCAGCAACAGGAGGATTAGCAGGTAAATTAGCGGATAATGCAACAGGAATAATGAAAAATCAATCAGGATTAATAGGCAAAACAATGGGTAGTTTAGGCAAAGCATTTTTAAGCGATAATATGAGAAACAAAATCTCAAATGTAGCGGATGCAGCAATAAAATACATTCCAAAAGGCAACGTAAGAGAAGCATTAACAAAAATCAATAATCATGCACAAGGAAGAGATGAAAACTATAAAATGCCAAAACCCGCTAAAACAGAATCGAGTAGTTCAAATAATTCACCAGCACCTATAAATCATGTACATTCATCAAATTATGAATAATAAGAAAAGTCAATTTTATTGAGTTTTAAATGTCAAAACACTTAACAGGCTCAAAACGTTTAGCGGTTATTCAAAGGTGGATAAATGGCCATGACGATCCAGATTGGGAGGTTTTGCCAACTCGAAAACAAGGAAAGTATATTGTTAAAAAGCGAGAAACACCAATAGAAGAAGAAAAAGAAGAGAAAACTCCAGAAAATGAAGAGAACGAAGTTTTTGAAGAGGAAGAAGAAAAACCCAAAATGCAAAAACAAAAGTCGAAAAAACTCACAAAAAGTCAAGAAATCGATCCAACGATAAACCTTGAAATCTTAAATCAACTCAAATTACTGGGTGATGAAATCAAACGCAAAAGAGAAAAGAAAGAACAAAAACGATTAATTGAAGAAGTAATCTCAAAGAAAACTCCAGCACCAAAACAAGCACCTCCTCCTCCTCCTCCAATACAAGAAGAAGAATATTATGAACCACCAATTCCAAGACAAAGACGAAACAGAATCTTTGATGATATATATTAACTTTTTTTATTCAAGAAATGATTAATCATGAGGTTTATATGAAAACATCAGCTGAAGTTTGTTCGCAAATTGCGTCATATTTCGATGTTGTAGATAGCTGTATTGCCACTTCTGATACAAACAAACAGTATTCAATTAATCCACAAACATCTTATTCGCCTTCACCTCCAATAAAACAAGGGTCATATACAAGTGTTATTATTTCTCCAAATACACACAATACAGCTGACATCTATAATGGTTTTATTCGTGCAGATCTAAAAGTGACAATGAATATAAATGAAAAGATACCAGATTTGAGTGATATTGGCGGTTATCCATTCAATAAAATCTGGTTTGGATTCAAAGATGCAAGAGATGCTATTGAAAAATATGAAATAGTAGCTAACGGAATAACGATATATACACAAAACTTTGGTTGTGAAGAATCGTTCTTAACTGCATGTTGTGCGAATGAAACAACAAAGAGAGCAGATGTATACTCAAAGGCAAGACATAAAGATATATGGAATAATAATTTTGCCACTCGTTGCGGAATAGTAATTAATTGGCCAAAAGATGATTTAACAGCAACATTTACGATTCATTTAAAAATTGATTTGCGTAGATTCTTGCCATTATCAAATATAAAATATTTACCAGCTTTTGCAGGAAAACTCGAATTAAGATTATATTTCTCATGTGCTGGTATGCTTTGTTGTCCATGTGGACCATCAAGATCTTTACTTGCTCAACCATCTCTTGCAACTAAATATACTTTTTCTACGATCACTAATGAATTCACACCTGTTGGCGATGATGTTAAAATATGGATTTCAAGTACATCAGCTAATTCATCAGGCCAAGCATCAGAAAAGACAGATGGAGCTGAAATATTAGCATCAGAAACACCATATACTCTTTATTCTGGTTTACGAAAATTCCAAGTCTATGAGTATGAAATCACTGAATGCTCATCAATTATTCCATGTTTTGGTATAAACAATGAGATTTATCAACAATTGGTTCAGCGTTATTCAAATCCACAACATCCACTCACATTTCCAACTCAAACATTGTCATTTTACACCTGCACTCAAGCATTAAAACAAATCCAAGACAAAACAACAGTCACTGTCACTCCAAGATTTGTTGATTCTATCTTTTGTTTATTCCCTCTTCATCAACGTCATCATACATATTTCAAAAATCCACTTTTTAAACATTTCCAATTGAATTGTGGCGGTTATGGCAATATTCCAGCCAAATCTTTCGGAACAGATGGTGAATATCCAGAATTCATTGAATATAGTCAAAATGCAATGAATATGAATGGTGAACAAACCGGTTTCAATAAAGAGGTTATCGCTTCATTATGTAATGTAAGTAAACCTTTAGCCAATATCACAGGTTTATATCCAAACGATAGGACTTCATTCTTTATCGGTTTTGCGACAGAAACAGATGGGACATATCAACAGGGCCTTACAAGTTTATCACCAATTAACTTCGAAATAATCGTCACACAGGAACATGCACAAATAAAAGATCCAAATGATAAATCAGAGAATTATAAAAAGCATTTTTCTCAAATAGTCGATACGCCACCAATATTAGGTTTATTAGTTGATGCTTCTATTTCGATTTTAGTGCAGCCCAATGGCATGCCCCCACTGGTTCGAATTGGGAATTATGACATTACAACTCCTGAATAAAATAGAATTTTTCTTTACTTAAATGGCTAATGATTATAAATCCCCAAATGCAGAGATTGTAGGAAGAGAAGGAGTAATGTATAATGAAAATACAGAAAAAGTGCGATTTATCAAAGGCAAACATTATGGTATCTTTTCGAACGATAACACTTATGCTGTCACTTTTAATCCCAAGGTCAATTTGCCACCAACGATAGTTCGAGAAAATAAACCTGTACGTCCTCCACCAACTAATCAGCACACAACAAAAGGACTTCATGAACCACCAGTAAGCTTAACTGACGGAAAACATTATATTCACCATGGATATGTGAAAAAACCGCCACTTTTGCCTCCTTACCTGAAAAAGCCAGAAGATTTAGCTCGAATACAAGGATTAGCAGATGAAAATAATAAAGGATCAATAATATATGGACCTAAACACTCAGTTATAATTAAAAATAATATCTATTAAATTAAATTAATTTTTATTAATTAAATTATTTTTCTTCTTCTTTTTCTTTTTCTTCTTTCTTTTCTTCATCCTCTTCTTTTTCATTATCAGAAGGAAAATTAAAAGGACTATCGTCAGAATCAGTACTGATCATTTTAATATATTTTTCTTTTTCTTCTTCTTCTTTTCTTTCTTTTCTTCCTCCTCTTCTTCTTCTTCCTCCTCTTCTTCTTCTTTCTTTTCTTTATATCTTTTTTCTGCTTCATTCATTTGAATCCATACATTTATTAGTCTTTTTGTAGCTATTTCTTGGTTTCTCAGTTTGCAGTATCGAACCATCATGAGTGGAATTATCTGTTCTATTTTATAAATCGGGATCTCTTCTGTTTCTTGTTCTAATAAAGCCCGGATGTCTTTTATGAGGGGCATGAGCTCTTTTTGGATCTGAGTTAATTCATGAGCAAGTTTTTGGATGGACATTATATAAGTGTGATTTGATTATTCTTTCTAAAGTTTTCTTCTTAAATAAATGGCCGGCTACTTATGATAATTCAGAAGTTAATTGGTCCCTTAAAATTTTCAGGTTTATCTCCAAGGCAAATGATCAAGAAGAGAACAAACGCAACTGGTGTTAACGCAAATATAGCATTGGAGCCAACAGCAGCATCGTCATCGACTTCAAATATAAATAATAATATTATTATAAATAAACGAGAAGATGGGAAGGAGGAGATAGTGATAACAAGAGACGTGAATGCTCAAATAGAACCGGAAATCAATGAAACAGACGCAAAAAGTGTGATTTTAGAAACATATGCTCAAATACTTTTAAATCAGGATAAAGCGCTTTTAAGCAATTTAATCTTTAAGCATTCTATTATTGTCCCTAAAGAGTGCTTAGAAGAAATCATAAAAGCAATTCTCAAAGTGAACGAAGTCGAAGTACATCTTGATGAAGATATTGGTTGTTGTGCCGGAAAAGCAAACCCAATTCGAAGAATAGAAGCCATTAAAATACTCAAAGAGAACGGCGAAATCGTCACTGATTTCAAACAAGTTTATAATAAAGAATATAATGAATTATTAAATAATTATCATTTATGTCTTAAGTTTTGCGTTTAGTTAGTTAAAAACCCAGTAAATAGCTCCTCCACCAGTTATATTAAATATTTGGCAATTGCTAACTAGAAGAATACAATTCTGAGAAAAAATAATTCCTCCAGGTTCGTAAGATTTAATATTCGAGAATTTGCAATGTTTCAATATAATGGCTTCAGATTGATTTTTTTTTACAATTCTTGGGACAGGGCAAAAAGGGTCAGGTGATATGGTTGGAGTTAATGAGGGAGTTTGTTTTGGAGGATCATACAGATAAAAAAGTCCATGAAGAGCAGAAGCACTTCTGCTTTGGATCATGAGAGTATCAGTAGTGATCGGCATTGATTGTGAATCAAAGAAAACTTGCCATTTCTGACGAACATCTGATTTACAATTAATGTTTAATTGACTTAATTGTCCAAAATAAATGTCAATTGTATCAAAATTAGAGTCTTTCATTCCAATTATCCAAAATCGAGAACATGTAATTTGTTGTTCAAGAATTCCTCCTTGATAAAGAACGAAGAGATGATCCTTCAAGTCAGAAGTATCCATCGCCCAGTCTCCATAAACTTGAGTAAAATTCCAAGCAGGTATCCAATTAGCCTCTTCCGGGATTCCATCAGGTCTTTCAAATGATTCAATGAGTATCAATAAGATAGCGAACATTGAAAAAAATGAAAACGGTTATGTCAGATCACATAACATTCTCAAAAAAAAAGATTAATTTAATAAAAGTAATTCTTTTATTTATTAATTTGAAAGAATTGATATGCGTCTTCACGCAATTGATAAATTGCTGCCTTTGAGCCATCTTTGGTTTCACGGCAGTATTTGAGAACGCTGTTTCGAAAGGCTTGCATTGTTCCCACAGCATATCCATTTTCGGTGCACCAAGCTTTAAAGGATTCAAAGGCCTGCTTCTTTTGTATTCCATGGATAAATTGTGAAACATTCAGCTGAATGAATGCTGAGTATGGATTCTTCGAAAAGTTAATAATGTCTGTTTTCTCTCTTGTCAAAGGAATGATTGTCGGATCCCATTGGGAAAGATCAATTCTTCTGAACCAAGATAACAGGATCGAAAAAAAATCAGGAGTGAAGGACCCATAAAGATTATTAAAATAGTCTTTATCTCCTCGTTTTTCTGCTGAAACTTCCATAACTATGTATCGTCTATCATCTTCTGCTATTTTGATTGGTGCAAAATTGTTCGAAAGGAAGATAAAGTTGGCAACATTTTGCTGAGTAAAGACGTCCTGATACTTCTTGTGAATGTCAATTGACTCTTCTGTGATCAATGTCTTTAAGGTGTCGTCATCATATTTCTTGTTGCCGATAAAACTCTTTACTTCATTACACACAAGCAACATTTTATACATCAAACTTCCATTAAATTTGCCTGTGAGATAATCAAGTTTGGCATCAGGATTGGCATAACCACCAAAAAGTTTACAAATAGTGTCAGTAAACGTGTTTTTCCCAGTACCCTGCATACCTGTTATGACGAGTGCTGTTTTGGTCTTTTTTCCAATATTTTGGATAATATACGATATCCAGGATATGACATAATTGAAAACATCTTTTCTTTTTTTGCATATGATGGCAAAAATATGAGAAAGGAATGGCTGAATAACTTCTTGTCTTATATTTTGTCCAAAGCATAAAGGATAATCAAATCCCTGGAAGAATTGAAACACATCCAATCGTCCGGTGTAGAATGCCATCTGCTCTATTGTCAAAAAGTTTGTATTTGTTCCTTCCTGCAAAACTTTATATGCTGTAATTGCTTTTGTCGTTTTGCCCAAAGTTATTGACTTTAGTTTTTGATTGAACTGTGCCATAGTAGTGAATGTCAGTTGTGCGTGATTGTACTTTGGGTCTCTCACTTTGAGGAGAAAAATTGATGGCACAACATCAATATGTTTAGCAACTCTGACAAGATCAGTCATGAATTCCCCGACTCTGATGCCAAACCCTGTGCTTTTCCTATAGTCTTTGTGTCTGATGCTAGTTAATGAAAAATGGGTATATGTTTCAATTTGAGCTGAGTCATTAATGGTGTTATTAAAGTACGTCTCAAGCATGTAATTCCTCTGTCTTTGAGGTAAACAGTTTAAGAAATCGAATAACCATCTGTTCCCTTTGAGAGTTTGATTATTTAGCCAATTTTCTTCGACAAATTCTTCACTATTTCCCTCTTTGAGACACCACCATCTTTTCATGATTTGCTTTTTGAAATCGGTCTTATATGGTGCAATAGATATTGAATTGAATACCTGACCAAAATTCTCTTCGTTTGGTTCCAACAATGAATAAAGGGCCAATAAATCATCACCGTCAAGTTTAATTGGGTTATTGTTGACACAAAGATCATTATCATTAAAATCTGGGTGGTAATGTGGCAGGACATTTTGAATTATTATTTGGTCTTCATCGTTACTATCATCCAAATAAGGATCTTCTTCAGTCATTTGTTCTTCTTCAGTCATTTGTTCTTCTTCAGTCATTTCAGAAATGTGAAGAGCTTTTTTGTTTTTTATTTTTTCTCAAAAATAAATGTCCGGACGATTAGATCTTTCAGAATTTAATGAAACAAATGTTATCAAAAAGCTCACCAGATCAGAAAGTATACAAAATTTGAAAAGAGGACGAAAACTAAAATACGCTACTGAAGAAGAAAGACATGAAGCTAGAAAACAACAACAAAAAGCATATAGAGAAAGGAAAAAAAGAGAATTAGAAGAATTAAGAGAAAAAGTAAATATGATAACGAATCAGCCCAATTGAATACCTAATTGGCTTGTATTTTATTTTTGTTTTTCAATAATTATTCAATGATTCATGCGTCCAATAAAATTCAATGATTCATGCGTCCAATAAAATTCAATGATTCATGCGTCCAAAAAAATTCAATGATTCATGCGTCCAATAAAAAAACATTCAATAATTCATGCGGCCATGACCTCATGAAGTATTCAATTTTCTTGCGGACAAAAAAAATTCAATGATTCATGCGGACAAAAAAAATTCAATGATTCAAAAATTCAATGATTCATGCGTCCAATAAAATTCAATGATTCATGCGGACAAAAAAAATTCAATGATTCATGCGTCCAATAAAATTCAATGATTCATGCGTCCAATAAAATTCAATGATTCATGCGTCCAATAAAATTCAATGATTCATGCGGACAAAAAAAAAATTCAATGATTCATGCAGTAATGTTTAGTAAAAAATTTTTGTGTATATTGTTAATCTTTTATTTTTTATTCTAATACGCTTATTAGAAAACATTGTTCTTATTTCAAGTATATGTGCAAGTCCTTTTTTGGTATAATTTGTGCCAAAATAACTATTATATAAATCTCTGAGTTCATTTGCATAATAATTATCTTTTCTGAGAGATTTATAAAATGTCAAGAATTTGGGATTTATATGGAGGCTATCTGATATTTTGGCTTTTGGACTTAATTCGAAACTAGGAATTTTATCTTCTTGAGAAGATATATGTAATGACCGTGAGATATCTTTCCCCAATTTTTCTATTTGATTATCAAGATGCCAGAGCTCTTTGTCTTCTTCTGTTAACTCATAATGAACTAAAGAATCAAGAAAATCAGTTTCGTCTTCAAAGTATTCAGACATAAAAAGTGTGAACTTTTTCAAAAGAATTTTCAAAATCTATAGGAAAAACATTTTTTAGAATAAAAATAACTATTTTATAAATATGTATATTTAATGTAGATATTAAATAATAGATTAGATTTAAAAAATAAAATACTTTGGAATAAAATTTACATTCTCTCAATTTATTGAAATATTTTTAATAATTTGTTTTTTAATAATAATCATAAAAATAATATATATACTTAATATAGATAATTAATAATTAATCGTTAGATTAAAATAAAATGTTTAAAAATCGCAAAAATAAAAAATGATCGGACATTCAATTTTGAGAGATAGTTGAATTATCGTTTTGTCTCAAATTTTCATTTTTTATTTTTGCAGATGGAACGTCAATACTCGCGAAAAGGTAATCAAAAATATCCAATTTACAGCAATCGATATACGGATGGGCCCCATATATTGGTGGGAGAGCCCCGCTACAACAGATACATTACGGAAGGGCCCCATCAATATATGGGAGAGCCCCGTTACAGATATGCCTCGGAAGGGCCCCATCAATATATGGGAGAGCCCCGAGAAGAAAGATATGCCTCGGAAGGGCCCCATCAATATATGGGAGAGCCCCGAGAAGATGAAAGAATGGCTGCAATCGAACGCCAATTAGACATTTTATTGCAAGCGCAATTACAACAATTACAGCAGCAGCAACAAAATCAAGTGCAGCAGCAGCAACCTCAAATACAGCAAGAAGAACCGCACTTAAATATTCAGCCTGGGCAAATACTAAATATCATGCCGGCTGAACCAGCTGAGAAAAATTGGGAAAAAATGCTGCAAACACTCATCGACGATAATGAGGAGGAGAATCCAAAGAACAAAATGCCATCTATGTTTCGAAAAGTCATCGAAAAGTATGTGAGCAAAAAAATTGATTCTGAGAAAGATAAACTCCAGAAGCAGAATCAAGAATACGAAAGCAAGATTAAAACAATGGAGGCTGAAATCTTGAAATTAAAGAACCAAATGCAGGATAAGAAGGCAATAACGGGAACCGAACAACTTATTCTCGTTTCAAGGATCTGTGCTGACACAAAATTCAATGCAACTGTCAAAAAGATGACAGAATTAACGATGCAAAACGAGATTGCCAAAGTGAATAACACATTAAGTTCATTCAATGCACTTGATAACTATGCCAAACTTCTTGGAAGAAGAATTGAAAGAAGTGTCAAAGCAAGGTCAATTCTCCAAGACATGAACTTTTTTGTCAATAACTGGGATGGAGAATCCAAGTTCAAGAAAAATCCCGAAATGCAACAAGTTTGGCAAAGATTACCAAATGAAATCAGAGAACTCATTGGTCCTGATGAATATGATGGGCGTCAAAAAACTTTAAAAGAACCATTTACCAAAAAAGACACGATAAATCTTTACTGGGAACAAGTTGAAAATTACTTAATTGCATAAGGTCATTAATAAACAATTCTTCTCTTATTTTTCTTTTATTTTTTCTTTTTATATTTCTACGGTTTTTAGGTTAATAAAGGTCAATTTAATCACACTTAAAATGGACTTCAACAAACTTTCAAGAGAAGAATTGATAAAACTTGTTCAAACACAGCAAAATCAAATACAGAGATTACAGAGAAGTGGCTTGTCGGGGAAAAAGATGAAAACCAATATAAAATATGCAAATGTAGATAATGACATAATGAACTTGTCTATAGACTTTTATGAAGAATCAAAGACACAAGCAAGACAAGCATACGAAAAAAGAGTACAAGAAGTGGATGATCAAGAGTTATTTCAAAGAGAACTCAAAAGACTCATGTTTATGGCTGCAAAAGAGTTCTCCTTTGACGTCGATATTGGAGACAGTGAGTGCAAGAGACTCGCATTTACAGAGATGCTTCGACACTGCTATAAGATTCGAAATAAATCAAAAGTTGTCGTCAAAGCATACACACTTGATGGACACGCAAAATGGTTCACTCTCAGCGACAAACATGACATAGAGAGCACAATAGGTCACATATCAGGCGAATTAGACTTGTCAGAAGAGAAATCAGATACAAACCCAACTGTCAATTTTGAATTCATTCCAGTCAAATATGATGTACTTTTTCTGAGAAAACAACTAGACGATAAAGGAATTAAGTTCGATGTTATTAAAGAAGATGAAGATGACCATGCTTTATATCATGAAGAAGTCGAAATCGATCCAGATTATAGATCAACACCAGAAGGCTCATTCTTTCCTTTTATTAATTTATCTAATTTAGATCTCAGTGAATTCCAAATATTCTCAAAGATAGATAAGAAAAATTATAAAGACAATTGTTTTGTCTATGCTTTGATTCAGTCAGGAGTGTTCAATGATGAAGAAATAAATCACTTGCGATATTATGTTCAAACAAAATCGATACCAAATAACAAAATCAAAGAGATATCAGAAAAATTCAAATGCAGTTTTGTCGTGAAAAGAATCGACGAAAGGTTTGATATTAAGCATCAAATGCAGATCAAAATAGACACAAGAAAGAAAGGTTATGATCGAACAGTAGAGTTGCTTCTTTATAAAGATCACTACATGATATATAGGCCAATCAAATGCACCATCTATTATCTTGAACATGCAAAAGAAATAGACGAAAAGTTCAAAGATGATAAAAACCGCTTCATGATCAAAGGCATCAAAGGCGAAAAGATTTTTTATTCAGAAAATGGCACTCTTCCAATGATGATATTCAGAAAAATGTTTGAGCTCAATATGTTCAGAGAGATAAGAAGCTGCGAATTATCCATATTGAATACAACCGAATACGATGGATTGAATGATTACATTGATCTTGATTATAATGAAGAATTATGCACAAAAATAATAGACTCGAATAAAGATAAGAAGAAAGAGAAAGATTGGTCTAGAGTATATTATTCAGATTTTGAAACAGACACTACTGTATCTCCTCATCGTCCTTATTTGAATTGCACAGTGTATCGTGAAGGCCAAAATATTCACAAAATAAGTTTTGAAGGTGAAAACATTGATCGTCAGCTTCTCAATTATCTATACAATAATTCACTAACTTATTTTCACAATTTAAAGTACGATGGTTGCTTTTTCATCAATACTCCTGGATGGAAAACACAAATAACTGAAAGAACAGGCACAGTTTTGCAAGTCATTATGCTCAAGTATGCTTCAAATGGTAAATTAGTGAAAAAGCTTACGTTTCGCAATTCCTATTCAATTATTCCATCGGCTCTCAGGAATTTTGCATCTATGTTTAATTTAGATGTGCATAAAGAGGTTATGGCATACAAAATATACACTGAAGAAAACATTCAAAAAGCTGTTCTGCCAATCAATGAATTCTATGAGCAGTATAGAAAAGAGAACGATGGCAAAGATGAAAGCAAACAAATCCTAGAAAATGCCAAAATAAGTGAAGCATACAATGAAAAAAATGATTCAATTAATATTATGAAATATGCCAAGTTCTATTGTTTTAAGGATTGTATCGTTCTTATGAAAGGGCTTGAAAAATTTGATAAAGATTTGAAAGAAGTATTCAAACAAACAGGTACAGAAATGTTAGGCGTTAATAACTTTATTTCAATCTCATCTATCGGTTATCATTTCGCCAATAAATATGGATGTTTTGACGGTTGTTATCAATTAAGTGGCAAACCGCAAAACTTTATTCAAAGATGTGTAAGCGGAGGAAGAACAATGACAGCATCAAATCAAAAGCAATATATAGAAGGAAGAATACAAGATTTTGATGCAGTTAGCCTTTATCCTTCAGCTATGTATGTAATGGATGGTGTTGCTAAAGGAAAACCGAAAATTTTGCCTCAAAATATAGACCATGATCAATTGATGAAATTTGACACTTTTTTTATTGAAATCAATATTAATGAAATCAAGTGCAAATCCGATAAGCCATATAAATTCGGGCAAGTCTTTAGACGAAATGATAAGGGCTCAAAAATATTTGACAATGACCCTGTTAGCAATTTTTATATTGACAAGATTGCACTAATGGATTTAATAGAGTTCTATGATATCAAATACGAAATCATTCGTGGTTACTATTTTGATGAAGGATTTAATAAGAAGATTAATGAGTTCATTCTTGGATTATTTAATTTAAGACTCAAATATAAGAAAGAGAAGAATCCACTGCAGTCAACGATCAAATTGCTATTGAATTCAATCTATGGCAAATCAATATTGAAAGCGATGAAAACCGAAACAAAAAGTGTACCCAGAGATGAGCTAATGAAATACATTTGGCGCAATTATAACTTTATCACAGAAATCTATGATGAACCGACAATTGATAGATGCTATGTGAAAAAGTTGAAGCCGATCAATGATCATTTCAATCTCCCACAATTTGGTGCTAGCGTTCTTTCATGGTCAAAACATTTGATGAATCGTGTTATGGCTAGTGCAGAACAAAATGGGATTGAAATATTCTATCAAGATACCGATAGCATGCACCTATATGAAGATGATGTGAAAAAAGTGGCAGAGATCTTTAAGGAGAAATATAATGCTGAATTAATAGGTGAAAACATGTGTCAATTTCATAATGATTTTGACGGTTTTGAGGGTGCAGTAGGCCAAATACATTCACGAAAACTGATCGCATTAGGCAAGAAAAGTTATTTAGATATCTTAGTCGATGAAGAAGGAAAAGAAGGATATCATATAAGACTCAAGGGCATTCCTCATCAAGTGATCATTAATAAATGTAAACGAATGGGCATCACAATTGAAGAACTCTATGAAAAATTGTATGCTGGGGCCAAAATGGAGTTCAATTTATTAGATGGCACAAATGCATTCAGAAAAACTCAAACTTTTCAGCAGACTAATATCAAAAAGTTTAGCAGGACCCTTAAATTCATTTAGTTAACACATCCTTAACGTCTGCATCTTTAGCTGGCTTTACTTTAATTGAAACAAACAAAGGACTTTTTAAAGCGATAGGCTGAAATTGGAAATCGACTAAACTTAATTCTAAATATTTTAAACTATCTGTGTTTGTTTTTATTTTTATTGGTTTTCCTTCTTTCTCAAAGTCATAAATCAGTGGCTTGCCGTCTATAGCCATTGTGTTTATATTTCCTATAACTGAAGGAGTATACTCTTGATCTCCAATAGCTGAATACATCGGATTACCTTGTAAAGAGACCAAATAAAGTTTTGTATGAGTTATGATCGGCAAATCTGGCACAATAAAGGGTTCTTTAGGATCAATTGTCAAAGGCAACGGAGTGTTATATAATCCAGTCAATAATGCAGCTCTGTGAGATATTGATGTAATTGTTGTTTTCAAACTTGCTGTTATCTTAAATGTGCGTTTATTTTTATCATATTCCCATGCTAATTCACTTTTCTGACTAAAAATTTGTTCAAGTTGTTTGATAGAATAATGATAGGACTCAGAAAATTCAATAGTATGAACGGTTTTGCCAACTTGATATTTCATATAATCATCTTTTGTGCTTAATAATATGTTTGAATTAGTGTTTATAGAAGACACATAATATTTTACATAGCTGCATTTCCAAGGTATATTCATCGTCAAAGACACAGTATGATATTTTTGTGAGTCACGGCTTTGCATAGAAATTAACATTTATTTATTATTAAATATGTCGATTGGTTTATACTCAATTCAATCAAGTGAGGCTGAGACATTAAAATCAAATGGAATAGAAATCAAAGTCGGAGAAGATGAGAATGGAAATAAAATTGTTCAAATAGAAGATGAAGATGGTTCTTCAGTTTTCTTCAATAACATTTATAATAAAACAGAGATAGATGCTTATATAACCGCAGGTGCAGGTATAAAACCAGGAGATATAAAAAACTTATATAAGGTCAATATTTATCCAACAGGACAAATCAAGGTGAATGGCAAATTGACCAATGCTTTCACCTTAGAACAGCTTTATAAATGTTTGAATGATAATTCAGATGCTATTCAAAACTCTCTAAATCAATTGAAAATAGACGCAACTTTTGATGTAAACCGTGAAATTTCAGACTTAACATTGAAAGGATTAGATTTTGATCTAAAGAATAAATATTATATCTCAACAGAAAACAATTCAATAAAGACATATAATCAATTAATAAGAGTACTCAATCAGTTTATTAAACATTCAAGGGCTATGACGGTTATCAGCCCAGATAATAAACTATTGAAAATGCTCCCCCTTAAAAAAGAGGATGGTGCTCAACTTTTGGATTATTGGGAGGATAAACGATGCTATTATGAAAAAGAAAAAGTAACCACAATTAATGAGATTATTGAATCATTGAATATCACTCTTGAAAATTTATATAATTGGATGAAAACATTCAATAATTTGAAAGATTTCGGTTTTGACAGTTCATCAAATATTAAACCAGATGGAAAAGCAAAAGTGATAACGTATGAAGAAACCGAAAAAGAATCAGAACCATGGTATGGATCATTTTTGACCAAAAATAGAATGAAAACTAAAGAAGAACCTATCACAAATTTTGACCAAATGGTCAATGCAATCAATACAAACACAGAAACAATATCTCAAATGCATGAAGATATTATGGAAGGCTTAAATAATCAAGAAGTGACAGTATATAATGAAGCCAAAGATGAAATAGAGACAAAAACTTTAAAAACAAAAACAGTGAACGATAAAGGTGAAATCGAATATGATAATATAGCCAATGTTTTTGAAAAATTGAAGAAGGCCGATAAACAGAATCAGAATTTTTTCCGTCATATCATGGAGAATTTTAATAAAACTGCTTTGAAAAATATATATAATAATTTTAAACAGACTGTGTTTGGTAAAGATGGAGAAACATATCAGAAGACATATATAGCACATTTTGATGATGATGTTGCTGGTGATAAACATTTTGCCGTTGTCGAAAATTTTGTCGACTTTTTGAAACAATACTTTTCAAATACAAGCAGTTTTGAAGACTGGAAAGAATGGATAGGCAAAAATATAAATAAACAGAAGATAAAAGAGATTTTTGATGGAGTAGTTGTTCCAATGATAGATGAAGTCGGAAATGCAGAAATCAAAGAATACCATTTTGTCACTGACGCAGATCAAATAATTGACCCTGAAGAAGCCGTTGAAGTGGAAAAATTATGGGAATGGCTCAAAGAAATAATTCAAAATAAAAAATATACAGCTCCAATACAAACATTTTTATATAACAACTTTTCCAAAGAAAAATTTATTGAAATATTTAACGGTACAGTTCAATTAATATGGGATAAATCCACAAAAAAAATTATTCATGCAGTTTATCAATTTGTCAATCATCCAATAGAAACGACGGGTGATATCGTTATTGAAGTGAATAGTGCTTATGAATTTTTGAAAAAATATTATGAAAACCAAACAGAGCTTATGAAAAGTATCCTTACTGTTATTTTGGTTCTTCTTGGTTCAGGAATTACGGGAATGGTAATCACAAGTGCATTCAAAAAGATTCGTGCCAAAAAAATTGAAAATGGACGTTTAGCATTAAGCACGAGCAATTTTGAAGGTGGTCAATTGTTGGATATTAATAATGGCATTATTATTGATGGAAATGGAAATGATAATAATGATGATGATAATAATGATGACGATATGAGAGACCCTAGTTTTCAGGGATGGATCGATACAACAAATAGAAATATTCGAAATATTATTCAGCAACATAATGTTTTAGAAGAAAGAGTCTCAAATATAAGAGAATGCAATTGTAATGATAATAATAATAATAATAATCAAAGATTTTTTGGCCAAATTTCTCAACAACAACATCTTGACATTCAACAATTAATTCAAAAGCAAAATCATTTAATAATTGATAATAGTGTCGGCTCTTTTGTTGATGCGATGTTTCAACCAGAAATATATCAAGAAGCAGCAACTCAAGTGAACACAACGATAAAAAGACGACGAAAAAAGAAAGAAAAAGTGAATGTAATTGACACATCACATGATCGTTCTTTTCGAAGAGATGAAAATTATGTTTTTGACATATTAACTGATCATTGGGTTCTTCATAATAATTCTAATTTTCAATCTGGTTGGCGAACAAATCTTAATGCACAAAATATGCCACGCAATTTTATCATTGACACTTTTCATGGTGAATGGGTTGCTGTCGGTGCAGAAAATGGTATTCAAGAATCAAATACAGACTGGAGAACGAATCCTAGTTCAGCATTAGCAACCTTTCTGTTGCCATCTCAAATAAATGATGGTGTTTTTCGTTGGAGTGATAGATATGATCAATGGATATTTCATGCAAATTATAACTCATATATAAATCAAGATCAAAGTGAAAGATTAGAATGGCAAAGAGATCAAAGACAACATTTTGGTGATAATTATGTTTGGAATGTTTTTGATCAAGAATGGCAAGAACATGGACAGAATTTTGAAGCTGGATGGAGAACCAATCATGAATTTGTTCCTCCTGATAACTATGTATGGGATGATTATTTAGAAGAGTGGGTGATGTTATCATATAGAAATAGAGGTTTTGACAGAAATTGGAGAAATAGCTATTCAGAGAGTGTGTCAGTTATGGTTGAATTTTTGAATTCAGGCCGATTTTTAGGAAAAGGCCAAATTGTTCAATATGGAGGTGAATGGGTTTGGCGCCATCATGTAGACCCCGTTGATGATATTAAATTATTATCAGATGAAATAGCAGATATTAATATTAATAATAATTTGCCAGCAAATATTTCAGGAGTGAATTCAGTAAATGAATTATTAGAAAGCTATGATATCAATATTTTGAAAGAAGATGGCCGAACAATTGATGAGAAAAAACCGGTTTTAGGCAATTTCAATATATTAGCAAATTTGAATGTAAATGGATTAATAAACGGTGTTGATATTGAAAAATTAGCTACGTCATCAGATAAGACAGATTCACTTTTTAATATAAAATTTGGAGTTCCAGAATTCAATGTGAAAAATGAAAACGTTGAAGGGGATACAAAAACAATCAATAATGTAAATTATAATATATTGAAAATTAAAATAAACGATGATGATATTGAACAAAAATTGAAAGCTTTCAATGGGAATATATTCAAAATAATTCTCAGAAAAGATGTTGTTTATGACACAGAAGGACGATATATCAAAGAATTTTTCATAAGCGTTCATGATAATCATATTCAATGTCCGATAATAGCTTATGATGAAGAATCGAAAGGATATACAAATAAATGTTCTGAAGATAGCTCTCAATTTTTCATAGCTTTTGATGAGCGTCTCAATATTGTGCCATATACGTTATGGATGAACGGTGATTTGAGTATAATGAATCAAACAAGTCAAGATTTAATTGAATCGAATAAACCAGTTTTTAAGTGCAAAATAATTGAAGCAGATAATTCTCTCAAATTACACAAAAGTGACGTTCATTATTTCTATAAGCCTTCAATTATTTCAGAAGATAATGATTATTATAAAATGATTTTTGAAATACCTTCTGATTATACAATACCTCTCAATTTACAATTTAAATTCAAAGAATATTGTTTTGGAAATGAATGGGTCTTAACCTGGGATGGAACAAAATGGATGGGCAATAATATTCAAGCAAGAATCGTTGGGAAAGTTGTGAATAAATTGAATCGAACAAAGATGTCAGAATCTTCTAGACCAGCAAATTCAGTTTTCATTATGATCAAGAAAACTGAAGCAAATGAAAAATTAATCCCAAAAAGTGAGTCATCACCAGAAAGTTTAATTCATGGACTTTTTCAAAATACATCTAAAAAATTTGAATTAATTAAGAAAGATGGCACAAAAATTGAACCAAAAAGTTTATATTGGTTTCTTGATGATTCAGAAATAGTTAATGATGAAAGATATCCAGATTATTCAATTGGTAAACTAAATATAATTTGTGATGATTATCCGAATAATAATTTCAAAATTGAAGAGATTGATGAAATCCATTTAAATATTGAAACACCTGGTTATCCACAATTTACTGTTGCTTATACATTTAAAGCAAATGGTGTTTTTGTTAATTCAGTCAATAAAAAAGGACATTTTGGTCTTATTCCTCTGAAAGATACAATTGAAAGCCTTGAATTACATTTAGAAGATAGTTTAATTGATGACAATAACAGAAATATTGAATTATATCTCAGAAAAGATATTATTAATTCAATAGAAGAAGTCAATTGGGATTCAAAAACAAATGCTTTTGCTTATATTATTAAATCTCAATTCTATGATGTTAGTCCAAACCCAAATGCAGCAACTACTTTGTATACAGATTATAATATCACTTCATCAAAAATAATAACTGCCGATAACATCACGACGATGAGAAGTGATTTAAATGTTTTGACAAATAATTTTGATGTTGTTTCATATGATGTTCAAGCTATTTCAAATAAGGTTGATGTTTTGAATTCAGAAATGGTCGCTATTAATTTAAAAACACAAAATTTAGAATATGATGAAAAAAATACACGAATGATTTCTTATGTTGCATTAGCTTTTGGTATAGCAGGGACAGTTGGAAGTGCCATATCTATCGGAATGTCAATTAACCCTAACTTCATCAAATTTCCCACTAAAACTGTTTCCAATGCAGGCCAAACAACAACCAGAGGCGGTGGAATTTTGCAAAGAATTCAGAACTTTTTTAGAGAATGGTGGTATAGAAGAGCCGGCTATCGTAATCTTGGTGATATGGAATTGTTTGATAACCCAGGGATTACTCGTTCAATACAATCAACAACTGATTTAACACCACTTTTTGAATGGTGCGATAAAGAATATGAACCATTACCTGATGAAACATTTGATGATGATTTTGATGACCCTACGAAAGCAGTTTTATCCATAAGAGCAACAGAAGAAATGTGTAATCAATTCAGAGATAGTTTGAAGAGACCTTTCAAATTATTGGCCTCAAAGGTCGAAGAGATTGAGAGTAGTGATTTTATTTCAAAAAGTGATTTGAAAAGAGACGATACAATTGACATTAATGGCAAATTAATTGATGGCAAAATACATTTAGAAGCTGAGGATACAATAAGTGAAGGAATTATCAAAGTCAGGATTATGATCATGAAAGTAAGCGAATATAATGATATAGACTATGAAGAGAATTATCCAATAATTCATATATCAAATGGAGAGATATCGAACTATGAGGGCACAGAGAACTTTCCAACTGCATCTCTCCAAGACAAAACTATAATTATTGATAACCCAAAGAGACATAGAATTAGTGCAATCAGCATCAAAGAGAACACAGCGATAAGAAGTATGAAATATTCTGTAAATGATATAGCATATATGAGTGACATTGATGCGCTTAATAAAAAGATTGATCAAATAGAAGAAAACTCACATACAAACGATGAAAACATAGCAAAAATAATGAATACTTATCCTACTGTTGATGAAACAAATGAGGCTTTAGATGTGCTCAAAGGCAGAATTGAAACATTAGAGGCTGAAAATACCACATTAAAGGCTACGATAGCCGCTTTTGAAGCTAGAATTTATGCGCTTGAACCACATGGGCCAACTTTGCCTGATTTCTATCAAGGGTTTACATATCATGAAGTTGGTGAAAATGATTTTATAGATATTATTGAGAGAGGAGGGGGTGTCCTTTATTTCGATATATGTTTTGTTACGTATAATGATGATACAGAATATGTTGGAGTATTTACTGATAATAATGATGTCAAACACTATGTCAGATTCAAATATGATGTAGAGACTGAGGAATGTTTTTATTATATTGATGAATTAAATGGAAATACAGAACCCTTAACTCAAGATTCAAATGGTTATTGTAAAGTTCCAGATGAACTACAGGATTCATTTGGTTCATCATTATATCATCGTCAAACATATCTTGAAGTTTATTCAAAACCATAAATGTTAACTAATTCTATTTATTTTTTTGCTTAAACCTATCCCTAGTGAAATCATCGGCGCAGTTAGGTCTGGGCGACCGTTAAGGGCGCACAGCCTAACGTATACTACTGTAAATCTTCGAAAAATAAAAAATCTATTTTTTTTCTCAGATAAGCTTCATGATTTCTAATACAACTGCAGTTCTTTGTTCGAAAAGTCATTACATCCTTTTCTATTTGTTCTCTATTTGGTTGACCAAATTAAATACCCTTACAAATTAACTGTCATTTTTTTTTCTAAACTATCTAAACTTTTTCCGAAAAACCCACCATTGAATTTTTTACTATAAGATTTTAGTATTTTGAAAGGTTTATATATTTTACAGTAGTACACCCTTAAAATTGGAGAATCGTATTTTTCTACGCCACTTTTTGAAAACTTTTAAACTTTTTGAATACTTTTTGAATACTTTTTTATACTTTTTTAATTCAATTTTTACTAAATAATGCATAATTATATAGTTCAAATAGCTTCCCGATTCATCCAGCAATTAAAGGAACCAGATTCGGCTTCGTGCAGCCCCGTGGTGATCACTGGTGCGTATATCCCCAAAAAATTATGTAAAAATAAACAAATTTATATCAAAAAAATTAAATTGTAATAATTTTAAGGTAAAATTAAAATTTTACGATTTTTTTGGTTAAATTTCTTAACATAGTAACTCAAATTTCACCTTATGATGGCGGTTTTTTACTTTCCATGAGTAGCTACTCATGGATTGAAAAACCATTCAAAAAGTGGCGTAGAAAAAAACGATTGTCCCTAGACCTTGTAAGGGGTACCCGATTTACCCATTTTCAATCGGGTCAAAAATTTGAGGTATATTTTGACCAGGGGTCGCAAATTACCGCCTACCCGAAGCGGTTTTTGACCCGAAATTTTTAAAATTCATTTATCTCAAAATGTGGAATAAATATTTATATAAAAAAAGGTTTATTAAAAAATTTACAAGCTTTTTAATCCTTTTTAATAAAAATTTTTATTTCATTAGAATAATGCTTCTGATAATTTTCTCAAAAATTGTTTTTTGAAATTATTTTCTCTATTATTCTATTTAATTGCAATTTTTAATATCAGAAAACCTTTTTTCTTGAAAGTTAATTGATTTTTTTTTGTATCATATTTTTTTCTGATTTTCATTGTCAGTTAATTTATTGTTTAGATGACTTATGAAAAGAGAAATTATACATAAATTTAAGTTACGTAATATTTTTTTATATTAAGCTTTGAAATCTACAAATTTATAATAATACAAACTATTCATTTACTTGTTTTATATTTTTTATCTTTTTTTCATAGTTTATACTGTGCATTTTAGTTCATTTTGCTATTAATTAATGTTACTAATCACTTATATAATTAAAAAATATTGGCATTTCTTTCTTTTACTTCATGTTTGAATACAATATTAAGATATATTAATAACTATTTCAGATTTTAAAAGATTATCCTGTTTTGACAAACTTTTACTTGATTTTCAAATAAAAAAGTCTTTTCTAAATAAAATTTAAAGTATTTCATATAACAAGTCATATCATAAAATTTTGTTTTCTAAAATCAAAATTCACTTTAAAAAAATACATGAATCAATAAAAAATTAATTATAGAACATGGTTTTATAAAAAATAATCCAAAAAATACACTAGAAATAAAAGGGTCAAACGCGAACGCTTCATTTTTTTTTTGGGTAGTGACCCAAAAAAAAAATTTGTGGTCAGGTTAATATTTTAGGGTGACCTTTCGAAGGTTTAATTGTCCCTTAAAATTCAATAAAAATAAAGGCTAGTTTAGCTCACCTGATATCGATCATTTGAAATTTGTAATAAATAGGATCTATAACGAAGCTATGATAAATTATCATAGAAAAAAGAATTTGAATATATGTCAAAATATAAATTTGACCTATGAATTTACCTTTTTTTTTTCACCTATTTATTATAGAATCAATGGATTATGTAGCATACATATCTTCCAAAAAAGAACTTTATAACTCATTGATCAACTTTATTGAAAATGATGGCAAGAATGATAATAAAAATCTTTTTCAAGAAATAATAAATATTATTCAGAAACAAAAAATTCTAGAAACGTCTGAAGAATCAAAAATATTACTTCAATTAATATCCACAATATCAGTAAATCATCGACGAGTTCCAAATTTTATCGATCAACTCATCCAAATACTTCAATATGTAACTGAAAATATTAAACCATCCATCCCAAGTACAGAATTATTTAATATTTTCCAGCATGACAAACTCTTACTATACTATCTTTTCAAAACTAATATAATTCAAGTTAATGATATCATTGTAAACACGATTGTTCAAGAAATGGACAATTTGCCGACCAGATATCTCCACTTTTTCTATCCTCATATCAAAGATCATCTTGAATCCAAATTGAAGGAAGATATTGAAAAACGACTTTTTGAGAGCTGTGCATACAATTTTTCAGAATTTGAGTCCAAATGTCAACAAGGCGAAAACGACTCGTTTTTATGTGAATTGATTCGGAATGACAACATTGATGAGTTTGTCACATATGCAACGAAGAACAATCTTTCATTATCAAGTCATATAAGTTCTTCACTTTTTGAGACAAACCGATTTTTACTTGACAAAAATCCGACATTGATTGAGTATGCTGCATTCTTTGGCTCGATTCAAATTTTCAACTTTTTGAGAATGAACTATGTGGAAGTGAGTGGTTCGTTGTGGCTTTACGCGATCCACGGAAATTGCGCCGATGTGATTCATCTTCTTGAGCAAATTTCAGTCAGGCCAGAATCATACAAAAAGTGCTTCGAGGAGGCAGTAAAATGTCACCACAACGGAATTGCTGGCTACATCCTCGATAATTTGTTGAATGAAGAAGATGTCGGCTTTGAAAAAGATTGTCTTTCGTTATATTTTTCTTATTTTAACTTCCATTTCTTCCCCGATGAGTACGATAACGAGTTTATCATTTATTGCGCCTGCAAGTACGACCGCACGGCGCTGTTTAAGATGCTTCTGAAAGACAAAAGGAATTACATGAATTGTAAAAAAACAAATAAGAAATCATTCGTCAGAATTTCTAAATAGAAAAACATTTTTATCATATTTCAAACAATTTTTTTTTATCAAATTTCAAACAATTTTTTAATAAGCATTCGTTTCTTCATTTGGCAGCAGAAAACAGCAACCTTGAAATGATTTACTTTTTGTTATCGATGCCTGAGACATTGATCTATGCATTCACATTCAAAAACTGCACGGTATTGAAAAGAATAACGGTTCCTCAGACAACAACGCAAATTGGAAGGAGTGCTTTTGAAGGCTGCTCATCACTTGAGCGCATTATTCTCCATTCCGGCATCACGTTGCTTGGAAACAGGGCATTCAAAGGATGCACGTCACTCGTTGAAATCGACATTCCTTCAAGTGTGACAGAACTTGGATCGCGCTGTTTCGAAGGCTGCACAAAATTGAGCAAAATTGTCATTCCTAGTTCTGTTACAAGGATCTGTAAATATTGCTTTTGTAGATGTGAGTCGCTCACTGAGGTCTCTCTCCCTCCTTCTCTCGAAATCATTTATTCACACACTTTTTACTCGTGCATCAATTTGGTGAAGGTTGTTCTTCCTCCTTCTTTGAAAATAATTGGAGATAGCGCCTTCCTTTCGTGCTCCCATTTGCAGGACATCGTGCTGCCTGGCAATTTGTCAGTCATTGGACGCGCTGCTTTTCAATGTTGCTCTGATTTTGGCAAAATGACATTGCCGCCATCTGTCCAATATATCGGACAAAATGCCTTTAACTACTGCCATGTAGAACTGAAAATGAAACCTTCTTGCAAAATTTTATTAGGATCTGCTTTTAACAATGAATATCGCACTATAACTGTCAGTTCACCATCAGAGTTTCGATATTATGTTGGATTTTTGGTTGATTTGGCTTTTTATTGATGCTCTTACTCTTACATCAATGAATGAATAAACATTTGCTTTTTTTTTTTTTTTTTTTTTTTTTTTTTAAGATTTTTTTTTTTTTTTTTTTTTTTTTAACCTCAACGGTTAAGGCCAATATTGGCAATGTATCGTACCTCAGCATATAATCGGCCAGAACTTTTTTTGCATTTTTCATTTTTGTAAAAAATACCATAAGTAGCTCAGCTACTGACGCTTTTTTCTAATAATATTAATTGTATAATTTTGAAAAGATTAAGAAACATTTATTGCTACTTATAACATTATAATATCTGATATATGAAGAAAATCCTATTTATTTTTTTTTTTTATAAAATGATATCATTAATAATATTGATAAATATTTATTATACTAAAAATGAAAAACTTGGATTAATAATTACTACAATGAAATACTTATTACGATTAACTTACTCCCGATGGAAGAAATTTCATATAGAGCTGCTTTTTTTACAAATATTAAATCATTTTTCGATTAACCCTTTTTATACAGTTACTCAAAAAGAATGCCCATCAATTTCAATTAGAGTCCCACAAAGAAGTCTCGGGTTGCCAGTAAATGTCTACATTATCAAATATATATAAGACTAACATATAAACATTTATTTTTTATGAATAAGCATAGGTTAACAAAGAACCTCATGTTTATCATGAAATTCAGAATGTTATGAATAACATAACTTTTTCAGAGAAATATTCATTTTTTCATGAAAACATGAGATTTCCAAATAGACCTGAGATTTCCAAAATAAAAATTTGAATAGAACATTTTATCTTATGATTCGAATTATGTAAACTATCAAGTAATATATAAAAATATAAATATTGCATTTGATCTCTTTACAAGATTCTCTTAAAGCATAAAAAAGCATTTAATATCAGAAGTGCGAGAACTTAAATAACGTTTTTTTGTATAATTTAGTATGTTCATTATCTTTGTATCTTATCAAGAATACTTTAATATTATTTTCATTTTAATATTAAATAACTTCTTAATATTCCATTTATTGGTATAAAATGAAATAGATTAATTATTCATCAAAATACTGATTATTTAAAAAAACTGAAATTTGTTGTGTTATCCCGATATCTGATAAACATATTAATATTATTTTTATATTTATGTGATTTATTTAATATAATATATAATATATGTGGGTTATAAAGAAAAATAACTTTTTTAAATAATAATATTTGCATTTTATAAAATATTTGTTTTATTTGAGCTTATTTTGAGGGATAGATTGAATTTCTAGGGGATAACTATTATTATATATTTATATATATAAATATATTATATCATATTAAAATATAAAAAAATATCACTCGACAGGCGTAGCTCTATTTTAACTTTTACAAAACTTATTTTTTTTCTGGGGAAAACGTTATTTTTAAATTTTTGATAATTTTCGGTTCACTTTTTGTAAACTTTCGATCGACTTTTTGATAATTTATGATTTATTTTTTGTTTATTTTCGGTTCACTTTTTGTTAATTTTCGGTTCACTTTTGGTTAATTTTCGATTGACTTTTTAAGAAGAATCAACTTTTTAGGTAATTCAATTTTATTTATGTTTTGTTTCTTTATTTTTTTTATTTTAAAGTAATTTATGCGAAATTTCAAGAAAAAAAGACATATAACACTTCCTAAATACTTATTCAAGTATATTCTATAAATATGAAAAGAAAGTTTAATATGATTTTTCCATAAAAGAAGTTTTCATCAAAATTTATTGAAAAAAATTATAATCTACTTAAGTAAAATATTTTCCATAAGTTAATCACTTTTTTTTCTTAAAGAAAGTGTATTTCTCAATATTAATTGAAGATTTTTTTTGATTATTTTGATATATTACCCAAATAAACTTTATATTTACATAAAATAATCTGTATTTATAATCATTTTCATTCTTTTTTCTTATTCCTATTTGATCAACGAGATAATAATTATATCTTAATTAATGTAAAATAATATAAAGAACATTTAATACACTGATATTAGATTTAAAATAACTTGTATTTATGTTAAAAAGTCAGTTACAGTTATCTATTTGATCCAAATATATTATCTTTATTATTTCCATATTCAATAGTTTACAATTAAAAACTAAAATGTTAAGAAAACTACACCTGTCGAATAAATAATTTTAATTTTATGTTTTTTATATTCTATATAGAGTAAATAATATAATATTAAAAAATAAAGGATATTGGAAACTTTTTATAGTTCCCGCACTTCTTTAATATCTGATATCATTATCCATTTACTCAAAAAATCATACAAAAATATAAAAAAGCAATAATTAAAAGTTTATAATGTCAGCTAAAGCCAATAAATAATGATAAAATGATTTTGGAACCAAAAATGTTTATTAGAGCTCGGAGAAAAAGGGATTTCCTTTTTGAAAATAAAGAATTATATTTATAAAACATATTTATTTTGATGTGTATAAGTTATATCTGAAAGCATACACTTTTTCGAAAAAAAATTGTTTTTTAAAAAAAAAGTGACTTTTTTATAAAAAGGTTTATTTTTGAATATTTTTTTTTTATAAAAAAAAAGCTTCTTTGCGAAAAGTTTTTGTGTGTGCAAAAAGTAAAATCATATCAATAAGTTTCGATCATTTCAAATAAAAAATTTAATTAAAATCATAAATTCCTTTCGAAATATAAATTGATAGAAAAAATTTAGTTAACAAGAATTTCAAAGAATTATTTAATAAAAACATATATTTAGATATTATTCAAATCATAAAGAATGATATTTGATGTATGAATTATAAAGTACTCGTAATCATTGCTTATGATCAAACTATATTCAAAATTTGAAGCATTCTAATGATATAGAAAATATCATTTGCTTCATTAAGCTGTGAGGCACTTTCCAATCTTGTTAAATGATGCTTTTGATGCAGACAGTTTAAATCTGGAATGAAAATAATAGTTTTGTCCTCAAAATGTAGTTTTTTCCACCAATTATAACGTTTTTTTTTTTTTTTTTTTTTTTTTTTTTAATATGAATAAATAACGTATTCAAAAATCAAAATCAAATAATATATTTATAAGATCTTGTTTTTTTTAAAAGAAAATCTATATTAAAAAAAATTGTTCATATAAAAAAGACTTGGTGTTTTGAAAAAAGAAAATTATTTCGCAAAAAAAAGATCATTTTAAGAAGTATTTTTCATTTTAAAAAGAAAACAAATTTTTTAAACGAAAAAATTATTTCACAAAAAAATGTTTTTACAGACAAACATTTTTCTTTTCGAAAAAAAATGGATTTTTAAAACATATGGATCTTAATGATATGAAAAAGTTTTGTAAATATGGAAATTCCTTTTTCGCCGATCTCTATTATTATAAAAAAAATGTACGTTTTAATCGAACTTTTTCATAATGAATAAACCATTCAATTTATTTTGGAAACCTCAGGTTTATTTGGAAATCTAAGGTTTATCATAGAAATCTACAATTTTATATATAAATCTAATATATTCGTATATAATTGAAGTAATCAGTAAACCTTATGTTAATGAAATACCTTAGGTTATTTTGAAAATGTAATTATTTTTACGTAAACTTTGTATTATCCACAAAAAAAAGAGGTTTATTGAGAAAGTTAGGTTTATTGTAAATGTATAAATATCCATGAATAACCTATGCTTTCCAGGCAATCTGAGACTTCTTTGTGGGACTCTATTATTTATAATTCTCATTTTACAAAAACAATTTCTCGAATACTATATGTCAACACTCCGCATCATTCTACAACTATTAAAAAAAATACTTTTAAACATATTTTAGATTCTCCCCTTGTTTTTTCGCAAGAGATTTGTACTGTAGGTACAGGTTGTTGTTTAACTACAGATTATGATTTCCAAAAGAATAATTGGATTCGTGGTCAGACAATAACGAACACAAGCTTTCCTTCTAGTTTTGCAAATAAAAATTCTTTTTTTATGGGGGATTGTGGCGATCTGACAATTACCGAATGCATTTTTTACTGTTGTTATACTTCAATAGATTACGGTGGTGGTTTACTTGTTGAGCAATACTGTGTTGTTATCTTACATAGTTGCATTTTTGATCAGTGTCATTCACGAAGGCATGGTTGTGGTGCAGTGATTACAAAACTATTTGTTGTTGATGCTAACAATGAACCACATAACGAATTGTCCAAAAGATCAGACATTCAATACACATGCTTTAGTGGATGCTACTCCAATAATGAGAACGGTATTGGATCTGCTTTGATTTTGGGCGTAGAAGATGCTACTTTATTCTATACCTCTGCTGTAGACTGTCCCAAAGAGGGAACTCTGAAACCATATGGAGCTCAATTTGACATTCAAGCACACACAATAAGTTCACAATATATAAATTCAACTGGTGGGAACGCAATTTATACGGGTGCTTTAGAATATCGAAATGCAGTTGCAGGCTTCTTTCGATTTCATACAATTAGTCAAGCAAATTGTAGGTATTCGATTGCTTTATTCCTACAGATATTAATGGTTTGGAAATAAGTTCAAGCAATTTTGTTAAGAATTCTGTTCTTTCTGATGTGGAATATAGTTGTCCTAGTTTGATTTTTGTTAGAAAAAAAGATGCTTTGATACAGAATTGTTATTTTATTGATAATAATTATGGAATCAATGGGAAATTTGTCGAGAAAGAAAATGAAGATAATATTCATATTTCTCTAGTTGACTGCTATGCTGATACAAATGATTCAATTCGATGGAATTTCGATTATATTATGACAAGTAATTGCAATTTTAATGATTTGAATGTTAATACTTACCCTTTAAGATTTGTAAAGCTTGGAAATTGTGAAGGCGAAGTGCCTCCTGGACCAATAATCATAACAGACTTCTTTACTCCTTCATCTTGCTTTAGCCAGAGTCAAGATTTTATTGCATCAAGCGATTTTACAAATTCTCAGGAGTTTTCTAAATCTTCTTATTTTTCGAAGTCAAGTCCTTTCACAAAATCAAATAATTTTAATCAAACAAATACTTTTACACCTTCTAAAACCCTAACAAATTCACAATTTTTCAGTAAATCTGATGAATTTTCTCATTCTAATTATTTTAGTCATTCATTACAATTCAGTAAATCGAATGTATTTAGTTGTTCCACTGCCTTTTCGGAATCACAAAACTTTTTGGCAACAGAAGCTTTTAACTCCACTATTCAATTCTCCCCATCTTTGATATTTTCAAAGTCAACAGATTTCACACCATCACTTGATAATTATTTAGTGAAAAGTCCTTTTTTATCATCTTCACATTTTTCGACATCCAAGGATTTCACAAATGTTGTTTCATTTGAAATAACTCCATCTCAATCGAGATTTGGTGGAAAGAATACAATATTTAATAGTCATTCATTAAGTTATTTGCTTCGAAAATCAGTATCTTTATCTATTTCATATTCACTAACAGGATCATACTCATTGACTTATAACAAAGATATTGTTGGATACTCGAATATCTTTTTTACATCGAATGTCAATGTCCTTCTTCCTTACGTAATTTATTATTATACACAGACTTATGTTCAGGTTAAAGTTATACAACAAATTGAAAGCAATAAAGAAAAAATAACGGCAGAGCAATTAATTGGAATTGTGTGTGGATCTGTTGCAGCATTTTTTATTGTTCTTGGAATCACAATCTTGTCTTTGAGGAAGAAAAATCATAAAATGTATTCAGATGATTTAGATTATTCATCATCAGAAAATGAAATTGTTACACAAACAACTATTGAAAACCAAGTTATTTTTGATGTTCAGGTCAAACAAGATATTCTGGATAACTGGTTATAAAAATACTAAAATTGCTCATTTTAAATAATTGTTTTTACTTTTATCTAAAAAGAGCAATTTAACTGTTTAAAATGAGCAATTTAAGCGATTTTTTTCTAAAATAGTGAGCAGAGAAAAAGCCAATACAAGCCCAGATGAAAAAGATCTAAAAAAAATCTTATTGATTTATTTGAGAAGATTTTTTTAGTATTTCAAAATATGAGAAGATGAAATAAAATTCCAAATTTTAGCCAAAATATGAGTATTTTTTTGTTTTTAATAAAGCAATATTTTGGAATATTGTAATTTTTAAATTAATTCATTTTCTTTTTACAGTTATTGGTTGTAAAAAAGCATATCCATCAATACTTTTAACTGAGAGTGGTATTTCAACTATTTGTGATACAAATTTTTTATCACCGTGAAAAGCAGCATATCCAATTGATTGAATAGAAGGTGGAATGTTGATCATTGAAAGATTCGAACAATATTCAAAAGCTCTATCACCAATATATTCCGCTGAAGGGGGAATGTTAAATTCTGGCAGTGATTCGCACTGAAAAAATGCAGAGCTACATATTGTTTTTAAGCGTGAATTTTCTCCAAAAACAACAGCATTTAGCGAAGAGCAATGATCAAAACAATGATTACCTATTATGGTCACTGACGATGGAATTTCAATCTTTTCTAGTTTTTTGCATTCCAAAAATGATGAATCACCAATCGACTCCAAGCGTGATTCTTTTTTGAAAGTAACCTTCGACAGTGAAGAGCACTTTTCAAATAAATTGTTATTTATTGCTTTGATTGATGATGGAATTTCAATTGTTTCTAATTTCGAACACTCTGAAAAACAATACGAGCCAATTTTTTCTAAATGAGACTCATCTGAAAAAACAAATGCGGTTAGCGATTTACATTTTTCAAATGCACGATCTTCAATTTCTTTCACAGAAGATGGAATTGAAATCGTCTCTAATTTGGAACATTCAGAAAAAGCAAAAGATCCTATTGATTTTAAATATGAATCTTCAGAAAAAGTGACTGTTTTCAATGACTGACATTTTTCAAATGCATGATATTCAATTTTTTTCACAGAAGATGGTATTTTTATTGATGTCAATGATAAGAAATCATAAAATGCACTTTTCTTAATAGTGTCGAAAGATTGAGGAATTTGGAATTCATTTGATGCAAAATCATAAAAAACAAATGAATCAAGAACTTCCAATTTTAATTTAGAGCATTTATTAAATGCATTTGGTCCAATATTTTGTATGTAAAAAGGAATATTCATTGATAGTAGATTTTCGCATCCATCAAAAGCAGATTCACCTATATTTGTTAATTGTGAATTCTCTTCAAGAACAATTTTAGTTAGAGATGTGCAAAGATTAAACGCATAATTACCAATATATTTCACTGATGATGGTATTTTTATCGTTTGGAGACTAGTACATTTGTAAAATGCATAATTATTAATTATTTCAACATTTGATGATATTTCTACTTTCCTAAGTGATGTACAAAAAAAAAACTCACTATAACTAATTATATGGATGAGTTTTGGAATGATTGCTTCTTCTAATTTAGTACAACCATAGAATGCTTGATTCCCAAGTGATTTAAGATTTGGAGGAAAAGAAATATTTAAATTTGGGCATTCACGAAATGCGCCAGCTCCAATACTAGTCACAGAAGGAGGCATTTGAAATACAGATAGTTTATAACACTCATAAAAAGCAAAGTTGCCGATTGATTCCAAATGAGATTTTTCAACAAATGTTACTTTTTCAAGAGAATAACATTTTTCAAAAGCTCCATTATGAATTGATTTCAATGATGAAGGGAATATCAGTGAGACAATTGCATCAAATGCATAAAAGCGACATAAAGGAATAATCTCCAAATAATCAGGAAACTCTATATTATCCTTTTTTTCATTGAAGACTTTAATTGCAAATTCATCAAAATTTATCTGTTTTTTCATGTTAACTTTTTTCTTAAAAATATGATAAAATTGAACAATTTGCCGAGATATCATATTATAGTCAAATACTTCTTTATATTCTTCGTCAATCTTGTCCAAAATTTCTTCACCGAAATTTTGAAAATCAATAAAACAAAATAAAATTGAAGCTTCTCTCTTTTTTTTATCAAGTTGTTTGAACATGAATTCTTTTATTTTGTCTTCATTCTCTCTTTCGTTTACATCGTAATCATTTTTAATTGGGTAGAGTTTTCGATACCGAGCAAAAATCCGATAAAGTAAATGAATTGGAAATGAAGCAAAGTTGTCATTTTCGATAAATGTAATCAAATCTTCTGTTATTGGTTTTAATTGATCATCATTACAATTGCCATTAACAAGTATTTGGTTAAGTATTTGATCTTGGTGCCGCGAAAGATACTCTTTTACTTGGTTTTGTAGGCATGTGATTTGGTATTTTTCTGATAAAAAGTATAATGCATAAATATTTGCTTCGGATGGCTGAATTTTTTCACCTTCGCAATATGAAATAAAGCATTTTATTTGATTTTCATCAAAATTAGTACTTTCTTCATTATCTATTAGTGGAATTTTTTGATCCTCTTTAAATTGTTTTGAATATATTTTGAAAAAATGGAGACGACTAAATGAAAGAAAGTCATATCGGAAATTTTTCCCTTTATATGTTAAATAACGATATTCTTGGTCATAGGTGATCTGGAAGAACTCATCCATTATAAAAGAATAAATTATCAATGGCTTTTGAAAGTGGAAAATTTTTAGTCTTTGAAAATGGGAAAAATTTATATTTTAAGGCTGCGGTTGAAAAGATATTCAAATTTGAGACCAATTGAATTACTGTTTATATTTATTTAAACTAACAAAAACACTTTTTTTACTACTTTTGATGCAAATTGATTCGCAGTCCAGGTTCAAGGTTTTTTATTGTATGATGTATCAATCAGAACTTTTTTTTTTTTAATAGTTTGAAATATAAAACTAAATTATTTAGAAAATCTTTATATCTCAAAGAAGTTGACTTAGATTCTTTTATAATTCATCAAAAATACCAAAAACTTTATATGAGCTATTATTATTTATCTTTTAGTCAACTTTTTTTGACTTTATGATATTTATTTGTATATTTCGACTTTTTTAAAAAAAAAACTACGTAATACATTTGCAAAATTATCGTTTATATGCAACATGATATGACATTTTCATTTACTTTGATTTCAAACTCAAGAATGAAATTATGCATTTCCATTATATTTACCAATTCAATCAACCTCGAAAAATTAATTTAATATTTAATAATAAAATGCTTTTTTTGCTTCTTATTTTATTTTTTTTATTGAATTTTTTGATATTTTCACGAATATAATAATCAAGTTTACCTTGTAGCTTTGATTGTGCTTTGTCAAAACCATCAGATGCGAAATTAAGACCAATCCATTTGGCTTGCTTCATATTTTTCTAATTATCAATTTTATTAATACCGTTTCAGACCATCATTTTTTAAATGGATTAAAAAATCTGACACAGTGTCAAAAAAAAAATGTAAACTGAATTGTCTATCGGAATTGATTGAATAAGTCTCAATTGTAAAACGTGCATTTTAGAAAAAGTTAAACTTTTGAATGCCTATTCAACCGCAGCCTTAATGAAATCAACTAAGGTACAAATCCAGTACGTTTAGTAACCGCAATTTTTTTTGACATTCTCAAAGAATAAGATGACATGTTAAATAAAAAACGATTATTTTCATCCATTTCATATAACATGTCATAATGTTTATTTAAATTGTAAAATAAGTGTCAAAAACAAACCTAGTCAATTTAAACTTTTTCAGAGGCATGCAACTATTCAAATAATAAACGTTCTCCAATACAAAAAATAACGTACTGGATTTGTACCTTAACATTTTCTTCATTGGATGACCTAAAATTTCCATTTTCAATAATTATTTTCAAATTTCAAATTATTTTTTTATAATGGATGAGTTTTTCCAGATTAATTATGACCAAGAATATCTTAAATGATAGGGAATCTTTTGTAAAAAAATGAAATCAATTAACCAAGAAAAAATAATGATATTCTTGGTCAATTGACATTTTGATCGTAAATTATTTGATTTATAGTTTATTAATATCAAAAGAAATTGATCACAAATCCAAATTGTAAATTATATAATCAATCTTTTATATTATAGTATGCTGAAAGAAATATCGTTTTTTTGATATAAAAACTATCAGTTTCTGAATAAATCTTTTATTTTTTATTTTTTTCTATTTAAGAAAATTTTATTAATAGTTAAAGTATAATTTCATCAAAATAATAAAAAAGTAAGAAAATATAAAGCCAAAAAGAAATATGAAAAAATTGAGAAAATAAATGATCTAATTATTCAATATATTGAATACTGATACAATTTAATAATTACGAAAAAATATTGCTAAAATTGCTTAATTTCATTTATATTAATGAGCAAAATCAGAACCATTTTCATTTGTTTGGTTGTAATTTTGCCATTTTTCTATATTTTTTGGGAATATCAAGATATTTTTTATGATTTGAAATTTACTCCTACAGATCCTTATTATGAAACCAGTCTTCAATTAATTAAATCCAAGATATATTTTATGTATTTACCATATTACAAACCATTATTTGATTACCAAAAAAGTTTAATTCAAAATTGCGATTCTATTGAAGAAGCCGATTATTTAGTCATGGGCATCAATAGCTACTTCAAAGACCAAGGATATAAAAAGCTTAATTGGTCACGTTCCTTTACAGATCTTGTTTTCAGCAAGAAAATAATCATGCTTAGCGAAGAAGATGTGACCATAAACAAACCTGCATTCAATTTTTCCTATCACGACAAAATCACGGCAGTCATTGGACCGAATGAAGAGAAAGATTTGCAAGAATATTTCAACACTACAAATGTCTTCAGTCATCTAATTTTTGAGTTATATTTCAACAATCATAAAACACCATACAAAAAGTTCATCAAAAGGAACTTTTTCATACAAACCGCAATTTCAAACATAAATTATTTTGTCAATTCAGGAAGGAATGAGTATTTGAAGGCTTGCATGGACTTCTTCGGATCAAAAAAAATTGCAAATTACGGACGTTTATTTCACAATAGAAATTATTCATCTAATGGTCAATTTAACCGTCTGCCATCTGATGCTTTTTTTGGATTTTCAATGGAGAATTCAATTGCTGATTATTGGATCACAGAAAAAGTTTTCTTCATGTATAGAAATGACGTGATTCCAATCTATCGTGGAAGTGTCAAAAATAGAGAAATTTTGAAAAATTACGGAGTCAACACGAACGCATTTGTCGATGCTTCTAACATGACGAGTGACGAGCTGGTGAGCTATCTGAACGAGTTGTTAACAGAGAAAGGAAAGAAGAAATTGTATGACATTTACAGGCAACCGTTGATTCCAGACAGAGCTCTCTTCAATCAGCGAATTCGTGACAATTATAAAAAAGTTATTGATTACTTAGAAAAACAAAAAAATCACAAAAAAATTGTTCTTTTTTAAATAAATATAGTATTTTTGTTTGCCTTTTATTTTTATGTTTTCTTAATTATCAAATAATGCTTCACAGGGATAGTCATCAATTAAAAAAAAATTTATCGATAAATGGACGATGTAAAAATCGACTTTTTGTTGGAAAATTTTATGAAATTTTAACGATTTGATACAAAAAGTTGTTGTTTTAAATCAACCATCTGTCCGAGGTTTAATCCATGAAATTTTTTCTTATCGATAACCACCCCTGAAGCTTCCTTTTTTTTTTTTTTTTTTTTTTTTTTTCGAGAATAAATACAGGAAATTGGAACATCAAATCATTTTCCAGTTTATGAGATCAACTTTTTGAAAGGTTAGTTCAAAAAGCTAGTTCTATAAATTGATAAATTTGTATAAAAAAAGTTCAAAGAAATTTAACAATGAAAGTCTGTCCATTTTTATTAAATTAAATTAAATCAAATATTTGATATTTGGTAATTCTTTGAAGTGAAATATTTAATCTATCAATTAATTGAATTCCGATTCTTTTTTGAAGACCAACATTCAATCTTATTTGTTTCAATATACAAAATTGAATGTTCATGAAGTTGTTAATGAAAGAAAAAAAAAATCATAAATAAATATTTTTATATAAAAACCAGCAACTTCTCGAGAAGATATTTAGAATCTAAAAAGAATTATAAAACTGTCATTTATTGTTCCTTTATTTAGCATGTTTTTATATCACATTTCAGTTTAATAAAAAGAATATTTGGCGAAATCTCAATCGCCCGGGGCAGTTAAGGTCAATATTAACCTTGGATTGTGCCATAGAAAAAAGTATGGTACTTTTTTGCACTTTTGTAAAAAATCGCATGAGTAGCTTGATTAAATTCAATACTGGAACAAAAATCACATATAATATCAAAAGTACTTGAATATGTCAAGGAAATCCCTAAATTGAACATTTCAAAAATTATTTTGTCATCATCATGAACAAATAAATAAGAAACTTGATTCTCTATGAACTGAAGCGAGCCTTCCTGAAAGAAATTATACTGTATAGGGGCAATGGTTTGTAAATATACCACTTTTTCTATTGAAACTTTTTGAGAGGAATTGTAAAAAAAAATTCAACTTTTTGTGAGTTTTTTTTTTTTTTTTCAGCATCTTTAACTTGAAATTAAATTGTGAGCGATTGTTTACGAGATTTAGGAGATAATTAAGAACACGTGGTTAAGAAGATTTCAATAATCAAAGAATTCCTAATCCGTTGAAAATCATTGTCTTCTGAATATTGTAATTCTTTGAGTATTCTAATTTTGGAGTATCGGAATCCTTTATTTCACGATAATTGATTACAATTTATATGTAAAAAAACGAAGTTATGTTTTTTCGAACTACAAATCCAATCTTCATTTCGAGTATTACTTCAAATTGAGCACTTTCAGTAATTCTGTTATGAGTAACATAGAGTAAAGTCTTTTTTACTCTTTAATTCAGGAGAAAAGGATGCCGGAGTAATTACATGCTTTTTGGATCATTTCATAATTAACCTTTCCGCGGTTTTGTAAATTACGGCGACATCACATATTTTTAAATAGTTTATGCTGAATTTTGGAATTACAGCGCATAAAAAAAATGTAACTTTTTCAAATAAAAAATGGTTAGATTAAAAACTTTTTGAATAGTTATTTTGAATACTTTATATTATATATAAAAAATTCATTTTATTTAACTAAACCAATTTAAACTCAGTTTTTAAATTTTCATGTATAAATTTTATTCCTTTCAATATTTTCTGAATCTTTCAAATAAACCGTCTAATATAACGTGAACTTTTTTTTTTATTCTTATACCATATCTATCAAAAATTCAATTAAAAATAATATGTAAACTATTTAAAAAAAAAAAATAAACCATTTAAAAAGTTTATTAATTGAGATTTGTTCGATATTTATCATGTTCCTTGTGAACTTCAGACCAAAGTGTGTTTAAACATTGTCCATCATGCCTGGCACATACTCTACATCGTGCGTGAAAAGTAGAATAATGAGAATGAATAATGCTTTTTGGTATTGATTCCCATTCATATTTGAGTCTATTGAATAATTCATCAGTGTTTGAAAAAGTTTGGTTTTCTAACTTATGTTTTAAATAATGCCACAACTGTTCTATCTGGCTCAGATCTGGCGATTTGGCCGGCCATTTTAAATATGCTGGAAACTTTTTGAGAAGAGTATCTTTTGTGAAGGCCGACCGATGGCAGGGCGCATTGTCTTGCTGAAAAATGTAGTTTGTGCCAAAAGTAGTAGTGTAGTATAGGCAGTGGTCGATACTCTCCCCCAGCCTATACGCTCCGCAGCCAAGCTCAGGCACGCCTTCGCTTGGAGCTTCGCATACGGCCGCGGTCGCTATGTTCCCACTGCCTATACCTTGTGTCAATTCTGTCACGCTATGACACAATTTCCACAAGCTTCTATACTAGGCGTCAGATTTTGTGTCAGTAACGTGACCAAATATTTACCTTCATAAGTATAATACCATTAAGAACCTAGTAAACATACAAGCATCTACTTATCATAGAAAACGCAACACCCTCATAAGCACAAATACACATCCAATTAAATACACATCATTTGTTTTCTTTTTTTGTTTTTATTCTTGTCCAAATGACAACCAAGCAGTATGTTGACTGGAATGTGTTTGAGAGCCTTCCCGTTAAATCATATGAGATAACTTATACTAAAAGCACAGAAGAAGAAGAGATAACCATAGAGAAAGCCATAAAGAAGTTCATTTGTCAAGCACCAATTGGTTCAGGCAAATCAACAGCAATAAGGAAATGGATCTATAACACAGTACCTGATAACAAGTTCATACTCATCGTACCTACCATTAACATCGCTGCGGAGTTCTACTCTAAGTTGTATGTAGCATTAAACAACAATCACCCCGAGAACATAGATGAAATGATAAAGTTATGTGTAAAGGAAGGGGCGTTTAAAGAGTTTAAGGAAGCCATCAAGCACTTTATACCTGTTGTTATAACTACATTCTCTACCGCATCTAAGTGTCTTGGAGGAATCATAGAGCATTTCTATCACCACCAAATAGATTTCAACAGTGAATACACACTCCTTATTGATGAAGCACACCTACTACTAGAACACATATCGTTAATAGAGATCTGTAGAGAGTTTAATAATGTAGGTTTGATTACTGCTACAGCATCTGACATTTCTTGCTTATCAGTCTTTGAAGAATACGAAAAGATAAACCCATTAGCCGACATCAAATACCACAGAACGATATATCTATACAAGCTGAGAAGCAATATGCAAGAGCAAAGAGAGACTATAGCTAAGCAAGTACTAGAAGAGATAAAGAGGTATGATAAGATATTAATTAAGATAGAAGACAAGAATGAATGTGAACGATTAAAGGAGTGTATCGACAATGAACTTAATAAAGCATTGTACAACTCTGATAAGAAGGAAGTAGAGATAAGTGATGAAGGCAAGTTTGTTAGCACGGAGGACGTTGATATAGTTATTGCTACTTCATGTATCCAATCAGGTCAGTCACTGAAGGAAAATCTATTGTCTATATTCATTCAGACCCCATTAGATACCGTATCATCAGTTGAACAGTTTGTAGGAAGAAACAGGAACGAGAATTCAACAGCTTATCTATACATGAGGCAAGTAAAGGTACCAGAAGAGAAGTTTACATACAAGGTAGCCAAGAACAGATATAAGACAAGATTAAATCAATTGAGAGCTAATGCATGGCAATCAATGGACAAAGATTCATGGATAAGATACATGAGCAAGATTGGAGAAGTTATTGTTGAAGAGACAGAACAGGAGGAAGAAACAAATAAGGATACAATAATGATAAACGAAAATGATTTGAACAGAGAGTTTAATGGCAAAAAACAGTTATATCAGCACTTTGGGTTTAAAAACGAGAAGGATGTACCTGAGGGATATGAAATAAGAAGTAGATATAACAGAGAGAAAGGTAAAATGCAAAGAGTATATAATTTAGTTAAGATAGAGTAAACCATTCAATTATATATTTTTATTTTATGAAGCAATCCAGCAATCATTTAATATCAGCATCCATCAACATTATGAATATCAACAACAACAACAGCATCTATCAACATTATTTATTATCATCATCATTTACTATTAACATTAACATCAATATCATTTACTATCAACAAAAGCATCATCCATCAACGATGGCATCTATCATTAACAACAACAACAGCAGTATTAACATTATTTAGCATCAACCAAGAGCATCTATCAACCAACATTATTAATATTATCATCAACCAACAGCATCATTTAACATCAACAACAACGGCATCTATCAACAACAGCATCATTTACTATCAACAACATCAACCAACAGCATCATCTATCAACCTTAATATCAACAACATCAACCAACAGCATCATCTATTAACAACAACAGCATCTATCATTAACAACAGCATCACATATCATCGACATCAGTATTAACATTATTAATATCAACAGCATCAGCATCAACTATCAACTATCAACAACAACAGCAACAGCATCTATCATTAACATTATTAATATTATTTAGTATTATTATCAACAACGACATTAACAACAACAACACCATCTATTAACATCTATCAACAACAGCATTTATCATTATCAACAGTATTAACATTATTTAGCATCAACCAACATCACCATCTATCAACAGCATCACCATCTATCATTAACAATATCTATCATTATTAATATTACCATCAACATCAACAACATTTACTATTAACATCTATCGACAACAGCATCAACATCATTTATTAACATCAACATCAGTATTAACATTATTTAGCATCATTATCATCACCATCATTTATCATCAACATCAGTATTAACATTATTTAGCATCATTATCATCACCATCATTTATTATCAACATCAGTATTAACATTATTTAGCATCATTATCAACAACAAACATCTATCAACGACGGCATCTATCATTAACAGCATCCATTAACAACAACAGTATTAACATTATTTAGTATCATCAACAACAATCGAATCATTAACAACAATCACGTATTTTTCATTTAAAGGTGAAGAGGCCTCGCAGCGAGTGCTCGGCACGAGGGTGAATTCTCACCCGATTTTTCTAACCTTATTGCTTTCAATTCATTTAATTTCTAAATAATCAAATAAGAGGTCAAATGCATTAACTAGAAATATCGATAATTAGGTTCAATACTATCATTCAATTCGTTCAATAACACTTGCAATAACATTCACTCGTTTCATTCATTCAATTCGTTTCATTCATTCAATTTGTTCAATAACATTCACAACAAGGTCGTTTCTAAATAAGAGGCCAAATACTAAGGTGAATTGTATTAAAGGTGAACAGGTGAATTGTCACTATATTTTTGTCACCTCTGCTTTCATTTAAACAACCACTATATGCTCCTAGAAAATGGAGTGAACAGATGATCAATTCAAATAAGAGGCCAAATGCATTCATTCCATTCAATTCATTTAATTCATTCCAGTCAATTTGTTCAATAACATTCACAACAATTCCATTCGTTCGTTCAATTCCTAAATAATCAAATTCTAAGACCAAATAAGAGGTCAATTTCATTCGACATCATTCAATTCATTCTATTCGTTCGTTCAAAACCAGCACTCAATTTATGTAAAATGCATTAAAGGTTAACAGGTTAGATCTAACCCTATTTTTCTAACCTTATTGCTTCCGATCAATTCGTTCAATTCCATTCATTCAACATCATTCAATTCGTTTAATAGTGTAGTTAATTTGTTCATTCAACTCAGTTCGTTTAATAGTATAGTTAATTCGTTCAATATATTCGACATTATTCATTCATTCAAATGCATTCGTTCGTTTAATTCAATTCATTTAATTCGTTCAATTCATTTATTCATTCCAGTCAATTCGATTCGTTCATTCATTCACAATAAGGTCAAATACGAGGTGAATTGTCGCCTTCTGTCTTCGATCAACAACCACAACATGAAACAGAAAATGGAGTGAACAGATTCATTTCATTCGTTTGTTCAATTCAATCTATTCGTTCGTTCAATTCAATTCATTTATTCATTTCAGTCAATTCAGTTCATTCATTCACAACAAGGTCAAATACGAGGTGAATTGTCGCCTTCTGTTTTCGATCAATCAATCAGTTTATTAATGATAATGTTTCCTGTTCCATGATAATGTTCCATGTTCCATGATAAATCAGTTCATGAAAAATGGAGTGGACAGAGGACAGAAGACAAATAAAATACTAAGGTGATTTATCACCTCTGCTTTCGATCAATAACCATAACATGAAACAGAAAATGGAGTGGACAGATTCATTCCTTTCATTTAATTCCTTTCACTCGTTTCATTCAATTCATTTAATTCGTTCACTCAATTCAATTCGTTCAAAACCAGCAATCAATTTATGTAAAATGCATTAAAGGTTAACAGGTTAGATTTAACCCTATTTTTCTAACCTTATTGCTTTCGGTCAATTAAGTTCGTTTAATAGTGTAGTTAATTTGCTTAATACTATAATTCATTCAATTCATTCAATACTATCATTCAATTTGTTCAATTCCATTTCTAAATACTAAGGTGAATTGTTGCCTTCTGTTTTCATTCAACAACCACAACATGAAACAGAAAATGGAGTGAACAGATGACCAATCAAATGCATTCACTCAATTTATTCGTTCAATTCGTTCAATTCATTTAATAACATCATTCAATTCGTTCACTCAATTTATTCATTCAATTCGTTCAATCTATTCGACACTACTCATTCATTCAAATAAGAGGTCAAATGCATTGATGAGAAATAACACTTATAATAATATCACAACAAGGCCGTTTCATTCATTTGTTCATTCCAGCCAATTCATTTGTTCAATAAGGTCATTTAATAGGGTAGTTAATTTGCTTAATACTATCATTCATTCGATTCCATTCGACATTATTCGTTCAAAACAAGCACTCAATTTATGTAAAATGCATTAAGGTTAGAAAAATAGGGTTAGATCTAACCTGTTAACCTTATTGCTTCCAGCCAATTCATTTGTTCATTCCATTCAATTTGTTCAATAACACTTGCAATAACATTCACAAAAAGGTCAATTCAAACAATTCCAATCGTTCGTTCAATTCATTTGTTTCATTCAATTCAACACACATTCACAACAAGAAAGAGTGGGATAATACTTTCATTCAATTCATTTATTCAATTCCATTTCTAAATACTAAGGCGAATTGTCGCCTCTGCTTTCGATCAACAACCACAACATGAAAATGGAGTGAACAGATTCATTTAATTCATTCAACATCATTCATTCAATTCGTTCAATCTATTCGACATTATTCATTCATTCAAATAAGAGGTCAAATGCATTGATGAGAAATAACACTTATAATAATATCACAACAAGGCCGTTTCATTCATTTGTTCATTCCATTCCATTTGTTCAATAAGGTCATTTCAGTTCATTAATTTGCTTAATACTATCATTCATTCATTCAATTTGTTTATTCGTTTCATTCGTTCAATTCATTCAATTTGTTCAATAACACTTATAATAATTCATGTCAAATACAGGTGAAGAAAATCGGGTGAGAAATCACCTCTTCACCCTGACTATATTTTTCAAATAAGAGGCCAATTCATTCATTTCATTCATTCGTTCGTTCAAATACTAAGGTTAATTCACATTATCAATCAATAATGCTTCTTAGATAATGTAATGGACAGATTCAAATACAGGTCAAATACTAAGGCCAATTCATGTAAAATGCATTTAACAAATACCGCTTCGTGTCACTGAATAGAACAAGTAAGATAAAGATGACAGGTCAAATACAAGGGTTAGATCTAACCTCTTCACCTTATTAGTAATCAGTTCATAAAAATGAAGTGGACAGATATAAGTAGAATAAATGAAAATATTTTTTGGTTTCGCTAATGTCACTATGTCATCAGATGTCACCGGATAAATCGTTTCCTAAAAAATGGAGCGGACAGATGACAGATGATAGAACATAAACATCTTTGTTTAATATTATTCCAGCGAAGACAAAAATAATATATTATTAGATCAACTCATTCATAACTTCATTTAATACACCAAGGCACTTATCATTAACACTATCCTTCTTGTCTACGATTAATATTAAATTACCATTCCTTTTAGTAAACTTGTATCCAGTTATCTTAATCTGATTATTAAGTTCCTTAGGTTTAAATTGATTACAGTAAGGATTATTCTTTATAAGCTTCCTTAATGGTTTAATCTCATCTCTCTTAGCTAGCTCACTTATGAAGTTAAACAAAATTTCTTTTTCACTAATATCATAAATATTCATTTAAATATAAACAAAAATAATAACAAAGATTGTTTACTTATTAATCATATCAGCAAAGACTTTATTTCTCCTCATTATCTTAGGCATCGGTTCGTAATAAACTATATCAACATCATCGCTCGAGTCATCTTCTTTATTCTGTTTAATTACCTCGTTTATTATTTCTTTAGTAAGTTTCTTGTGCTCCTTTCGTTCTCTTTCTTTCTTTAAGTACTCGTTTATATTTTGTAATTCTTGTAGTATCTGTAAACTGATATAAATTGGATCTAGATTAAGGTGGTGATTAAACTTAGGGCTGTATAAAGGAGGTTGTTCGTCTTCTTCATCTTTATTATTTGTATTATCATCTTCTTTATTATTTGTATCTTGTTCGTCTTCATCATCGCTAGAGGCTTCTTCGTCATCTCTTTTTGTTTCTCGTTCGGCATCTCTTTTTGTATTATCTCGTTCGGCATCTCTTCTTATATTATCTTCATTGTCGGCATCTTCATCGTCGCTTACTTCTAATGGCTCCTTTCGTTTCTTAAGAATATATTTTCCGTCTTTGCGTGTTGGATAAACTTCGTAAAACGGGTCTTCGATTCCTCTTAACCATTTGTTTATTATCTGTAATCGTTTTGTGCCTTTCAAGTATTCGCCAGATTTAGACATTTACAATAATAGTAAAAAGTAAGTTCGGTAAGTATTGGTAATTGCAAATATTATTATTAGCAAGTATTGTTTTTTCCTATTTTTGAACGAGAAACAAAAAGAGATGACGAAGAAGCCTCTAGCGATGATGAAGACGAACAAGATACAAATAATAAAGAAGATGATAATACAAATAATAAAGATGAAGAAGACGAACAACCTCCTTTATACAGCCCTAAGTTTAATCACCACCTTAATCTAGATCCAATTTATATCAGTTTACAGATACTACAAGAATTACAAAATATAAACGAGTACTTAAAGAAAGAAAGAGAACGAAAGGAGCACAAGAAACTTACTAAAGAAATAATAAACGAGGTAATTAAACAGAATAAAGAAGATGACTCGAGCGATGATGTTGATATAGTTTATTACGAACCGATGCCTAAGATAATGAGGAGAAATAAAGTCTTTGCTGATATGATTAATAAGTAAACAATCTTTGTTATTATTTTTGTTTATATTTAAATGAATATTTATGATATTAGTGAAAAAGAAATTTTGTTTAACTTCATAAGTGAGCTAGCTAAGAGAGATGAGATTAAACCATTAAGGAAGCTTATAAAGAATAATCCTTACTGTAATCAATTTAAACCTAAGGAACTTAATAATCAGATTAAGATAACTGGATACAAGTTTACTAAAAGGAATGGTAATTTAATATTAATCGTAGACAAGAAGGATAGTGTTAATGATAAGTGCCTTGGTGTATTAAATGAAGTTATGAATGAGTTGATCTAATAATATATTATTTTTGTCTTCGCTGGAATAATATTAAACAAAGATGTTTATGTTCTATCATCTGTCATCTGTCCGCTCCATTTTTTAGGAAACGATTTATCCGGTGACATCTGATGACATAGTGACATTAGCGAAACCAAAAAATATTTTCATTTATTCTACTTATATCTGTCCACTTCATTTTTATGAACTGATTACTAATAAGGTGAAGAGGTTAGATCTAACCCTTGTATTTGACCTGTCATCTTTATCTTACTTGTTCTATTCAGTGACACGAAGCGGTATTTGTTAAATGCATTTTACATGAATTGGCCTTAGTATTTGACCTGTATTTGAATCTGTCCATTACATTATCTAAGAAGCATTATTGATTGATAATGTGAATTAACCTTAGTATTTGAACGAACGAATGAATGAAATGAATGAATTGGCCTCTTATTTGAAAAATATAGTCAGGGTGAAGAGGTGATTTCTCACCCGATTTTCTTCACCTGTATTTGACATGAATTATTATAAGTGTTATTGAACAAATTGAATGAATTGAACGAATGAAACGAATAAACAAATTGAATGAATGAATGATAGTATTAAGCAAATTAATGAACTGAAATGACCTTATTGAACAAATGGAATGGAATGAACAAATGAATGAAACGGCCTTGTTGTGATATTATTATAAGTGTTATTTCTCATCAATGCATTTGACCTCTTATTTGAATGAATGAATAATGTCGAATAGATTGAACGAATTGAATGAATGATGTTGAATGAATTAAATGAATCTGTTCACTCCATTTTCATGTTGTGGTTGTTGATCGAAAGCAGAGGCGACAATTCGCCTTAGTATTTAGAAATGGAATTGAATAAATGAATTGAATGAAAGTATTATCCCACTCTTTCTTGTTGTGAATGTGTGTTGAATTGAATGAAACAAATGAATTGAACGAACGATTGGAATTGTTTGAATTGACCTTTTTGTGAATGTTATTGCAAGTGTTATTGAACAAATTGAATGGAATGAACAAATGAATTGGCTGGAAGCAATAAGGTTAACAGGTTAGATCTAACCCTATTTTTCTAACCTTAATGCATTTTACATAAATTGAGTGCTTGTTTTGAACGAATAATGTCGAATGGAATCGAATGAATGATAGTATTAAGCAAATTAACTACCCTATTAAATGACCTTATTGAACAAATGAATTGGCTGGAATGAACAAATGAATGAAACGGCCTTGTTGTGATATTATTATAAGTGTTATTTCTCATCAATGCATTTGACCTCTTATTTGAATGAATGAGTAGTGTCGAATAGATTGAACGAATTGAATGAATAAATTGAGTGAACGAATTGAATGATGTTATTAAATGAATTGAACGAATTGAACGAATAAATTGAGTGAATGCATTTGATTGGTCATCTGTTCACTCCATTTTCTGTTTCATGTTGTGGTTGTTGAATGAAAACAGAAGGCAACAATTCACCTTAGTATTTAGAAATGGAATTGAACAAATTGAATGATAGTATTGAATGAATTGAATGAATTATAGTATTAAGCAAATTAACTACACTATTAAACGAACTTAATTGACCGAAAGCAATAAGGTTAGAAAAATAGGGTTAAATCTAACCTGTTAACCTTTAATGCATTTTACATAAATTGATTGCTGGTTTTGAACGAATTGAATTGAGTGAACGAATTAAATGAATTGAATGAAACGAGTGAAAGGAATTAAATGAAAGGAATGAATCTGTCCACTCCATTTTCTGTTTCATGTTATGGTTATTGATCGAAAGCAGAGGTGATAAATCACCTTAGTATTTTATTTGTCTTCTGTCCTCTGTCCACTCCATTTTTCATGAACTGATTTATCATGGAACATGGAACATTATCATGGAACAGGAAACATTATCATTAATAAACTGATTGATTGATCGAAAACAGAAGGCGACAATTCACCTCGTATTTGACCTTGTTGTGAATGAATGAACTGAATTGACTGAAATGAATAAATGAATTGAATTGAACGAACGAATAGATTGAATTGAACAAACGAATGAAATGAATCTGTTCACTCCATTTTCTGTTTCATGTTGTGGTTGTTGATCGAAGACAGAAGGCGACAATTCACCTCGTATTTGACCTTATTGTGAATGAATGAACGAATCGAATTGACTGGAATGAATAAATGAATTGAACGAATTAAATGAATTGAATTAAACGAACGAATGCATTTGAATGAATGAATAATGTCGAATATATTGAACGAATTAACTATACTATTAAACGAACTGAGTTGAATGAACAAATTAACTACACTATTAAACGAATTGAATGATGTTGAATGAATGGAATTGAACGAATTGATCGGAAGCAATAAGGTTAGAAAAATAGGGTTAGATCTAACCTGTTAACCTTTAATGCATTTTACATAAATTGAGTGCTGGTTTTGAACGAACGAATAGAATGAATTGAATGATGTCGAATGAAATTGACCTCTTATTTGGTCTTAGAATTTGATTATTTAGGAATTGAACGAACGAATGGAATTGTTGTGAATGTTATTGAACAAATTGACTGGAATGAATTAAATGAATTGAATGGAATGAATGCATTTGGCCTCTTATTTGAATTGATCATCTGTTCACTCCATTTTCTAGGAGCATATAGTGGTTGTTTAAATGAAAGCAGAGGTGACAAAAATATAGTGACAATTCACCTGTTCACCTTTAATACAATTCACCTTAGTATTTGGCCTCTTATTTAGAAACGACCTTGTTGTGAATGTTATTGAACAAATTGAATGAATGAAACGAATTGAATGAATGAAACGAGTGAATGTTATTGCAAGTGTTATTGAACGAATTGAATGATAGTATTGAACCTAATTATCGATATTTCTAGTTAATGCATTTGACCTCTTATTTGATTATTTAGAAATTAAATGAATTGAAAGCAATAAGGTTAGAAAAATCGGGTGAGAATTCACCCTCGTGCCGAGCACTCGCTGCGAGGCCTCTTCACCTTTAAATGAAAAATACGTGATTGTTGTTAATGATTCGATTGTTGTTGATGATACTAAATAATGTTAATACTGTTGTTGTTAATGGATGCTGTTAATGATAGATGCCGTCGTTGATAGATGTTTGTTGTTGATAATGATGCTAAATAATGTTAATACTGATGTTGATAATAAATGATGGTGATGATAATGATGCTAAATAATGTTAATACTGATGTTGATGATAAATGATGGTGATGATAATGATGCTAAATAATGTTAATACTGATGTTGATGTTAATAAATGATGTTGATGCTGTTGTCGATAGATGTTAATAGTAAATGTTGTTGATGTTGATGGTAATATTAATAATGATAGATATTGTTAATGATAGATGGTGATGCTGTTGATAGATGGTGATGTTGGTTGATGCTAAATAATGTTAATACTGTTGATAATGATAAATGCTGTTGTTGATAGATGTTAATAGATGGTGTTGTTGTTGTTAATGTCGTTGTTGATAATAATACTAAATAATATTAATAATGTTAATGATAGATGCTGTTGCTGTTGTTGTTGATAGTTGATAGTTGATGCTGATGCTGTTGATATTAATAATGTTAATACTGATGTCGATGATATGTGATGCTGTTGTTAATGATAGATGCTGTTGTTGTTAATAGATGATGCTGTTGGTTGATGTTGTTGATATTAAGGTTGATAGATGATGCTGTTGGTTGATGTTGTTGATAGTAAATGATGCTGTTGTTGATAGATGCCGTTGTTGTTGATGTTAAATGATGCTGTTGGTTGATGATAATATTAATAATGTTGGTTGATAGATGCTCTTGGTTGATGCTAAATAATGTTAATACTGCTGTTGTTGTTGTTAATGATAGATGCCATCGTTGATGGATGATGCTTTTGTTGATAGTAAATGATATTGATGTTAATGTTAATAGTAAATGATGATGATAATAAATAATGTTGATAGATGCTGTTGTTGTTGTTGATATTCATAATGTTGATGGATGCTGATATTAAATGATTGCTGGATTGCTTCATAAAATAAAAATATATAATTGAATGGTTTACTCTATCTTAACTAAATTATATACTCTTTGCATTTTACCTTTCTCTCTGTTATATCTACTTCTTATTTCATATCCCTCAGGTACATCCTTCTCGTTTTTAAACCCAAAGTGCTGATATAACTGTTTTTTGCCATTAAACTCTCTGTTCAAATCATTTTCGTTTATCATTATTGTATCCTTATTTGTTTCTTCCTCCTGTTCTGTCTCTTCAACAATAACTTCTCCAATCTTGCTCATGTATCTTATCCATGAATCTTTGTCCATTGATTGCCATGCATTAGCTCTCAATTGATTTAATCTTGTCTTATATCTGTTCTTGGCTACCTTGTATGTAAACTTCTCTTCTGGTACCTTTACTTGCCTCATGTATAGATAAGCTGTTGAATTCTCGTTCCTGTTTCTTCCTACAAACTGTTCAACTGATGATACGGTATCTAATGGGGTCTGAATGAATATAGACAATAGATTTTCCTTCAGTGACTGACCTGATTGGATACATGAAGTAGCAATAACTATATCAACGTCCTCCGTGCTAACAAACTTGCCTTCATCACTTATCTCTACTTCCTTCTTATCAGAGTTGTACAATGCTTTATTAAGTTCATTGTCGATACACTCCTTTAATCGTTCACATTCATTCTTGTCTTCTATCTTAATTAATATCTTATCATACCTCTTTATCTCTTCTAGTACTTGCTTAGCTATAGTCTCTCTTTGCTCTTGCATATTGCTTCTCAGCTTGTATAGATATATCGTTCTGTGGTATTTGATGTCGGCTAATGGGTTTATCTTTTCGTATTCTTCAAAGACTGATAAGCAAGAAATGTCAGATGCTGTAGCAGTAATCAAACCTACATTATTAAACTCTCTACAGATCTCTATTAACGATATGTGTTCTAGTAGTAGGTGTGCTTCATCAATAAGGAGTGTGTATTCACTGTTGAAATCTATTTGGTGGTGATAGAAATGCTCTATGATTCCTCCAAGACACTTAGATGCGGTAGAGAATGTAGTTATAACAACAGGTATAAAGTGCTTGATGGCTTCCTTAAACTCTTTAAACGCCCCTTCCTTTACACATAACTTTATCATTTCATCTATGTTCTCGGGGTGATTGTTGTTTAATGCTACATACAACTTAGAGTAGAACTCCGCAGCGATGTTAATGGTAGGTACGATGAGTATGAACTTGTTATCAGGTACTGTGTTATAGATCCATTTCCTTATTGCTGTTGATTTGCCTGAACCAATTGGTGCTTGACAAATGAACTTCTTTATGGCTTTCTCTATGGTTATCTCTTCTTCTTCTGTGCTTTTAGTATAAGTTATCTCATATGATTTAACGGGAAGGCTCTCAAACACATTCCAGTCAACATACTGCTTGGTTGTCATTTGGACAAGAATAAAAACAAAAAAAGAAAACAAATGATGTGTATTTAATTGGATGTGTATTTGTGCTTATGAGGGTGTTGCGTTTTCTATGATAAGTAGATGCTTGTATGTTTACTAGGTTCTTAATGGTATTATACTTATGAAGGTAAATATTTGGTCACGTTACTGACACAAAATCTGACACCTAGTATAGAAGCTTGTGGAAATTGTGTCATAGCGTGACAGAATTGACACAAGGTATAGGCAGTGGGAACATAGCGACCGCGGCCGTATGCGAAGCTCCAAGCGAAGGCGTGCCTGAGCTTGGCTGCGGAGCGTATAGGCTGGGGGGAGAGTATCGACCACTGCCTATACTACACTACTAAAGTATCATTCAAATTTTTAACGATTCCATTGTTAATTAATAAATTACAATAGGCTTCTGAGTTAAGCCTTCCTTTCACTCGCAACAACTCTGTTCGATATCCGCCCGGCCCAATGCCTGCCCAGGCCATAACGGTTTTCGGTTTTTGTTCAGCATTATATAAAGATAATGGTGGATGATGCCCACGACGCCTCCATATTCCTGGCTTGTGACAATCAATTTCAACGGTTGATTCGTCTGTTATTATGATATTTGGAACTTGTTTTGGCTCAAATCCGGAAATAAAAGAACAAAAAAACTTTCTTCTTGCAAAATGCTCTTCTTTCATTGAAGGAACTGGCGTTTTTTTCATGTATTTTATCGCATCATCGTTTAAAATGCATTTTATAGTAGACTTTGATAGGTCAAAATCAAAAGAAGCATTTTTCAATGTTGTCTCGCCATCGTAATCAAAAAAACCTATTACTGCCTGTTTAACATCGTCAAATATAGTTGGTGGTCTGCCTCGTTTGATCTCAAGCTGCGGCTTTGCTTCATACCTATGCCAGAAGCTTCTTATTGTTGATTCGTTGAACCCAGTTAATCTTGATATCGAGATCCATCTAGGTCCTAATTGATCGTAAAATCTGATTATTGAGACTTTGTCATCGTTTGATAGTGTTTTGTATGTCATTGCAAAATAACCAAAAATTCAATAAAACCGTTGAATATTTATCAGAATTTATTTATCTTCAATTCAAAATATTTTGTTTTAATTTTTCTGAGAATAAAAAAATTTTCTTAGAAAAAAATTGAATAAGCGTGAAAATTTTCGAATTGAGTTTATTACAGAAACTAATCTCACTTTCATATGATTGTCCTTGCAGTTATATAAGTTGATTTTATTCAACATTAGCATAACATTATTTACTCAAATCATCTTCGCCTGCTCAAGTCATTTACCCAATTTCAATCTCACAACTTTTTCAGAAGACTGAAGAGTCTCTTCCATCTTACAGTTATTATGATAATTCTATTCAACATACACATAACATTATTTACACAAGTTCCTTGAATTTTAATCTACTTTTTCAATTTTTATTTAAGTTTGAAAAGATCCATTAATTACAAAAGTTTAATGTACCATTTCAATTTTTACTTGATGTTCTCCCAAATAACTTATAATCTTTTATCCATAGCTGTTATATCAATTTATAATTCAGAATGCATCTGATATATCAGTTAAATTTGATTTAATAATCCTATTAATTTGATATATCAGCCAACTTAAGTTATCAAAACCACGATAAAAATAAATTAAGATATAGGGAGGTCAACCGTAAAATTTTTGTCAAAATTTTAAGGCAAACTTAAAATCTGAGAATTTTTGTATAATAATTATAGAACTATATAGTTCATTGAATATACTATTTATTAAAAATATTTTTTCCTAATTTTATCAATAGGGCCAAAAAAGGCAAAGCATTAAAGTTGTAATGACTTGTGATTTGAAAATTGAGTTATTTCTTAAAAGTTTTCAGTAAAATCATTAAGATAATTAATAAAAGACTTTGTTCTGCCATTGAAATGATTATAAAGCGAGTTTAAATGTGATAATTTTATAATTCTGCTCTTTAATTACATAAAATGTAATATGATAGTTATATTCTAAATGATTATATGAAATTGATGCAAATGTAATAAAAATATTAGAAAATAAGAGAGAAAATCTATTAAAAATCAATTTTATGATAGATTGAAATATATATCAATGATTATATTATTTTGATATTTAAATAATTTAAATTGTGATTCAAAAATGAATTTTAAATTGATAACCTAAGCAAATAAATATTTTCATAATAACCTTCTTGAATAAAACTTAAAATATTAATCAATTTGATTCAAATAATCATAAAAGCCACTTTTTTATAAAATGGTGAATTATGGTTAATTTTTTTTTAATTTTCGAAAAGTTGTTGCCTTTTGTGGACCTAAGTAGTGATAGTGTATCAATAATCGGGACCAGATAAATCCCACTTAAAACGCCCAAAATGACCCCTTTTTGGCCCCCTTCTAAATATCAAAAATAGCATACACCCATAGCACCATATTTTGAACCTGCATTTGACCCCACATTCGGACCCATATTCGGGGGCCACATAGAGTTCCCCATTTTGTGCCCATAGTGAATCCACCCCAAAACGCCCATAAAACGCCCATATTGGGGCCCATACAAATTCCAAAAATTGCCCACTTATGGCCAACATATGGGACCACCTATAGACCACTTATGGGACAAGCTAATGGAACAAGCTAATGGAACAGACCGATGGCGACACAGACCGATGGGACAACCCAAATGAATTCCAAAAATAACGCGATTCTCGAATCAATCCAATTTTTTATCCGTGATACAGATGGAAATCCCCATAACATAGTAATAGTATTACATCAGAGGACTGTGTATTTCGACAATTTCAAATTCCCACTATATTATGAAGGCACTGTTGATATAACATCAAGTCCACTTACATATAGCTTCCCAATAGGTGGATATCCCTGGACAACTACTCAGGAATTATTAGATGCTAGACAACTATATTCAAGACAAATCATGTCCCGAGGGTATTTAGCAACATTCAAGGCTGCTATTTACGGTGCACAATCAAACACAACCATCACCCACTACTCCCCAATCGAGTCATCGGTTAACACCATCACCGATTTCGTCATTGGAGCCCCAGTATATATGACCGGTAAGGTGTATCATCGCGAGGACTCGAAATGGATCCCTAGCACTGAAGCTGACACCACTGATTGCATATGTAGTGTGAAGACCACTGGTACCTGGAAGGAGTATGTTGGCATATGTGTGAGAATCGATGAAGCCAATGGTTGTATCACATTCGCCACTCATGGAGATTACATGGTTAAGGTCGAGGACTCCTCATGCTATTCCATTGGGGATGAGGTATTCATTGATAACGCTGATAATAAACTGAAGATACTCACTGGTGAGACCGCGATAACCTCAAAAATAAATCGTATGACCGTGGGTATCATAACTGGTATCATCAACGGATCCACATTAGCTGTGTTTAAGGCCTAAATATCGGGACAGCATTTTTGCTGTTCCAGGGATTTAGTGGTTATCTCCATGAAATCTGGGTCGACGGGAAATCCCGCAGACCCCATATTCAATTCGAATTGCATATAATATAGTCCCCTGATGTGAGTCCGTGGATGAATGGTGCACAGGATTGGTTCTCGAGGACAATCATTTTGGTATGAGTCCCGGTGAGAGCATTCTTGTTTACCGTGATCTTGGACATCGTCATCTCACTGATTTTGCTCTGGATTTTGGTATTGCGAGTCAATTGCAGATTGATATTTTTGCCAACCTTCACACCGCCATTGTCGATGATGTCCTTGTAATCATCACTTGTAATACGGTTTTTCTTGAGGGAGACCCCCTTGAGTTTGAGTGCCTTGGTCACAGCTCCACTATTAAATATGGTGTAGCACTTGGGGGCTAACGCTATCATATTCTCACCATATTTCTCAATGCAGAGACCCAGTATTTTCTTCTCATCAGCGATTGTGTTTATATTGGGATTCGGCATGAACTTATATATGTTCTCATCATAGAATGCCCTATTCTTGATGATGTATTTGAACTCTTGATCGGACCCCTTGGTATCATCACCAGCAACCGCAAAATACGCACTATCAGTGTCCCCCTCTATGAAATGGAATCGCTCCACATCAAGGCACTTGTACATGAACTCGTATATGAATGTGAGATACCAGAATTTGGCATTATCTAGAGTCCAGAATGATTCCTGAAGGCATGTCGTGCATTTGAAGCTCTTCGGGTTCATCTGGAGTAGATAGTTGTCATCACTCAATTTGGTGCCACTGACATAGTTGTCGTAGATGATATTCTGGAAGGTCTTATCGCGTGAGCATATCTTGATTTTGGAGAACTTCTCGGTGTTCATCCCATCGTACCCATATGAGCCATTCATGCTGATCTTGTAGAACTTCTCATTACCTTTGACGGTACCAGATATGATATCCTGACGCCGTTTCATGAACTCGCTAACGAATGGGTTGAATCCGCGATGAGCCTCGTATTTGGTGAGACTCTTGATATCCTCGATGACAAGTCCATGGTCGAGGAGGAACCAGAGGTAGTAGTTCGAGAATGTCTGATAGGTACCCATTGTATCAACACTCATGGTCAGCTTCCGTTCAGTTTTGTCAACAGATGGGAGCTTATTGTGAGTCATGTAGTCGTGCATATATGGGCCAATTGTGGCCTCATCATTGGTGATATCGAAATTGCGGAATACAGGTGGGAAATTGATGAAGTAGTTGATTTTGGATATTGGGCATTTCAACATGACCTCCGCTTTGAACAGGAAATCGGGGTGTTCTTGGTACTTCTGGCTGTTGATGATATACATGCATGTGTTGTAGGTCTTCATATTTTTGACCCCATCCTTGTACACCTCGAATCGCTCCATCATGGAACCTGGCATATACATGACTCCCCCGTGATATGGATTGGCATCATGTTTGGTTGAACTGAATGCTGAAGGGTATAAGCTGTTGAAATCGACTCCAACAATATGAGTCATCGTGTGTGGGGTATCATATGAGATTACCTTGTGATCAACGGCGTTGTATCTAAAGCGGTTTATTTTGGTATGACCCTTGATGTTGACTCGATGCATGACATTGGATAGACCACCAGTGATGTTGTTCCGTAAGCTGTAATACTCCTGTTCATCATTGATGAGTGTTGGGAGATGCATCATCTTGCAGTACTTCTTCAGCTGAATTCGGAGTTTGGTTATATTGGGGTCATCACGGCTGCGAAGTCTGTTGCACTCTGCACAAGCGAGTTTACAGTTGCTGAGTTCATGACCGATATCATTATTGATTCTATCGAGAGTAGGTCTGTTGGTCCATGTGAAGTGCTCACCACAGAGATGGCACTTGCCTGTATCTGGATTGTTGTACATCTCCATGAACTTATCGAATTGCTCCTCACAAACACATTTATCGAGGTTCCTGGGTTTGTCCTTATGAGCTAGATTATATTTGACATCCTGGTTATAGTAGTTCTCGCATTTGAATCGCCACCAATCGAGGTTTGGTTTGAATTTGTTAATGGGATTCTGTATGGAGTATTCGGTATTTGGATTGAATTCCTTATATGCGAGTGCATACTTGATACAGGATGCATTCTTGCTTAGCGATAGGTTTGAGATGAGGTCCACGTTGTACTGAGCATTGAGTGCAATCAGGTTGTCAATGGGTTTGATCATCATCTCGACATCATTATCATTGTATGCAAGTAGGTAGTCCCATCGGGTTTCATAGTTTTTGGCATCCTCGAGATATAGTTTGTAATCATCTGGTGTCAATGGGTTCTTCTGGTTGAGATAGCTGTAGAACGCCTCATACTCAAATGGCTCTGCTTTTGAGAGGACCTCATTGTAGTTCTCAGTGTTGATGGCTTCATATGGGAACACACCCTTAGAGCTATTCTCAACTCCCCCAAAGTCTACGCCGAATTGTCGTAATGTACCACCAGCTACGAATGATTGTGCATCGATGAATCGCAACTTGGTATCGTATTTGGGTGACTTCAATATGAACTGCTTCAATGAGGATGTGGTACCAATGATGCTATTGGGCTCAACACTCCAGAACATATTTCACTTGGCTGAACTGTAGTTGAGATACTCCTTGAATAGGTTGCTATCGAATCTACTCGAGTTGAATCCAAATACGGTTATCACATTCAGGTTGCGATCAATGGTTTTGAGATTGTCAACTGGTTGATTGATGAAGGATTTCATATATTGAACCTTATCGTGATACACCTGCTTGGATTGCTCAAACAACCACTCGATCCACTTGATGATGAACTCAGATGAATCCCTTAATGAGAAGTGCTTTGTGGTACAACCAGATTGCGATTTGACACATGATGATACGCTAAGGGGAATTAGTCGTGAGTTGATGGTTGTGGATGAACCAATAGATGCATTCACAGGCTGTTCAACAGTTTCGAAATCGTAGGTGATGTAATATATGTTGGGTTTCCAGTCGAGACCATATGCTAAGCAATATTCGTACACTGGATTGCTGAGTATATGTGGGCAGTATGGTAGTGGTTCACGATTGGGTATGAATCGCTTTCGAAATACCCCATCACAGTTCTTAACATGGTTCTCGAAACACTTCATATTGTAATGACCGTAATGGGCATATGAGCCACACTTTGGGCAAATGTGGATGTTGGTCAGCTTCTCAGCATTCCTGATGTACATTATGTGGATGATTCGATTTTGGGTGTACAGCAATGCGGATTTCCTAAATGAGTTGTCCTCATTGTATTTCCATTGGTCCTGAAGGTTATAAACTTTGAGATCCTCCAAGTACTCATAGATGTCCACATTCAAGTGATGCTTCTCGGCAGATGCCTTCATGGATTCAATTGATGTTCCCGGATAGTTGTTCAGGAGGTCGATTGCATCTTGAGATGGCTTAGTAGAATACACTATATTGTGATCCTCGCATAGGAGCTTCCTAGCTGCCTGTGTACGGTGCTTAGTTTTGCAACCAGATTCAGGGTCAACTAGATGGTCATCTAGACATGCAGCCAGAAATCGGTACCAACATAGATTGTCATCGGCGTTGTCCGTGATGATGAATTTGCTATTTTTGATCTCAGGAGGTAAATCCTTGATTGGACCACTAACCTTGACCATTCGAGATACCGTGAATGAGACGATCCTACCATAATCAACTTGGTTCCAGATGTTGAGGTCTCATATGAGTGCAGTACTGATTCAATATAGTACTTCACGATATCAAGCGATTGCTCATCACGAACCACAATTGGGATAGCCGATTTATAGTTGTTCCAATTGATTTCCCTAGCTGCATATTCACATGAATACCCAAACACTTTCTCAGCATAGGGGGTCTCAAATACACCCGAGAGTTGGAAATAGATTTTGAATGGTTTTACCTCACGCTTATAGACCTGTTGCAAGCCCTCATATATTGTGTTCAATGAGGATATCGAGTTGAAGTAGTATATGTATATTGGCTCATAGGTATCGATATCCTCACGCTCCTTGTAATCACTATCAGCATATTTGACATATGATCGCCAAGCCTCAACAGCCCTATCATAGCTATCAGGTTCATTCACCATGAGGAAATCGGTGTGTTTCGATTTGAACTCATGACCGAACTCACTGAGGTAATCGAGTATTTCATTATTTTCAGGGTCCTTGGGGAGATCATCGATATTAGCGTTACCATCGATAATATGAGTTAGTTTTGTAACCTTAGTCCTGTCTCGGAGTATATCTTGTATTTCAGCTCTATCGATATACTCGGGATAATACTTGTTGAAATAGGAAATTGCTTTGCGATCATCAGCTAATTGATTATAGAACTTAAACTGGGACTTCACACGCCGATATTCATCAATGTGGTCCTCGATCTTGTAATCATCTCTATCGAAATGCTTGAAGTAATCCTTAGTTCGTTCAGCCTCAAGCATCTCGAAGAATGTATCAAGATTTGATTCCTTGATATGATAATCGCGATCAAAGCCGGTGCGATATACAAATAAATTATCATTCAGGAACTTTACGAAACTGCTCAGTCGTTCATTATATGATGTGTTGCGGAATTGGATGTTGGCATCGAACTCCTCATTGGCCTTATCGATATATTCTTCAACAGTTTCCTCGGGTATAATACGTTTAGCGAAATTCTTAGTACTAATCTTGCGATGCTTTTCACGCTCCAGTTTCTTCTCCTGTTCCCGCTTCTGTTTCAATCGATCGCGTTTCGACTTCTCAGCGAGTTTCTGTTCCCGCTTCTGTTCCTGCTTCTGGAGACGCTCTTGCTTAGCACGCTCCTGTTCCAATTGCTTAGCACGTTCCCGCTCAAGTCTGACCTTCTCAATTGCTTGCAGATTCTGTTCAGTTGCATCCCTCAGCAGCTTATCCTCTTGTTCATCATGCAGTCTCTCGAAGAATCTATCAAAATGGGATTCCTCGAGAAGAGTATTAGTATCAAAACGTGTGCGATATACAAATAAATTATCATTCAGGAACTTTATGAGACTGCTCTGCTGTGCGGCCTGTGATATGTCGGTTGGGATGTTGGCATTGAACTCAGTGTTGGCGATCTTGATATAATCTTTGACATCACTCGCGGTTAAAACAGTTTTATTAAAATGGGTCTTATTAATCTTGCTATTCAGTAAACGTTCAACACCTTCCAATCCCAATACCTTGAGACGCCTCTGCTCAGCACGTGTAAGCCTCAGTCGTCTGAGGAATGTATCAAGATCTGATTCCTCGAGCTTATTATCGGTATCAAAACCAGTGTGATCTACAAATGAGTTCTCATTCAGGAACTTTATGAGACTACTCAGCTGTCCAACATATGGGCTGCTAGTTGAGATACCCCCACGGAACTTCTCATTGATGAGATCGATATAGTCTCTGACGATGTCTGTGGGTAGAACCTTTTTATCGAAATTCCAACTAGTAATCTTACTCATTTACCCCATTGGTAAAAATACAAAAATAATCATCGCAACGCAGTTGATGACATACTATTTTTGAATTTTACTCGATTAAATAGCAAATCGGAATCATATATGTGTTAGCGCTAACTGGTATAGTTGTTGGATCAAGAAGGATGTCTCCCAGCTTCAGCGGCAGGCATAGGTTCGATTCACTGCCATACCGATTTTTCGTATTATTTCCGGTCCATATTTGTGGTAGAGCCCAAGCGCACTAAACACCTTGGGTAAACTATTACTTGTGGATTATGGGGTAATACGGGCATTTGCCGGCATTTGCAACCCCAACCAGCCTCATGGTGGATGCAGGTATTTTCATTGAGGGATTGATGTGCAATCCCGGGTACGTATATTGGTTCCTCTAGAGAATGCATTACGCATCCATCATGGGGTCGGTTTTTGCAAAAATATTTTTGGACTACGGTTAGAAATCGGTTGTATCAATCTCATCATCTGGAGCTGTTTCCCTTGGGGGACCGTTTATAGGCATATGGGTGTTGATTAGTTTTTGGGTCATATACATGGAGATACTCAACTTTAGGTTATCGCGTATGAGTCTACGCAATAGGGATACACGTTTATGAGGTTCTGCGTTGGAGATCGCATCGATTACTGCCTGTGATGTGACATATTGGATCAATCGGTCGTGATCCCCAATATCCAGGAACTTGCTTCGATTGAATATATGGGTGCGATTTAAACGAGGTCGAGGATGTTCAATAGATGGGGTTTCAGGAGGTGAGTCATTTGCATCCTGAGTGGTATCCTGAGTGGTGTCGATATGAGCTTCAGCCTTTGGGGTATCAGCAGATGGTTTGCGTTTATGGTTCATACGCTTAATCAAATGCTTGACATCTCGGCGTAAATCGGTGATGCCATCTACGATCTTTAGGAGTATCTCAGCATCAGTTGCTGTATCAGTATCTGTACCAGTATCTGTACCAGTAGCTGTACCAGTATCCATTTCAATATCCATTTATGCAAAAATAAAATATTATTTTCGACTGTTCCAGGGATTTTGACTTATGATTGCATTGTGGTTGTGAAATATTTGTCCACAGCTGTGTGAAAATCATTAAGGCATGATCTTTTGATGGTAATCCTGGTACCACCTACAGTGACATCATCCCCTTTGAACATAGCTTTGGCCATTCGCTTGATATCTTCATTCGGGGTCATTGCGATGGGTAGGTCATCAATAAATATCCAGCGCTTCTTCTGATCTTTATATATCCTACTGACCTGCCTCCATGAATGCTTGTTGCGACGAACAAGATGGAGTACCACAGAATCCTTATCTTTGGGGAGTTCCTCAAGCCATATCATATATCGGTAGCTATTTTGGTGATCCTTGGGGACAACCCTTGGAGTGAGGTCCTTGATTTTGTTATCCAGCTGCTCGCGTTGCTTCTCAAAATGAGCATCCAAAAGCTGAGCAATATATATGGCATACTTTCGACTTGCCCAGCATGCAACATCATTGACCAGTAGTCGGTGAATGTATATACCTTGCAAATGGGAATTACCAATATTTACTCGATTTTGCACCAAATCCTCGGGACAGCAATTTTGCTGTGCCGATAATTCATCGAGTATTTCATTGGTTTCAGCGAGTTGCCTCCATCGATAAGCCTGCTTCTTGGAATTGCATGCATTTAGAATCGATTGCATCTGGTACATATCATCCTTAATGGAATGTATCAAACGGAGCTTATCATTATATTGGATGTATTCATACTCATCATCGATTGGTTCGATAACAGCTGCCATTGGTGTATTTGACCCAGTTGATTCCATTTGGAATTCGATAAAAAATTGAGTTGCATTGCGAACTAGCTAGTTATTACATCATATGGAGTTGAGTCCAAAAATATAAATGCGAATGTGATTGATCGAATACTCAAGCATATTCATATGAGAATGCGAGTATTTTCAATAGCATCTTGATACGCCCCAAATCGAGTTCCTTGCGATCATAGCTATCACCATCTATGATTTTGGCTCGAAGGGATTCCAAATCAGTTTCATAATTTGATATTGTGTCGATGAGATCGTCCATGAAATCATCGTCGTTGTGGTAGTCGAATGCAAGGGATTTCCATTGGGGGTATTTCTTGAGGATGACGTGTTCGAGGTAATCGAGTTTGACACCATTAGCTTCGACAGTGGAGAGTTGTGGTATGGCAGCTGTTGCTGAATTCATTTCTAACTGGATAAAAAATCGAATTGGTTTGAGAATCGCGTTATTTTTGGAATTCAGTATGGGCCATAAGTGGTCTATAAGTGGTCCCATAGGTGGTCCCATAAGTGGTCCCATATGTTGGCCATAGGTGGGCTATTTTTGGAATTTGTATGGGCCCGAATATGGGCGTTTTATGGGCGTTTTGGGGTAGTATGCAGTATGGGCACAAAATGGGGAACTCTATGTGGCCCCCGAATATGGGTCCGAATGTGGGGTCAAATGCAGGTTCAAAATATGGGGCTGTGGGTGTATGCTATTTTTGATATTTAGAAGGGGGCCAAAAAGGGGTCATTTAAAGCGTTTTAAGTGGGAATTTATCTGGTCCCGATTATTGATACCCCATCACTACTGACCTATAGATGAAATTTAATAATAAATATTTTAAAATAAACTATATAAAGTAAGGAATATATTTCCATCATTTATTTATCATTATCTTTAAAAAATATATTTTTTGACACATCTTCGGCGGTTGACCCCCCTATATTAAGATATATTTAATATTGTGTTTTTATTTGTTTAGAACGATAAAGAGTATCTTAATTTAGAAGATAAAACAAAAATCTTGCAAGAAAAAACTTGTATAAATATAGAAAACACTGAAGATGCACATATATTAAAAAAGAAAGTTATTTACTTAGGAATATGTATCTAAATTTAGTACGTTTTCAATTTAGACGGTTTATTTATTATGTGCGTTTAAATTTGTACAATGCCGAAGCAATGCATTTAAAATATATAGGCAAAAGCAATACAAAAAGTTTGATATACGTTTTGCCTAATTTCATTTCATTTTTTATACAAAGATGCAAAAGTACTGGACTCAACTAGAGCTTGATCATCGAACCAAAGGAGGTAAAAATGTCTCTAGATAATGATGCGAAATATGCAAAGGTGTATATAGAAATTCATCAAATATAGCAGCTCGTTGTGCCCCATGTCTTGAAAGATTGAGAAACACTATAACACAGAAATACATGGCCATTTTACAAGCTTTTGGGCTGGAAGAAGGAACCACTTTACCCTAAGAAGCAGTTGATCCCATTCTAATTTATCCAAAGAACTCACACCCATTCAAGCTATTCCAAAAGAATGGAAAGTGTACGTTGAACCATTAGTAGTGATTACTTCTTTTACCGATCAAATTGAAGGCGATTTGAATCTCCAACAAGATGTATATGTTGCAGTGACAGAAGTGAAAAGTAAACTCCAAGCTCTAGCAAACCAGAATAATTTTGTGGCTCAAGAACTTTTGGAAAAGTTTCTAAAAAGATTTGAAACGACAGCTGACTTAACACTTGCACATTTGGCCTTCATATTCACCTAATGACCAGGAAAAAAGAAAAACAAGAGCATCTCTGAAAGAAAAGTTCTTGGAAATCACTCGTATTTTAGGTTAAAAATTCATTTTTGTTCGACTTTTACTTTGACTATGTTGTTTTCAACACGGGTGAAGATCCACTAGCCTATTGGAGGTCGCTAATGGATAAAAAGGCAAATATTGCCCATATGAACAGAGGAGAACCAATTCCTTTGAAAACATTCGTTTGCGTTGCATTATGATTAATTACACTCCAAGCATCAGAATCTGTGATTGAAAGGGCATTCAGCCAAATCAAATCAATCTTGACAGATTACAACTAATCAATGCTTGGTGACCTTTTCATCGCTTTGTCAAACATTAAAGTGACCGCACGTTACAAAAGAAAGTATCTGATGAGATTGCAAATTTTTGGAGAGTAAATATTTACTATTCAAATATTGGAATAGTCTTCTTAATAAACATCTAATTGGACTTTTGATAACCTATTTTTAAAAATTTTAATATTATAATATCATAATATTTTCATAATAATATTTGTTACATATAACTTATGTTATGTTGATGTTGAATAGAATCGACTTATATAACTGTAAGATGGAGAAGACTCTTCAGTCTTCTGAAAAAGTTGTGAGATTAAAATTGGGTAAATGACTTGAGGAATTAATGGTATGTTGATGTAAGATAGAATCAACATAATAACTATAAGATGGGACAGATTCATCAGTCTCTGGAAATAATATAATTATATTTCTTCTCAAAATCGACCAAATAAAATTCGGCTATTGTCTAGAGTGGTTTCGGCAAAATTATGGATTTGGCAACTGCACTCTCTAATCTTTACTTTTTTTACATCACATTTTTTATTAACGTAACTTTTTAACGTAACTTTTTATAAAATCAAAAGTTTTGATGTAAATCAGTTATTTATGTTTAAAACAATATTTTTATTCAAAATCTAAAGATATATATTATTTTTCATTAACTCTTGCTGATTTTGATCAAAAAACTATGTTATCACAGATGATTCTATCTAGGAGATATAATTAGAAGCAAAATATCATAGAAAAAAAGGTTTTGTACATCGATACTATTATAAAATAATTCAAATACATCGAATAAATAAATCAAAACGATTTGGCTAATCATAATAAGTCCAAATAAAATCAGAATTTTATATTAAAATTAAAGTGTCATTTTACACCATCAAAAGAATGATCAAAGAAATAACAAAGTTTTAATAATCTATTAGCAATAATAAATGAATAAAAATTATTTCTACTTTATATTCATGCTTTATTTATTTTAATTGATTAAATTTTTGAAGATAAAAGTATTTCTCAAATAAAAAAATTAACGGAAAATTACATATGTATTTACATATGTAATTTCTATCGTCCTGTGTAATTACATTGTATATACAAAAAGTAAAGATTAGCACTCTCCAACTACGGCCAACGGCCGTAAGGGTTATTTCATAATCATTATTATAATTATTTTTTTATCCTTGATTATAAAAACATTTTTAATAATATTTTTTATAAAATTAATATTATCTAGTAAGGTATAATAAAATAAGTAATATAAAATGGAAGACCAAAAATACTCATAAAATTTAAATAAAAAACAATATTGTGGGAATATTTGTTCAAAAGAAATTTTGATGAAAGAGAACGCAAAACGCGCCTGGGATTTTTGGAACCAATTTGGGCCATCACCAATCTGTCTTGCTCCAATGGCCGAAGTCAATGATCTTGCATTTCGAATTCTTTGCCGTCGACATAACGTTAAAGTTTGTTATACAGGAATGTTAAACTCAATACAATGGAGCCAAGGTCGTAAATATCAAAACCGTGTATTCAATACATGCGAAGAAGATCGACCGCTTATAGCTCAACTAGCCGGATCAGATTATGATACAATTTTTACAAGTGCCAAAGATCTTTCCCAAGTATGCGATGCCATTGATGTTAATCTTGGATGTACCCAGCATATAGCTAGACGTGGTGGCTATGGTTTTTTCATGGTAGATACACCTGAAAAACGAGCTGAAGTTCTCAAACTATTTAAAAAGTTATCAGAAAACGTTGATGTTCCAATAACTGCCAAAATTCGCATTTTTACGAAAGAAACTGAAGAAACAACTGATCAAGACAAAGAAGCCGAATCCATACAAATTCCAGATATTGAAGGAACAATAGATTTCGCCAAAAAACTTGAAGAAGCAGGTGTTTCAGTTATAGCTGTTCATGGTCGTTATCAACACAGAAACAAAAAAGCTGATGTTTCGACAGATATAATTAAAAAAGTTGTTGAAGCCGTTAAAATTCCCGTTATTGCAAATGGAGGCGTAAATTCAGCTGAAGATGCTGCATCATTACTCAAAGAAACAAATGCAGCCGGAATTATGGTTGGCCAAGCACTTCTTGTTAATCCAACTCTTTTTGATCCGTCTGGTCCTTTGAAAAGGAAAGATTTTGCTAAAGAATACCTAGAAATTGCAAAGAAACATCCAGAAATCAACATTTTTTATCCAAGGAAACACATGTTCAAATTCTATGAATCTGCAATAAAGGAATCTCCTGGAATTGAGACAAAAATTAAAGAAGCAACAACTATCGACGATTTAATTGCTTTTGTTGATGAAATAGAAAAGGAATAAATAATATTTTATATTATATTAATAAATTATTATTATTTCATTAATTTTCTTATTTATCTATACTTTTATAAATAAAATGGTAAGTATTTTAATAATGATTATTGGATTTCCTTTTTTCTCTGAGAAATTATAAAAATTTTAAAAAAGTTAGTTGGTGAAATGTTTTTGAGGGCTTCTGAAATTTTTTTCCAAGACAAATCACTCAAAAATGTGTGAACCTCCTAAAACCCAAAAACGTGTTTCTTTGTATTTTTTTTTTTTTTTTTTTTTTTTTTTTTTTTTTTTTTTTGGTTTGAGATATATTTAATATCTATATCTTTGGGCCATTCTAGCACAACATTAAACCCAAAAAAATATTCATAAAAAACAAGTTTTTCCAAATCATCAAAATCCACTTTTTGAATGCTTCATTAACAAAAAAGTATTAATATCTTATGTTAAAAAAGAGGAAGAATAATAAAAACATTATTTTTAATTTTGAAACAATTAATAAAATAATATTATATCTTAAACGCATTTGAACACAGAATACTTATGTATAGAACACATTTTTTTTCTCGTTATTTTGAATAAACTGCAATTGGAAAATTTCCGATAAGAGAGTTTTTTTTTTATATTTTTGCCAAATTGCTATATTTAATTTATTTTAATTTGTATTATTTTCTTTTTTTGATTCCATAATAATAATAATAATAATAATAATAAAAACAGGAAAACATATTAAGGTTCCATATAAAAAAAAGTATTTTTTGATATGTCGATGTAAAAAAATTAATTGGAATACTGTTTTTAATAAAGATTTATTCTGTTGTTCTGATTTAGAATATGAATATTCGAATGATCATTATTTGAAGATAATATTAAACTTTGAGTTTTTATTGTTTTGAAGTTATATATTGATAATTAAAATCATTTTATAAATGAACATTGCATGATTATATTTAAATATTTATATCTTATAAACCTATTAGGTGGTATTTTTTTTTAATGTCATGAAAAAAAGCTTTTTTCTCTTTAAAAAAACAATAAAAATCAGTTTCTAAGATTAATTCATGAACAAAAACTTAAAATAAATTGTTAAAACATTTCAAGATTTTGTAAAGATTTTATTGGAAAATTCCAAAAAATCTTTTTCAATAGTCAAATGAAAAAATAGTTTATCAATATCACAGGTCTTTACTTTTTCTATAGTTACATCATTCAAAAACAAAACAAGACATTGAATTTCAATTAAAATTTACGTTGTTAAAGATCTCAAGTGAAAACATTTTATATCATTTTTTTAGATGTTTAAAAAGTATGATGTGCCAAAAAAATACAAGTCATACAGAACGAAAAATGATGGATCATATTGTTTCCCAGTTGAATCAGAGCAAAACAATAAAGATCGGTATTATATGTGCAGAGAATTGATGCCACATCTTAACTTCCTTGAGCAAAACGGGATCAAAAATCATGAAAATTTTTTAATTTTATTGCATAATTTCAGATTCAAAGCAAATGATATAAGAAAATTAATTAAAGACATGACAAAACACCTAAACGCTGCCAATACAGATAAAAATATTGTTTTTATGAAAAAAAGACAGTTAAAAAAAACTAATTCTGAGGAGAAAAATATCATTTTAAATAGAATTGCATGCGAATATCCAGATGATTTTGTTAACTTTGTTGTAAATGAATTTTTAGAAAGCATGGAAAACTTTGAAAAGAAAAGAAAAAACATCTTTGTTGATGAATTGAAAAAACTAGTTGATAGTGTTTCAAGTCAAAGAAAAGATATGCTCCAAATTCAAGATTTTGATCTTTGTGAATTCAAAGAAGATTCCGACTCCTTTTATGAAAACGATTATGAAACCAATAATGAAATATATACAGGTTATTACCTTTATAGCTAGCAATGAAAAAAAATTTTAGCAAAATTCCATGAAATCGTTTGGTCGGTCTGGACCTTCCGATACATGGAAAAGGTATTTCAATATTGGTGCCTTTTAAATAATACGGTTGTTTAAACTTCCGTGTAGCCAAAACATAATTTTTTTTTTTTTTTTTAACTTTTTGAAATAAATATTTTTTTAATAATGTTATCAATTTATCTTGGAATATCAATCAGAAAAAATATAGATGTTTATATGTATGAATGTGAAATATAATCATATATTTATTTGTTCCTATTATTTATTTGAATCTTAAATATATTTTCATTAGAATTATATCATCAGTATTTATAGTTACTTTGGAATAATCTTAACACAAATATTCAGATTCAAATAAATTAAAAAAGAAAAATATATTATGAAATAGTTTTTATTGAAGCAATTTTGTAGTATTTCAATCATTAAAATATCACACTGCAGTTTTCCCTGAGTTGTCTTTCTTTTAAAAGATTGATAAAAAATGAAATAATAATAATAAACAAGTTTTAAAAAGTATTTTTTATATAATAAAAATATTTGAAAATTCAAATATTTCTGTATTTAATTAAAAAATACAGGAATACTCAATGATAATATAAATCAAAGAGCGCCTATCTTTGGATTTACCAAATTAATCATTTCCCTTTTTTTTAATTCCTGAAAAATTTATAGTTATTGGCTTTTCTGTTTCAAACTGAGCTTTGTAAAATAGCGGATCTTAAAATGTAAATTAATTCTAATTTGCTAAATCAATTTGATTCTTGAATGCGAATTTTAATTCTGGTAAATCACCTGAAATATCAACTTTCACTGACTTATGTGAGTCTTCTACCTTCTTTTGAGGTATTTCAATTTTAACATTGTTTATTTTTGATACCTTTAGAGTATTTGAAGGTTCAATATTTATATCATTACTGGTCTGTTCTTCTTTGGACTGAATTATTTCAGGTTGCTCTTTTTGACCTAAAACAATACTTTTCTCAGTATTATCATTATCGTCATCCCTGTATAATATTTGCATCTTATTCTCATAAGAGTAAGTTGGAACTGGAGGATGATATAGTTTTACTTCTTTATGTTCTTCTTCTTCTTGTTTTTGTTCTTCTTCCTCGATTTTATCAAAATCTAACACTTGCTGTTGATTCTCAATAAATTCGGGTTTGGCCCAACTTTCGATAAATTGTTGTGCATCTTGTTCTTCTTCATCACCGGAATCTGAGTCTTCAATCTTACCTACAAAGTTGGGTAATGGTGTAAATTCCATTGTATTTTCATCATATGGATAATCATCATCCTCAGCTTGGTAGATAGATAATATATCTTCAAGTAAATTAGGCATAGGTACATATAGCATATTATCATCATAAAAAGCATTCATTATAGATGTAATATATAAAAGTGATTAAAAAATATTTTTTGAATGGAGATAATTTTGTTTTTATTTTTTCTATGATTTATTTATTATCTCCTTTTTTTCAATGGAAGATATAAAAAATGCTGAAAATTTTCTTTCAAAAAATTGAATTTTAGCAAAAAAAATATTTCTTCTTTTTCTCAATATTTTTCCATGAAAATGTATAAAAAATCAAATTAATTTTTATAAGCCTCTTTTAATATTAGAAAAAAACATGTTAATGAACACAAACATTCTGAAATAAGTATGAATTCATATAATTATAATATAACAACTAAATCATGGTCAAATTTAAAAAAAATAAGATTTATAGAGATGCATTATAACTCAATAAAAAAATTATCTTTGGGATAAAAGAGCGTTACATGATGGGTTTAAATTAGGGTGATTTTCTGTATTTTTGATATTTTTTCCCACTGGATCACCAGAACGTCCAGCTTCCAACCTTGAAGATCATAAATATATTTTAAGTACTATTTTTAAGGCACCAATATCCAAAGCAAATATCTAAAGCTTTCATATTAACAAATAAAATTTGAATTTTAAATTGGAGAAAATGGCATTTGATGTTAATAAATGAAGCATATTAATGTTGATTTTTGCATATGAAACTGCATTAAGAAGAGGCTCTTTAAATGACTATTCTTTTTTGAAGTAAATCACAAAATATCTTTTGATTATAATTGCTTTATTTTTCATCAATTCATAGTGGTTCGGATTTTTCAAAGAAATTAAAATGTTTCGTCATGGTAACAGGCCGCTCTTCTAGAGTAAATCTATTTTTAAAATATTATATTTATTCTTTAATATTTTGATGTAACGATTGTCTAAAAAGTTTTTTTTCTAGTTTCATATAAAATTGCTGTTCTTTGTTCATATTTTTTTGTGTATTTCATAATGAAAAAATCCTTTACAGCAAATGCAAAACGTAAAATAAACAATTTTGAAAGAAACCATTGAAATGCTTCCTTCATAATTGAATTGAGTATTCAATTTCACAAAAATGATTCCTTTTTTTTGAATACTGCTATTTTTTTTTTAAATTTTATGTTTTAATTCATTCCTAAAAATGATTCCAGATTCAGTATACTGTTTTAACAATGCTAACTTGCCAATGATATCTGATAGTTCAGCCTTATCTAAGTTTCTAATCGACAATTATTATACAGAAGAAGAGTTTTCTGCAATATTTGCAGATCTCAAAGAAGGTAAAATACCAGAAGTTGAATTTAATGATAGATCAATGATGCTAGCTGAAGCCCTTCCTATTAATTTCTATAATCATCTTACGTTAGAAAAAGGAAACCTTGGAACTAACTTATTTTTTACTCCTTCACAAAAATTTGTAATGAAATATGTTCAAAAAACTCTCCTAGAGATGAAAGACAATGAATCTTACTGTCTCCTTCTAAAATATTTTGCTGATAGAATGACATCTCAATATTCGATTAATTCAAAACTCTTTAAATTTTGTGGTGAAATTACGATAAGAAGATCAAAAAAAATAGGAATTTATACAAAAGACGATCAAATCGAAGTATATTCCAAAAATTCTTTATTAAACTGTTCGCACGTTTTTCCTCCAGAAAAGCTCCACCGTCAATCGAAAGAATGGGAGCAAACGCAATTAGAACTTGACAACGGCTTGTTTTCACCACTCATTGCAGTTTTCCGATCTTTTTCCGCATTAACATCCTGGGAAACTCTACCTTTTGAAGCCTATTCCGGATTTATTAATTACATAACCGCTCCTGATTTAATTGTAGCAAGTCAATTACTTAATCAAAACATTGATGATATCGATATTCCATTGATGACTATTTTCAAGCACAAAAACTTACACAGGCGTCTTCTTAAGTACTGTATATATGACGATGTTTTTTCCACTGAAGATACCTCTCTTCTTATGCGTCGAAACTCTAAAGAAGCACGAATTGTAGTTGATTTTTTAACGAGCCAAATTCAGCCGTTAATTGAGCCAACTCTCAATTCAATCAAGGTCAAAATTTGTGAATGTTTTGATCGTTTTAACGATCAAAATGAATTTAATTGTTTTCAAGAGATAGTTAAAATTTTTATAGAAAATTTTGTTAAAATTTTGCCAATAATTCCAAGTTCCGTACGTTACGTGTGTAACGTTATAAACGAGGCAAGTGAACTCAAATTCAAAAATAACGGATACAAGGGCGTTTTTATGGCATTTTTCTTCAGAGTCATCTTCCCTATTTTCTGCCAGCCAAGACAGACAGACCCTTCGGACATCCGCGTCGACATCAAGAAGATGGCGTCCTTCGGGAAGATAATGACTTACGTGTTCGTCGGCGAGCAGGGCGCCTCGCTGGCGCAGTTCGCTGAGATCGCCGAGGTTGAGAGAGAAAATGTCAGTTCTATTTTCGGTCACCTCATCTGCTGCCCCGAAAAATTTGACGTGATCGACTGCCCGTCATTCAAGGCGGCGTGCCAGATGATCGACCAGATAAGGAAGAAGTGCCAAGGGAAGACAGACGTACTCATATACGACTACCGCAAGCCTTCGCAGATTCTCATTCACTGGCTAGACTCACTCGTGAAGAATTGATTTGATTTATTATTTCTTTAAATTTGTTTATTTTTTTAAAAATTTTTTTTGTCTTATTGATGATTGAGTTTTTGTTTATTAATTAACAATTTATAAAGTCATTACGTCTATATCTTCATAGTGGTAAACATCTTTAAAAGTAATCACAAAATAGTCATTTTGTTAAACAAAATGATGATTAGTCTTTCAAGGCTGCCGTTTCAATAGCATTCAATTTTAATTAACGGTCATTTTTAACGTACATATCTATCTTTTTCAAGGCTTATGTTTGATTGAGATTAATCAGTATCATGGTTACAAAATGAATATTTATTTTACATGGCACTATGAAATGGCATGGAGTTTATTCACAAATGTTGAAAAAAAAAAATCTGCATAATCTAGAGCATATTAAGTAGTTGTTATATTAATTGATAAAAACGAGATTAAGCTTGGAAACCTATAATAAATAATTATTTATGCTTGGTTTTGAGGGTTATTAAAAGTATTTTTTCAAATTTTCAATTCATGCCAATAAATTTTATTTGACCAAATACCAACTCAAAATTGAAGCTTTTTGAAAAAGTTCGATGAGAAAACGATCATTTTTAATTCAAAAAAAGTAATTTTGATTTTGCCCATATTATTCATAAATTTTTTTTTATTTTTTTGGGTATGTCAACTCAAAGCTGTAATCAACCATCTGGAAGTAGCCAAAATACAGATTCTTCTCAGAAAAGTTCTGATTCCAATCTAAATGATCCGTCAATAATTTCTCAGGAAGAAATTAAAAAATATGTGTCTGAGAAAAAAGAAATTTATAATATTCTCTTAAAACTTTTAGAAGATTCAGAAAGTAACGAGACTGATTTCCAAAATTTTTTTGAATGTATTAATCTACAAAAAGAGAGAAGCCGAGAAAAATTCACTCATTTATTTCAATTAATCACTAATATTGCAAATAACCATCACAGAGAGAAAACATTTTTCCAAACTATTTGTCAGATTATAGATTATTATCAAGGACTAATCAAACAAACCTTCTCAAATATAGATATTTACAATATATTCAAAAGTAACAAACTAATTCTTCTTTATCTTTTCGAAAAAGAAATCATTGTCATTGATGGTATTATCGCACAAGAAATTTATAAAACAGTAGAAACAAACGGGAACCGTTATTGCCACTTTTTCTATCCAGAAATCAAGAAATTTTTGAAAGAATATCAAATTCAATGCATTGAAAACGAGCTTTTATCGAAAGATCCAAATTTTTTTGATTATTTCGACGAAAAACGGTTTCTAGGCGAGAATGACTCTCGTATTTGTTCGATAATACGTGCTGATTCGATTGACGAGTTCATTGAATATGTAAACGAAACAAAAATTTCATTGACGAGCAAAGTTGACACATCTCTTTTTGAGAGCAATTCTTTTTTGATTGAAAATGAGGCAACTTTGATTGAATATTCTGCGTTTTTCGGTTCGATTCAAATATTTCAATACTTGAAAATGAATGATGTTGAATTAAATCCAAATTTATGGCTTTTTGTGATTCATTCAAGGAGTGCTGAACTTGTTCATCTTCTCGAAACATCGAAAGTTGAATCGCCTGACAATTCTTTTGTGTCTTGTTTCATCGAGTCCATTAAATGCCACCACAACGACATTGCCGAGTACATTGAGAGCAACCTGATGATCAAAAAGAGCCAAGAAGAGAAGAAAGAAGACATTTTTTCATCTGTTTTGCAATGCCACAATTATATGCATTTTCCGAGTGATTTCCAAAGAGGCTCCGAATTCTTTTATCTGTGCAGCAATCATTACAATACACTTGTCAAAATCTTCATGAGAAAGAACGAAGAATATGTATTGCAGAAAATTAAACAAAAGATGTCATTGTTTGATGCAGCTAGTGAGAATGAACTTGAAGTGATCTATTATATATTGCTAAATCAAACAAAAATTGAAAAAGATTGTTTTAAAGGCAATAAACAATTGAGCAAAATAGCTATTCCTCCATCCATTAGATCTATTAGTTCGTCATCTTTTGAAGATTGCAGTATGTTGGAACAAGTAGCTTTTCCTTCTACTTTAACATCGATTGGTGAATCAGCTTTTAACAAATGTTGTTCATTGAAAAGAATAGAAATTCTTCCATCTGCTACACCAATTAGCAATGAAACAATTCCATCTTCATATTTATTTATTGGATGTTCCGCCTTCAAAGAATGCACGTCATTGAAAGAAGTATTATTGCCTTATAATGCCAATTTCCAAGATATAAGTAGTTCAATTAATCGTTCAACGTTATTAAAGATGAATACTCCTTTGAATCCTTTAGTAATTGGAGCCAATACATTCTATGGTTGTTCATCGTTATCTCATATAGATATTCCTTTGTATGCATCAGAAATTGGTGCCAATATGTTTAATGGATGTTCGTCACTTAGACGTGTTGTAATTCCATCTTTTGTTACATGTATATCAAGTGAAGCCTTCAATAATTGTAGCTCTCTTTTGCAGGTTGAAATACCATTTTCTGTTGGCACTATTGGCAAATGTGCATTCAATGGTTGTGAATCATTGAAAGAAATAACATTTCCTTCTTATAAAATTGCAGTTCTTAAATATGCTTTTCGATGTTGTTCTTCATTATCACGTGTAAATCTTCCTTCAGAAATGACAAGAATTCCAGTCTATTTTTTGGTCCGTTGTAGTTCACTGACATCGATAACAATCCCTTCTTCTGTTACCGAAATAGGAATGTATGCTTTTAGTGGGTGTTCGTCATTGTCACACATTGAAATGCCTTCGTGTGTTAAAAATATTGGTAAAGGTGCTTTTTCAGAATGTTCTTCATTGATTGAAATAACACTTCCTTCTTCATTGTCCGTGATTAGTGATGAAGTATTCAAGAAATGCTCTTCATTGGTGAATGTGAATCTTCCTTCTTCTGTCACTAAAATTGGAAATAATTCTTTCGATGGTTGCAAATCATTGGAGCAGATAATTTTTCCTTCTTCATTGAAAAAAATTGGAAAATATGCCTTCCATGAATGCACTGCATTGAAAGAAATAAGAACTCCTTTCAGAATGACGCGAATTGAGGAGGGAACATTCAGTGAATGCACTTCTTTATCAACTGTGACAATTCTTATGTTTGTGAATTTCATTGATAAGCATGCTTTCTACAATTGTTCATCATTGAAAGAAGTTCTCGTTTTTCCAGACACATCAATTCATAAAGAAGCTTTTACTGGATGTCCAAATCAATCAAAAAGCAACAAAAAATCAAAGAATTGCATTATTTGCTAACTTCTATGAATCCAATTTTCATAATGATATATTAATTAAAAAAAAACTTAATTATTCATGGTAAATTAAAAATATTAAACATTTTTTTTTTAATCATTAATTGAAATAATTGTGACATTGCAATTTCATTCAATAGATTAAATAAAAAAATAAATGTTTTAATAGCCACTACGAGCGAAGCGAAGTAGTGGTTCAAGCAATTCTTATTCTTTCATCTTCAAAAGGCAACTTGAATTGATCAATTGTATCATCTTTTTCTGCAGTCAAGCAAATCACAAAATCCCAAGCTTTAGACAACTTTTTGTTTTAGTTTTTCTTTATAAAATTGGTTTGAATGATTTCTCACTATTTTTGTATGATTGTAATATTACTGATTGTATTTTAATACCAATTCTGCTGCCTCGTTCATTCCATTTTCTTTTAAAAAAGCAGAAGTTTCGTAAACTTTTTCAATTGAAGAAAAAGTCAATTTATTTTGGAAAAGAGAATTCAGCATTTTTGTTGACAATGACGAAAAGATGTCAATGAAAATATTAGGGCTATCAATTACGTAATAAAGGTTCAATAATTTCGTCATCACATTCACATCGAAATAATCAGCCGCATAAATAACGAAGTAGTCACTTGCTCCGATTATTTTTTTGAAAGCATCGTAGATTGGATGTTCTTCTTTATTCTCTATTTCGTCAAATTGCAGGTCCATCAAGAGGCAGGCGACTTTTGGATCAAAACGAATTGAGTCCTCAAATAATTGGTAAAGTTGGCTTGGATTGAAAAACTGAATGAGATACTTGATTACATCAAACATTCGACTAGCCAGCCACATAAAGTAAGCAGGGTTTGTTCCATCAAAGAAGTTTAAATTAGGATTTCGGTTAGAATACAAAAATTTGAATAATTCAATGTCATACAATTGAGCAGTAAAGAATGATTTTTCTTTATCATTTTTATTGACAATTGCAACAATCTTTTTCAAGCACGGAATGACAATTTTGTAATTCATAAACTCAAGAGCAAACTTCAACTCAACATAACTCAACGAATTATAAATGTTGTCATTGTCATTGTCTTCTTCTTCTTTGTTTATTTCCGTGTTTTCAATGATGTATTCACTCAATTCATTCTGATGTGATGCAATTGAAAAAACAAGGGCTCTTCGAAGTGACGGACATTTATTCTCGCAAATATGAATGATCTCAAAATTCCTACCAGAAACAGCATAATCAATCAAATTCTCAGAAATTTCAATGCTCGGCTGCATCCACAAAAATTTGAATATTTTCAATGACCCATAAACGGCCGCCACTTGAATCAAGGAAGGATTGAAATCTTCAGTCAGTGCTCTCTCGTAATAAGACCTTTCAAATTTATAATTAATACTGAAATTATTCTTTGATAAAATTGACTGAAAAGTGTCAATGTCATCGTCTCTAATAGCCTTATGAAAAAGTGACGAATGATAATTCAAATTTCGATTCTTTCTGTGTTCTTCTAGATTTTGTATGACATGATTCAGAAATGATATGTCTTCTTCGTCATACCTATTATGATCTACATCATTCAAAATTTCATCAGCACGTGTTGTTGCGTATTCATGATCGTAGTCATCAATTTCATTGAAAAAGTTGATGAAAAGAGGGTCGTTGAAAATCGATTTCTGATAAAGACTCTCAACTGTAATCATGTTTTTGTCGTATAAGTAGTTCAAACTGCAAAGCATGTCAATGTTGAAGTCAATTAAATCAAGTTCGTCAATTCCATTTGACTTGATTTCATTCGAAAAATGTATAAAAACATCTTGAATTAAAGAAAATTGCTGGAAATTATATATCGAAAAATTGGCAATGTTTGATAAAAATATAATGGAGCTTTCTCGATCTTTGAAAAAGAAATTTTTTCGATCTTCAATATATTGAATGATGGAGGGGAAGGTTTCTTCTGTTATATTATTTAGAAAAGTTTGGAAAATAGCTATTGTTTTATATTTTTCTTCATTTAATGATAAAAATGACTCAACATCCATATTATTAAAAAAGGATAAAAATAAACTATTGAATTTCTGAGGAGAACGATCAATTAAAAAAACAAAACAATCATGAGTCAAAAATATATGATTTCTTTATAATAATAATAAAATAATAAAATGTTCATTAAATAGTAATGAATATATTAAATTTGTTGCAGTTTTTTTAAATGCCAATAATAATATATATTTTAACTAGCAGTAAAAAGCTTTTTTATTTCATTTCTGCTTGTTTAATTTATCAAAAAGTATAAAAAATGTTTAAATTTGGTAAAAATATAGATGATAAATATCAATATTTGTCTTAATCAGAAAATCACATAATTTTAACATCTTATCTATTTTATAAGCATTAGTTAATTTGATTGGATATAAAAAATCCAAGTAACACATATATGTGGGTTTTCTATTCTGAAAAAAAAGTTTGTTCTTTCTTTGTTAATCAAAATATTGAAAGAAGTATAAATGGCAAAGCATTCGTATTCTTTGTTTTTTTCCTAAAAACGTGCTTTTAAAAAAAAAGGCAAATGAAGAAGAATTGTAATTTGATAAAAACAAATATCTTTTCGATTTTTAACGAATGTATTTTTTGAATGAGTAAAACTTTGAATGAAAACATCAGAAATTTTTATTTTATTTTTTTCTTTGATATTATAAAAAATTTAAGCATTTATGTCCAAAAATATTGTTATGATAAATGGGCAAATACTTATTAAAAACGATAATTTTTGTGAGTTTTTTACAATTCTTCAAAATAAACTACATTTTCTTCATTAATAAATAGGTTTCAAAAAGAATGTATGCATAATTTAAATAATTTATATAATGTAGTATATTATTTATAATTTTAAAAAAAATATAAACGGATGTTTATCAATATAATGCAATTTTAATTTAAATGGAACGTGAAAATAAAAAAACAAGGTTTACATTCGTTATACATTTTGAAATTTTGAATGATTGTTTGTTCATAAATTGTATTTGGATAAAAAAACAAATATGATGTAATAATATATTTTATAATAGAGTTAAAACAAAACAAAAATCTTCTTAGTTGTAAAAGAACGTTATAAAAAAATTTTGCCTTTAAATTTATGACTAAATTTTAATGAATTATTAAAGGAAATATCATCAAAAGAAGTGATTTAAAAAGATTTTAATTGAGAAATTAAACTTATTTATTGATAAAGATTATATATTGTGATATTTTATATATCAAATTTTTAAAAATAGTCAAATAAATGCATATTAGTTTTTTAAAAAAAAATTGAATAGAATTGAATGATCACTCAAAAAATTCAAAGTATTTCGAATACGTTAAATATTTTGGCTTTATTATTATAATATCGTATGCCAATAAAGCCTATTAAACTAATTAAGCCAATTGGTTCTGTTAATGCTAATCGCAGGAATGTATCTCCAAAGATTTCCTATCCATCAGATTATTCTTCTGATGATGAGATTGATGTTCTCGATACACGTCCAGACAACAAGCTTTTATTTGACTTCGATTATGAAGAATCTTCATACGAGTATGAATATTCAGAAAAAGACTGGAAACCAGATCCAAATGATGTAACAACAAAAGTTACTAAAAAAAGGAATGTTCAAGCTGATGTTTCTGTTCGTCCTCCTGTTGCCAAAACGCCTAGTAGAGGAAGACCAACTCCTCCAAAGCAACCAAGAAGGGAAATTAAAAGCAGATCACCAACTATTCAAAAAGAAAGTCCAAAAATCAGTACCCGAGGTAATCCTGGCGCAAATGCTGACGAATATGGCTATTATGATTATGATTCACAGTATGATTATGATAAGCAGGAAGAAGTTCCTAATAATAATAATCAAAATAATCATAATAATGAATCAAGACACAGAAATATTAAAAGACATGCTCAAGTTCCTATATCAAATGAGCAATCATATACTAATACAGATCAAAACCAGACAGTAAATAATAATAATGATTCCGTAATGAAACAAGGAGCAAATCCTCAAGTAGAAAATAATCCTCAGATAGAAAATAATCCAATAAATAATCAGGTAAATAATCAGCAAATTTCTCCTCAAATCTCTGAGCCAATTCCTCAAAATGGTATGGAAAATGCACAGAATCCATCATCAAATGTTCAAATGGCTATTGGACAAAACCAAAATCAAATGAATATAGCGTCTTACCCAATTCCGGCAGCAGAAAATGCTGAGAATGATGATAATGAGCAAACATTCCAAATTACTTATGAGCAAAAGAACCTCCAGACACTTTGGAAAAGGCAAGTTATCATGACACAAGATGATATCCTTGTTTATATCTGTGGTTCATTCAAAAAAGAAAATTACGGTAAAGTCCATATAATATGCTCGAAAAAGCCAGTTGACCTCAACTCAAATTACAAAGTCGGCATGATTGTTCGCCATCAGACAGGAACTCGCTTTACTCTCTATGAAAAAGTAGCAGATTTCGGCGAAAGTCCCCAAATTGCAGGAATTTCTTTTGTTACTCCAAAAGAAAATTCTTCACTCAGAATGTTCCGTGTAGCAATACCCTCAGATGGCCAGCCATATGTGCCAACCTCAAAAATGGGAGATTTGTCCAGAATTGCACACGAAAATGAGAATGTTCCACCAAATATCAAAGTCTATCAATCTGAACTACCTAAAAAGAAGCCAGATGGATCATATAGTCTCTCTCTTGGAAATTATGCAATTGTCAGATCTACAAAGAATTTCTGTATTAAAGATGAAAATGGAGGAAACAGTTTTGTTATTTTTAAGACTTTTGGTGGCTCTTGTACAATCAAATTTAAGCCTCCTTTCACCCAACTAATTGCTTATTCAATTGCGGTTGCAATTTCTACATCAATGAAATAAATAAATATATATCAGATACAATTTCAGATTTTGATCAAAATTTTTTTCCATCTGCATTTTTCAAAAAAGAAGCTTTCCAATTTATAAATTATTATACTTAAAGAGCCTAGATAAAAATAAATAAAAAATGATAACATATATAAAATGTGAAGATCCAAATCTTTTTAATGGTATTATTTATATATTTATTGAAATAAATGAGATTTTTTATTGGTAAAATTGAGAAGTTTACAAAATTATCATTCAATATTTCATATTTAATATTTTGAATTCATATTTGGTACATAATCATTCAAAAAGTTTGAATGTTTGAAATATCTCTATGAATTAATTATTAAAGATTTCTCAAAAAAAAAAAAAAAAAAAATCCAAAAAATCGGCACGAACCAGATTCGAACTGATGCGGGTAAACCCATGGGTATTCGAAGCCCACGCCTTAACCACTCGGCCATCGTGCCTCACACTTTATTTATCTTGAAAACAAATAAATGCAAAAATATCCATTTTTTTTTTTAATTTGATTCATGCTAAACTTGTAGTATTAGAATTATTTTGAAAAAAATCATCAATTATTTTCATAAAGAATGAAAAATGGTTCAGTTAATGAATCAAAAATAATATTGTGAGCAAAAAGTATTGATTTTAATATTTGTGGAAAGTTGTTTCTTTGAGACATACTTCAAGTGAATGTTTGCCATCGCTATTTGAATCTAGTTTTCCGATAAGGTCTCTCACTTGTTCTTTGATAATTTTCCCTGGTGAAAGGAGTTTCACTAAGTTGAAAACTTCATTATCATCAAGGAAGTCACTGTGATCAACATCAAGTTTTCAGAATCATTTGATTCCATTTTATTTATTCAATAAAACATAAATGTTTCTTCGATTCATTTTGATGAATAACTGATAAAGCTGTACATTCAAAAACTTTTTTGAGATTTGTTCTTTTCAAAGCAGAGCATTCGATATAAGAAAAAGCACCGATTTTTTCTTTTAATAAATTTCCTTGTAATTTTGAAATTTGCTCTATTTCTGAATGAATCTTAAATCGTTGTCGTAAATCACTTTTTGTTCCAACTAGAATGAATGGTTTATTTGGACCGTATTGATTTTTTTCAGGAATCCAAATTTTCTCTACAATTTCAAATGATCTTGGATCCACCAATGAAAAGCAAATAACAAAAATATCTGCTTGTGGATAATCATTTGATCGAAATCGATCGATATCTTCTGAACTAGGATGATCAAAAATTTTAAGATTTACGGTTTCATTTTCAATTACCATTTCATGATAATCATCATAAGTCAGAAAATTTGGGTTAGGGAAATAATTATCAATAAAAGAGCACAATAAGCATGTTTTACCTACTTTATAATCACCTAACAGAATACAATTGATATTCATTAAAAATTTGGAAAATTTATAAAAAAAATTAGAACTTTTTGAATAGAAATTTTTCATTATAAAAATTATCTAAGTTTAACAATATCCTGAATATCATATAGTTAAAAAAATTGACAGTGACATAATAACCATAGAAATATTTGATAGATAAATTTTTTTTCAGTCTCATGAACAATAAAAATATTTTTTTTTCATTATTATTTAATGAGTAATAAGGACCTCCAAGAATATATCCAGCAAAAAAAGGAGTTTTATGATATTTTAATAGATTTTCTTCAAAATGAAGATGAAGATAATATTAACAATGCTGATGAATTATATGATCTTTTGCAAAATACAATTCTTAAAGAAGATATTGAAGATACAAAAACAGTTCTCAGAGTTATCTTAAAGATTTCGAATAATCACCATCGAAATCCAAATTTCGATAAGAAAATTGAGCAAATTCTTTCATTATTTATTGATCAATTGAAACAAAATTTTTCAAATTCAGAAATTTTTGAACTTTTTAAGAGCAATAAAAGAATCCTCCTCTTTCTTATCAAAAAAGAAATAATAAAAGTTGACATACCAATTGTAAATTACATGCCCAGCAGAGTTACATATTGCGAGTTTTTCTATCCTGAAATTAAAAACTTTTTGAATGAAAACGATAGAAAAAGAATAGAAGAAAAGCTTATTAAAATAGACAGTAACATTTTAACTTATTTTGATGAATATCGCAAAACTGGCGATAATAATTCATATATTAGTTCATTAATTCGTCAAGATTTGATTGATGATTTTGTTGCATATTTCAATCAAGCCAACATTTCTCTTTCAACAACAAAAATAGAAAGATCAGTTTTCGAAACCAATTCATTCTTACTCAAGCAAAAAGAAGTATCACTAATTCAGTATGCATCATTTTTCGGATCAGTTCAAATCTTCAAATTTTTGCAATTTAATGGAGTTGAATTGAATCCATCTCTGTGGTTTTATGCAATTCATGGTCAAAATCCAGAAATAATCCACATTCTTGAAGATAATCATATTGTACCATCTGACAAAACATATGAAGAATGCTTGATCGAATCAATTAAATGTCATCATAATGCAATTGCAAATTATATCGAAAATAACTTATCTCCTAAGAAGATTTTCAAAAAGAGAAGAATTAAGTTCAGAGTGATCAGCAATTTCAGTGAAAAAAAGAAATTTTCTGGGATTCGTTATTACAATTATTCATTCTTTCCAGAATATTTGGATAAAATCTTCCCATTCTTTTATTTTAACAAATATAATCATGACAATATTGTTAAATTTTATTTTGAAACCAAAAAGGACCACATTGAAAAAATAATACATTTGATGATTCAAAATCAATCTATTTTATGGAATTCAATATTTTTATTTTATTAATGACATTTATATTTTAATAGTTTAATGACATTTCAGAAAAAAATTGTTTTAATGATATTTCAATCATATAAAATTTTTAATGAAATTTTTAAAATTAATGTTTTTAATGACGTTTTAATACAAAAAGCAGCAAACAAAAATGACTTAGAAGTTGTTTATTACTTATTGCTAAGAAGAGATGTAATCAAAGATAATTTATTCTATGAATGCAAAAGAATGAAGCAAATAGCAATTCCATCATCTATATTAAGCATTGAAAATTATGCTTTTTATGGATGTTCATTACTTTCCGAGATAACAATTCCTTCTTCTGTTTCATTAGTCGGAAATCACGCATTTGAAAAATGCGAGTCATTAAAAAGAATCACAATTCCATCATCAGTGACATCAATTGGAGAATTAGCATTTTGTGAGTGTTGGTCACTTGCTGAAATATCAATTCCAGCATCAGTGATATCAATTGGAATAAAAGCATTCAAACGCTGTATATCATTAGAAGAAGTGATAATTCCATCTTCAGTTCAGACAATTGGTGAATTTGCTTTCGAAAGTTGTTCTTCATTGATGCAAGTTTCAATCCCTTCTTCAGTTACAGAAATAGGAACTCATGCTTTCTCACAGTGTGTGTCTCTTAAATACGTGTTCAACAATTCAATGATAAGAGAGATCAAATGGAAAACGTTTTCTGATTGTAAATCACTCATTTACATGGACATCCCTCCAACAGTAACAAAAATTTGTGACTCGGCATTTGTAAATTGTGAGTTGATCAAGCAGATAACAATTCCTTCATCATGCAGGTCAATTGGAGAATCAGCTTTCAGATTCTGTCAATCATTGGGAAAAATGAAGATTCCTTCGTCAGTTAAAAAGATTGGACAGGACGCATTCTATGGGTGCATAAAATTAAGTGAAATTCTGATTCCTTCGTCATTGATAACATCCATTGATATAGAAAGCTATGAAAAAATATTAACATCAAAAAAATGTTCACTGGAAGTGAGAGATTATTATGGAATTTATTATTTAACAAAAGTGAGTAAATATTAGATTTAAGTTAATTGATAACAATGACTTACTATATTAATTTAATGAATAAAAATATTAAAATTATTATTTACTTTAAAAAGTAGTTATATATATTATTAAATCACAAATTTGTTTGTATTATGTTAAACCTAATATTTTACCAAAATATTTAACTTATTATATATTAATATTAATAAAAATATATTGAAAAATCAATAAATTTTTAAAAACTGATGAAATCAATAAAATAAGAACTTGAATAAAAAAGCTTTATAGAAATATTGATAGTGAAACGAGGTTTCTTTTGTTTTTCATGGAGTTTGGATGTTTGAAATATCTCTATGAATTAATTATTAAAGATTTCTCAAATTTATTAAGAATAAAATAGAAAAAAAAAAAAAATCTAAAAAAACGGCACGAACCAGATTCGAACTGATGCGGGTAAACCCATAGGTATTCGAAGCCCACGCCTTAACCACTCGGCCATCGTGCCACACATTTTTTATTATAATATCATATTTTAAGTGATCATAAAAAAGTGTCAACAGTCATACAAAAAGGAAATTATAGGCTATATTTCTATTAACTTTAAATTTTGTTTCTTTTAACTCATTTATATATTTTGGTTTGATTTTCTGTTTTTCAAGGAAACTGGAAAACAGCCATTTCAATCAGTTCTTAAAATGAACAACCAATTTCAGAAATAGATTTTTAAGCATTTACCAGAATAATGTTTGGAATATAATATTGTTTATCTTCACAAATTATTCTGCAAATCCCCATTTGCCCTTGTCTTGCAGTCTTTCCAAAAGCTTAGTTCATTGCACTTATGTTTAAGAAATAATTAGAAACGATAACATGGAGAGATAATCCTTTTTTTTTATATCTGTTTCTCTCCCACATGAGTAAGTGCCGAGGGAAACAGCTTATTTTTTCAATTTCATCAGACTTGATTACTTCATTTTTACCATCAAAGATGTTGATGCATTTGATTTTTTTCAAACAAAGCATGTATTTAACTTCATTTATTTCTCTTAAATCTTGGAATATAACAAGAACATGATTTCCTCTTTTATGAAATTCAACAACTTTTGAAACAATTCTTTTATTTCTTTCTTTTTATATAAAAAAGAGTATCATCTTTCAACATTAAAAGTTCCTCGATATAAACCAAATTTATGAGTGAATTTTCCAATGATGTTTTGTAAAGATCAAAAAGAAAGAAATTAAAGTTAGAATCAATATAGATGGTAACTTTGAAGATTTAATTGGGCAAGATTTAAAAAAAAAAATTGAATTTAACCTAAATAAAGTTTTAAAATAAAGAACATAATATTAAGTTGACATGTATGTAATTAAAAAATATTGATTTTCATTTTATTTTTTTTTATTGATAAGGTATTTAATAGCCTAAAGTTTCAATGATATAATCTCTTGGATCATTGATCTGAATAATATTACATGTCATCTTATATTTATGAGCCTTTTCATCAAATATTTTTTATTCAAATTTCAATGCCAAAGCCTTCATAAAAGAGTTCGTTGATATCTTTTCGGTATGGATATTCTTTTTTTGCTGAATTTGGTTTATCAATCCTTATTCTTCCAAATAAAATATTGTACGGCGGTGTGTAAATGATTGATTCCATCATTTTTATGATTTTATTAATATTTATTATAAATTTTTGGCTATTTTCGCTTTTGATAATGAAGTCAAATAAATCTCCCAGATTATCAAAGTATATTTCATCTCCTGAATTTATTTCATCTTTCTCGTTAATCAAGCATTCGATTTCATCCTCATCTTCTTTGCTGGATTTATATTTTTCAAAATATTTATTATGTTTTATATAATCAATTGATTGGTTGTAATCTTCAAGAAGATTTGATGAGGTTAAATTATTTGTGCCATTCTTTTCTTCTTGACTATAAAATTTGGATTCTTCTGAATAGATGAGATTCTTTAATGCAGAATTTATATTCATCTGATTGGCCAGATTAAACAAAGGGAAACATAATATGTAATATTTAAGATATGTGAAAATATCATCAAAGTTTGTCGCTTTAAGTTTGAATTGATATTTCGTGTCTTTTGTGCTTTTGTTGAGTTTTGAAAATGATTTGATGAAGAAATTACGTGATTTTTCAAAGTTTTTTTCACCAAAATAAAATTCTGTGAGTTTTAAGTTTGTCAAGCAAATAATGAAAGTTTTAGATCTTTCAAGTCGTTTGTCATGATGCTTCCGAAAGTGAAAAATTAATGGTGAATCTTCATTTTCTGATGCTAATTCGTAAAATTTAATTGATTCTTCTGTTTCTCTTTTTTTTTCTTTCAGGTGGCCAAGATTGAATTGTGCAAGAGAGAATTGATGCTCGGATGATTGTTTGTAAAAGTATTCTGTGTTTTCTTCATTGTTGTAAAAAAATTCATAGAGAAGTCCTAAATTGTTTTGACCAAATGGATACTCAGCGAAGGCGGCCTCTTTGATGTATTCTATTCCTTTTTTAATATCTTGATATTCTGTTATATAAATCAATCCAAGTTCATTGTATGAATGATAACAATAATTGTTGTAGAAAGTTTTCATTGCACAAGATTTGTCAGCATTGTTGAGAATTCTAACTTTTTTTTTATTATTAAAATTGATGGATTCATTAAAATACTGAATGGCTTTACAAAGATCAACTTCAAAAATATCTCCATCCAAATAAAAATGACCTAAATGATAGAGCCCATCTGGATTATTATTAAAGAATGCCAATTTAAAATATTGCTGAGATAATGAATAATCTTGCTTGACAAATTTGCCTTTCATAAAAATCTTGCCCAGTTTAAACAGAGCATCTGAATAGTCTATAATATTCAATAGCTTTTGAATAATTTTTTTCAACTCCATAACCATTGGCATATAAATTTCCTAGATTAAGAAGAGCACCTGAATTGTTTAGTTCGGCTGATAATTCAAAATAATCTATAGCTTTTGAATAATTTTTTTCAATTCTATAGCTTTGCTATCTAATATATTATAAATGTAGTATGTAATGAATCTGAAATCTTTGAGAAAATCAATTATGAGATTAATTGATTGTGCACAAGTGGAAGATGAATTAAATTGTTTGAATGAAAACATGGAATAAATTTTCTTAAGCATTTAACCGGTAATATTTTTTTGGACTTTTGTATCTTTTTCTGTGATTTCTGGAATATATAGAAGCAGCGTTTTTTGTTCTTGAGGGATTTCATGAAATAACATTTCATTTTCTTGTTTTTCCATTGATTTCAACTTAAATTAAAAATACGTTAAATTTTTTTCTCAATTATGTTTTAAGATTTAAAATTATCCAGCCATCATATTGTTTTAAAATATTTTGGATAATATTTTATTTAATGATATTATTATTTGCAAATATTTTTATGATTATAATTTCTTTTATTTGTTTTTAATTAAGATATTGGAATAATTGTTTTAATCGGGTTTTTTTCATTAAGTTCATATGCAGTAAGAAAAAACGTCTTGGACAATATTGAATAATCTTGGACTGAGTTTATAATTGAATTGAAGTATTTAAAATTGAGGTACATTTATTTAATACTTTTATATTAATATTCAATTTGGAAAGAACCAAAATCCTATCTTCTCAATCTGGTACAAAAAGATATGAGGAAAAATTCGGCTTTTCTGATCAATTAATAAGATGCTGTTAATAATTAAATAAGGTTTCACACTTTTTTCAAAGAGATTAGATGTTTGAAATATCTCTATGAATTAATTATTAAAGATTTCTCAAATTTGTTAAGAATTAAAAAAAAAAAAAAAATCCAAAAAAACGGCACGAACCAGATTCGAACTGATGCGGGTAAACCCATGGGTATTCGAAGCCCACGCCTTAACCACTCGGCCATCGTGCCACACTTTTCTTTTTTTATTTTAATTTTAAATTTGGATAATATTCTAAACTTAAAGTTAATAAAATGTACTTCAGAATTTTATAATTCTGATATTAATTATAAAGAACAGAACATGTAAAAGATAAAATAAATAAATAAATAAAAATAGTTAATTAATTAATTAATTAATTTTTAAAATGAAAATTATTTTCATTTGTGGATGTTGCATGCTTTGAGACATTCTTCAAGTGAAAGTTTGCCATCACCATCGGAATCTAGTTTTCCAATGAGAGCTTTAACATGTTCTTTCGTAACTTTGCCTGGTGAAAAGAAGTTCAAAAAGTTGAAAACTTCATTCTCATCAAGGAAACCACTGTGATCAACATCAATTTTCTCAAATAGTTTCTCGCATGTTCCTTCTGGATGTGCTTTCGCAGCTGCTAATAACTTCAATGTATTACATAACTCTTGGAAATCAATACCTCCATCTCCATTCTTATCTGAAAGTTTGAAAATCAAAGAGACATGATCTGTTGGGATATGTTGTTTTTGAAGAATTTCTTTGAGTTCATTCTCTTCGATTTTTCCATTGTGATTCTTGTCTAATGCATCGAAAAGTTTCTTCAAGCCATCGATTTGTTCTTTCGTTGGTTTAGGGATATCAAATTTAGGTGCTCCTGCTGACATTTCTTATTATAAAAGTGATATAATAAATCAGATCACTTGATTTTTCTATATGAGAACAATGAACAATGATTTTTCAAGTGATATGAAAATTCAAAAGAATTTTTTTGATGGGACGAAAAATTATATCTTCATTTATCTAACGAAAATCTTTGTATATAAATATTTTTCTTATAAAAATAAATTTATGATAAAAGATGAAATCAAATTATTGAAATTAGATCAATCATTATACCACTTTTTCAATAAATCATCGGGATTGAAAAACTTTTGTTTTAAATAAAGATGAATTCAAAAAAAATTGATGTAAACTGGTTTCAGTAAATCGGAACAAATGGTCAATTTAAATCAAACTTTTTGAATAATTTATTCTTTCAAAAATGTCAAAACCGTTTTTTCAAGGTCAATTTGTTGTTCAGATTTACTGAAACCAGTTTATTTCATCTACCTTTTTTTTACTTTTTCAATATAAAAAAACCATCGTGATTAAGATTTTGATCGTGATTTCTTGCGTTTTCGGAAATTCAAAATATCTTTTTTTAAGTGAATTAATGAAGATTACCTCATTTATTCATTTTTGTTGGTGGTGTTTGTAAATAAAGTTAAATTTCATTAATATTCAATACTGAAAATCGAATTAATGTTTTAAAAACAGAGGTAACGATCAGCAAAAAGACATTTTAAAGGCAATCTGTGAAGAATAATAGAAAAAAAAAAAATTATAATAAAAATAAATTTATCTTCAAAAAAAAAAATCATTTACATAAATAAAAACGAAATTATTATTATTAATCATGAATTATCATTTTCAATTGATTTTTCAAGATTAGGCTGATATAAAAATCAGAAATATTGTTTTGGTCTTGGAAGGTAGCTGCAATTGAGAGGAACGTCATTTAAATTATTCTTTTCCATGAAAGTTTGAGGCTTTGATGAGTAATATCTGCCGTGGTTGCTGACTGAGTTTGCCCTTGTAAATCTCGATGTATTTATGTTAGCGAAGAAAGGATCTTCAGCGCCGATTTTCATGTTGAAATAAGTTCTTTCGCATGAAAGTTTCTTATCCCAATATTTGTTGTTTCTATCGAGATCGGCCTCGGTAAACATGAATTCGTCTTCTTCTTGCTGCCTCAATTTTCTCTTCCTTCTCTGGATGATTCTCTCCTGGTACTGGTAATTGCAGACGTTCTCTATTGTAATGGGAATTGACTCGCTTAAATGTGACTGTTCCGTGCTTGTTTTGACTGGCTCTTTCTCTTGTAATGAAGAAGAATTCGGTGCTGCTTTTGTTGTTGTTCTTTGGCGTGAATCGTGAGCTTTAACACTGTAGCATCTTCTTTTATCATTTTCTTTCTTGCATGATTTTCTTTTCTCTTTGATTTCTTCTTCTTTGTCTTTCTCTTGTTTTTCTTTCTCTGGCTTCTTCTTCTTTGCTTCTTCTTCTTCTTTTTCTTTCTCTTTCTCGCTTTGTTTTTCGTCCTTTTTGTTGTGGTTGTGTTTTGAGTACTGAATGTCTCTTGACTTTATTTTGTGGTGCTTTTTGTCATCGATCTTGATTGAGTCAGATGTGATCGACACTTCTGGATCTTCAGGCGAGTGCGAGATAGTGATTTTCAGTCCACTTTTTGAACTGGATTGTGATGATCTTCTTTTTGATGAGTCGTATTCCTTCACCAAAACAGGTGAGAAAGAGAGTTTATTCTTCGTTGCTTCTTTTTCGGACACTTCTTTTTGCTCCTGTTTTTCTTTTTCTTGATTAGAATCTTCCTTTTTCTGGACTCTCTTTCTTTGCTGCTGAGTTGGACGTGCTTGCTGAGTGCTGCCCTTTTGTTCGTGCTTCTTTGCTGCGTCTTCCTTGGACAGAACGAATGGCTTGCTCGGATTGTTCGATGGCTCGACTTTCCACACTTTTTCATCCTCAAATTCAAAGTCAGAAAGATGCTTGTGTTCCCTCTTTTGGCTGGCTGCTTTGTCGTCGACGATGTTTGTGTAAATCGGCGATTTTTGACATGCTGAAGCCGACCTTCTTTTTGGCACGGCTTTGCTGATTGTGTCGCTGCAGGCGCCAAGTTCGGAGTTGTTTTTGTTTGGATTGACTTTGACAATCATTGAGTTGTTTGTCTTCTTTCTTTGGAGGCTTCTCTTCCTTCTTTGCGATGAGTTCGAATTCGTGTCAGAAGCTGATTTTTGGGAAGAATTCAAATTCAATTCAGAATCTAGTTTTTGTGAGGAATTTTCGGTTGGATCTTCCACTTTTTTTGTTTGTGAAACTTGCCTTCTTTTAATTTGACGCCTTGGCTTTTCAGAGTCACTTTTTTCGTCGGTTTTTTGTTGGTTTTTGTCACTGTCATTTGTAACTTTTTCTTTCCTTTGATTTCTAATATTTTGTTTAGGTCTGTTTGAATTCTCTTTCTTTTCTTGATTCTTGTTCTGACTTGTGTTTTCGCCTTGTTTTTCAGCGGCCGGTTTGAGTGGCTTTCTGCGTGTCTGCTTTGTTTGATTGAGACGGTTATTTACGGTTGGCGTTGTAGTTGACTTTTCAGACTCTTCTTCTTTTGGTGAATTGCTCGAAATGAGAATTTCATTGCTTTGCTCTATTGAATTTTGATCGTCTTTTGGTTGAATTTCAATTGAATTTTCAGAGGTTTGTTCGATTTGTGATGATTTTTCGTTGTCTGTTCCCGTTTTGCTTCCTTCAATGCTTATTTCAATGAGGTTCTCGTTGCTTCGCTCTGGCTGGTTCTGCGAGTCCTTGCTTTCGCTGTTGCTCTCGCTGAGACTCTCCAGGTTGTTCTGGCTGCCGTCGTTGCTCGCATCAAGAAGATTCCCCTCTTCTTCCTCTTCTTCAATTTCAATCTTTATCTGGTTGGAGCTGTCCATGTCAAATCTTTTCTCAAATATAATTTCCTCGCTGTTTGTCTTGTATTCGCTGTTGTTGGCTGATTCAGTACCAATCAGATTTCCTCTTTCACTCAAATTTTCACTGTTGAATTCAATATTTTGTTTTTCACTCAAATTTTCACCGTTGAATTCAATGTTTTGTTTTTCACTCAAATTTTCACTGTTGAATTCAATGTTTTGTCTTTCACTCAAATTTTCACTGTTGAATTCAATGTTTTGTCTTTCACTCAAATTTTCACCGTTGAATTCAATGTTTTGTTTTTCACTCAAATTTTCACCGTTGATTTCATTTGAGCTTAAAATGTTCAATTGTTCACTTTGGGTTTCACTGTTGATTTCATTTGAGCTCATGTTGCTTTGTTGCTCGCTTTGGGCTTCACTGCTGACTTCGTTGCTTTGTTGTCTGTTTATTGTTTGATTCTTAATGATGATTTCAATTGAATCGATCTCGACTGACGTGCTTTCTTCCTCTGTTGTTCCATTTGAGATCTCCTTGTTCTCGCTTGAGTCGAGAATGTGGACTGAGCTGCTCCTGTCAGAGTCTGCGGCAGGTTCTTGGCTCTCTTCATTTGAGATCAATTTGAGATACTTGTCGACAACTTCGTTTTCTTTTACTGGATCAATCTTGTCTCCTTCATTTGAGCCTTCTTGCACTGCTTCATCATCACAAGTGAAGTCAAATGCATCCCTGTCTTTGTTTGATGCCTTTGCTTCCTCTTCTGAAAAAAATTGAGAAGGCTGTAAGTCTCCGTTTCGTGAAAGAATTGATTCAGAAAAGTCAGAAACTTGTTCTGTTGTCTTCACGATGTCACTGTTCTCGTTCTCGCTTTCGTCAAGCTTTGCGCTTTGCGAAGCAGAAGATGCAAACTTTCTATCGTTTTGACTTTTGTTTTCTGTTGATGATTCGCCTGACTGTGTCAGATTTTGAGACTGTTTGTGGATGCTTGAGGCGATGTCATCGCAGAGGTTTTTGAGTGTCTCGTTCTCTTTTTGAATATGGGAAATTGAATCCAACCGTTGTTGTAAAGTATTCAAAATTGAATCAAGGTTATTATCTTTCTGATTTATGTCTAATGTTCTGCACAAAGCAGAAGTGAAATTGTCAAATTCTTGCAACTTTTTCAATGAACATTCAAGCATTTCTGAAGGACTCTTTTTTTCTGATGAAGGACCAAAATACTTCTCAATTATTTCACTGTATTTAGAAGGAGTTTTTTCTTCATTGTCGCTGATATCATACTCATAAAAATCAAAGTTTGTTTCACTTCCTTTATTTAACGATGGGTCTGTCAAAAAGTTGCTATCGTCATTATACGAATTAAGGACTTTGTTGTCAATTTTCTTAGTCACAATCTTTCGTGCTACGTTTCGGTATCTCTTTGACTCGTTATTGAACAGAATCCCAACTCTTTCATCCTCCATTGCCAACTCGTTTGGCGCTTCCATATCGAACAAGTCGAAGTCGTATTTGAAACTGAAAGATGCAAAAATTTCTTCTGAATTTTCACCTTCAAAAATAATTGTGAACGTATCGTTTTCAAGGGGACTGAAAGTGAAGCAAGAAACAGGTCCTGATGTAGTGAACTGTTGATGCCTGTATTGGTCAATTTCTGTTGACTCAATTTTTCTTCCGTTTGAATAAACAATCAAAATTTTGGTTGCTTCAGATGATTGTTTTTCAACGATTAGGCGAATTTTTTCACCATCAACAGTTTGTGTGTTAATTTCGTTGATTTTGAAAACAATAGTTTGTGAACTTCCCTCTTTCGTTTTAATGCTTTTAATGTGATATTCTGGATTGAATGGTTTACAAACATCAAAATTTGTAAAATAACCGAAAAAATCTTTATCTGTCATCCAAAATGTTCCATCATTTTTTCTCTCAAATCCGAGTTTTCTTTTTATTTCACATGTCCAAAGGTTGGAGGTATTTGACCATTTTCCTAACCATTCGTGATCGTTCTTTGGGTTTCTTAAACAAATGAAATTTTTACCTTCTTCGCGTCGAACTTTTTTTACCAAATATGTTTGAGAAGTAATTAAGCCGTTATCTTTGATCTCATCGTCGTTTTCTGATTGATTTCTACTGATATTTGTGCCAATGACCGAATTTTCGTATTGCCATTTCATTAAATTAGAAAAGAGATATTCATTTTCATCATTTGTCGAATTTGTGTTTTGTTTTTTGTCTCTCTTTTCAAGCAAGTTGCTGATTGTATATTGACATGGATAATAGCCAAATAAATAATAAATTGCTTGCGAAAACGTACCCGTTGTTATCGACGAATAACTTCCTTGAAGTTTGGCATATGCCTTTTCGACAAGACAAAACCAGGCCGAGTATTTGTTATCTGTAGGATGACTAAAAATGGGTGTTCGCGATCCTCGCTGAAAAGGAATTAAGGTGTCAATTAAAACTGGTGTTTTCCTACCAAAAATATGGAAATAAACAATAACCGCGCCACATTTTAAATCTATTGAATCATTTCTGTTTTGTTTCGTTCGTATATCAAATAATTTTTCAATAAGTTTGGGCTGCTTTGCAATCCTTATTAAAGCTGCAATAAAATAAGAGTCTTTTAATTCGCCTTGTTGTATATAAGTATCAGAAATTGATTCTTTTTTAAAAATTGGAACGGGATAAAAATCATCGATTCTGCGCCATGTATATTCTTGTTTATCGAATGAAAATTTTGATTCTGTAATTTCTTTAATTGGATGAAAATTTGAATCTTCGAAAACTTTTCCATTTTCCTTGTATTGTTTTAATATTTCGGAATATTGTTTTGCCTCATTAAAGAAATCTTCAAAGTGTTTCATGAATAAATCGATTTTTTTATCTAATAATACGTTAATTTTTTATATGAAGAAAATATATGTTTTCTAATTGAAAAAATTCATATATCTTTTCATAAAAAGTTCAAATAATTCTCAGAAATTTGAATATATGATGTTACCATTCAAATTAATTTTACTCCAACATCTTTCATTAAAATGATTTTAATTATGTTTAAACTGAGTTTTCTTTCATTATTAGTTGCCTAAATGTTTTTTAATGAGTTGAAATTTTGTTTTTAAAAAGAAAATTGAAAATGAAATTATGAAAAAAAAATTTTTTAATATACTTCTTCGATTTTATTTTTGTAAAGCAAGTAGTTGATATATCATTTCTTTGTTTTTGTATAAAGTCAAATGTTAATGTGATGGAGTTTGGTTTTTGTATGCGCAAAAATTTGATATCTAATAATTGAATGAGAGCATTGAAAAAAATGTTTGAAAATAATTATCGTTATCAGAAAAAGCTAACTCAAAATTTATTTTCATAAAGAAAAAATTTTATTATAATTTTTTTCTTTAGAACAAAAGAAAATGATTTACATTTCATTTTATAGTTTTATTTCATATGCAATCAGATCAAGAAGCATTTTATGATAAGCCAATGAAACAGCAAAAGCACCCACACTTTGAGCACCGAGGTGCAAAATTATATAGAAAAAATAACGAGTTTTCAGAGAAAAAATTCCAAAGAGTTCGAAGAGTCTCAAGGAAAAGCAAACTTGTTCATTCGTTCCAAAGGATTGGGAAATGCTTAAATGAGGAAAATGTTGCGAATATCCCAACAGATAATCTTTCGAAAGTTTGCCTTATCTTAATTAACAACTATGAACACGATAAGCATGATCCAAAAATCGGTGCAATGAATGATGGTTACCTTATTGGTCTTTATCATCACCGACTTGGATTCAAAGTCTTTTACCTTTACAATTGTGAAAGTAGTAAATACCCAGAATGCCTTGAGTTCTTCTTAAAATACACCTTAGGTCAACTCACTGTTTTCTATTCAGGACGTGATACGATCAAGAACGGAAGCCATGGAATTGAATTCAAAGATAACAGCATTTCATGCAACGAATTCGGTAGATTAATTGCCGATAATTACAATGGAAGATGCAAAGCTGTCTTCATCTCCGATTGCACATCTGGAGGTTCAGTTTTTGATATAAAAACAGTTCAGAACAGCTCAGCTCCTTCAAAGGTCCTCTCATTCTATGTAAACAAGACCACTGATCCAGATTCAAAAGAAGGACGAAGGTCACATGGTATTTTCACTTATTACTGGTGCAAGATTCTTTACGAGTGCCCAAACATTACACCAAAGAGACTCAATGAAAGAATGGACGCATCAGTTAAACGTTTCAATGAAAACTTCGTTTGTGAATGCACTGATCCAAACTTAGAAAATCAACCAATCTTCAAAGATTAAAATTAACATGAATAATAAAATAGATTAAATTATATTAATTACATATTATATATTAATTTTCAATGAAATATGTTTTAAAAAATTATAAAATGAGTATGAAAAAATTAAGATTATTACGAAAAATAATGTTATGATCTTTATAAATTATAAGAAATAATATTCATTTATTTCTCTTTGCAAAAAAGCATGGGATATGATCCAATTCGCTCAATTAAAAATGTAGAAGGTCCACTTGTCGTATAAGGTTCCCCATCAACTTGATATACAACACCTTCTTTCGTTTGTAGAGATGCTTTCTTTGCATTATTAATATTCGTTGAATCTTTGATTCCAATTTGACTAACTGCTAAATGAAAAATTCCTCCTGTTTGAATAATTTCAAACATACCATCATCAACTGCACGATCTTCTGACTTCCAGAGATCTTTGCCACCGTATATTTTTGTGATAGCTTGACAAACAAAAGTTTTCGAATAATTTTCAAAAATTAATTGGATTTGATTGTCATCTTTATCAATGTAGTGTCCTGTTAAATAATCTTTAAGTAATTTGCTGTTATCTGCTGATAAACTAACAGGAATATACATCATTTTGCTTGCAATGTGGCTTGAAAAAAGTTGTGGATTTTGATTTCGCGTTTCTGAAAATTTTTTAGCGATATTAGCATCAACCCCAATTGAAAAGTAATTGAGCATCATGATTTCGTTAGTATTTTCCGTTTCATCTTTAATTGTTACTCTCCATATATCTATATTTTTCGATATGTAATCTTTTTCAATAATATTATTAACTCTATTGTTAACAAAAGGTAGATTGATAAGTTCAAAAGAATCACCCCAGCCAAGCATATTGCTCATGTCATTCCCGGTCCCTAAAGGAATAACTGATAAAGGTGGTCGAAAACAATCATTATCATGTCCATAAAAATCTTTTAGCATTGCTACAACCCAATTAATTGTTCCGTCTCCACCACATACTATAATCTTTAATTTAGGATCGTATAATACTTCTTTATTTAAGCCTTTCCACGAATTTGGTTCATCTGGGAGAGTGACGATATATGAATTTTTTCGTCCTATAAGTTTCTCTTTAACTTTTGCTCCAAAGCCACCTCCTGATGTTTTATTAATAAAAATAATATCTGTAAACTGGGACCGAAAAGTCAGACCACTATTTGAATATAATTTGAATACTTTACATGATCGTTAAAATTTTTTATATCTCAATTTTTGATCGTTACATCGCGTTTGCTTTCAAAATATGGTCTGAGTTTTAATTTCCTTCAATTTATAAATTTTCAATACTTAAAAAATTTAATTATGTAAAAATATCTTTTATTAAAGAAAATTATTTGCTGAGATATTTAGCTAATGTCTAATAAAACATGCGGTGTAAAATGGCGTTTCTGATTTTGTCTGAGGAAGTTTGTTGAGTAAGATAAGAATAAGATATGCTAAAAAAGGAGTAGTGGAAATGACTTATAACGTAAAGAAGTATTATTTAATAAAGATTGTGATGTATATAGCGCTGTTGATTATGTCTGAGGAAGCTTGTAAGGCGTGATGAGAAATAATTTTGGAAGTATAAAAAGTTGTAGAAATGAGTTACGATATGAAGAAGTTTTGTTTAATAAAACATGCGGTGTAAAATGGCGCTTCTGATTTTAGCTTAATGAAGTTTATTGAGTAAGATAAGAATAATCGTGTTGAAAAGAAGTAGTAAAAAAGAGTTATATACTAAAGAAGTATTATTTAATAAAGATTGTGATGTATATATTGTTGTTGAAAGTTTGAAAGAGATAAAGAAGGTTGGTAAGATATTATGAGGATCTTAATTTTTGATAAAGTTTCAATACACACATTAATTAATAAAAAGTATTTTTTATTAAATGTTAAATATCTTATTTTAATTTAAAATAAAAAAATTGTTTTTATTTATATCTATAAATTTTAGATATATGGGAATATTTTAATCCATTATGAATTATAAATAGTTTTAAAATAATGTGATAAATATATTTTTTTAAATAAATATTTTTCTGATTATATTTGGCTTTTTAAGAAAATTGAAAAAAAAAGTTATATAATTTAAATTTGAAATAAAATATTGTTATGCCAAAATAATTGAATGAAAAAAAAGTGGTCTGGCTTTTAATTTCAAGTTTATAATTCATTGTTGAAAAACGATTAAAGATTGATTAGTTTATAAAATTTTCAACGCAATTTTTTCTGAGAGAGAACTTTTTGAAATGAAATATAAATTTTAAAAATGTGAAGTATAAATGAAGACGAATCCGAGATGATGACAAAATATAATTAAAGATGAATCATGGGCGAAGGAGTACATATGAAAACGAACAGGTGATGATGAAGAACCAGAGATGAAGACGAATTACTAACGATGATGAATCAGAGATGAGGAAGAAATACAGATGATGACGAACTGCAGACGAAGGAGAATCAAGTATAATGAAGAATTACTAAAGTTGATTCTTCTCTGTCTGTAATTTGTCTTCATTTATAATTTTTCTTTATATGTGTTTCGCCATCATCTTTGTTTCGTCTTCATCTATAGTTCATCATCTTCAGTATTTCTTCTCCACTTGCACTTTGTTTTGTTTTATAATTGACAAATCAGCGAATAAGAAATGATTTATGTTCTACAGATGAAGAAGAAACAGAGACATAGAATTATAAATAAAAATGAATCACTGGTGAAGAATGATCAGAGAATAAGTAGAATTGTCATCAGTAATTGTTCATAATCCCTGATTCTTCTTCATTTGTTGTTCTTATTTTCTGATTGGCGCTAAGAAAAGATGAAAAATTATTACTTTCTATCCAAAAAGTTTCTGTCTGAAAAAAATGTGTCGATATAGAGTCTATATTAGATGATTGCTCTTTACATTTTAACAAATGAATTCATATTCGATATCAGAAAGTTCAAGCTTCTAATTATTGTCACATCCATATCGAGGATTGATCAATTAAAGCATCATTAAATCAATTAGGAAAAAGAAAAAAATTCAAAAGATTCCCTGCTCTTTCGATTACAAATATTTATTAATCAATAACTTCAATTGATCATGAATTTTCTTAACTCAGAAAAAATTGAATAAAATTTTCAATATTTTACAAAATTTTCCAAATTTTCCATTTTTTACAGATTTTAGTATTACTCATTAATGCAGCAAAACCCTTTCCAGGAATTACCCCTAAAGTATATTTCGATGCTTAACAAAATCATAGATGACAAATTAAAAAGCATTTATTCAAAGTTTTCTTTCAAATATCTCAATTATATATCAGCACTCGATGTTTCAAATGAAAACCAAATAAAAAATTTATTATTTGATTATTTAAAACAATTTAAGTTTATAGTATACAAAATTTTAAAGATTCCCTCAGATGTCGGTCAATCAAATAATACAAAAGTTCAAGATTCAAACGAAGAAGAAAATGATCATTCCCCAAATTTGAAATCAAGTAAATTTGATATAATATTTTGTGTTGAATGTCAATGCATTATTATTGAAAAAATTGATTTTTCAATAATCAAGATGATTATTTCAAATTTGAATGAAAATGAATCATCACTTATCAATGTCAGCACAATTCAAAATGGAAAAGAAGAAGCAAAAGAAAGAAAAGATATAGAAGAAGAAATTACTAAATTCTGCCAAAAGTTTGTGGCTAACATCAAAAATAACGAATTTGTGAGGCAAACGATACGTCCAATTGCTGGATATTTAATTCGACGATATTTTTATCCATCTTATTATTTTTCAGATCCAACGTTTTTCTATTTTGACGATGCAGAAAGAATGGAAGACGAAGAACTGAAAATAGAATTCATGAGTTTTTTTCTATTCGGACAGTCAAATCAAACTGAAGATGATTTGCTGGTCAAAAAAGAGACTAAAAATAAGCGTGAGCCTATCAATTTTGAAACTAAAGATTTTATTATTCTGAGAACAATTTATTCTAATGAAAAATCGTTATATAACCTGGCATTCCATATTGGATATCTTCACATTTTCGTGATTAAAAAATTATCGGATTCTGAATGCTTTGCAAAAGAAAAAGATCATGAATTGTATTTTTGTGAAAATTTCTCTCATCGATGTTTAACACGCTGTTATGGATTTATAAAAGAAAAAAATCAAACGACAGGAATTATTTACAAGTTCATGAGTAATGGCACACTTAATTCGTATGTTTCAAATAGAGAAAAAATCGATGAAGCATTTTCAATATTGACTATCAGTCGAGTTATTCAAGGTCTTGACTATCTTCATAAAAATAAGCTCATTCATCGTGACCTCAAACCAGCAAATATTCTTCTCGATCATGACTTTCTTCCTTACATTTCAGATTTTGATGAAATTCGTCATCCAAAAGAAAGAGAAGAAGAATCAGATCCAATGACGACTGATGTTGGTTCACCGATATATATGTCACCAGAACAATATCGAGGTGTCTATTCTTATCCATCTGATATCTATTCTTTTGGCTTGATTATTTATTTTTTGTATGAAAAGAAAGATCTTTATCGAATTATAGGAGCAAGCAATTACATCAAGAACGAAAATGAAATCCCAAAATTGTCTCAAACATCAGATATTATTCAGACACTCTTTTCAAAATGTTTAGTACTTGATACAAAAGAACGAATTGCAATTCAAGGCATAAAATATATTTATTCAAACAAAATTTTCCAAATTTTATATAAGAATTTTAACGAATTGGTCATAACGCCACAAAGTAAACAGTCAATGTTTGAATCATTTATCATTTTTAATGACTTTGTACAAATTAAAGAAAAAAAATTGGCATTATTATTTCTACTAAGTGGATATGATTTATACAATATAATTAGTTCATCATATAAACAAAAACAAGATTATAATAAAGCAAAAGAATATTATGAATTATCAGCTCAACAAAATAATTCAAATGCATTAATTTATTTAGGACTTCTTTATGCAAATGGATCTAGAGTTAAACAAGATTATAATAAAGCAAAAGAATATTATGAATTATCAGCTCAACAAAATAATTCAGATGCATTAAATAATTTAGGACTTCTTTATGCAAATGGATCTGGAGTTAAACAAGATTATAATAAAGCAAAAGAATATTATGAATTATCAGCTCAACAAAATAATTCAAATGCATTAATATTTTTAGGACTTCTTTATAAAAAAGGATCTGGAGTTAAACAAGATTATAATAAAGCAAAAGAATATTATGAATTATCAGCTCAACAAAATAATTCAGATGCATTAATATTTTTAGGAAATCTTTATAAAAAAGGATCTGGAGTTAAACAAGATTATAATAAAGCAAAAGAATATTATGAATTATCAGCTCAACAAAATAATTCAGATGCATTAAATAATTTAGGACTTCTTTATGCAAATGGATCTGGAGTTAAACAAGATTATAATAAAGCAAAAGAATATTATGAATTATCAGCTCAACAAAATAATTCAAATGCATTAATATTTTTAGGACTTCTTTATAAAAAAGGATCTGGAGTTAAACAAGATTATAATAAAGCAAAAGAATATTATGAATTATCAGCTCAACAAAATAATTCAGATGCATTAATATTTTTAGGAAATCTTTATAAAAAAGGATCTGGAGTTAAACAAGATTATAATAAAGCAAAAGAATATTATGAATTATCAGCTCAACAAAATAATTCAGATGCATTAAATAATTTAGGAAATCTTTATGAAAATGGATCTGGAGTTAAACAAGATTATAATAAAGCAAAAGAATATTATGAATTATCAGCTCAACAAAATAATTCAGATGCATTAAATAATTTAGGAAATCTTTATTATAATGGATCTGGAGTTAAACAAGATTATAATAAAGCAAAAGAATATTATGAATTATCAGCTCAACAAAATAATTCAGATGCATTAAATAATTTAGGACTTCTTTATGAAAATGGATCTGGAGTTAAACAAGATTATAATAAAGCAAAAGAATATTATGAATTATCAGCTCAACAAAATAATTCAGATGCATTAATATTTTTAGGACTTCTTTATGAAAATGGATCTGGAGTTAAACAAGATTATAATAAAGCAAAAGAATATTATGAATTATCAGCTCAACAAAATAATTCAGATGCATTAAATAATTTAGGACTTCTTTATGAAAAAGGATCTGGAGTTAAACAAGATTATAATAAAGCAAAAGAATATTATGAATTATCAGCTCAACAAAATAATTCAGATGCATTAAATAATTTAGGACTTCTTTATGCAAATGGATCTGGAGTTAAACAAGATTATAATAAAGCAAAAGAATATTATGAATTATCAGCTCAACAAAATAATTCAAATGCATTAATTTATTTAGGACTTCTTTATGCAAATGGATCTGGAGTTAAACAAGATTATAATAAAGCAAAAGAATATTATGAATTATCAGCTCAACAAAATAATTCAAATGCATTAAATAATTTAGGACTTCTTTATAAAAAAGGATCTGGAGTTAAACAAGATTATAATAAAGCAAAAGAATATTATGAATTATCAGCTCAACAAAATAATTCAGATGCATTAAATAATTTAGGAAATCTTTATAAAAAAGGATCTGGAGTTAAACAAGATTATAATAAAGCAAAAGAATATTATGAATTATCAGCTCAACAAAATAATTCAGATGCATTAAATAATTTAGGAAATCTTTATTATAATGGATCTGGAGTTAAACAAGATTATAATAAAGCAAAAGAATATTATGAATTATCAGCTCAACAAAATAATTCAGGTGCATTAAATAATTTAGGAAATCTTTATTATAATGGATCTGGAGTTAAACAAGATTATAATAAAGCAAAAGAATATTATGAATTATCAGCTCAACAAAATAATTCAGATGCATTAAATAATTTAGGAAATCTTTATAAAAAAGGATCTGGAGTTAAACAAGATTATAATAAAGCAAAAGAATATTATGAATTATCAGCTCAACAAAATAATTCAGATGCATTAATATTTTTAGGAAATCTTTATTATAATGGATCTGGAGTTAAACAAGATTATAATAAAGCAAAAGAATATTATGAATTATCAGCTCAACAAAATAATTCAGATGCATTAATATTTTTAGGACTTCTTTATGCAAATGGATCTGGAGTTAAACAAGATTATAATAAAGCAAAAGAATATTATGAATTATCAGCTCAACAAAATAATTCAGATGCATTAAATAATTTAGGAAATCTTTATTATAATGGATCTGGAGTTAAACAAGATTATAATAAAGCAAAAGAATATTATGAATTATCAGCTCAACAAAATAATTCAGATGCATTAATATTTTTAGGAAATCTTTATTATAATGGATCTGGAGTTAAACAAGATTATAATAAAGCAAAAGAATATTATGAATTATCAGCTCAACAAAATAATTCAGATGCATTAATATTTTTAGGAAATCTTTATTATAATGGATCTGGAGTTAAACAAGATTATAATAAAGCAAAAGAATATTATGAATTATCAGCTCAACAAAATAATTCAGATGCATTAAATAATTTAGGAAATCTTTATAAAAAAGGATCTGGAGTTAAACAAGATTATAATAAAGCAAAAGAATATTATGAATTATCAGCTCAACAAAATAATTCAGATGCATTAAATAATTTAGGAAATCTTTATGCAAATGGATCTGGAGTTAAACAAGATTATAATAAAGCAAAAGAATATTATGAATTATCAGCTCAACAAAATAATTCAGGTGCATTAAATAATTTAGGAAATCTTTATTATAATGGATCTGGAGTTAAACAAGATTATAATAAAGCAAAAGAATATTATGAATTATCAGCTCAACAAAATAATTCAGATGCATTAAATAATTTAGGAAATCTTTATAAAAAAGGATCTGGAGTTAAACAAGATTATAATAAAGCAAAAGAATATTATGAATTATCAGCTCAACAAAATAATTCAGATGCATTAATATTTTTAGGAAATCTTTATGCAAATGGATCTGGAGTTAAACAAGATTATAATAAAGCAAAAGAATATTATGAATTATCAGCTCAACAAAATAATTCAGATGCATTAATATTTTTAGGACTTCTTTATGCAAATGGATCTGGAGTTAAACAAGATTATAATAAAGCAAAAGAATATTATGAATTATCAGCTCAACAAAATAATTCAGATGCATTAAATAATTTAGGAAATCTTTATTATAATGGATCTGGAGTTAAACAAGATTATAATAAAGCAAAAGAATATTATGAATTATCAGCTCAACAAAATAATTCAGATGCATTAATATTTTTAGGAAATCTTTATTATAATGGATCTGGAGTTAAACAAGATTATAATAAAGCAAAAGAATATTATGAATTATCAGCTCAACAAAATAATTCAGATGCATTAATATTTTTAGGAAATCTTTATTATAATGGATCTGGAGTTAAACAAGATTATAATAAAGCAAAAGAATATTATGAATTATCAGCTCAACAAAATAATTCAGATGCATTAAATAATTTAGGAAATCTTTATAAAAAAGGATCTGGAGTTAAACAAGATTATAATAAAGCAAAAGAATATTATGAATTATCAGCTCAACAAAATAATTCAGATGCATTAAATAATTTAGGAAATCTTTATTATAATGGATCTGGAGTTAAACAAGATTATAATAAAGCAAAAGAATATTATGAATTATCAGCTCAACAAAATAATTCAGGTGCATTAAATAATTTAGGAAATCTTTATTATAATGGATCTGGAGTTAAACAAGATTATAATAAAGCAAAAGAATATTATGAATTATCAGCTCAACAAAATAATTCAGATGCATTAAATAATTTAGGAAATCTTTATAAAAAAGGATCTGGAGTTAAACAAGATTATAATAAAGCAAAAGAATATTATGAATTATCAGCTCAACAAAATAATTCAGATGCATTAATATTTTTAGGAAATCTTTATGCAAATGGATCTGGAGTTAAACAAGATTATAATAAAGCAAAAGAATATTATGAATTATCAGCTCAACAAAATAATTCAGATGCATTAATATTTTTAGGACTTCTTTATGCAAATGGATCTGGAGTTAAACAAGATTATAATAAAGCAAAAGAATATTATGAATTATCAGCTCAACAAAATAATTCAGATGCATTAAATAATTTAGGAAATCTTTATAAAAAAGGATCTGGAGTTAAACAAGATTATAATAAAGCAAAAGAATATTATGAATTATCAGCTCAACAAAATAATTCAGATGCATTAAATAATTTAGGAAATCTTTATAAAAAAGGATCTGGAGTTAAACAAGATTATAATAAAGCAAAAGAATATTATGAATTATCAGCTCAACAAAATAATTCAGATGCATTAAATAATTTAGGAAATCTTTATTATAATGGATCTGGAGTTAAACAAGATTATAATAAAGCAAAAGAATATTATGAATTATCAGCTCAACAAAATAATTCAGATGCATTAAATAATTTAGGAAATCTTTATAAAAAAGGATCTGGAGTTAAACAAGATTATAATAAAGCAAAAGAATATTATGAATTATCAGCTCAACAAAATAATTCAGATGCATTAAATAATTTAGGAAATCTTTATTATAATGGATCTGGAGTTAAACAAGATTATAATAAAGCAAAAGAATATTATGAATTATCAGCTCAACAAAATAATTCAGATGCATTAAATAATTTAGGAAATCTTTATAAAAAAGGATCTGGAGTTAAACAAGATTATAATAAAGCAAAAGAATATTATGAATTATCAGCTCAACAAAATAATTCAGATGCATTAATATTTTTAGGAAATCTTTATGCAAATGGATCTGGAGTTAAACAAGATTATAATAAAGCAAAAGAATATTATGAATTATCAGCTCAACAAAATAATTCAGATGCATTAATATTTTTAGGACTTCTTTATGCAAATGGATCTGGAGTTAAACAAGATTATAATAAAGCAAAAGAATATTATGAATTATCAGCTCAACAAAATAATTCAGATGCATTAAATAATTTAGGAAATCTTTATTATAATGGATCTGGAGTTAAACAAGATTATAATAAAGCAAAAGAATATTATGAATTATCAGCTCAACAAAATAATTCAGATGCATTAAATAATTTAGGAAATCTTTATAAAAAAGGATCTGGAGTTAAACAAGATTATAATAAAGCAAAAGAATATTATGAATTATCAGCTCAACAAAATAATTCAGATGCATTAAATAATTTAGGAAATCTTTATTATAATGGATCTGGAGTTAAACAAGATTATAATAAAGCAAAAGAATATTATGAATTATCAGCTCAACAAAATAATTCAGATGCATTAATATTTTTAGGAAATCTTTATTATAATGGATCTGGAGTTAAACAAGATTATAATAAAGCAAAAGAATATTATGAATTATCAGCTCAACAAAATAATTCAGATGCATTAAATAATTTAGGACTTCTTTATAAAAAAGGATCTGGAGTTAAACAAGATTATAATAAAGCAAAAGAATATTATGAATTATCAATTAAAGGCAACTGTAAATTAGCATATTTAAATATTGGTAATTTGTATAGAAAAGTAAAAGATTATTCATTATCAATGAAATATTACTTATTGGCTGCTCAATGTAATTATTCCGATGCTCTTTGTAAAATTGGAAATCTTTATTTGAAAGGACGCGGAGTTGAAAAAAATTATTTGAAAGCGAAAATTTTCTATGAACAATCAGCAGATAAAAACAATCCAAATGCACTTATTAAATTAGGAAATCTTTATTATTATGGACAAGGAGTCAAACAAGATTATTGCAAGGCCAAAGAATATTATGAACTCTCAGGAAGACAAGGAAACTCGAAAGCGCTTTTTGAATTAGGGAAACTTTATTTTGAAGGTCAGGGAGTTGAACGAAATTATGAGAAGGCGAAAGAATATTATAAAATGTCATCATACAACGACAATCCAGACGGACTCTTCTTTCTTGGTGTTTTTTATTCGAGAGGAGACATTCTTGAGGTCAACATTCCACTGGCTGTTCAGTACTTCTTGAAATCAATTGAAATTCATTATGGTCAAGCAAGAGTAGACAATATTGTAGATGATTTTTATATGATTAAAAACATCTACAATAATTATTACTATCATTCACATAATGACCTTGGCTTGATTTATCTCGCAATTTATGAAGACATTGAAAATGCGACCAAATACATCAAGGAGGCGGCATTTGGCGAATATCCGTTTGGGCAGAACAACTTCGGACTTCTAAATGAAATTTATCTTAATGAAATCGGGAATGCTGAATACATGTACCAACGATCATCAAAACACAATTTTTCACTCGCATTTTATGATCTGGGTCATTTGAAAGAGAAAGAAATTCAAAAAAAGGCAGAAGAAAGAAAAGAAAAAGAAAATCAAGAATCAGAAGAATACATTGAATTCTACAAGAAAGCATCAGATTGTGAAGATTGTCCATTGATATTCCACAACCGTCAATATTACGACAAGCGACTTGATATATCAAAAACATTCATCATTTGTATGACGAATCTGAAACTTTTTGAATATTATTTCAATAAAGGAGATTTGTCAGAATCGAAGAAATATTTCGGGAGATCATTATCAAAGCTTTTGAATGATAAAGAGCATTCAATAATTAAAATAAAAATTGATGAGAAAAAGCCAGAAAGTTTTTTCTCATCTCTCAAAAATTTCATTTTGGGTTTCCCATTATTCAATCTTGGCAATCAGCCGAATTTAAACCTGGATTTGGAAATGAAAACAAGCACCGATGATAATGTCAAAATGGAACAAAATCAAGATACTTCATCATTAATAAATAAAAAAATTCAAGAAGAAAATATTGAAGAACAAACTTCGAATAAAAATGATAAAATAGGCATGATTATCAATCAAGAAATGATAGAAAAAATAAAAGAAAGGAAATATTTTGAGAACAAAGGAATCAAGAAAGAAATAGAAATAGAAAAGGAAATTGAAATAGGAAATGTAAAAGAAGAAGAAATGCCAGAGTATGAAGGTGACATTGAGAAATCAAGCGAAGAAGGAAAATCATTCAAAGATGGGAATGAAATATTTGAATTCATTGTTTCAAATGAAAAATATGGAAATATTTTTAAAGAAGAAATTAACAAAATCATTCAAGTTATGAATGACATCATCTACACACCTCCATATCCAATTTTATTTGGTCGAATAAGCATCTCAAAAAGAAACCAGAAAGTAGAACAAAGTCCATATAAGAAAGAGATAAACGAATTATTTTATGAAGGACTTGGACTTGAAGAATTCAAATATAATCGTTCTCAACTTGAAACCAATAAGATGCAACAGTAATAAATAAATATATATTGACTTCTCTAAGTTTATAATCAAACAAGGTTGGCTCATTAATGAAAGCAATTGCATAAATAAAAATTTTTAAAAATTTTTAGAAAAATTTCAGAAGTTTACAATAAAAGTTTTCAAAAAGTTTTTTAACTTAAAATAAACATTAATATCTTCAAAATAAATTCATTTGTTTACAATTTTTTATAAAAATATTTAATTTATTTAAACAACTAATATTCTTGTAAAAGTTGATTTAACAAAAACTTTTCTTTAAATTCTATTTAATTGAGTTTTCGATTTCTTTTTGTATGTTCCAGTATCATCAAAGATCATTTACACTTAAATATAATGATTTAGAATAGTTTATGCATTATAATATTGCATAAAATGTTCAATAAGAATGACACCAATTTAAAAAGTTTTAAAAACAAAAATCTGCCAAATATGCATTGAAAAAGTTGTGATCGTTCCTGCAAATATGTTTTCATGTGAATAATGAATTTCACGCAATATTCTTCTTGGAGTCATCGTTGCCACTCTCATTGTTGAAGATTGAGTCGTACTCGTCAAAATTATAATTAAACTTGCTTGAGAAGCAGCTTTCGTATTTGCTCAAATGGCTTCTATGACCATCGGCGTTACTACTCTGACTTCCCACGTTATTTTTACCTTCAGAAAAACTATTATTCAAACGGATTGTGTCACTTTTCTGATTTCCGTCACCAAAGCGAAAATCAAAGCCATTTAATTTATCGCCTTCATTATCATTATCATTGCTCGTGTTATTATTGATTTCAATCCCTTCATTTCCATCATTAAAACTCAAATCAGGGCCATGATTTAGTTTATCACTGACATAGCTTGTGTGGTTTTTGTTTTCATTGGAAACGTCGCCTTCTTTGGAGTCTGCAATGATCGATGCATTGCATTGATTTATGTCGTTGCTGCTTGAGTACAAGTCATCGCCAATCTGAATATCGTCGCCGTTGTAGTACTTGTTCGCGTCTCTGCTGCATTCATAGCTCCTCTGCTTGTTGATGTAGTCGACGTCGCTTGTGCTGCTGTTTCGCGAATCGATGTCGACAATTTGGTCATCCAGCGGCGTCCTCACCTGATTGCTGAAGCAGCTTCCATTTCTAGAGTCAATAATAATGATGTCATCGTCAGGTGGATTATTTTTCTCACAATAGGAATGTTTGGAACTTTTTGACTCGATTTTTGGTCGGACTATTTTTCGCTTGTTTTCTTTTTTATGTTGGCTCGATAAAACAGCATTTAACAAGTCTAAGCAAGAACTTGCATTTCCTTTATTATTACCAAATTTTCTTTTTATTCGAGGACTCCTCAAACAGCGATTTCCAGCAGGCAAGCGAGGCTCGTAGATTGGATGATCAATCATGACAAACTTTTTCACTCCGCTACGAGTTGCCCAGTACAAATCGGAGATAAAAAGATAAAAAAGATTCTCATCGGTTGGAAATTTCTCAACTACAAAAGAATGAATTACATCAAATACAATCTTGCAAAGATTGATATTGGATTGGATCTCTTCGTCATTGTCACCATTTTGAATTTCGTCTTTGTCGATTTTTTCTGGGAAAATTCGTGCAAGAACAGCTGCTATTTTTGAAAATTTCGCGGTATCAATTTGAATGAGCTCATTTTTTGAGGTTTCATAATCATGAATTTGTATTTCATCAGAAAAATACATGTTACAATGAAATTTTGAGAGCCATAAAGAAATTGCATCTTCAAGATGAATAATACGATCATCTAAATTTATAAAATAGAATGAACGTGGAAGATAATAAAGATCAGAGAGTAATAATGTGGTATTTATCGATTTGTCAACAACAAAAAATTCTATTGATTTGCATAAATTAATATGTTGTTCTATAATCCCATTCTTTAAACCAGATGTTTCACACGGATTTTGTGGAATATACCCTTCATTCAAAAGAATATTTAAAATCGAATCAAAATCAAAAAAATGTTCAATATCATAAAATGAGATTTTATTGTGCGAAGCAATTGCAGAAACAATAATGCCATATAATTTTGCATCTAAAAGGCTGTCAACTGTTATGGGAAAAATTGGTCTTGAAAATTTTGAAAAAAAATCTAAAATAATATTGTCTTCTAAAAATGATAACGAAAGGAGAGGAAGTTCTTTTTCTCGATTTTTTGAACAAATAATACGATCTGCCATAATTCCTATCCAACAAAAATGATCTTCGGAGCAGCGATTAATCATATTAAATTTCAAGATAAATAAGATTTCAGAACAAAACGTTCAAAAAGTAGAAGATTTCTATACAATTATTTATATTTCCTCAAAATACCGTTTATTTGAAGAATAATATAAAAAATAAACTATTAAAAAAAAAAATCGTTACACACAAAATATTCAAAAACAATACAATTAAATTAAGTTTTGATAATTTTCTTCAAGAATATTTAATTGGGGAAGTTATTTAAAAACATTTTACTATGAGTATTTCTATATAAAATAATTATTGAAACATTCTATGAGTTTTTTCAATTTTAAAATATTCAACAAGAACTCAAAAAGTGGATTTTATATATTGCAAAATAAGGAAATCTAATCAGAATAATAAAATCGTTAAAGTAAAAACAAATAAAGTAACAAATTCGGCTAATAGCTTTTTACTTTTTAGTCCTATTAAGGATATTTTATAATACTATATTAAATCACTTACTTCTTTGATTTATTAAGCGGTTCATCATCTGACGATTCTGATAAAAATGTGTTATTTATTTGGCTTGAAGTTTGACTCAAAGGTAAGTTCCATTTGTTTAAGAACATTGCATCAAGAGTCTGAAGCATCTTTTGATTATCTTTGAAATAATGTCTCATTGGAATAATCTGCCAGTCATCATTAATGCATTCAAATCTAAAGCAAACGACGAAATGGACTTTTGGAGATCCTGCAGAAATAAGATTTCTAAACATTAACGTTTCATTTTCTCCATCATTGTGAGAAATCAAATAAATTCCATGTGGAATTGATTTGGTAGTAGCAGAGCATCCCATTGCAAAAATGAAAACTTTGTTTTTATCAAACTTGGTAAAATCAAGATTAATAAATGAGTTAAACTTGAAGTGTAAGAAAGATTTTGCAAAGAAGTTGGTTGGGAATTCGAGAGATGGTCGTAATGTTAATTCTTTTCCAATATCTGGGCATTGTTTGCCAGTATTTTTATCATATACAACAAAAGATGGTGTCCAAACATCGGTTTGATTTGTAGAACCACCATTATATGCAATTGAAGAACCAAGATAAAGTCTTATATTTAAATCTTTTGGAAGGTGGTAATATTCAAAGGTCTTGGCTATTGAAACTGGATCAGTCTTAGGAAGAACATTTGTTCTCTTGAATATGATATCATTCCAAGCTGGAACGACTTTTGTTGCTTCTTCAATGATTTTTGAATGAAATTCAAAGTCTGTTAATGTCTGATCTGGTTCTTCAAGATTTTCATCTGACTTATATCTGTTTTGAACGGGTGGGAATCCGTTGATTGCAAATACAGTCTTGCCTTTAACTTTATCATAGAATAATATTATTGGAGCTGAGTATTTTGTATTTGGTTCAACTTGAATGTCAACTGTTCGGATCGTTCCAGCTTGAATTTCCTCACCTTGAAGATTGATGTAGTTGCTATTTTCAATATTTGCAATTTTTCCTTTTTGTTCTCCAACAAAGTTCAACTTAATAGTGCCTTTGTAATTTGCAACGTTGAGGATCAAAAAGTTATATTTGCTCTGAATCTTTGGAAGAGAAAATGAATGGATTTGTGTCATTCCAGTTGCACCAATAATAGATTTATCCATAGAGCTTTTACCTACTGATTCCCAGTTGTATCGTTTATCAAGATGGAAGTAATATCCTGTCTTGATTTTAGGTCTAGGATCTGCAACTGGGTATGCTTGAAGAAGTTCAATTTCAACAGGATTTGTAGCATTATTTGCAACAGGTGGATCATATGTAGCCCAAAGATGAACAATTGGTAATTCCTTGAATTGGTCAACTGTAATAGGAGGGTATTCTTTTGGTACATAAGTAAGCTGGAAGAGAAGGAATGGGTTTTCAGAAACGCCAGATTTAATTGGGAACTTAAAATTAAATGATTTGTTGGGTGTTTCTAACAGCCTCTTTCCAGTTCCAACTGTCAAAAATCTTGGTAATTCAATATTTACGTTTCCAATGAAGTTAACAGGTTGCATTGACTGTGTGGTATGGAGGACAAATGTAAGGCCAATAGCTCGGAATAAATCAACATCAATTGTTGCGTCGAATGTTGGTTCAGTTGTTTTTTCAGAGCTCTTAAATGTACCATAGTAATAACGATACGATGAGTAAGAGAAGCAGGAAATTCGTGTTTTTTTGAGTTTATCTGGAAGCAGTGGAAGATCTTGGGCTCCAAGAATTCGGATATGTAACATTTTAAATGGCTTTTTATGTATACTCAAAATTTTTTGAATAAAAAAATAAATAAATCTATTCAAATTTTATCAATTTCTTTCAAAAGAAAAACGTTTATGAAAATGAATATTTTCCCTCCAAAAAAAAAACGTTTATTGGTAAAATCAAAATAAAGAAATATTATCAAAAATAAAGCATTTTTTTAGGAGAAATAATGTAAATTTGAAAAAAAAGTATGAAGTGATATTCAAAAGAGAGAGTATTTGTGAGGTGATGTGTTCGTTAAATTGATATGTTATTAGCGCGTTTTTAAAAACGAGTATATTTAGAAAATTGAGAAGAATCGTTATATTTTTATCAAATATTGAGATAATATTTTCAAATTAATTCTTTATATCATTTTTAATTATCATGGAAAATACTTAATTAATAAACAAAATAATTAATTATTCTTTTTATATAATTCATATTTATTTAAAAAAGTAAATAAAATATATGATAAATTATATATTTCGAAAGAAAAATTAAAAATAAAAATAAAGTATAGAATTAAAAATAATTCTTTCTAAACTAGGATTTTTAATGTTCGGTTTATTAAAAGTTAAAACAGCTTTATTTTTGTTTATAATTTATTATATTTAATATAATTATTTTAGTTTTTATATATATATATTAGATAGATTATAAATATATTATTATATATTTATTTATTTTGTAATAGAATAAAAGTATTTGAAAAGTGTACTAAACCGAACATTAATAAAAGTTAATTCGAGTTTATCTTATCTATGAAAATTCTTTTACAATAAAATGTAATTATAAATGGAAATTCTTAAATAGAAAACTATTATCTACATTAATTTTATGATTTGTAAATTATTGAAAAAAAGAATAGTGTTTTAAAAAATTATTTGTATTGAATGAGTCCATTCAAACATAATTGTGAATTTATTTGTTTTTATAAGAAATATGGCTATTTTTCAAAATTTAAAGAGATTTTTTCAATTTATAAATTGAATTTATATTTATTTCTTAGTTGTAAATGAAAATAAAAATTTTATAATCGTTATATAATAAATCTTAATGTTATTCATTGGAAAATGAATAGGAGCTTGTTATATCTCCAAATTTGATATCAATTTGTCCGTAGGAATGATATCACTCCAAATACTATTGATATCTAAACTTATTTTGGCACAGATAATAATATTGTTTTGATAATCGATCTCGATTTCAATATTGCGAACTACTTTGATATCAATTTTATGATGTACCTCATTATCGTAAATAACTGTGCTCTGCAAATAGTGTCCTCCCTCATATTTACCATATACTACAACACTGATTTAATTTAAAGGAAATTATTCCAATTGTTTTCATCATTTTCGCATATCAATTTTATGAATCATCAGCTCCCATTAAAACATAATTTAAATGATTTACCAAGAAAGCAGTTTGAGAAGAATCAATAATTTTTTGTAAATACAAAATGTTTTGTTTGTGCTTTCAAAAGAAGTGTTCTAGAACACTGAGCAGAGCCTAACGTACACTACTGTATTTGAAATAAAATATTTTATTCATCCATCAGTTTGCTTTACTATTGGTTACTTTTTCTCTGGAGTGTAGCCACTATTTAGAATAATTAGAGAGTCTTCTAAATATTTTTCGTGTGGGAGGGGACATTTATCATTTTCATGTTCAATATTTTACTCTAATTACTGGAAAATTTGATGGGATCTGGCAAATCATTTGAAACATATTGATTAAAAGAATTATCTATACATTAAATTAATACATTAATTTCTATTTCTTTTGATTTGAGAGCAATAACTGCATCACATTAAACTTTTCTAGAAGTTCAATTTGATGATTGAACTGTTTTTTGTCAGGTGTTTTGCGTTGGCCTACAAATTCAACTGACTTAAACGTAATTGAAATTCTGTGGGTGATTATTAAATCAAAGATTAATATAGAAGAAATCAAAAATGTAAATAATTTATTCTAAAAGTTTCAACAAATTTGGGATGAAATTCCTATTTCCACCATAAATGCATTAATAATGTCATTTGACTCATATTTAAAAACATGCATAACGATTAAAGGTGAATCTTTAAAAGGGGACAAAATTATAAAGCATTTTTAAAAATCATACGAAAAGGGAACTCAATACTTTTTTGAATCTGACTTTAGAACCTAGCTTATTGTAAAACCTTTTAAAAGGTTTCAGTAAATGCATTATCAAAAAGTAATGAATTGTTTCTGTGGTTGCACAGTCATTTCTTGATTTCTCAGTTATTGGTTGGTTTTTAACTTTGAGTTCAAGAGGTTTCACCTTGTCTAATTTTGCTATGAAACTCTCATTTATGCCAATTTCTAGCTTCTTTGTAAGTTATCAAAGGTTGATGTCCAAAAACAACCCATTCATTTCTTTATTTTAGAACTATCTATCTTCGATATGATTTGTTATAATTAGCTCCTGAGCAATTCGTTGTTAATTGAATATTTTGACACAAATTTTAAATGTACTTCAAGAGATATAATTTCTGCTGAAAGCAAAAAATCAATGAAGCAGTTAAAACAGATACTGCCAAATATGTGATTATAACTCCCATCATTTGCGATACTAATAAATTCTTTAATTGCTTCTCTATTTTTTCAATATTTGCTGTACAAATTCACTTAATAATTAATCAACCTCAATTTGATAATGATAAATTCAGTTTTTAAAGACTTCGAGAGTTTATAGAAGATAATAAAAAGTCATTTCGTTTCCAACCTATTCAGCTCAAATAAGCATTCTTAATTTGCATCAGTGTTGTAAGTGCTAATGTTTTGGATTCTTGTTCTTTTTTTTGAGACATTAGTTACATTCTTAAATTATTATTTTCAATTTTAGTTTGATAATTAATTGGTATTTTCAAACTTATCCTGTAATTTTGAAAATATACCGTGAATTGTTAGCCTCCAAATGTTTATCAAACACGTTATTAAATCCACCCAATGATAACATGCTTTTCAATGATGGCAACCCATCACGTGCGACATCAAAATGTTCATTATTATCATACAATCCATCAAATATAATTGTTGTTCGTTTGTCTTCTAATATTTGTTTGAAAACAGTTTTATCATTAGCTGTGTCGATATTGAACCCATTTTTGATAATTTAATCATTGAATTCTTTTTTTTTCAAGCGCGATAACAAAATGTCCCTGTTGGTCCCAATGTTTGACCGCATCTATTGCATCTTCAGCTTTTGATTTCGCTTGTATATTTTCACCAACCCATTTATCACCATCCCAAGTCAACATCCAAGTGTTATTAAAACAATGTTCAGTGAATGTAAATTCCATGCCTGTTGGTAATGAATAGCTATCAGGAATATTAAACGTCATTGAATAATTATCATCATATTCATTAATATATGACGGTTTATAGAAATACGCAATATTTGATTCATGCAACTTCATAGCATTTCTTGCATTAATGATATCACATTTAATTTCAGGAATTGTTGATTCAAAAGCGTTTTGATTCAAAAGATACATGATTGATATTTCACCCTGCAGATAACATTTCATTAATTCAATTGATGATTGTTTATCAATAGCTATAAATTGTTCATCGTTCCAATCTATAACTTCATGATTAACAATATACGTCAGCGGTGTTTGTGAATAAATCGTAATAACTGGACAATATAATTTATTTTCATCAACATATATATAAAAATCTTTCATAAATGCTCCAGACTCATCAATGATTTCATTTTTTCTCAACACAATTCGAAACACATTTAATTTTTTTTTATTGTCTTCAGTTTATTTATTGTTGTTGATGGTATGTGTTTGATGCTTAATTTCTTACATTCAATCGAATTATAAATATAATCATTAGTGTATACATCATCATTTTCAATATAATAATATTCATACCCTGGGAACGGTCTAAAATTGCTTTCAACTGGCTTCAAATCATTAATATCAACGCCATTAATTAATCCATTTACTTGCAAATCATAAAGCATATTCATTTTTCCATAAACTGGTTTTGATTCATCAAAAGTTCTTTGCATCGGGTCATCGATGATAGGTATTGATAAATCTTTTATTTTTTGGCTAGGGTCTACAATATCATATGATTTTTCAGTTTCATCATTTGGTGGAGCCCATATTTTCGATAACTCAGTTGTCAATGCTGATTTACCTTCACTGTACACTGTTTCTATTTTATCCAATGGTGCCATAATTTGATCAGCATTAGAACCCCAAACTCTATTACTAAAATTAGAAAACGATTGCCATATGTTTTGAATCTCTGGATTAATCGTTGATGTTAAATATTCAACGAGATTATTAACTAATCCATCTAATGTTGTTAATTAGTCATGTAATCCTCCTTCATCCATATAATGGCAGCTATTAATACCATTCACAGCATTAATAATAACATTAACAACATTACTAATTTCGAACATATTTGAATTCGTCCATTGCCACAATTCCAATAATGCATTTGATGATGTTTTAACTTTTTTGTCAATCACATTTAGTTTATCATTAGCGTATTTCAAACTATGATATGTTATTAATGCTTTCAATACTTCATTCACTCCACTTAATGCTGTTTTCTTCAAATATTCAGGGTCGTTTGTTCCAGTTGATACCAAATCATTAACTTCATCCTTGTTGTAAATGCAATTGAATTTAATTGTATCATTATCATCATTAGTTATATTTATTTGTTCGTTTCCTTCATCATCTTCATCAACGAAAATCTTAAATCCCTTGTCATTAAAAATTTCAGTTTCTTTAGATTTGTAAGCGTATAACGCAATTGTTATTTTATTCATTATTAAATTATGTTATATTCTGTTCATTCGAAACCGTCTGATTATAGCACTGTGTCATTAAACATTGACATTCCATGGAAATGTAGCTATATCAAAAGTAGATTAGATAAGGAGGGTTTCGTACTGCGTACTCCACCCGTCCTTATCAGCAATGTACGTCAAATTTCCACGTCAGCGACAACACTGTTGATGGTCCAAAACTATGTCTCCGCCGATCACTTGTAAACGACAACGCTATCGATATTCATTTAACTTTTTATCTTCATTCCAAATGAGTGAGTACTTCATAAAACCCATCGAATGGTCACTTGCGTAGGACCATCTGCGCAGTAGGTCTATTATTTTTGGTTTGTATCGTTAAGAGTCGATCATTAACGAACAACATCACCAACGAACTTATCATAAATGAATTTTCAACCATAAATGTATAACATCATTTTTTAAAAGAATTTAAAAGTCTGACAAGATGTCAAAAAATAAATGTAAATGGAATTATGTATCCGAGTTGATTGAATAAGTCGCAAATATAAAATGTACATTTTTGAAAAAGTGTAACTTTATAATAATTCTTTTTCAAAGTTTATTTTGTATATAAAAAGTTTCTTTATTCAATCGAATTCGCTGGTAGTGTAATGGTATCATGTAGGATTGTCGTTCCTGTGACCCGGGTCCGATTCCCGGCCAGCGAGTTTTTTTTCTTTTTGAGGTATAAATGCTTTTTGTATTCTTTATACATTATAATATCAATTCCTCATTATAATATAGTTACTTGTAATATTATTTACAGAATACATCTTGAAGAATATATTTTTATTAACCAAAAACTTTCTAGTAGGGCTATAAAATAAGAGCATTTTTTTTTTTTTTGGAACAATCATTATTTTTGACATTCTCTTGCTAGAAGAAATGAGCAAAATTTGATGCTTGCAGATAAAAGTATGATCATTTTTATGTTTCTAAGGGATATTTACTTTATCTAACAAAGGAATTTTGATTATGAGGAATAAGCCAGAAAAGACATCATAATTCAAATACTTTGTAAATAATAATCTGAAAAACCACAATATATGAGAATTAACAATGATCACTAACTAGTTATTTCTTTATTTTGTAAGCCTGCGTAGCATAGTGGTTATTGCGTTCGCCTTGTAAGCGAAAGGTCGGCGGTCCGACTCCGCTCGTAGGCAATTTTTTTTTTATTTTTTTTCATATTAATATTTTGAGTTATTACTGATATATCTTAACTTTCTAAAAAAAAATAAACTCATTTTTCATAATATATTTTATGAACATACTTTATCAAGACTTAAATATTCCATCTTTTTTCATAAGAAAGATTGAATATGGTGAATAGTCAATAGATGATATATGAGAGTTGAAAAAAACTGTAAATTATGCAAAACAAATTATTGGTGAAAATTAAAAGCAATATAAAAATATTTAGTCAATCCATTATCTGTAAACACATTTATACCGATATCAAATTACGTAATTAAATCAATCATTACAATAAAATCATTTTATCAATCCTGATATCTCTTATATGCATGAATTATTTATAAATTTATTTCATTAATATGAAATAAATATTAGGTATAGTTTTAAATATATTTTATATCTTTAATATTTATTTTTAAAGCAAATTCTTCTAGTTAATTATTTGTTTACATAAAAATTCTAAAAATATTTATATTTTTAAATCCGAAAAATTTAAATTCAAAAATATAAAAATTTTTATTCAATATTTTATTTTATCTCAAAATTTTTATAAACCACTATATATTATTTATCCATTTAAAATTAAAAATTTGATAAATATAAAATATAATATATAAAATAAATATTATTTAAAATATAAATAGATATATTTCAATTCTTTTAAAATTATTTTCATGAAAATAATGTTGATTAATTTTAATCAAATAAATATCAATTCAAAATTTGAATCAATTGAACTTTCTTTCTAATATCAATTCATTATTTTTCATGTCCAGAAAATCAACTCTTCGAGTTTTTCCTTATTTAATATCTCAATATCTATTCTTTCTAGTAATCGTATTAGGTTTTGGTATTTCAAGTCAATCTACATCAAAACATGTTACAGATGAGAGATATTGTTCTGCATCAAATGGAAGCAATTTTGATGAACAGTATGATCCAGATTATTTTTATCACCTGACTGATGTACATGTAACTCATTACAATAAAGACACACAAGACATTTTCGAACAATCATTAAATATTGGTTCTTCATATAAACCAAAATCAGTTTTAATTACAGGAGATCTTGTTGATAATTATTTCTTACCATATGATTATAATGATGCCCAAGAAACCAAACAGATGGAAGAAGATTGGGAAGAATATCATAAAGTAGCAAGTAAATTTACCAATAAATTTGAAAAAATCATTGAATCATTTGGAAATCATGATATTCCACGTATTTTATCACACGATTCTCATAACTTTTTCTACAATAAATATTCAATGATTTCTCAATCTCATCACAATTTCAGTTTACCGAATGATACATACGATGTATTTACAGAAAAAGTTGGAAATTTCACTTTTCTTGTTCTCAATCCAATCTTTTTCCCAATCCCTCCATTACCATTTACATATTATGTACACGCACCCACCGAATACATTGAAAAAGTTGAAAGAATAATTGATTCAATTCCATCAGATGAGAATGTCATCCTCGCAACACACTTCCAAGGACCCGTTTGGAGTGAGTCATACTGTCCATTTGTCAAGTCGCTTTCAACTGAGCGGTTTTTCAAGTCGATTCTCCAAAACAAGAAGGTGAAGATGCTTTTGACAGGCCACAACCATGGGGCAGGCCGAATGGTCATGCACTACGGAGACTCGTTTGAGGTCTGCGCGTCAGATCTTCGCGAGAACAAGAGAAGCGGCTTGGTGACGAACGATAACGGCAACGTTGTCTATCACTGGCTCACGATTCATAATGCCACGAAGACATTTGTCACTTTTCCATCTCCAGTTGAGCAGACGACAAGTCGGACGGACTGCGGCGTGCCAAAAGTTCGAGCGATAACTTTTGACAAGAATGACAAATTTGTCGAAATTGACGGTAAACGGTTAAAATTGAATAGAATGCGTAAATTGAGTAAAGACGGTGATGCCTGGCTGCTTGAGGCAAACGTCAGCTTCCTCGCGAAAGGAAGACACCATTTGAAACTGTCAGGAGAAGAAGAAGAAGAATTTGAATTCATATTTGGCCGATCATCGAAAATTGAATCAGTGACAGAACTGCTCTATGACGACATGCTCTGGGCCCACGGACAGTGGATTGGGCTCATCATTCTCATCGTTGTTTTTATGTTTGTCACTTTTCCGATTTCACTTTTTGAAAGGTGCGCATTTGACGGTTATTGGAGGTGGATAAACGGAATGGACGATGAAAGGAAGGAAGGAGGGAAGCTGCTTATAAAGCAGGCCGGCAGCGAATCAAAATCAGAAGAAAAACAGAAAATGAATTCAAATAACTCAAAAAGTTTCCACTTTTTGAGTACAGACATAGAGTACTATTTTTTCACCGTTTTCTTCGGCTTTTTTGGGATCAGGTCGCGTCTTTTGAAGCTTCCTTTCATGATGCGCCTTCTCCTTTTCGTCTCGGTCGTTGCTTCGCTGTTCTTGCCGATATTCACGTTTGATGTTGATGGGACGTACGGCTTCATGTTTATGTTCGGCTACTACCTCAGCCACGGCAGCGGGATGCCCGCCAAATACGCGGACAGCAGCAGCGGCGACCACTACATCAGCCGCTTGTACCAGGCACTGGACTTGCGCTACGAGGTTTGGTGCCCCTTCCTCGGCTTCTACTACTTTGCGGTCGCCGTTGTTCCTGTCATTCTGTCTGCGAGCGCTCTCGGCTTGAAGCCGGCCGCGGAAGGCGAAAGCAGGATCCAGCTGATCGACTTGGCGGTTCAATTGGGTGCCATCGTTGGCGGTTTTATTATTTCATTTGACTCATTTTTGCTCCTCTGTGAGAGGAAGTGCGCGTGGCTGTCTCCATTCATTCAATTTCCAATCGTTTTTCTCTCAATTTTTTCATTATTTTTTATTCAAAGAAAAATGAAAAGAAACCGAAATTTAAGATGGAATGTAAAAATTGCAAGTCAGAAGATAGACAATGCCAATACCGCTGAAGCTCATACAATCTGCAGCTGTTAAAGAGTTATTTGAAATTTTTAGATATTATTTTGTTTGATAAATAATAAATGCTTTTTTTTCTAACTTCATAAATAGATATTGTTAACATTTTATAAATTAATACCATTTTTTATAAAAAATAATGATTATTAATATTTTTTTTTTTAGGTAAGATTTCTGCATTATAGAATATTCAAACGTGTATCATGAATCATGATTCTTGATGCTAAATCAAGCTATACTTTATTTATAATCAAAATAATAAAAGAATAAAAAACGTAAAAAAACCCAACTCTTTCAAAAAGTTAAAATATAATTCAAAATTTTGAAGGAAAGATGCCAATTATTAAAATTTTTAAAAATGAAATGATCCTTAAGAAAGTTATATCTCGTTTTTTTTTTTTAAATATATGAACATATTGGCATAATGCTGTTTATTTAAAATCTTTTTTTTAATTTTTGAAAAAGTTAATAATCAGATGGATATTTATCATACACGAATATATCCATAGCATGATATCCGCATAATTCTTTTAATGGAACCAAATTATATTCTTTTATTTCAACTTGAGTTTCATTTTCGGTATTATTAAAGATTAATTTTATTGGTGAATCAAATTTATTTTGTTTCATGAGAAAATCTTTAACCCAATGATAAAGATAACAACAAGGCATTTCAAAGTGAAAATATCCACTTATTATTTCCGACATTTTATCATTTCCTTTTCCAACTTCAATTGTAAACACAATATAGCGGGAAAAATAACTATCTATTGGAAAATTCAAATACTGATGATACTCCTTTTCTTGGTTCATAAACATGCGAAGGTGTTTCTTATGAAAATTTTTGTGAAGTGTTTTTGTGAATTGATAGTATTTTCATAAGATTGATACAAGTCAATACTCTCAATTTTCCTAAAAAGGAATTTTGTTAGGTTTTAAGAAAAAATTTTTTTATTCAATATTATGAAAAATTGCTATTGGCACGTGCCATTATATTCCACTTTTTCTATTAAGGGGTGAGGTCAAACTAGAAAAAAATAATTTTTTATTACAGCTGTTTCGGAAATAGATTAGAATTTTTTGGAAATAAAATAGTAACCGTTTTATCTTTTTGGAAATTAAGGTACAAATGTAGTACGTTATGTAACCGCAATTTTTTTTGACACTAATTTTGAATAAAAACAGTCGTCAACCAATTTATCGCTGATCTTCTGCTATTTTTATATATAGCTATTCAACTAATTAATTATAGGTTATATCCAAAAATATTATTGATTATCTAGTAATAAATTTTCGGTCTTCTACTATTTAATTACGGATTCTTTTCGTTTTAATTGTAAATATTATATTTAACGACCCTCAATGCCTTACAGTCTGATTTTTGATGTTTTAGCAATTAATTTCAGATATTTACTGATTATTTGACGATCTTCCTATAATAAATTACTAATCTTTCAATAATTATTTACCAACCACTTCTTAATTAATAATAAAATTTACTACTAAATATTTATCTGCCTTTTTCTTACTTCTTTGTGCTATATTTTATGATAATAGATAAAATAATCTTCAACAAATAATAATTTATTAATTATTTTTTCTGTTAAATGCTCTTAAAAGTAAATTTTCTTTTAAGGATGGCCATAATATTTTTTTCTCCAGGATATTTATTTTTTTTTAAAGAATTTTATTTTTTAATATTTCTCAATTTATTTGAATTTAATTCTATTTAATTCAATAGAGCATTCAATAATTGCATTTTCTTTTTTCATGGATTTTATGATTATTTTCTTCTTTACTTATAATTAAAAAAATCAAAATTTATAAAATAAGTTTTTTTTATCAAAAGTAAAAATTTTATTTTCAAAAAGCAAATAAGAATATTTAAAAATATTTCATAGTTTAAATATTTAATAACTATATAAATATTTATATTATATAATTGATACTTGTATTTATTCAATATTTATGATACTTATTGTTTAAATGAATTTTAAACGAGATATAAATTTTCATGTTTTTGATAAATCAAAAATTGAGAAGATATATCTATTCCTGTAAATATATGAATATATTGATAAAAAGGATATATATGTCTATAATATTTATGAATATATATAATAATTATATCATATAATTATTAAAGAATTTAATTAGCATAAATAGTCAGTTTTTAAAATAAGAAAGTTTCTTTGATCGAAAATAAATACCATTTTCAGAAGGGTAGACAGTCTTTTCCTATCAAAGGTATTTTCTATAACTTTGTTATAATAAAATATATTTCATAATAATTATAAATATATTCTTTTATATGAATTTTAACGGTAAAAATTAAGATATATATATTTTAATAATAATAATTAATTCTATTATTTATTGATCGTCGTCATAAAAATATTGACCTTTCTATAAAATTGTGAATATTTTTTTTAATGTTCAATTCAGTAAGATGATTAGGCGTTCTCAAACTCCATCAACTTTAATAATTGAAGTTGAAGAAAGTAAAGTAAAAGCTAGTACAAATATACAACCCGAAGATTCTGATGATGAACAAGACAATGAAGATAGAGTTCGAAGCATCATCAAAGACATTGAAGAAAAAGAGTAATGTGATGGAAGTCACCATTTTTCTTTTAATTTCTTTCATTCAATAATTTAAAATAAAAAATAATTTTGATAACTAACACATTTGATATAGAAAATCATTTTTAATCATGAAGATTTACCAAAAAAGTGACTCTGAATGATTTATTTTAGCAAATTGCATAATTTATCATAATACAATATATGAAAATTATAAATAAGAATTGAAAAATTAGAAATATTTAAAGCTAATTATTTATTAAAACACTAAATTGTTATTTTTTTTTTTTTTCAGATTAAATTCTGATATGAAATACATTAAGCTTAATGCCAACAGAAAATAAACTAATAATAATTAGAAATAGAGTAATTCGACATGACATAAAAAATAATATAAATTAACCCTCATTAATTTAGATACAAGACCAATCAGTTAAAAAAAAAGAATTGTGTTTTCTATTAAGTTATATGTTTTATAAAAAAAGAAAATCATATTAAAATGAGTAAATAATTTCTTACATTTGCTAGAGATGACTCAATTTGAAGATAATTATAAATTTGAATGCAATTATTATGAAATAATGAATAAATTATCGTACAATTCTGTAGATAAATCTATTAATTTGTATGATTTTTCGTATATTTGGTTGTTAATTGTGAAAAAAATAATCAATCTTCATTGCGAAAAACCCACCGTTAAAAACTTCGCGAAAATTTTACACCACCTTCTATAGAAAAAACACTTTGGTATTAACTCTGCAAAACTGCATTCCTATGATACATTTTGGAAGAATAAGCATTTCAAATTTGAAGGAAAATGATGTAAAGCTTTCAATTATGAAAAATAAGAATTAAAATATCTCATTATTTTATAAAATATTTCTGCATATAATCGAATTTATATCTTAAAAAATAGTTTATATTTTTTTCGTCAAAATAAATAGATGAATAAATTAATATTGACGATTTTTTTGTTTTTAAAATTGTTAACGGAATACTGTCTACCCTTCTATTGGAGCCTTTAATTTTTATTTTTTGTTTTTAAAAGATATTTTTTAAAACAGTATTCATGAAACTCCAAAAAGTAATGTTGCAATATTTGTTAATAAATAAATATAACTTTCTCAAAGTGAATTTTTTTGTTAATCAACTTTAAAATAATAAACTTCATTAAATAAATAAATAAAAAATGAATAAAACGAAAAGAATTTGTTTAATAATGAAAGAAAAATAATTTAATCAGTTAATACAACAAATTCATGGAATGTAGAAGATATATATCATGAATAAAAAAATAATTGCAAATGCCATTTAATCATTAATTTAAAAAGCATATATACATATGATATTAATTTTATATAATGATTGATATAAAAATGTTTTTCTAGTAAAAAAAATTTAAAATTAATAATTGAAAGCTGGATATAAAAATAAAACTATGAATAATTTCAGAAAAAATATAGAATTTTTTTCAGAGAGTCTTTGAAAATAATTAAAATACAAATATCTTCTAATTATTTAAAATTATTTAAAAATGCATATTCCAAGTAAATAGTCAAAAATTATTTTTATATATTTAATTTATAAATGTTGGTTGTAATTAATTAGATATTTAAAAAACTTCAAATATCCCGCACCCTTAAGGTACAAATGTAATACGTTATTAATTTGGCCTGTGAACGTTTATTATTTGAGAAGATCGCCCTCACAGAAAAAGTTATTATTTGAGGGGTCTGTTTCTGACAATATTATTCAATTTATATGATATGTAAAATGAATAGGATATTTAAAATAAACAATTTTTTTGTAATTCAACGAATAATGATTTGATAATTTTCAATTTCAAAATATCATAAACTCTCTTTTTATTAATTTCAACTTTTTTTAGATGAAAATGGAGAAGGGTAGACAGTATTCCGTTAACAATTTTAAAAACAAAAAAATCGTCAATATTAATTTATTCATCTATTTATTTTGACGAAAAAAATATAAACTATTTTTTAAGATATAAATTCGATTATATGCAGAAATATTTTATAAAATAATGAGATATTTTAATTCTTATTTTTCATAATTGAAAGCTTTACATCATTTTCCTTCAAATTTGAAATGCTTATTCTTCCAAAATGTATCATAGGAATGCAGTTTTGCAGAGTTAATACCAAAGTGTTTTTTCTATAGAAGGTGGTGTAAAATTTTCGCGAAGTTTTTAACGGTGGGTTTTTCGCAATGAAGATTGATTATTTTTTTCACAATTAACAACCAAATATACGAAAAATCATACAAATTAATAGATTTATCTACAGAATTGTACGATAATTTATTCATTATTTCATAATAATTGCATTCAAATTTATAATTATCTTCAAATTGAGTCATCTCTAGCAAATGTAAGAAATTATTTACTCATTTTAATATGATTTTCTTTTTTTATAAAACATATAACTTAATAGAAAACACAATTCTTTTTTTTTAACTGATTGGTCTTGTATCTAAATTAATGAGGGTTAATTTATATTATTTTTTATGTCATGTCGAATTACTCTATTTCTAATTATTATTAGTTTATTTTCTGTTGGCATTAAGCTTAATGTATTTCATATCAGAATTTAATCTGAAAAAAAAAAAAAATAACAATTTAGTGTTTTAATAAATAATTAGCTTTAAATATTTCTAATTTTTCAATTCTTATTTATAATTTTCATATATTGTATTATGATAAATTATGCAATTTGCTAAAATAAATCATTCAGAGTCACTTTTTTGGTAAATCTTCATGATTAAAAATGATTTTCTATATCAAATGTGTTAGTTATCAAAATTATTTTTTATTTTAAATTATTGAATGAAAGAAATTAAAAGAAAAATGGTGACTTCCATCACATTACTCTTTTTCTTCAATGTCTTTGATGATGCTTCGAACTCTATCTTCATTGTCTTGTTCATCATCAGAATCTTCGGGTTGTATATTTGTACTAGCTTTTACTTTACTTTCTTCAACTTCAATTATTAAAGTTGATGGAGTTTGAGAACGCCTAATCATCTTACTGAATTGAACATTAAAAAAAATATTCACAATTTTATAGAAAGGTCAATATTTTTATGACGACGATCAATAAATAATAGAATTAATTATTATTATTAAAATATATATATCTTAATTTTTACCGTTAAAATTCATATAAAAGAATATATTTATAATTATTATGAAATATATTTTATTATAACAAAGTTATAGAAAATACCTTTGATAGGAAAAGACTGTCTACCCTTCTGCTCCAATAGTTTTTTTTGCATATCGAATTTATATAGAAAAAGTGGTTATTGAAAAAAAGCTATGTGATCATTGATTTCTATATCTAATGTTCCAATATTTTATAAGAATGATGAATAATGAATAAGCAATATTACAATGTTGAGAGTTTTTGAAAATGTTGGTTGCATTCGAAATTGAAAACACAAAACATCATTTAATTCAAAACCATAATAATCTATACAAAATATAAAATTATTTTGAAATGTTTGAGTATTTTTAAAGTCCATTTGCATTATTAAATAATTAAAAAATATCATAGATAAAGCTAGAAAAAAAAGCAAATTTTGAGAAGATGAGTATACTTTATTTTGAATATATGTTAACTTTTTAAATGTATTTAACGTATAAATTTAACTTTTTGTATGTCAATCATCAAATTTTTGATAACAATAAACGTAGTTATCATAATTTTCTATAGAATAAACGTATTTATCAGAATTTTGAATACTTTTAACGTCTTCATTAGGTTTTTGAATGCATTAAACGTCTTCATTAGGTTTTTGAATGCATTAAACGTATATTTTTATGTTTCGTGATTTCATTGCAAGCTTTTCTTCTCTGACTTCATTATTATACATGGCACCTAAATCAAAGCAAGCCAAGCATTGCAGGAAAATTGCAATTGATCGACTGGCTAAAAAAACACCTGAAGCACCTCAGCCAAATCCTAAATTAAGTCCAAGGCTCATGGTAATGAATGGTCTTCTCACAGGAAATAGCTATGAAGGAGTTAAAAAGCAAGCTACAATGATGAATACTCCAACTCCGTCGAAACGTACATTTTTTAATTGCCAAAAGCAAGTGTTAACTGATGTAATAAATACAGTAAAAGAAAGTTGCAAGCAGAATGCAGATAACATAAAAGAAAATTCATCTATATCGATTGATGGTCAATGGAATCATAAAAGGCATGGTTCTTACTCCACTGTTTCTTTTTTCGATCAAAAGCAAAAGAAAATAGTAGATTTTGAAAGTGTTTCTAATGGAAATTATGGTGCAAACAAAGATGTAAAATCATCCAATATGGAAACAGTCGGCATTGAAAAAGGATTGAATGAACTTGATTCAAAAATTGCCAACAAAAATATCAGAATATGTCATGATCATGACAATAAAACATCAAACCTTTTAAAGAAACACAAAGAACTTGGTTTAACTGAGAGTTTAGATCCAGGACATGCATGCCAAGAAATAAAGAGAAATGCAAATAATTACTTTGAAAAGTATTCACGCACGTTAAAAAATAAAAATGATCCATCCAAAAACACTTACAAAAAGTGTTTTGAAATTTTCTCAACACTAATTGTCAAGATCATTTCTTGGTTTAAATTTGTAATATTTAATGTTAAAGAGACAAAAATGAGAGAACAGATGTGGTTAAATATGACTAATCATGTGATTGGAAATCACAAAAACTGCATTCATCCTAACGAAATGTATGGCCTTAGAAAAGTGGGGCGCCCCAAAAAGTTTACTGATCACAATAACTCATTCTGGGAATGGGAGCAAGGGAAAACTAATGACCAATTTCAAAAAGAACTTGATAAGTTTCTTGCAAAAAATACACCTCTCATTAGAGAAACCGGTACAGTGAGGACTCAAGACAATGAATCGTTAAATTCGATGATTAGTAAAACAATTCCCAAAAATAAAGTTTTTCACACGAGCAACGAAGCTCGTGCAGCAATAGCTGTGGGGAGGAAAAATGATCCATATTTTGATTCAAAAATTTTGAATAAAATTTGTCCTGGATCAATTTCAACTCCATTAATGCAGGAGATGAAACACGATGAGGAAATAAAATTCAATGAAAAAGAAAAGCGCAAAAGACCATATGATAAAAAAGTAAAAAATGAAATACGAGCACAAAGTAGACTCTTGAACCAAAATGACCAAGGTGATTATAAAGAAAAGAAATGAATAAACATTTGATTAACTTATTTGGTTTTATTTTATGATTTTAAATAAATTATTAAAAAAATTAAATTAATCTGAAAATCATATAATATATCAAATTTTGCCAATTTCGAAAAAACTAATAAATGAATAAATACAAGTAAAGTATCGATATTTATGTAAAAAAAAATAAAGAAAAAATATGTCTACTAAATTATTTTGGCAAAAAAAAAAAAAAGCATCTGTTTGAATCAACTAGCAAATATTTGTAAATAAGAGGAAATTCAAATATATGATATCAAAATTTGAAATAATTCAATAAAACACGCTATAATAACATACTAATTCTTATTTTTAATTTTTAAATTCAGAATCTGTGATTTTGAATGAAGTGCAAAAAAATAAGCTAGGAAAAAAATTAAGCATCATTATAAATTAAAATTATAAATTAAGCCTACTAAATTAACTCCATGGCTTTTCAATTAGTAAAAAAAAAAAGCATCTGTTTGAATCAGCTAGCAAATATTTGTAAATAAGAGGAAATTCAAATATATGATATCAAAATTTGAAATAATTCAATAAAACACGCTATAATAACATACTAATTCTTATTTTTAAAATTTTAAATTCAGAATCTGTAATTTTGAATGAAGTGCAAAAAAATAAGCTAGGAAAAAAATTAAGCATCATTATAAATTAAAATTATAAATTAAGCCTACTAAATTAACTCCATGGCTTTTCAATTAGTAAAAAAAAAATAAGCATCTGTTTGAATCAGCTAGCAAATATTTGCAAATAAGAGGAAATTCAAATATATGATATCAAAATTTGAAATAATTCAATAAAACACGCTATAATAACATATTAAATCACAGATTCTGAATTTCTGTGAATGTTGTGAAATAAAACCAACTGTAAATTATCAACAAAATAAAGCAATCATAAAATAAGTTTGCTAAATGCGATAAATGATCCTTTATGCTCCTTCTTTTCCTTGCTGACTGTAAAACTATATTATTGATTACAGTCAATATTTTCAGAAAAAGTATAGAATTTTTTTCTTAACATCATTGAAAAAATTTAAAACATAAATATCTTTATAGTATTTAAATTTATTTTTAAATAAATAAAATATATAGATTAACAAAAATTATTTACAATATATATTTTAATATATTTAGTAAACATTAAATATTGATTGAATAACACTCAAGTATACTGCACCCTTAAATATTTTTTTTTGGAAATAAAATAGGAACGATCATTTTATATTCAATTTTATCATACTTAAAAACAGAATTAAAAGATAGATTAAAGAAATTTTATGGCGTTTTACACATTATTATGTTAATATATACACGAGTTTTGTTTTTAACTGTTCAATATGAAACATAGAGTATGTTATTGTGTTTTTAATATGATATTACAAAAATATTGTTTTCATCCAAAATTACTCAATAAAATCTTCAATTTATTGACAATTATGCATTTTTTATGATTTTTAATATGAAAATTGATGATGATGTATATTTTGAAAAAACTCTTGCATTAATGAAAAAATCACTTTATTTATGATTATTAGTGATTATTATATCGAATTTGAAAAGAAATTTTCTTTTTGTTTTATCCAGGATATAATTTAAAAAAGATATTATGTAATCGGTGAAATATCAATTATAAAGTATCTTTTTAATAACATCTGTCAAAATATATTAAATTGGCAAAAGATTGTTCAGATGTAATTAATATTTGCTTCTGATTTAAATGTTTTTCATCAACAAAAATACTGGAAATTGAATGCAAAATAATCGTTCACTATTTTATTTCCAAAAAAAACTATTTTATTTCCAAAAATATTTTAGCGGTTTTATAAACCATTCAAATCATGCTATTTTATTTCCAAAAAATTCTAATCTATTTCCGATTACATCTACAGCTGTAGATGAAAATTATAAAAATAAATAAATATTATATTTTATGACTAAATATATAAAAAAAGCATTTATCATAAAATTTTCCAAATTAAATAGAAGGTATTTTTCATTTTCCACGATAAGACAAACTATAATTGAGAGGTCTGTTTCGTTTAAATTTATGCTGTAATTATTTTGTTTAAATAAATATAAAAATTACCTTAAAAACAAAGTATTTGGTGCTCTTTTTTAATTTTTTTAGAAATAAAAATTTGAATTGTTTATTTTCTCATATTTAATTTTTAAAATCAATGTAATATTACTCGTAGCGAACCAAATTAAACAATTATACATTAATTAATGTATATAAAGAACGTGTGAAACTCGTACGTTTAAAGACGTTATTTTTTATAATGAAGTTTTCTACCTAATAAAAATAAGTTAGCTAACTAACATTTACATAAACAAAAAAAATAGATATTTATGAAATTGAAAATAAGAATATTTCTAACAAAAAATTTTTATAGACCTTGAAAATTGCGAAAAAATGATTGAAATATTTACAAGAAAATTCAATAAATATCGTCATTTTCGTTCTGAAAATAAAACAACTTAATAAATCGATTTTTTGCCGATTATTTGAATTAGCTACAAATTTATATTAATTAATACATATATATGAATATACAAATAAATTAATATTAGATTTTTATACATAACAATTTTTTATATTTTTATTTTAAAAAAAATAAATTTTATTTGAAATTATAGCATACAATTTTAATAGGTGCAAAGTGGTAAACTCAAAAACCATATATATTTGACCATAACAGTTTTAAATTGACTATTAATATATTTATATTAAAATCTTTAAAATTTTAAAAGTTATGCAATATAATATATATTAAATATTATTCTTTATTTATTCTAGTATTTATATTTTAAATGCTATTTCCAGAAACCATTCCTGGTAAACTTTTTAAGCCAGAAGTTGAATTATATCTTAAATTGGCTTTTGAATTGTATGTTTTCTTTTCGTTAACATAAAAAAATGGATAAAATTAATTATATCCTCATCCTGCATGTTAAGATCAGCACCTATCGACTCGTTGACGATATTCTTTAATTTATAATTAAGTAAGGACCCAACTTTTTCATCAATTTTTATGCTTTCCACATGCAAGCATTTTGATAAAAGATGTAGCGATGAATTTGCTTTTATAAAATCTTCGACTTCTTTTTTGATTTTTTGATATTTAATTTGATAATCATTCAAAGTTGTTCTTAATAAAGTATTTTCTCTTTTTAAAGCAGATTTTGTTGCTTTTGTATCATTTTGTTATTTGGTTAAATCCTCTACCTTTTTGAGATAGCTCAAAAAAAATTTTATATGTTTATTTGGCAGAAGATACAATTTTTCAGACAATTTTATTATTTTGTTTCAAAAAATGAAAAAATAATATCTTAAAACGTTATGTACAATTTTTAAATATTAATAAATAAATAATAATAATATAAATAATAGATAATGAAAAAATATGTTTTTATATCAAGTAATCGTATACATCCAAGTTTCCACCGTTCTGTATATAAATATCTCAATTTGAAATAAATTGGTTAACCAAAGGTAGTTCTCGCACCTCTTATTAATTGGAAATTCTTCTCAATTTAAAAGACCGCTTACAAATATGTAGGCTACTCATTTTTTTGAAATTAAAAAGTGCATTTTTTTCGATTAATTTTTAGAAATATTCAATAAATTTAAAATATGAAATTGTATACACAATGCATATTTATTTTATCTTAATTAGAACACATAATATCTATTATTCACGAACTTTTTTTCTGCATCATTATTTCCAATATCACAAAATCAAGTTTATGTAATTGTGGTTTGGAATAATTTTTAGATTGATATATAGGTATGTATAATAATATTTAAATTAAAATATGCTTCCGAAAAGGATTTCTTCCAAAAAAGTTGAAACAAATATTAAAATTGATATATCACAACTTACAATAGGCCTAGAGATATATTTTTGATATATTATATTCTCCATCGTCCAAGCTACAATTTGATATCATTTGTTTATTTCTAACTCTAAAGATAAAGTTTAGTTGAGAATTTATATTGAAAAAGTTGAATTAATAAACGGAATGATTCAATTTCCTATGACGCCAAATGAAATAATAAACGGTCAAGTGTAAAATTTCCCAATAAAAATTACATATTTAAACTATAAATATATCATAGATAATTGATTAAAAATTATTAAATCAAAAGAATGAAAATTCATTGATTTTTCATTCAATTCCTATTGAAATTATAAAAATACCATTCAATTTTTTTCAAATTAAAAAAGTCGATTTTAAACTTTATCTTTTATATTTGAAAAATATTTCCTATCAATTATTATTTAATTATATATGCTTTATTTAAATATACCAAAAAAATAAAAAACTTGTAGAAAGCCTACACATGCTTACAATAAACAATTTGTTTTTCAATATCTACTTAATTTTTTGGAATCTATTTTATAAAATATAACAATATTTAAAATAATTAAAACAATGCATATGCTTATATACAAAATTATGATAATCATACTTCAAATATAAAAAAGATATTTGCTTCAAAGAAAAAAAATCAAAAAATGCTTCTGTTATGATCTTTTCAATTGCTTCCAAAAATAATTATTCATAAAATACAACGTGATATCTTATATTGATCTAGCTTAACTTCATTTTTAAATACTTTGAAAAAGTTTTAAAAAGTATTGAAAAAGTGGATTTTAAATGAAGCACAACTCTGTGTAGAAGCAAAATTAACATATAAAACCTATATAATTTTGAATCTATATATTGTGAAGTTTAATATAACAGAAAGCTTTTTTTTTGGCCCTCACCCTTAAAATTTCCCATTTTTAATAATTTATAAAGTGTTCATAAATGCTCATTATAAAGATATAAAATTAAATATAAAGCAGAATCACTCAAATTAATTTGATTATCTTTAATTTTAAAAGATTAAAAGTTCTAATAACAATGATATCGGCTAAAAGTTGGAACATACATAATTATATACATTGAAATAATAAAATAATTATGGTGACCAATATAGGCTAAAATGCTGGCCAAAAATAATCAATAAATATCATTAATTATGTTTTTAATATATATGTATATTAATATTATTCTCATTTTATATCTATTTAATTATATTTTCCCCTTAATTTAATAAATTAAATGAGATAAAACTATATTAAATGTCATATTATTTGATAGTTTTTTTATCGTTTTTATCAGAAATAATTATTTTCCAAAAGTAATATATCTTCTTAAAAGTCTTTAGTGTTAAATAAATAAACCTATTTATAATATATACTAATTATAAATACAAATTAAATAAATATAAAAATAAAAAATATATTTATAATCTTTGCAATTGGAGAACATTTTTCTCACAATTTTTAAATAATTCGTTGCTTCTAGCTAATAGATCGTTTCTTTCTAACTTGCTCGCTAATTTCAGAATGAGATCATATTTGAAAAAGGATAATAATTCTGATTAAGCTAAACAATTGATAAAGGCAAAATTCAAATCGTTATGTTCTCATAAAATTTACAAATTTTCATTAGTACATATGTGATTTCATTATCTTTTTAATTAAATTAAAAGTACAAATTATGCTTTAAAAAAGACCACTTTTTTAAATGGTTTCTAAAAAAATAAAAATATTGTTGACACATCCATTTTAACAACTAAAATCACATAGTAATTTGATTAATCAAATATTCAATATTTCGATACATGTATCAGACCATAATTTATTTTTTTTGCATTTCTCATAGAAAGCATTTTATTATTTTAACCAAAATCATTTTATTATTATAATTTATCCTTACAAACACGCAAAAAAAGAAAAATGTCAACATGATTTCAATTATTCAAAAAATTGAATCTTCTCTATGAATTTGTTTCCTCAAAAATACAAATTTTATAAAATGAACAGATAATAATAATAACTTAATAAAACAAAAAAATAAAATAAAAACTATATGTATCAAAAAACGTTTATCATTACATAACATATAAAAAAAAACGTTTATTTTTACTTAACATTTTATAATAGAAGGACGTTTATTAGTTTTATGTAGAACTTTTTCTAAAAAGAGTTTATTTTTTGAATGAATAAAATTTCACTTTGAATACTTGCTTTGATATTTATATCATATTTTTTCTTTCCTTTTTTATAATTAATTACTAAAATAATTTATTCTAACAACTAACCTTGATTTATATAATATCATAAATTTTCACAAATTTTTGAAAAAATAATCGTTATTATTATTTCGATTTTTCCTCTACAATGGATTTTCATAATTATTTAAATGGAAAGAAAGAATTACAAAGCTGCCTCTTACGATTTCTTGATCAAGATGGTATAAATGATGAAGATTTTGATAGCTTAATCAAATTAATAGATGAACAAAACATTCGCGGAAGTAGATCTGAAATAAAGGACTTCTTTTATTTGATAAGCAAAATTTCAACTTATCACCATAGAACGCCCGATTTTGCAAATAAAATAGATAAAATACTCTCAAGCTTCTTGAAAGAATTGAAAGAGAACTTCTCAAATGTTGAAATTTTCAATATTTTCAAGCGAAACAAACGTGTACTTCTATTTCTTATTCAAAACGACTCATTTACAATTGATGAATCCATTGCAAGTACAATGTTAAAGCTTAAATATCGTAAACTCAAATATCCACATTATTTTTATCCCGAAATTAAATCATTTATTACAGATGAAAAACAACAGAGAGATATACAAAAGGAAGTAGACAAGCAAACCAATGGAGGATCAGATATTTTTGAACAAAAACGAAAAACTGGCGAAAACGACAACAAAATATGCGAAATAATTCGGAATGACTCAATTGATGATTTCACATCACATGTCACACAAAACAAGCTCTCATTATATTCGACAATAGAGCATTCAATATTTGAGACGAGTCCACTATTAGTTAAAGGCGAGCCAACGCTTCTTGATTATGCCGCTTTTTACGGTTCCATTCAAATTTTCAACTTTTTGAAGGACAACAGTAAAATAACCGCCGATTCATGGATTTATGGCATTCATGGTCAAAACCTTGAAATAATTCAATCATTTGAATCACATCACATTCGGCCACGTGATGTGACATACACAAATTGTTTGAGAGAGTCATTCAAATGCCATCACAACGAGATTGCCGCGTACATCAAAGAAAAGTTACTTGATGTCAGAGAAGCTAGGGTGCACCAAGTATATTGCGAGTGCATCAAGTTCTATGATTACAACAATTTCCCAGAAGATTTGAATGACCAGGTCGCTTTCATTTACTTGTGCCAAGCTGACAACGCAAAACTTGTTGACGAACTTCTCAAATTACAGAAAAAGAATTTCAAAATTAATGAAAAAATTGAAAACATAATTCAAAATAATTTTTTTTAATACAGTTTTAAATTTATTTTTTTCCTCTAATGGAGTTTCAATTTATCTTTCGTTTGAATAAGATTTCAATTGAATTCTTTGAAAATAAAATTTCGAAGAAACTTTTTCAATAAGATTTTTTTTAAAATTTTTTATGAAAATGCTTTGAATGTTGCTGCATTTAAAGGTAACGCTGATGTTGTTGCTCTTTTATTAGAACGTCCTGGAATTAATGTTAATGCAATAACCGTTTTAAAGCTGACTTTTTTTTATGTCATTTCACTTTTTATTTTTCTGATGAAATTTTTAATTAATTTTTTAAATAACATTTCTTTTCTTTTTTTTAAATACAATTTCAATTATCTTTTATTTAATGGAATTTTAAATCTTGCTTTTATTAATGACATTTTTAATTGTTTTTTTCTCATAAAATTTTGAATTGATTTTTTTTTAATTCAATTTCTATTCAAAAATTCAAATAAAATTCACAATAACCGTTTTTTTAAATACAATTTTTTTAAAAGTTTTAATGAAATTTTAAATTTACCAATTTTAATAAATCAGCTTTATACCTTGCAATTGAAAGAAGCCATTTGAATGTTGTCAAACTTTTATTGAAACATCCAGAAATAGAAGTCAATGCAGAATCAATTTTAAAAAAAATGCTTTTATTTTTAATTTCGTTCCATAAATAATTTTTTTTAAATGACGTTTCAAATCCACTTTTTGAATAAAATTCAAAGCATCATTCAATTTTCATAAGATTACAACACCACTTTTTCAAATAAAATTCAAAATCAAGTAAATTTACAAGACACCACTGAGCATTGCTGCCGACAAAGGAAACCAAGAAATCTTCAATCAGCTTCTCAAGCATCCGAACATTTTACTTGGCGACTGTGTTTTTCTTGGCTGCACCGGATTGAAAGAGATAACGATACCATCGACGATCACAGCGATTGGCAAATTTGCCTTTAGCAACTGCACGTCACTTGTTAAAGTCATTTTCCCATCGTCTGTTACGTCGATTGACATGTATGCCTTCAAGGGATGCACTGCACTTGAGACTATTTCGATCCCATCAACAGTTTCATCCATTGGCGGTTATGCATTTGAAGAGTGCACATCACTTTTGAATATAACACTTCACTCGAATATCACCGTGATTGAGCCTTACTTGTTCTCAAAGTGCACAGCACTGAAAGAGATTTCGATACCTTCAACAGTGTCAACAATAAGCAAGTACGCTTTCAATTGCTGCTCATCAATCTCAAGAATAATGATTCCTTCTTCAGTGAAGTCTATCGGCACTTACGCATTCACTTGCTGCACATCGTTGAGACAGTTGACAATTCCAGCATCCGTGAAGCAGGTTGGCTACTACGTGTTCGTCGATTGCACTTCATTGAGGCACCTCGTCCTCCCAAAGGACTTGGAGATAAACATGCTCGGCATCGATCCAAATGCAAAAGTTATCAGAAGCTAAAACAAAAAGAAACCAAAACATTCTAAGTTTCTTAAATAAAACCATTTTTATGGAAAAATCTTTTTTATATTTTAAATCTTGAAAATTTGATAAGAGAAACAGTTACAATTCAAAAAGCGAGAATATATCTTTTCAAATTAAAATTAATATATAAATACTTATCCAAAAGGATTTAAAAAAAAAAACGTGTTATATGAGATCAAATATTTCGTTTAAATTTATGGAGAGCACTACAAGCATAAATGTAAACCATTCAAAATTGAAAAGATAAAACCAAATCATTCGTTTATTTAAAAAGAATATCATACACAAACAATATATACCACAAATATATATAAAATATCAATAAGAAAATTTTTTTTCTGATAAATTTTGAGATATTTTTATAATAAATATAGCAATTAAAAAAACTATTGAAAAAGTTTGCATTTTCGATAGAAATTTTAACACGAACTTTTACACTTTTTAGCATTCAATTATTTGAATTAAATTTTTACAAAGAGCCGAACTTTTGCAAAATTTTGCATTCAATTTTTGGCACTTTTTTAGTAAAAATAAAAAATATACATAAAAAACAAGTTAAAAACATTACTTATAGCTTTTATTAATCGATTATTATTGTTTTATATTTCCTTTTAAAAAATTATCATACTTTCTTTATTTTTTCTATTATAATTAGCGTTAATAAAAGGTTTAGCCTCGTCTATATCTTCATAATGGTAAATATCTCTAAAAGTAATCACAAAATAGTCAATTTGTTAAACGAGAGGAAGATTATTCTTTTAAATATTTGATAGAGATTAATCAGTATTACTGCATAAAAGAAGGTCATTATGGCATCATGATTACAAAATGAATACTTATTTTGCATGGCACTAGGAAATTGCATGGAGTTTATTCACAAATGTTGAAAAAAAATTTAAATCTTCATCATCCAGTGCACATTAGGCTAATATGATGAAACCTAAGTAGTTATTATATATTAAAAATGCAATCAAATTGATAAAAGCGAGAAAACACTTGGAAACAAACTATAAAAAATTTTTTTATGCTTGGCCTTGACGGTTATAAAAAATAAATCATTCAATTTTTTTGAATAGAAAATTTTGCAAAAGTTCGGAAAAAAATATTTATCGCATTTTCAATTAGTTTTCATAATTAATACTGAAAAACTGTCCATAATTTTATAATTCTCTATACGATTTGAACAATTTTTTAATATGATATTTAAATGGGGACTATTTCACCTAAGTACTCAATTTTTCACTTAAGTTATCAAAAATTGAAAAGGTAAAAAAAATAATATCTCCAATTGATAAAGAAAAAATATTTAGTATCATTTTTCCTCTCAAAAACATATCATTAAAAAATTCCAAAATGTTAAGCGCTGCAGCATTTATAGAGTAAGAAGCCGAAAAAAATATATATTAATCGGGGTTCCGTGGAGATTACAATGACGCAATTTTTATCCCAAAATTCCTTTTTCAAATATAATATCTAATTTAATCGCAACAAACTCCACGAGAAAAAAGTTTGTAAGTACCAGGACATTGTAGACAATTGAGTTTTACGTCGAACTTTGCGATATAAAATGCTAATTCGTATATTTTTAGATCAGCGATTTATATCTAATAATTTAATTTTCTTGGTTCATTGTTGAAATAGATAGAAAATCTCCTCGAATAATATTCTTTATCATTTTTTACATATTATACTAGCTTTAAACGTTATAAAAAACCCTCTGAATATATACGATTATTCTATAATATTCATAAACCAATCAGTAAATTGCTAACAAAAACATATTAAAATATATATATGTGAATCAATATTAGAAAATATGTAAATCATTTTTTCTTATTTTATTTTTTTGATGTAGAAAAATGAAGATTATGATTAAATCAAAACTTATTATAAACGTATTTGGTATTAAATCAAGATATATTACTGTATTTATTTAAAGTATTTTGATTTTTATATTATTTGGAATATATTTGAGTAGTATATAAATTGTTTTTACTAGAAAAATCTATATCATATTTTGATATATCAACATTTTAAAATTATTTTTTTTTTTCTATAACTTATTTAAATTTTTCAATAATTATTTGTAATTTTGAGAAAAGTTTATATGAAAAAATTCATAATTTATGAACCAAAAAAAGACAATTCATGTTAAATACAATAGAATAATTATTTAATTCATAAACAAAAACATATAATTCAATGATTAAATACTTGAAATTAATGAATTTTGAAAAAGATTCAAATCATATCAAACATCAATTTTAAAAATCTATAAAGAAATATCACACATCTTTTCATGATTCATAACTGATATTTTATGGTGATAATAATATCATTTTTAATGTAAAAATATTTTAATTCTAATCTTTATTATTTCAACTAAAAATAATAATCTAAAAAGTTGGCTTTACAATATTAATGTATTAATAAAAGCATTGGCATTGATGTTTTTTAGAAGTGAAATATGATATCTGAAGATAAAAAAAAATAACTGTCAATTCGTAGAAATAAATAAAAAAAATACTAGAACAAGATGATATGATTGCATCTGCCTTTTTTATCTAGTTTAAAATAATTGGAATTTGGATAAACTCTATTATTTAAATATTAATTGAATTTGAAATGTGAAATGAAAAATATAAGAAAAGCATTCAATTAAAAAATCCATTCCCTTTCATGACATGATAGACAATTTTTTTCCAAAAATTAATACTTGATTATTTAGCAAATTATCTACAAAATGATAATATTTTTATTAAAAAATATTGAAGTTTTAAAAATGTGTCACTTTTTTACGGTTGAATCCCCTATATATTTATATTTAAAATATAAATTTATTTGATTTAATCTAGTATATTTGTATTTTACAATTTTACTTGAATTAGATATTTCATTCATTTAAGGGCATCCGTCCCAAAAATGCTGTAAACTTGTCAATATTGAATAAACTCATAGAATACATCTTTCAATACTTCCAAATTATGAAAAAGTTTAGGTCAAAAATGATGATATTTGTCCTAAAAGATCAAAAAACAATTATTTTTTTTTTTTTTTGACAGATATAATTTTACAAAAAATGATAGGGGGTGTAACGATAGAAAATTTTCAATAAATATCTATAGGATTTCCTTGAAAAGCATATAGTTAAAATGCATATTAAAAACTATAAATAACAAATAAATTCAATTGATCAAAAGCCTACCAGAAGTCGAGCATACACTTTTAAAATTTCTGAAGCTCTGTTTGAATCATGTTTATAAAAAAACCAATATAAAAATTATTAATAAATATAAATAAATAATCATATACAAGTATATAATTAAAATATATGTTTACTATTTGAAAATATAAAACAGAAGTCGAGATTACGCATTTTTATATTTCTGAAACTCTGTTTGATTTTTAAATAAGAGAAATATCCTTGTAAATGTATGATATTTCATAGTATAAAATATAATATATACTATTATATATATTGATAAATGATAAAATAATTCTTTATTTCATTTTTATCTTTTATTTAATTCTATAATTCTGAAATACAAAAAGTCCAAATAAACAAACAGAGCTTTTGAAAAATGAAAAGTGTATACTTGACTTCTGATAGATGAAATGAAATAAAAAATATTTTTTCTGATTCTATATTTTGTATCTATTATAAATATAAAATAAAAAAATTAATATTACAAAATAAATACGCACCTTTATTATTTATTATTTTTAAATTATATTTTATATAAAAGGAAATAAAACTTTTATTTAGTTAATAAATTATCATTAATTGCTTTTGTTTTCATTCCTAATTGAACTAATAAAGTTTTCAGAGATATTTTGTTCATTCCATCTTAAACTTTATATAGTTTAATTTATATAAAGCTTTTCACATTGTTTTGCCGTGAAACAATTGATAATATTGTAGCTCCATATTAAAAAAAATATCATTTGATCTTATTACTTATATTCTTGTCAAATTAAACAGTTATTTGATTTAAAAAATCATTTTAATATTCTTGACTTGGAATTCTTATTTCAACAAAAACAATTATTTCCTTTTCTTGTCAGTCATTTTCTATCTCATTAAGAAATTATTGATCGATATTGGGATCATCTGGAGGTGCCAGTTCACCTATTCTATCAGCTTATAGCATTTATATGTATTTTCCATGGAATCTCCATCCCCCATTTCTACATCAGTTATTTTCGAAATAAAAGTAACCACGCTTATAAAAATATTTGTAATCATATTTATAATACTTCGTTAAGCCTGTCCTTAACACTTGCACCATATAGCTCTGGCACAATCTTCGATATAAGGACGTCCATTTGTGCCGTCCATAACGTTACATTCATGATGAAAATATTAAGAATATTAACATCAACCTCGTCTTTATCCCATAAATTGGTTTAGGTAGATTATTTGCCCTAAAATAATTTTGATAACGAGACCATAAAACTTTTTGCTTAGAATTTTTTTGTTACCAACTTTTTGAATTATATGGACTGTTGGAGCTTTTTGAAGACTTTGTAAGGCGGGGTCCAGGGGTGGGAGCCCTTGGAGTAGTGGTAGGCTGGGGCATTTTATTTGGCCTAGCCTACGGTTCACTACTGCTATATATCTATTTTATTATTATTATGATAATTATTATAAGCGTGGTTACTTTATATTATAATTATAATTGTGCCGTCCATAACGTTAAATATTATCAAAATTAGTATACTCAAAATCATTTAATTCTATAAATCTTGTAGGACCATAAATTTCATCAATATAAGTTTTCCCTTTTATAATATTGGTTCTAATCATCATCACTAAATATTCTTTCTTGTTAAAAATAAAATCTTAATAAAATTCTAAACCAAATTCTTTTGTTGAAGTATTATCTGAATAAAAAATGTTATCTATCGTTTGGTCATCACAAAGTGTAAATACATAATAAAAATGCTTCCACAAATTATTCTCCATTTCATCTAATTTTGTCTTTAATGTTTCATAATTATTATTGCTCTTGTTTTTTACTAAGTTTTTTACATATTTCACGATAGCTATATCTGGGTCTTGAGCTATATCTATTCCAGGTATGCTAAAGTGCTTAATATACGTAATACTTGATGGATCATTACCTTATACAGAATCATTTTCTTAAGTTCTAATGCATTATGAAACAAGTCCTGTGTTATTTTTTATACCTATAACAAATCTATAACATCGCATTTATATACATCTCTAAGATTAATATCCTTTATAAATGTAAATATTTTGGGTTCAAGTATGTTAGCATAATCAGAATCGTCAAATTCTATCGTAAAAACTTTTTCTCTAGCAACAGTGATAAGATCTTTGCTAAGATTGCTGCCAGTTAAGTCTTTGTCAAACATTATCTCTGGACAAGGTTCAAGTTTAAGGTTTTGATTGCTACACATAATAAATATCGTGATACCTATCACTGTTGTTGCCTGTAGCAACCACCAAATCCTAAATTTTGATTCTTTCCCTCATTTTTTCACTCATTTTAGCATTTTTTTAAAGCACGAGGCATATCAACTTTTTCTCTAAAAAATATAACCAACATAACCTTTCAATTAAAAGAAAAAGTAAATTAAAATGAAGAAGTGGTTATTATTTTGTCATATGATATGGTTAATATGCGAATTTAAACAACTCATATAATAGCATTATGAATATGATAATTCAAACTTTTTAAAAATAATCCATTTTCATTGAAGCATTGTTCATGAAAAAGTGAGCGAAATTAAATTCAATTAATCTAGCTCTCAAAAAGTTGCTACTGGAAATTCGTAAAATTCTCGATCTCTGAAATCGATCTCGAGAATCAGTGCGTATTTATGTATCGATATCGAAAAGTCAATCAATTATCAATCTCGAGAATCGGAAAATAACAAGCCTACTTGTCATTTTAGAAAAAGAATAAAATTATTAGACAAATTTGAAGAATTATAATCATTTAAGTTGTCAAAATAATTAAAAATATCTTATTTATTATATTTATATTTATTAAATTTACTTTGGAATAACAAATCGAAACTCTAGATGTTAGCATTTATCTTATCATAAAAATTGAATAAAGGGTTTCATTAAAGAAAATTATAATTTTATTTTTTAAACATTGACACTTATGATTTCTTCATTAAAATTACATTTTATGTTAATTTTCAGATTTTATATCAATTATTTCCAAAAGGTTTAATTTTCTTTTCAATATATGTTTTAATTTATTTAATGTCATAAAAATTCCACACTGGAGATTTAAGTTTTTTTATACAGTTTAAAATGATTCCCTTCTTGAAAATTTCCAGTGGAAATGAAAAAGTTTAATAAAAAAGTTTTCAAATATCTCAATGATTTGAACTGAAATTTGAATTTCATAATGTTGTTATTATATAATAACGTTTATATATATATATTATAGACCATTTTCGCATATTTTATTTCAATTTTGAGAAAAAGATCTTGAAATTACCTCTATTAAAAGAAGCACCACTTTAGAGGTTATTGAAAATCGTTTCGACTTCATATTGAAATATTATATAGTATATTGGTTTTTAAGCAAACTTTATATGGACCAGAAAAGAATCTATCGTTTTAAAAAAATCCAAGTTATCAAAAAGTTTAACTTTTCAGAACTAACGTACGAATTTTAATTCTAAACGTTTTTACATGTTTGATAGAAGTTGTGTAAAATCACAGAAATAAATCGATTTACCGACAAATGAAAGAAAAATATCAAAGTATAAAAATAATTCAAAAAGTTGACAAATTGAAGAGGAGAGTTAACTTATTGAATGGGCTATTTTTTCTCGTTGTTTGCCTTTTTTTGCGTTATATAATTAATAAATTCAAAATTTTATTTTATTTATAAATAATATAATAATATTTATATATAAATATTACTTTTATGATTTGATTAAGGGCAATCGATGAAATTTGGAGATTCTCAATTTCAAATAATTCAAGATAGACCATATGATGATTTAAAAGTATCTGCTAATATAATTAGAATAAACCATGCGAGACTCAATATTTTTACAAAATGGCTGAGATATAATCAGTTTTTTGAAATAATTACTGATGCTATTAAATCAAATATTGTCCCAAATTCAACATACCAAATCATTCGAAAACAATATATTAGATATATATGCGTATATTAAATCTATTTATTCGACTAAATCTCAAATCACAACTACCAATTTTATATTAGAGTCATGATAAGTTACACTCGATCATTAGTTTTATGCATTCTCCCAAGCAAATATATAAATTGATTTAAAATACCTTATGAGTAATTATTTTTTAAAACTATATATATGATTAAATATACAAGAATATTTAAAAAATATTAATATCCCATCAAGAAAAATTTGTAAAACGATAAAACTTAAATTTGAAAAGAAAAAATTGAGAGAAAAAAATATTTGAATAGGCATTCAAATTAGATTTATTTTGAATAAAACATTTTTATCTCAATAATATAAATAAATTATAGAGATATTTTAGATAAAAAAACTATTATATATTATATAAAATATTATATGTACTTATGAAAAATACAAACAAATTATACTATGAGTTTTTGTGTTAAAAATTTGCACTACTCAATTTTTTTTTTTATTCATTTTTAATTCTGAATTTACTTATGTGCTTAGTTATTTTGGAAATGAAATTTCCCTATATTAAAGATGATAGTCTATTTTATTATTAAAATTTAATAATTAAAAATCATAGAACCTCTAAACATCATTAAAATTCATAAATATCGCAATTAATTGATTTATTCAGCTGATAAATAATTATATTTGCTTGATATGATTTTATATAACAACTATTTGTTATTATTCCCCCGAAAACTTTGATTTTTAATGAACATAAATATTCATGCAATTATTTCCATTTCAACTCCAAAATGAAAATAATATATTTAATATGCTTTATTAAATAAATATATATTAAAAAAATTATATTTTGTAATAACAATTCCTTATTAAAAAAACATTAATTATAATATAATAGAATTATTAACACCAATCGTCGACAAAATAAAATATTAATGTAAATAAACACTCAACAGAAAGGATTATTCCCCAGGATTTCAAAAATAAAAAATGCGATATGGAATTTTATAAGTCTACTATAAATTTTATTTAAAAGACATAATATCATTTTATCATTTAGCACTAAAATAGAATGTCAAAACCATTAATCTACAAGTCCTTTGGATGATCAAAAAAAATATCATTAGTCATTAATTTCATCACACTTGAAATAATTATGTAATGTATCATTAAGGATTATTTTATCTAATATAAATAATCAATATATTTAAAAAATATTGTTTTTTCTTGTTCTTATAATAAGATATAAATGCTTTTTTAAGGCTTCTTAACGTACGAAAAACGGTTACCCTTGCTCCTTTCTCGATTATAAAATAGGTTATTTTACAACTTATATTGATAATTATCCACTTAAAAATTTAGTAATCTTTATTCCACATAATGTATTTATGAATATTTTTGTTTTCAAACAATATCTATTAAAAAACTATTTTAATTAAATACTTATTTATTATGCAGCAAAATTTAGTATTATATATTATATAACATCTAATTTAGATTTAAATATTATTATTATACAAAGCTAATATTAAGATATTTTGATTTTATATAATTATTTTTCTTTCCTACTTTTTCTATGTCAATAATTCTTAATCTTCATTCAATAAAAACATCACAAAAAGTTGCCGATAAAAGGCATTATCTCAAAAAATTGATTTAAAATATTCATCAACTGATATAAACTTTTCTCAAAATTACAAATAATTATTGAAAAATTTAAATAAGTTATAGAAAAAAAAAAATAATTTTAAAATGTTGATATATCAAAATATGATATAGATTTTTCTAGTAAAAACAATTTATATACTACTCAAATATATTCCAAATAATATAAAAATCAAAATACTTTAAATAAATACAGTAATATATCTTGATTTAATACCAAATACGTTTATAATAAGTTTTGATTTAATCATAATCTTCATTTTTCTACATCAAAAAAATAAAATAAGAAAAAATGATTTACATATTTTCTAATATTGATTCACATATATATATTTTAATATGTTTTTGTTAGCAATTTACTGATTGGTTTATGAATATTATAGAATAATCGTATATATTCAGAGGGTTTTTTATAACGTTTAAAGCTAGTATAATATGTAAAAAATGATAAAGAATATTATTCGAGGAGATTTTCTATCTATTTCAACAATGAACCAAGAAAATTAAATTATTAGATATAAATCGCTGATCTAAAAATATACGAATTAGCATTTTATATCGCAAAGTTCGACGTAAAACTCAATTGTCTACAATGTCCTGGTACTTACAAACTTTTTTCTCGTGGAGTTTGTTGCGATTAAATTAGATATTATATTTGAAAAAGGAATTTTGGGATAAAAATTGCGTCATTGTAATCTCCACGGAACCCCGATTAATATATATTTTTTTCGGCTTCTTACTCTATAAATGCTGCAGCGCTTAACATTTTGGAATTTTTTAATGATATGTTTTTGAGAGGAAAAATGATACTAAATATTTTTTCTTTATCAATTGGAGATATTATTTTTTTTACCTTTTCAATTTTTGATAACTTAAGTGAAAAATTGAGTACTTAGGTGAAATAGTCCCCTCTTTTTAATTCAATTTTTTTTCTGAGAAAAGTTGATGAATATGGAATATTTTTACTTCAAAAATAATAAAATTATTATTTGCCTAGAGACATATTTGATTACAAAATTTTGGAGCATAATACCTATGAATAATTGATTTACCAATTTTCAAAAAAATATGAGAAAATATGAGGAGTTATTATTTTTTTGTTTTGATACTTTAAAATTTTATTAATAAAATAAATTCACTTGTAATAAATAAAGCAAATTAAATAATTAACTTTTGTGAAGCTATATATTTATATTTTATTTGTATTTGAATAAAAAAAACTATTTTTCTTAAAAAATATATTGTAGACTATTTTATAATTGGATATATTTATATTTATTTATAAATTGCATATAAATAAAAAGATTATTTTAATTTTTATCTAGGAATTTTCGAGATATAAAGAACACAAAATTTATGGTGAATACAAAAGCTGTTATAGGTCAATAAAAGAATTTATATCAAAATTGAATGTTTTTTTTTTCCTTTCAAAAATTCAAAGCATGAATATTTAATGATTAAAAATTGAATTCCCAAGTGCAATGTCTCAAAATTGAATATTTTACATTTTTTATCTATTTATATATTGATAAAAAGAAAAATGAAATTTTAATTTATTATCTGTTATTATTTTATTTTATTTTATTTTATCAACTTATTTATCATTATTTATAGTCATATATTATTTTCAATTTAATCAAATTGTAAACCTCTCAAAAATTATAAATTAAAATATCTTGAAAATTCCTAGATAGAATTTTATAATTTATTTGATAAAATTTGCTAAATATAAAGTAATTAATTATAATTAAATATGCATGGAAATTATCATATACATCAAAGTGTAATTACCTTTGTTTTTTATAGAAATATTTTAAAAATAGATTTATGACAATTCAATTTTCATCAATTCAAAAAAAATTTCATAATAAACTCTTCACTTTTTTATGAATCAAAAAAAGATGTATCATCGATATTTGAATCCTCCACTAAGTTATCATAAATCACGCTTTGTTGTGTTCATTATTGAAGTAGGGAAAGGAAATCATAAATTGTCATATGCAAAAAGCGAATATTTTTTGTTTCAAATGCCATGTGGCTATCTTTATTATTGGATTAAAGATTTTCTCATGGACGAAAATGAATTTGATTCACCAATAAAAATGATCTTTTATAATTCAGAAGATGAATCTCAAGTTGAAATAAAAGAATCAAATTTGATTCCATTAGAAGAATTATGCAGATATCATATTATGGATATATTCGTGTATGATGAAAATCCATCTGATTGCTAACTTATTTTGATAGATATTTTGAATAAACAAAACAATGTGCCAATAGGTTCATTTATTTTTATAAATAATAAGATTAAACTATTTTTCATGGCTATAAATCTAATAATTGGTATCTTTCCTTCAAAATTTATGAGTAATCATCTATATCAACACATCTTTTTCTGAAAGAAACTTTAGAAAGATTTCATCAGTTTCATTTTTTGATAGCTTTTTAAAATGGAGTTTTTTTGGACTAGAAGTTCTCTCTTTTTTTTTTTTACTTAAATTCAAAAATATTTAAAATTATGCATTCGATCAGAGGCGAAGGTGCAAAAAATTCTTATATTTTTTAATGATATAATTATATATTATCTTAATGCAGAATTAAATGCTATTTATTATAATTTCACTAATTTTTTCCCCAGATTTTAAATTTAAAATCTATTTTCTAAATTGAATGGTTTATAGTTTACTATAATTTAAAATTTATCTTAATAAAAAAATGTTATTTACTAAAAATAATAAATAATTTAATATATATTAAAAATATTAATCATGTTTATTCTGAAAGCACTGATTATTATACATATAAAAAATATATGAAAAATATAGATTCTTAAATTGTTTTCATTTTTTGTGATTACAAATTAATTATAGTTTGATTTAGAATCATGACAAACGTTTAAGTATTTTATATTGCTGTGAACAACAACAAAAATAATCATATTTTGAAAACAACAACAAAAATAGTCATAATTTTTTATAAAAAATGGTATTAATTTATAAAATGTTAACAATATCTATTTATGAAGTTAGAAAAAAAGCATTTATTATTTATCAAACAAAATAATATCTAAAAATTTCAAATAACTCTTTAACAGCTGCAGATTGTATGAGCTTCAGCGGTATTGGCATTGTCTATCTTCTGACTTGCAATTTTTACATTCCATTTTAAATTTCGGTTTCTTTTCATTTTTCTTTGAATAAAAAATAATGAAAAAATTGAGAGAAAAATGGAAATTGAATGAATGGAGACAGCCACGCGCACTTCCTCTCACAGAGGAGCAAAAATGAGTCAAATGAAATAATAAAACCGCCAACGATGGCACCCAATTGAACCGCCAAGTCGATCAGCTGGATCCTGCTTTCGCCTTCCGCGGCCGGCTTCAAGCCGAGAGCGCTCGCAGACAGAATGACAGGAACAACGGCGACCGCAAAGTAGTAGAAGCCGATAATGAACAAATGGTACTTTATATCTGTACTCAAAAAGTTTCCACTTTTTGTATCATTTGAATTTCGTCATTTTGGATGATCGGCCAAATATGAATTCAAATTCTTCTTCTTCTTCTCCTGACAGTTTCAAATGGTGTCTTCCTTTCGCGAGGAAGCTGACGTTTGCCTCAAGCAGCCAGGCATCTCCGTCTTTACTCAATTTACGCATTCTATTCAATTTTAACCGTTTACCGTCAATTTCGACAAATTTGTCATTCTTGTCAAAAGTTATCGCTCGAACTTTTGGCACGCCGCAGTCCGTCCGACTTGTCGTCTGCTCAACTGGAGATGGAAAAGTGACAAATGTCTTCGTGGCATTATGAATCGTGAGCCAGTGATAGACAACGTTGCCGTTATCGTTCGTCACCAAGCCGCTTCTCTTGTTCTCGCGAAGATCTGACGCGCAGACCTCAAACGAGTCTCCGTAGTGCATGACCATTCGGCCTGCCAAAAGCATCTTCCACTTCAAGCCGGACGTCTGATTGATTTGAGTTCAGACTTCGATTGGCGGAAGCCTGGCCCTGCAGACAGGACAGATGAGCTGCTCTTCCATCCACCTCTGCAGGCACTCGCGGTGGAAGCTGTGCTGGCACGGCGTGACCATTGTCTGGTCGCCGCCTTCAATCTGGCAGAGGCAGATGGGGCACTCGGTGCCCGCCGCGACGATACCTCGCGCGTAGTCGAAAGCGACAGGCTTGTACCTGTTTGGCAGGAAGAAGGAGCCGCCAAACGAGTTCTGCAGGAAGATGATGAAGACCTGAGAAAAAATGTAAACGGTCGCAAAAACCGCCACGTAAGGTGAATATGTTCCCATTAAATTTGGCCTATGACATGTGAAATAAAAAACAGGTATTAGTCTTGCGAGGGCCACCATGATGTTGAAAAAAGTGTCATTCGACTTCCTCCCAATTGAATAGGCCGAGTGAATGATCTGCGGGATCAGATATGAAAACATGATCGTTAACCAAATGTAGGGGTGCTTGAAGACATAGCTGAGGGCAGAGGTGTAGATTATGACAACAGCGGTTATTTCAAAAAAGAAGGAAAAGTAAAGATGCCACAAATTTACATTATCTGGATCTTCAATGGTTACTCGCCAGACATCGCTGAGTTGGCGAGTTTCAAAGGCTATGTAGAGAATCATTATAAAGAGAAATAGGAGATTGAATAGATTCGTCAAATGAATATTCGTATCGGATATATTAAATAAGAAGATGCCAAAGGAAAAGTCAAACGATACATGCATTATAAAGGTATGAACTGATAATTGACTGAGGCATACAGAGGATCTGAATTTATAAAGGAGATAACGCCATGCTACAAATGATAGAAATATTGATAACGATGAAAAAAGGCCAAATTTTTTACCTTCTGTAATATAAAGATATTCATCAAATTGAATAGCATCAAATTCGAGTTTGGTGTTGTTGTTTACATATATTTTACCGTTGGCTTTTGTATGCGAATAAAATGTAGATATTGTTTCATTCATTTCTGTTATATTAAAAGCAATTGAATACATAGGCGGATAACTCCTTGAATACATATTAAAAACTTCTTGCTGAATTCTGTCTTGATCGTATGGTTCTGATAAATTTAGTTTTTCCATTGCTTTGTATATCATTTCAATGTTTATTTTCGGATTTTTATTTTTTCCCCAATTTCCATAGTAAAAAAATGACGAGTAATTCGATGAATATATCCCAAATAATTCAACTGCATTAAATTGAAAATATCTCGTGTTGTTTGGCTGGAGAACAAGACGGGAACATCGAGGACATAATGACTTATTCGGAGAAAAATGAAAAAGGAAGTAGTTTTTTTCTTTTAATTGAATTGAGTAATTCCCTTTGTAAACCACACGGTGATCTGGAAATTTATAGTAACAAATTATAAAAACAAGAAGCATTTATAATTTTTTTTAAATCACATTTCCAATATAATTCAATTACCGGCCAATTGAACACAGAATTCAAAAAAGTATTCAATCTCATAAAACTCCATAAAACTAATTGATATTAATATTTAATAAATAAACTATAAATATTTTATATTATATAATTATTATAATAATTTTATTAATTATATTTATAATAAATTATAATTTTTATTAGTTAAATTTTTAAGAATACAAAAATAATAAATAAAGAAATCTAATAGCATTCAAATTTTCTTAAAGAGATTTAACAGATAATTTTTTGATTTTTCATAAGATTTTTTGGTTAATAATACAATATTATTTTTAAATAAGTTTTTTTTATAATAAAATTTTAAACTTTTCAAAAAAATATCATCGTTATCTTTCTTATGAATTATTGAATAGCGTTTTCAATTTTTTCTGAATTTTATAGGTAAAAAATAATTATTACACTTCATATTAATCAATTATTAAAATGACAGGAACATTATTTAATTTACCAGGTTTAAAAGTACATTTATCATACGAAGAAGTAGATGCGAAACTTAGATCAGTTTTTCCTCTTTTAAAAAACGAAGCAGTCGATTTTTATTATCCAATCAAATTACATTTAGATCAAGATAATCAATTAACTTTATATGGAACAAATTGGGCAATTCGAGGAATATTTGATCCACCAATATCAGGTCATGTTGTTCATAATTTCGTTATTCCATTAAAAGCAATCATGAAAGTCGTCAAAAAAGGAGGCAAAGTTATTGGCAAAAACAATTATGGTGTTACATTTGTATTATCAACTGGCGGGGAAGTTACATTTCCATTTCCAATAATTAATCAATTACGAACCAGATTTATTCACCGAATTTACGAATTAAGAAAGAAGATTTTACACTTTGAAGAAGCAATTTGGCAACCGGATCCATCTTGGGTTCTTCGATTAGCCGACACTTCTCAATTCAAAATCGTCAAAAATGACTTTTGCGATATTTATCCGCCATACATTTTGCTCCCAGAAAAAGCGAAGGACTCGATTCTTGACGAAGATATCAAATCGCATCAACTTGTACCGATTGTCAGCAATATTTATCTTCCAGACGGGACGGACAAAGAGAAGATACCTTTATTACGATCAGCCCAACCGATTTCCAATTCGATTCTCAAATCTGACAAACAATTTCTCAATTACTACTGCTTCAATCACGACCTTTTCATCCTAGATTGCAAGCCGAAGCTTTTGTTCAAAGATAAAGAATTACCAGAAGATGACTGCGACTTAAACAATCATTTTGTTGAAGGTAATTTTCACCTCACAATTCACACAATAAACATACCAAATCTCCACAAGTTACGAAACGCTTACTTTGAGATGGCCAATGGCGTCTTCACTGGCTCTGCTGAGACGTATCAAAAGTGGGGAGAAATGACAATGCAATACATTCATGACTCGTTTTTGGTCAGCGAAATCATGTGCAATAAGCAGGCCGTCCTCGTCCATTGCACGAACAACTGGGAAAGAACGGCCGCCATTTCGTCACTGGCTCAAGTTTTGCTCGACCCTTACTGCAGGACGATCAAGGGCTTCTGCGAACTGGTTGAAAGAGAATGGATTGACTCGGGACACATGTTTGTTCACAACAAAGTCAGCCAAGCATCGCCAGTCTTTCCGCAATTCATCGACGGAGTTGCGCAGATTCTCAGCAAATACATGAATGCGTTCCAGTTCAACATGAGCTATCTCGAGCTGATCCTCGCACACGCCTACTCGAAGCTGTACGGCGATTTCATCGGAAGCAACTACTTCGTGCGCGAGAAGATCAAAAGACCAACATCGCTCTTCCTAACGGTTTTCAATGGACAGTTCGGCGTTTATGACAAAATATTGAATTTGGAGTATCAGGGCGTTTTTGAGCTTTTGAAAATTGAGAAGGACGATAAATATCACTTTTTCAATGAATTGTTGGGAACACCTGCTTTCTTCTCTGATAAAGTGCCTGAAATTTCAATCGACGAGCCACCAACTCCCTATTTCCCGCACGACCAAGTTGACAGCAAAGTTGAAAAAATTAAATGTTTATGCGATTTGGATAATTGGCCTAAATACTCTGATTATGACGATTATTACTTCGGATGCGATTATTACTATAACGACTATTGCATGATATTCATACCCGGCTGCGATTGGTACTTCGATGATCCTTATTGGGATCCTTGCTGGGATGCCGGAGGTTGGGATTACGGATGGGATAATGGTGGAGATATTATCATCGGTGGCGACAATGGAGGCTTTGACGGTGGTGATAACGGCATTGATGTTATCATTGGCGGCGATGACGGAGGATTTGATGGAGGCTTTGATGGTGGATTTGATGGAGGATTCGACGGAGGTTTCGATGGTGGTTTTGATGGAGGATTCGATGGTGGATTTTAAAATCCAAAATTATATTTATGAAATATAAATCAGTTTTTATTTATTTTGACTTAATAAAATGCTTTATTATTTATAAATCAAAAACGTTTTTCTATCTAATGCATTCATGCAAGCTTTGACTTTATTAAAAAGAACCATTTTTTATTTTAAAAATCCAAAAAATTACCGACCCGGGGAATCGAACCCCGAAATAGGAGATGAAGGCCCCACGTTTTAACCATTAGACTACGTCGGTTTCATATTTATTCTACTTAAAATATTGACATAGTCATTTTTTTTATCAATATCGCAAAATTTTCAATATAATTATATGGCAATAATCATAATTATATTTCATTCAAACATTTTAAAAAGGTATTACTATTATAAAATTTGGGGCGATACTTAGGTTTGAATGATTTTGAGAGAATACAGATATCAATTCTAAGGCTATCATAGAATTACTTTAAATCAAAAGAGCTACCTTTTATTATAACTTTTAACTTTCTCTTAAATATTTAATTTAGCGTTTTAGTATTTTTTTTTTTTTTTAATACATTACGCAATTCGAGTAACTTCAATCATTGTATAGGCCGTCTTCCCACCACTTATTGTACATGTTGAATCGTAATCATTTGTTACATTGCATTTAAATGTCAAATAATCATTTTCTTTCATCAACATTGTATAATGTACTGGTACATAATTCTGGTCCGCTGACCCAGTAGAGCATGATTGACTGGATAATCTATAATCGCTAGCTCCATCGTTTTGTTGGACAAGCAAATTCATAGTTGCATCCTTTTTCATGCCAACAACCGATACCCGTCCGGTTATTAAATATTCGCCTGCTGAACCAATATAAAGACGATAATTGTTGGCATCCCACCTTAAATCGCCATTCAACGAGCTTGGTACAAATTGAATAACCGACTCTGGAATTTTATAGCCATATTGAGCATAACTCTTTATATTTGGTTGATTTTTCCCATTCATAGTCAAAAATACACGTGTTAATGGAAATCCATTATTGGATGAAATTACTTTTTCAAATTCCTTGTGATGACTTTCAAGAAGATTGACTCTTTTTTCAAGAATTTGTTTTTTTTCTTCAAGAATTTTGAGCTGTTCTTGTATACGCCCAATTTCTTGATTTTTTTGTTCAACATTGGACGATAATTGATTCATTTTAATCAAAATGTCATTGATTGCTTCATAAAGTTGATCAATCATCAATTAAAAGCAAAGTAAAATATGAAATATTTAAAAATCACATAAATTTTTGATTTTTCTTTTACCATTTTCTATAGAAATTCAAACTTTTGCTATATTTTCAATTTAATTTCGAATTAAAGTATTTTTGCTATTACATTCTTCAATACTAATTGAAAATTTTTGAGTATTGGGAATAATTGAAAATGGAAAAAAATTTGTAAACAATCGCTCACTTATCAGGTCGTTAATAGAGGCATTTAGCTGAATATCTTCAAGACATGTAAATAACAAATGATTTTAAAGTTCATTTCAAAATTTTTATCAAAAAGTTTTTATAACAATTATCAAAAAGTTTTATTTTTTGAATGATCATTCAAAATGTATTATCTAAACTATATCATATATAAATCACACACCATCATTCTTATTATTATAATTAGCGAACAATTCCAATATCTGCCTGTTATCGATTTCTTTTGCAATATCAAGTGGAGTCTTATCAAAAAGTTTCAAAAACATTATGAAAAAACAACAGCAAAGCAATCAAAAACATTTGAGTTCTTCAAATTTACATTTATTTTTGGATATGACAAAAGAATCTTTACAATTTCCACTTTTTGACTACTAACCGCCAAGTGAAGTGCGGTGTCCTTCTGATAGTCCTGCGCGTTGACATCGATGCCTTCCAGCGACACCAAAAATCTGACAATTTCAGCATGATCGTTTTCGACAGCCAAGAGCAGAGCGTTCCAAAAAGATTTTTTTTTAAAAACGTTCACTTCGTTTGACGCGTTTATGTCAATTCCTTTAATCATAGAAATCCACCTTACAAGGTCAAAATAACCGTTTTCAGCAGCGAACATGAAGATTGTCATTCCGTGATCTTTCGCGTTGATATCGAAGTCTTCAATTGTCGAGAAAAGTTCGACGAGCTCTTCGACGTTGTAGTACAAGACGCATGTTTGAAACATGACGGTTGTGAACTGAATTCCATGCTTTTCATTCAAATAATTGGCCACTTCATTCCGGTGAAAACGAAGCGCAAAATACATCGTCTTCTCGAATGAAATCTCCTTCTCTTCGAGGATGTGGATGATCTCGTAGTTGCCGCCAGCGACAGCAAATTGAGAGACACGTGAAGTGATGTGAGCACCATTCAAAATCAAAAATTTGAATATGTTGACAGAACCGAAAAACGCTGAATATTCAATTAAATTAGGCATCCGATAGAAATCATTGATGATCGTGCTAATTTCGTAATTTGAAAAATTGACCTTCATATTGACGTCAACCGCCGAATTGGATAAAATTTGTTGGAACTTCTCTAGATCGTCGTTTCTGATTAATCTGAAAAGCTCATTTTCATGCATCCCTTCATGCCGTAATAGATCTTTTTCTTTGTCTATTTGGTCGTTCTCGATTTCTGGTTTGAAAAATAATAATGAAGATCTGTTCATTATTGAAAGCTTTTTGATCGAATTGAGGTTTATTAGATTTAGTTCATAGAGTCTAAGACGAAGAAAATCGTTTGTTAATATTTCAATGCATAATTCGTCTGATGTAAAGTTTTCTTTGATTATTTCTGACTCAATTTCGATTAATTGACAATAATATTCAAAATTTTTGGGTCTCCACTCAATTGCAAATTTGATTGAATAGAGTAATTGTCTGATTGTTTCTTTACTAGCAAGAAATTTGGAAGATATGAAATTTGTTATCTCTTCAAATGAAATTTGATCAATATTGGCAAGCATATCTTGAAGTTCTATAATTTGATCAAAATTAGCTTTTTCTGCAATTAACAATTGACTTATTTCCATGTCTAAAAAAAAAAATACGATAAAAAAAAAAAAAGGATGAAAATTGACCTCTAGATTAAAAAAAATTGACCATAAAAAAAAAAAAAAAAAAAAAAAAAAAAATTGAAATTAATATTTTAAGCTAATCTTTAGCTTAATGATGCTCAAAAATCAAAAAATTTTTATTTGAACAAAAAAGCTGCTTTTTCGTTCAAAAAAAAAAAAAAAAAAAAAAAAAATCAAAGCCTTGCTCATCTTAGCATGAGATCCACTGAGGGATATTCTCAAGCTGGCAAAAAGGCATATTGTTCAATATAATATTCTCATCAATGAGAAATCGAATCGTCTTCCTACTTTTAGGAGCAATTTGGTCAATAGAGAAACCGTTATGAGCATCGCCGTGGGAGTAGATAGCGATGCCTGCCTCATTGAATGCCCCACAGTAATTGACCGAGCTAAAAAGTGTCAAAATTCCACCATCTTGGCCAAAACTCCATTGAAATCCAAGATCTGCCATTTGGTGCCCCCTAATTACCTGTTTGAAGCCCATCGATTTGAGGAACAAGTCAAGGGCTTCACGGTTGAAGAGACAACCGACTCCTCTTGGACTTCTCTTGTAAGGACAGTCAATGCTTGGATCAGGGTCGTTCCAAAGGAACTCAACTTGAACGCTGTCATCGGAGCAATATTCATTGCCGACTTTTTTCAAGCCCAACAATTGCTTCCGATTGTCAATCAGGGCGGAGATGCCGCCATGAACACAAAATGTATCACCATTCAAAATGGCGCTAATGGGAAGTGAAGAGAAAGTGTCCGTTATTACATTGAAAAAGTGGAAACCTTCATTTTTCTTATTGGGAATTCGCCGTAAACATTCGTTCTGAAAACCATAGTTACTGGCCATTTCTTTGAATTCATGATTGCCACGTATTAGATAGATGTTATATTTGTATAAATATTTGTATGTATATAATAATATTATTACTTCACAACTGTTCTCTCCTCGGTCTACGTAGTCACCTAAAAATAAATAGCGAGTCTTAGAGGGATATCCTTTAGTACTAAAAATTCGAACTAGAACATCAATGTCCCCATGCAAATCACCTACTATGACAAAATCTGAATTGGACGTTTGAGTACTTAATTGTAATATAGTAGGCTCTAATTTAAAAATTTCGTTAGCAGCTTTTATAATTTTATATATATCTTCAATATTAACTGAACTTGGCGGGAATATATTATTTTTTTGTTTTCCTGAGCTACAGTCATTTATGATCTGCTCTATAATATGGTAGCACACTTCTTTAGATACCATCCTATTTTAATTTACTGATCTAGAAATACAACTCCTGAATCTTGCTAATCAAAATTTTTAACTTTTTTCATATCACTTTTCATATCATATCACCTTGGTAAATACCAAATTTATAATTATCTTTTCGAATATCATTTGAATTAACAAAATTTAAGCATATATAATAAAATAAAATAAAATATAAATTTTATTTATTATAATATATAACAATACTATTTTAGAATAATGAATAAATATTGAATTTATTATTTTTTTGGTCATTGACAAATAAATTTTTATTTCAAAAATGAAAATCTTTAACTCAATATTACTAAGGAGAAAATTTATTTTGTATCTTTTATAGTTTAACTATTTTTGAAAATAATAATTCGCAAATAAATAATAATAATAATAAAAAACGAACAATATTTTGAAAAAGTTAAAAACAAAAATTTTTTTTTTTGAAAAATTCTATCAAATATGACTTTAGATTTTATACCTTTTGACATTTTTAACATGTCATAAAAATAAAATAAAATATTATAACATTTTATAATTTACAAATAATTAAGATAAATATATTTATTTTTTTATTCTATTCTTTCAAACTATCTTCTACTACGGTTATTTTTTTATTACTCTCAAAACTTTGTATATGAAGTCTCAAAAATATTTTTGAATATGTTTAAATTATTAATGCATTATCTTTTTCAAAAAAAAGAAATATTTTATTTTTTTAAATAATCTCAATAATTATAATACATTTAAAATAAAAATTAAAAATAAACATTACAATATATTATTTTCTGGATGATAATACAAAAAACGAATTTGATAACGAAAATTTTCACTTGAAAATTTTGAATTAACTCATTGAAAACTTTATAAAATAAATTAAAATTTTTAAAGAATTTACTATTAAATTTCAAAGAATTTTTTAAAATTCTTTAGCCTCATACAAAATTTTCAGGCGGTCCAAGAAATTTCAACTTATAATAACAAATTTGCTTTTTATATCGTTATAATCCAGAAAAGACCGTATGATTAACATATCAAAATGCCTTTTTTTTTTAAAAAGCTTCCTTCTTATACAATAAATTGCATATATATATAATTTTTATTTATTTTGAAATAATTAAATTTTTAAAAATATTGAGATAGAATTTTTTGTTTTTCGCTGTTATTCTGATATTTCTGCATTAATTGATTCTTTGCATTTTCATTTCCAGATACAATAGTTCTAAATAATTGCTGAATTTGAGAGAAAGTTTCTGGTGTCAACTTTTTCAAATTCTTGCTCGTTGAAGGCATAGTGAGAAGTTCTGAGAAGGAAACACACGTATTAACGATGATTCCCTGTATCAATTGCTGATTTTCTTGCATTTTTAAAAATATATTCAAGATAGCAACGGCCATATTTTCTGTTTCTGTAACATCAGCAGGCGGGAATGCCTCTATTGCGTTTGATACAGTCTCTATTGGAATTTGAGCGCCAGCCTCTAATAATCTCAAATACAAAACCGCTATATTAGAAAGGCAGGCCTGATAACCCATAGTCTTCCCTTTTCCCTCCAGCCACCACTGGTCCAAAGCCGGTATGAACTGGGAAACAATCTGTACTTGATCTGGAAACTTTTTGATAAAAGCACTCAAAAAGTAAGCCACATTATTACGAAGTCTAACCGCCGCTATTTGGCCGGATATTGACATTAAATATTGAATTATCGCACTCAAAATTTGACTGTCGATATCTGTCATTTTCAACGGTTCTGTAACCGCTCCGATAATGTTAGCAACGACTTCTTCATCGGCCTTTGACATCCATTTGAACAGGATTGAATAGACTTTGTTTGCATCCGGTGGATTGACCCTCAAGTAGACGTCGATGAAGCTGAGCAAGTAAGACGACATCTCGTATTGGAGGTCGAACAAAGCCTCAGGATCGTCATTCAAATATTTTATTTGGCCGGCCAAAATAAGGTCAATTAATTGATGGGTATTTTGGTCGAAGAACTCAGAATTGAGAGGACGACATCTCTTATACAATTTTGAAAGGGCTTCAAAGCAAGATGTCAACAAATCGTCGTCTTCTTTCTCCTTCACAATTCCAATAAGCGCCTCATAAATCGGTTTAACGGCCTCTGATTTAACCGCCAAGAGTCCTTTTGACATGTAAGAGATGTTGATGCAGACCTCGATCATTGTATTCATATCGGAGAACTTGAACAATTGCATGATTTCATCAATCATCGGCTGCACCAAAGTCGTGTCATTGCAGAACTTGATGATTGACGAAGCCGTGTTCATTGCTGTCAGATGAACTTTTTCATCATCAATTGAATTGCCAGAAATCATGTTTGTCAGCAGCGGGAAGTAGTTTCTCACAAATTCTAGCACATCGGAACGATAGGATTTTGCCAGATTAGTCAGAAAAATCAACGCTTGCCCAATGACTCGAGGATCTTCATTGTACGTTAACAACGTGTTCAATATCGGAACGATGTTGGGAAGAAGGCCTGGAAGCAACGATGAATTCTTAGTGAAAAGTGACGATAGAACACTTAGCGAAACCGATTTTTCAGGTATGAAGCTTTCATCGGTTGAGAACAAGATTTCTTCAACGAACTTCAAAACTTCATTCTGAATGTCGTCTGAAACGTCGTTCGATAAAGAAATCACTTTCGAAAGGATCGATAAGTAGTCGTCGTACGAATCCTTCTTTATAAGATTTTGCGTCTTGAACGACCAAAGGTGATTGAATAGACCTTCAACTTCACTGTCACACATTTCACAAAGCGTCAGAAACGCATTGGCCGCAAATCTTCGAATTTGGTCCGATTGGGAGATCAAAAGTGGCATGACTTGCTGCATCAAAGAGACAGAATGATCGGTCATCTCAGATTCATAGAAGTGCTCATTTAAGATGTCAACAATTAAGAGTGCTGTACACAAAACAAGCTCGTTATTTGTCTGAAAAGCAAGGTTAAGTGAATTCTTAACAAGGTCAATTTCATTCATCATTTGGTCAGGCGAATTTCGCATCATTGAAAGGAGCAATGAAAGTGACACAATAAAGCTCGGATAGTCAGGATCTGGGCTCTGATATTTGCTTATCAATTCAATGATTTTGCCCTTGACAAATTGAAAGACTTCTTTCGTACGCTTCGCCAATGAAACATCGAGAAATGTAAGGTAGTCTTCAGGCAGCAATTCCATCTCCTGAGTGACATATTGTATGGCAAGAATAATTAAAATTGAGAGCATGCCAATCAACATTTCTATAGGCATCTTTGAAATAACGGGTTCAAATTGTGTGAGAACTAATCGTCTTTGATCGGCATTTAGTGAATTTTCTGAAATAATCGGATTGGCTGCTTGCCAGAATTCCGTAATTATAGAACCATCATCATTCTTGATCGCTAGGATTTTACTGACAAATTGCCAAAGCTCTGAAAAAAGTTTCGTATTTTGATTATTTATTAGATATTGAGGCGACTTGGAAAGCTCCGGTATTAGATATTGAATGGCTGGTAATACTGAGGAAGAATCTTTCGTTTTTTCACCAATTAATATATGTAATCTAACTGAATTTAAACGAGTTTCGAGATCTTGCGATTGAAGTCCAATAAGAGCCATATTCTTGAAAGCTGGATTCATTTGAACAACTATTTGCTCATGCATTACTGGATAAATTTTTTTTAGGAAAAGCATTGTTAATTGGAGATCAGACTCTTGAAATGAAACACATATTAATCTGATGATTTCATTCCAAAATCCCATGTAACGAAATATATCTGCACAAATATCCGCCATCATACTTAATTCATTGAAAGTTAATTGCATTTGAATTACTTGTAAAATTAATTCTCGTGCTTTTTCTTGTACCTGAGGTTCTAATTGATTCCACTTTTTATTAACAATACTAAGTAAGTTAACTATAGCGCCTTTCCGAATTGAATCTTGTTCTTCATTATTTAAATTTAGAATTAATTGTAAAAATAGTAAAATTCCTTCTGGTTGGTCTCTAACACTCATAACATAACTTTCACTTTGCTTCATTACTTCATAATCAACATTTTGGCCACTGTATAAATTAGAAAGAGCTGCAGAAAAAAGCTCTGGGGAAAAATCCATGAATTAGAGAGAAAATACTGGTCATATAAGAATTGACCTATTAATTTAACCAATTTTAATCGAGAGATTTTCTTTGAATAAAATTTTCATTTGAATTTTTTTTAAGTAAATTATAGAACAAAAATAAACATATAAAATCATTTTATTTAGAAAAAATATCAATATATCAAACAAGTAAGATTGAATTTATTCAAAATATTGAATATATATTTGTTCAAAAACAAAACTAGAAATATCTTTCAAATTAAATAATATAGTTTAATTAAATAAACACAATATTATGAAATCAAAATAATTTTTTATATCTTCAAATAAAAAAATAAGTATTCATTAAAAATAATAATCTAATATATAAACATAATCAAAAAAAAGAAATATTATTAACATATGATCTATCAAATATAGTTTATTTTCAATATAAAACAATTAATATATCATTCTTCCGAATAGTTGAAAACTTCCATTCTTATTTTAATAAGCTCCATCACTTTATTATACAAATCTATTGGCTTATTTTTTAAATTTTCTGTTGCATTGATGACAAAATTGATTATTTGAAAGCATTCTTGTGTGCGACTTTGCTGGCATTCCTGAACAAAATTGATCAGGAAATCAATCATTCCAGGCAAAAAATCAGAATCAATTTCGTTTATATTATCAATTTCAATATCAGGCAAAGAGAAATAATGCTGAATCATTTTGAATAAAAAGAGAATAGTTTCATCATCAATTGGTCTAAATAAAACAACAGATTGAAAGAAGCCGATCAAGTTTTCAATCAAAATTACATTTTCACCTTTATAATTGACCAATTTATTTTTCATACAATTATAGATATCGTCTATGAAATTATAAGCCTTTTCGACACAAATCATTGAGGATAAAGAAACAACCGCCATCAAGGTCAAAATTTCATCATTTTCATCGTTATTCAAAACGGTTATGAAAAATTGAATGACCGATGGAATGTAAGGTACTGAATTTTCTTGGTCAGCAAGGAACAGACGTGAAATAGTAATCAAAACATTCGGCATTGAATACTCAGAAAAAGTTTTCATTAGAATGTTCAATAAAGGAGCAAAAAGTGACGGCAAAGAAAGATCAGGAATAGACAGAAACGTGTCAAAAATATCAATCATTGAATGAACAACCAAATAAACTTTAACTCTATTAAATAAATGCACATAGGTTTCATAAAATAATGAAATCAAACGATAAATTAGATTCATGTCATCAGACTGGCAAATCAATTGAATATTTTTTCTGTTAATTTCTATCAAAAAGTTTTCCAAATATTGAATTGGTATTTGGTCGATGTTCTGAAATATTTGAATGATATTCTCAGCTTGCTTCTCAATTGCCATTTTTGAACATACATTTGCAAATATTTCAAATGACTTATTCACGTTTGGTTCAACGTCTTTCCATTCGTTTTCAAAAATTGAAAGGAAAGGCTGAAATAATTCAATTGGAAGGAAATTGAGAGCCGAAAACGAACACAAGCAGCACAATGCGGCATATCTAACTCGAACATTACTTGATTGCAACTCTGAATATATTGTATTCAAAAAGTTCAAAAATTGAGTGATCACCTCTTTATTTTCTGAGTTGGCCTCAATCAAAATTGAGAGAATGAAAAAATTGATTTCTGTATCGTTGCTTTCATTTATGAATTGAACCAGAATTGGCGTGATCAAATTCGGAGAGATCAAGCAGAAATTCTTAATTGTTTCAATCGCTGCCTGTGAAGGCGTCCACTCAGAATTTCCATCAATTTGATCGTCATTGTAGTCAATTTTTCTTAACAATAATTGAAGCAAAAAAAGTGCCACTTTTTGACCACAAGTGTCAACATAATGATAGATCACATCATTTCCATTTCTGTCGATTTCAATTGTCGCTATTTGGTCCCAGAATGAAATGATTTTGATAAGAGTGCTTGTGTCCGTTACTTGGCTCAAATCATTGCATGAAATTTCCATGATTGTCAGAATCAAACCATTGAAAAAGTTCGTCGAATAAAAATAGTCAGAAATCGATTCAAATAACAGGTAAACGTACGGTTTTATTTCACTATAATTTATCAATGAAAATAACTTTTGAACAACTCTTTCATCACTTAAATAAGAGTCCGATATGAATCGAATAATTTGTCGAAATGAGAGTAAAAATAAAGTATTCAATTCTATTGATTCAGTTTTTAAAAAAGATTCAAAGAGAAAGTTGCAGAGATGAGTAAATGTATCTGCTTCATTTGGAATGTTTATCATAATTGTGGCAATTGAATGAATGCATGATGATAATGTGTTGAAATCATTGGTAGAATTATATAATGTGATAAGTAAGTTGATTGGTGTGTCATCATTATTTACAAGTAATGACTTAATTGAATATCTACAAAATGTTTCTGCAGAAAATATTCGGACTTGCTCAATTTCATTTCCAAAATATTTAAATGAAACTTGAATTACTTTAGGAAAATCATTATAAAAAGGAACATATTTTCCAATAATTAAAAAAGAATAACATATTTGATTTGATGATGGCGTCATATTATTTAATTCGTATATAATTTTTTCAATAAAATCTATTTTTTGTTCATTAATCATATTTAGAACAAATTGTTCAGCTTCTCTTCGATAATTATTATCAGGATTACAAAGAGCTTGAAATAATGAATTTAATGAATCTTTTTCCATATTGAAAATTTTTTTATAAAGGTCAATTTCTTTATAAATCTAAGGTAAAATTTTGACCTAATGGCGTTTATTTATATTCTTGCAAATAAAATCTGTACGTTTAGAGCTTACAAATGAATCTACTTGATGATGACAAATGGGTTGATGCATCTATGGGGCCAGATGAAACAGATATAGATATTGATGACTTTTTAAATGATGTTAAACCGAAAAGTAATTTAAATAATAATATCAATATAACAAAGGTTGATACAAAAAAATCCAATGCACCAGTTCAAATATCAAAAGTAACTAGCGCTAAATCAATCCCGAAAAGTGATTTTTTAAATATTAAAGAATGCGCTAATAAGAATACGATATCAAAAAGTCATTCTTTAAAGTCAAATTGCGAATTTTCAGACTCAGATATAGATTTTGCAGATTTTATGTTTAGTGATGATGAATTTAAAGACGCGAAAAACAACAAAAATAATACAATTCAAAAATCTCCAATAAATAATAATATTACTAGTAATAAAGTTTTAGCCGAACCTAAAAAAGAAGAAAAAACTGTTAATACTATTATAACTAATAATAAACCTCCCGAAAAAATTAATAATACCCAAACTAATAAAAATAATCTCGATGAAATTTGCTTAGCTGATGACAATGACGATTTTGATAATGGCGCATTTGAAATAAGCGATATTTCAACCCCAGATATCAATGAGCCAAAGCCAGCTGATAAAGAAAAGAAAATTGAAAATACTAATCAGGTTTCTGAAAAGAAAGAAACCAAAATCGAAAATTCAAGCCAAGAGAAGATTAAAAAAGAAGAAATAAAAATAGAAAATACTAATCAAGTTTGTGACAAAAAAGAAATGAAAATTGAAAATCAAGAGAAGATTAAAAAAGAAGAAAAGAAAAAAGAAGAAAAGAAAAAGGATCCACTTTTGGCTCTTTTTGATGATCTCGAAAAAAAACAAAACGAGAGTGTTGAAATAGAAATTCCAAAAGTACAGCCCAAAAAAGCAGCCAAAAAACGGAAGAATCCGACTCGACGCCAAGAAACCAAATCTCCTTTAAATATATTAGACGATCTTGACCTTGGTATCTCAATTGAAGAAGATAAAAATCAAGTTGATGATATCTTAATTAATTCACCTAGTCCAAAAAAAACAAAGAAAGCAGATTTAAAAAACAACAAACTCAACAAGATTAATATGGAAATTAAGGTTGAAAAACAAGAAAAAAATCAAAATGCTTTATTACAACCAACCAATCTTCCACCTTTGCAAACAAGAACCATACCATTACAAAATGAAATCATTTTAAAATCAGGTCTTGAAGCCTTTGAGTATTCTTTTATTAATAACTTGTCTTACTTTTTATCAGAATTTCGTTATTCTTTCATCACTCAATTTCAAAACCAAATGCGCAAATGTTTTGAATTTGACTCCCAAATAAACACTTTTTTAATTAATTTTACCCGAGAATTAAATGAAGTCTTTTCAAGTATGTCATATTATCAAAATATTGGCTCACTTTCTTTCACCAACATTGAAAGCGATATAGATTCAGAGTTCAAGCAATATTTATCACTTTCACCAAATCCGAACACGAATAAGAAAGAAAATGACCAATTTTCATTAGAAATAGAAGATTCAATAGAGCCCATTGAAAAAGTTGAATCATTACATTCAAAATTTTCAAATGACTGCCAGAATTTGCTAAGACAACTTTCTAAAGAATCACTCTCATTGAACAACAGTTATCAAGATCTCTCAAATCTTCGAACCATCTCAAAATTGAATGATGTTTCTGAGCTTGAGTCAAAAATCATTCAAATTGACATTGAAAGGGAGTCAATTGAATCAAGATTGAATTACATCAAAGCAAAAAGTCTTGAATCACAAGAAGAATACGATTTCCTTGCTAAATATGACAATGATCCTAGATCGAATAGAAACGAATTCAATGAGTTGCTTCAAAATTTGAAAGATTTTCAAAAAAAGGGAAGTTTCAATTCAAATCACAAATTCAAAACGATAATCGATGAAATATGCGATTTAAGCTCTCAAATAACATTTCACTCAAATTCATTATCGAACAAACTTTTTCAATCAAATAAACCTCTCAACCCAAATAACGGTTATTTCATGGGTAACAACTACAATAACAACATGAGCAGTGCAACCATTGGATACTCGTTCGATTGCTCTTCCTACACTTCTTCAAATGAAATTGTTGAAGAAGTCAGAAGCAGACTGAATCGAGTGAAAAAAATGAGAGAAGAGACAATCGCTGATCTTCGTAGATTTGAACCAAATTACAACTTTCCTCTCGCTGGTTTTTAAATCAAGTTGACCCTCATTTTATATATGAATGTAAGTAAACTGTTTGTTGAAATAACAAAATTTTTATTTTTCCTATTTAAATGAAATTGAATTAATACTTAAAAGGTAAAGTTGGTTTATCTAAATTTTGAATACTTTATTTATTGAAAAAGTTCAAAAGTCAACCTTACCTTTAAATAAGATTTGATACAATTATGAATATAAAAATCTAAAGTTATATATAAAAAATTAGCTTTTACTGATGATAGAATTCTTTACTTTTTGAATGATTCTTTTATAAAATGATATGCCAAAAAACCTTGAAGACGTTGATTTGGATCTGTATAACAGTCTTCAAAGTTTGCTCGTCAGCGATGTAGATTCATTATGTTTGACTTTTACATCAAATGACAACGAGTTTGGTGTTTGTAAAACAGTTCCTTTGAAAGAGAATGGTGAATATATTGATGTGATAAATGAAAAAAAAACGAATACATCCAACTTCTGGCCAATTATAAATTGAAAGTTTCAATTGAAGAGCAAGTGAAAGCTTTTTGTGAAGGCTTTGATTCATTGATTTTAAATTAAGATATAAAAATATTCAAACGAACTCGACTTGTTAATCTGTGGAATGCCAACAATCGACGTGAAAGATTTCAGAGAGCATACGGAATTCATTCATCCTTACACAGCTGAAACGCTAGTTGTGAAGTTTTTCTTTGATACTATTTCGAAGTGGAACAAAGAAAGAATGGCAAAGCTGCTGCTCTTCATGACTGGATCATCAAGAGTTCCTGCAAATGGTTTCAAAAGATTATGTGAAATGAGCGGACAATCGATGAAAATTGCAGCCGGAGGAGACAGATGTCTGCTGCCTGTGGCAAGAACTTGCCTTAACCGGATTGACTTACCTCTTTATGAAAGTGAAGATGAATTAAACGAAAAATTAACAAATGCAATCAAAAACTGTGATTCATTCGAAATTCGTTGAGTCATTCGAGAACAAAACGCTCTTATCAAGAAATTAGAGTTTAAAATTCGTTAAAATCACTAACATTTTTAAAAATAATCGGGTTTACATAATAGTCAAAAATAGTGTTGTTAATAATCAAATCAAAATTGTTAAGAAAGTCAATCATGATGTACAAGAGTTTTATCAACACGAAATTGAAATTTTGTTTATTTCAAATCCCAGATCATAGTTTAGTGCTTCACATATAATTATTTCAATACAAGAAACAGGTAATAAAGCAGAAGTTTAGAAATATTTTGAAAAAGCTTGTTATAACACGTATGATTTTATTTTTTTTTTTCCTCAAAAAATAATCACGATTGTCATAATGTAAATCACTCAGCTTTAAATTCTCAAAATTAACATTCAAAGCTTTTATTTTGTTCAATCACAACTATTAAAAAATTGCAAATAATATATATTAAAAATGAAATTTATTATTTATTTTATTGGCTTTCATTCAAAGCTTTCTAAAAGATCGATTATTTTAGAATCGTTTGTGCATTGCATAGGAGTGTTTCAAAAGCTTGTATAAAAATCATTCATGAAGATAAAGTGAACTTTATTATGTTATAAAATCAAAATTTCGTTTTTAACATTGACATCAATATTTTTCTGACGCAATAAAAGCTTTATTACCTTAATATTTTTCTGTTCAACGGCAAGGTGCAATGCAGAATTTATATAAATAACGATTAAATAAAATTTTGTATTTACAATAAAAAAATACTGTGTTGAATTCCATTAAAAATATAAATTTATTTCTTTATAAAATTATTTAATGTTTAGAACTATATATAATGAAAATAATAATTTTGTAAAAGATAATATAAATTTTATTGATATATTTGTCAAAATTTTATATAATAGTTTTATTTCAAATGTTATTAATGATTATAAAATTGTGAATTCCATTGAATGATTTGAAAAGAAATTTTATATGCTTGTAAAAAAATAGAACCACGTCAAATTATATAAAATATGTAATTTCATTAAATAATTTAACAATTGAATTTGATCAAATAATTATATTTGAATTGTATTAGAATAAATGAACTTTGAATTATATGAAATTATTTTATTTTTAAATATCATAAGAATGTTAAATGACAAACGACATTTAAATGATTCAAATTAAAATAGTATTCAATTAATAATTTTATAATTTTATAAAATTATAATTTAGAGTTAATTTGGCATTTATTAACATCAACTTTATCATTTGATAATAAAATGCGCATGATATCCATATTATCAGCTGTAACGGCCATATGTAAAGCAGTTTCATTAAAATAAAAGTCAAAATTTCATTCAAGTAAGTGATGTTAGAATTATATAAATAAAAAAAGACGAAATCTTATCAAATCATTGAAATGGAAACATAATAAAAATATAACTTGATGAAATTCCATTAAATTAATCAAGTTCAATTTTATCAAAATAAATACGAAATAGCATTGAAAATATATATTGAATTTTATTTAAACATTAACACTAAAATTTGATATGTTAGGTTGTTAAAGTAAATAAAATGAAATTCCATTAAATCAAGTTTATTTAAAATTGAATTGAATTTTAATATTTCAAATTCGATTAAAATCAAATTTATTTGAATTGAATTGAAATATTTGTTTTAAATTGAATAAATTCACATCTTTTTTGAACATAATTCAAAAGGATAATAATAAATACTATGCAAACGATCAATTTGAAATATAATTAATTTAAAATTAAAGTGAAATTTTATTTGAATTCATGAATAAAATTGTATAAATATTCATTGTTTTAAATTCTGATAATGTTAACATCAACATTGCTACAAGACAATAAAAGTTTTAAGATTTCGAGGTTTTCATTTTCAACAGCAATATGTATTCCTGCTTCATTAAAACACAAATAATGAAAATTTCATTAGAAAACTAATAAAGGAAATTATATTAAAATCATTAGTTAAAGAATGTTATTAAAACTTACTTAAATTCGAATTGAATTGAATTATATAAAAAAAATTTCATTAAATTATTTTTTTTTTCAAAATTGAATTAAATTTATGATTTTTAAAATAGCAAATGCATTGACGTCAGTTCTATCGTATTCAAGCAAAAGATGAACAATTTCCAAGTTTCCTTTTTGAATTGCAGCATGTATAGGTGCATCGTTTAAAAATCAAATAAAAAATGTTGTTAAATATTAAATTTAGAAATTCTGTTGAAAATATTGATATCAAAATTGTATAAAATTTAACAATTCATAAAATTGAATTTAAACATATGAATTAAAAATTTTGTAAATTATATAAATATAGAACTAAATTGGATAAAACAATTTGAAACTCTATTAAATTACTTTTGAAACATTGGAGTTACCATCCGTATGAGGAAAAAAAATATATGAAATTGTATAAAAGCATGACAAAAAGAAATAATAATTTGGTTCACATCAATCCCTGGACTTTCTAAAAGTATTTTTGCAATTAGATAATAATCATACTTACATAATTGATAAAACGAATCCTTGTCAAATAATTTCTCCTCCATAAAAGCGAAATTATAATGTGAAAGGCATTTATTGAAAATCGAGCGCATTTTGCCACCTTTATTTTTCATATATTTTGTATTTATATAATTTGCAAGTTCGTTGTGATGACATGCAATTGCAATTTTAAGCAAATCTTCATATGAATTATTTTTTGGTTTTATTTTCTTTTCTTCAAGAATATGAATTATTTCGGTATTGTTGCCATGAATTGCATTTGCCCACAAATCATCTGTCAATTTGCAACCGTTTTTTTGTAAATATTTGAAAATTTGAATTGAACCAAAAAATGCAGCATACTCAATCAGAGAAATATTATTCATAATATATAAGGTTTTATAAAAGTTTAAAAAAATGTTTGTTTCATATATTGATGGTTCTAATTTTGAATTTAATAACATTTTTTTTTGTGTTACGTAGTTTATGAACTCATCAATTAAATCATTTCGTATAATTCGGCAGATTTCGTTGTGATTTTCGCCAATTTTTCGTTTTTCATTGAAATCTTTTGGAATTTTTTCTTCTTTCTTGAGTTGCGCACTGGAATCTCTATTAACTCCTATCTCATTGAAGGTGATTTTATCTTCTGGCTTTAAATATGATTTGATTTCGGGATAAAAATAATAATTATATTTACTATGATGAAATCTGAAGGTTTGCATTTGTTGAACAATTGATCGATTAATTTCAATTATTTTTTCTTCAAAAAGAAATAAAAGAATTCTTTTGTTGTACTTGAAAATATTGAAAATTTCGTTATTTGAAAAATATTTTTTGATGCTGTTTTGTAATAATTTTAAAATTGATTCAATTTTTTCAAAAAAGTTCGAGCATCGGTAATGGTTGTTTGCAATCTTTATCAGAAGATGAAGTAATGATTTGAAATCATGCTGATCTTCTAAAATTTTTTGATCTTCGATAATTTTTTTAAAATTTTCATAATTTTCTTCGATCTGTTCGTTATCCTCCAAGTATTGTAAAATACAACTCTGAATTGCATTCATTTTTTCCAAGTATTTTTTAATTTCTTTTTTGCTCATCTTTAATTTTGTTTATTATATAAAAATATTTTTGAATACTTTATTTCTCTCAAATTTGATTTGAAAATAACTTACTTATTTACAATATCTTATTTAAAAAAATACTAAAAGCATATTCTCCTAAGTATAAAAAATTAAATTGAATGTGTCAAATTCTAGTTTTCCAATTTATTTTGTGTATTGAATTTTAATTCTCTTCATTTAGGTTTGTTATTCTCAGAGATTTTTTATTAACACCATTGATTTAATATAATAGAATTTTTAAAAAACTATTATCAATGCTCATGAATGGATAATGAAATGTTATATAATAAATGCTTGTGAAATGTGATATAATAAATATTTGTGAAATGTGATATAATAAATATCTGTGAAATGTGATATAATAAATATTTGTGAAATGTGATATAATAAATGTTTAAGAAATGAGATATAGTAAGTGTTAATGACTAATGAAATAAAAAATAGATAATAAAAATATAACCTCATCCTCATCAAAATTGTTTCTCATTCAATTATTAACTACTTATGGACTGCCTACTGCATTATAGACATATTCGTATTACATAGTAGGTGGTCACAAAAACGAAAACATAAATATAACCATAAATGTACTTACTACGTAGACACAAAAACGATAATCAAAAATAATGTTCACAAAAATGACAACGATGAAAACAATTTCAAAAACACACTCAACAATCACTTTTTCACATCACCTCTTTTTGTATAGATTGCTTTGGGAGGTTCAACAAATCGTACTTTGACAAAGGAATGATGATACGTAAAATGTGGAGAATGAGCGATGTTCTTAAAAATCCTTCTTTTCATTATACTAGAGTGGTATATAAAACGATAATCCATTTAGCAACGAGTTTTCATTGAAAGGTGGATGATCGTTTTATATACATCTTTACTTACTTAATTAATATATAATTTAACTATACAATGAATCTTTGGCTATTCAATGTTTTTATGATATTATTTAAATTTGATTAAATCATTTTTTTTTTTGTAAATATTATCCATGGGTTTTTGGAGCATTTTAATTTTCCACCGCCTTAATTTCATTACTATATATATAATAGAAATTTGATATTATCAATGCTTTTAATTAATGATTTCACATTAGAGAATACTAAACGATTTAAACTTTTTCTTCAAAATCATTCATAAATGGATCTTCCACTCTTTTCTTTCCTGGCACATTAGGTATAAACACCAAATTCTCTTCAGAATTATAACTTGGTGCCCTTAAGTTGGAATTTGTTGCCGTATCTTGTTGCATTTCAGCAGAAACATCATCAGTTCTATAATTATTTGATAATCCATTTCCATTATTTATTCGTTTTAGAAGGATTACAACAAAGATTATCAATGCAATAACAGCAATTAATTATTTAGTTATTTATTGGTGTTATAATCTAATTTTCATTTTAACCTCCGAGTCAATTAATTATATTTATAAATATAACATTCATCAATGCTTTGATATTTCCTAAAATTATAATTATAAATACTTACTTATTACAAAAATATAGTTAATATATATAATATATGTATTAATATTGAGATAAATTTGTTTCTAGAGATGAAAAATAAACTATTGAAAAATTCAATTCATTTTAGTAATGAATAAAAAAGAAATTGCTAGCAATAATTTATCAGCACCAAATAAAACAAATCTTAATACAACTCAAGATATTCCAATCATTACAAATAATAAATCTTCTAATGTCGACCAATCAAAAGAATTAATAATTATTAAGAATAATACTCCCAACTCCTCATCAGCACAAACAAAAGATATTTCTAGTCCACATTCACCACAAACCAACCAAAATGGCCAACCTTCACAAAGCCCTATTGTCATTTCTTTTGCAACGAAAAATAAAAAAGATATAATTATACAGAAAGGACAAAACCAACAACGAAACATAAATATCTCTGATTACAAGCCATCACCAAAACCGCCAAACAGCATTCAATTTAAATTTAGTCCAGAAGAACTGGAAAATCAAAAAATTGCCGATGAAAACCGTCAGATTGTCAAATCAAACAAATTTCACATCACAGAATCAGAAACGATAGACGAAGATGAGCACATTCAAACCAAGAAGAGGCTGATTGAAAAAGTTGCAACCCACCAAAACACATCAATTTTTGTCAAAAAAATTTCAACAATTGAAGCGACGATAGAAATACATTCAAATTTGAAAGAAGACGAAAAACAAACAAAGAAGATTTGCGTACTCAATTTCGCCAATCCATTCAAACCTGGTGGCGGTTATTTAAACGGTCGAATAGCACAGGAAGAGACTCTTTGCCGACAGACGCTTTTATATCCAACTCTCGAGCACAGCAGGATGTACGAGTTCAACAAATCAGATCAGATGAATTCAATTGAATACGATACGATGATTTACTCACCAGATGTGCATGTTATACGAGATGATAGAAATCCAATATTGAATGATAATATATTTAGAATAAATGTCATTTCTGCACCTGCTGTTGACAATAGAAAAGACATTTTGGATCTTAGCAAGGCCGAATTCGTGATGGAGAGAAGAATAAGAAAAATTATTTCAGTGGCAATTGATAAAAAAAACGATTTTATTGTTTTAGGCGCTTTTGGATGCGGAGTTTTTAGAAATGACCCAAAAGTTGTGTCCAGAATATTCAAAAAAGTGCTTGTTGATGAAAATCTTAAAGATTATTTCGAATCTGTGGTTTTCGCTATATATAAAAATGATGAAAATTATAATGAATTTGAAAACACTTTCGTATAATGATATTAATGTTAATTTGCTTTTACAATTTTTGTTTATTAAAATGAATTCTCATACTTTTTTTGGTAAAGTTTTATTTTTATCTGTATAAGATATTCATTTTTTAATGATAAATAATATGGCATGTCTGAAATGCTTTCTTTCTTTTTGTGTTTGAATAATCTGATATTTGATTATCTGAATTTTCACTTTTTTCTTCATTTATTTAAACTTTAAATATAATTAAATCACATCAATATATATATAGAAATGAATATTCATAAAGTATCGATATAATACCACTTGCTTATCTGGCCGAGATGTTTAATGCTCTCAATAATTGAATCAACAATTGAAAATATTTTCAATTGAAATGTTTTATCGTAATAGAAAAATTGAATGTATTCTTCACAATTTTTAATCGCATATGAAAACTAAATAATTAATTATTTTTATGTCGATTGGAGGGATAGTTTTAGGAATTATTTTTATATTACTCATATTATTTATAGCATACAGACTGTACATATATAAGAAAGGTCTTCCTCTCAATATTTATTTCAATCCAAATTCAAAAATCGCTCCACTAGTTTCCACAATTCACACTATTACCCAACGTTATCACCCAACGCCTTGGCTTTTCAATGGTCACCTTCAATCGTTATATTCAATGCAATTCCGCCCATTCAAAAAATTCAAAAATGAACGTGAGCGTGTTACATTCCCAGATGGAGGCGAAGGAATCATAGATTGGTTCCACCCTACAGTTGAGGTGACTGTTCAAGATGGAGATTCCAGCTATCCTAAAAAAGATGATATTATAGTAATACTTCATACTCTTGGAGGTGGATCTCGTGAAAAAGTAATTAATTACTTTGGAGTTGCATGTGCCAAAAAAGGCTATACCGCTGTTGTACTCAATTGCCGAGGTTGTGCCGGCGCAAAATTTACTACAAAGAGAGTTTACAATAGTTTTGAAATTGATGATTTCAAGCATTCAATTGATAATCATGTCAAAAAGAGGAATCCTCGCCACATTTTCATGGTTGGCTTTTCAATGGGTTCTCAACAATGTACAAGATATGCAGCAGTTTACCCAGATGACCTTACAGCAGTTGTTGGTGTCTCTCACTTGATGGACCTTACTAGAGCAACAAAACAAATTGACACATTTCCAGTAAATCGTTTTTATTTACCAAATATCATTGCAAGCCATCGAAGACTTTTGAAAAAACAACCTTATTTAGATCCAGAATATGCCAAAAAGTTGATGAAAATCGATTCAATGGTTGAATTTGATGTAGCATACACAGCTCCATCAGTTGGAATGGAAATTAACGAATTTTGGAAAAATGTTTCGATTTTTGATAAAATTCCGAGATTTGGAACTCCAATACTCGAACTTGTAGCTGAAGATGATCCATTTACAAATAAAGATTTCTTCCCAATTAAAGAAGCAGAAATGGATTATAATCAATTCATGCTTCTTGTTACTGTAAAAGAAGGAGGACATTGTGGATTCATCGAGGGACTAGATGGTGAACATACATTTGTCGAAGATCTTGCTTTTGAATGGTTTGACAAAGCTTCTAAAATGAAAACTAAATAAAGTTGATATAATTCTGTCGTATAAATTATTATTTTTATTTTGTTTCAAATTATTTTATTTTGATTAAAAATAATTATGGTAAGTTTGAAGGATTATTTCTTATATGGTATATTGGAGCTTTGAAATAAATAACACAAAAAAATTATTCAAAAACAATAAATCGATTAAAATACATATAATAATATGAATTCGGTATCGTCGAACGGTTAAGACAAGTGGTTTTCAACCTCAAAACCGGGGTTCGACTCCCCGTACCGAAATTTTTTTGAATACTTTTTTTCATAACAAATCTCCAATATAATAAAAAAAAAACTTATTAATGTTTTTTTTATTAAAAATATATTATTTTAATGTTTTACCAAATTACAGGGAGAGGATCTGTCAGTGGAGAATCAATAGAATCATAATCAATATTGAGTTTTATATCATTTTTGAATAAATTCCTTTTATATTCAACTGAAACAGACTCATCTACTGCATGCTTTTTGATAAATTTATCAAATTTCTTTCGTTTTATTTCCAACTTAAAGAATTTAATATCTTTAATTCGTGAAAGTTCTGTTCTACTGTTTTTGTTAATGCTCATACTGATTCTTTCATCAAAATTTTCATAATCATTTGTTATTTTAATCCATTTTTCAACCAGGTACGAGTCAGATCTCGTCATATATGGAGAAATCAAAACAATTTTATTTTCATTTGATATTCTGTAATCAAAAAAAGTTTTTGATATGTCAAGAATCTGTCCTTTAAAGATATATATTGAATCACATGGATATACACGGCCCAATATTGATATACTATTCATTGCATTCAATTTAATGTGCCTTATTCGAACACATGGCTGATAAACATATATTGTCATTATCATAGATCGATCATCAACTTGTTTAAATAAGGATTCATTAAATTGTAGATTACTATTTATTTCCTTATTTTCTTGATTATGGCTATGTTTAGCTGCTTGCATAAATAAAAACTGTGTAATTTCTGACCAAAAAAAATTGAATTCATTAAATGTCATGTCTCGTTATATCCTGAAAACAAAGTGATGTGAAAGACATTTTTACATATTAGTGCTTTAAATATTTATTTTATGATTGCTAATGTTTTGCTGAAATATTTTTTGTTGGAGAGTAAAGCTGAATTTAGAATTGAGAGGAAATCATGTAAAGTTCTCAATTTTGATTTTTTAATATTCTTTATAAAAAATTAATATATAATGCTTAAATTCTCAATAATCATATTATGCACTTGCTATATTTTTTCAGATTGTAAAATATTCGGCTTCTTACCTTCTTCTTAAAATGCTTTTTTTTCAATTTCAAAAATATTTTGAAGACTCAAAATATACAAATATATGTTTTTCATATTGAAAAATTGGAATATAATCATTATTTCTCATTTGGCTGGATTTGAAAAGATATTTACATTGAAGATATATTTTTATGTAATCTGCTTAAATAATCAATTATATTTCATGTTGTTTATTTATGAAAACTATGCGGTTTATTTATGGAAATAAATAGCAGTTTTTTATAACCTAGCATAAAATTACGTATTTAATATCAAGAGCTTTCCGGTAGAAGCTTTTTTATTTTTTTAAGCTATAATTATCTATTAAAATTTTTTAAATTTAATTTAAATACAATATTCTTCAGGTGCGTTTTAAGATATTCCTGTTTTTTTAAATCTGAATAAGCTCAAGAAAATTTTTTTTTTTCAAATTTAATAACTTTACAAATGCTGTTTGTAAAGTTATGAAAACTCATACAATTTAATAAATGGAATAAAAAACTACAGCTTTTTTTTATTTTTATTTTATTTATAATAAAATAGGATTATTTAAAGTTAACGCAAAAGAGATTAGTTGAGACTTGATTTTTCTTTTCAAATTGTTCAATTGATTGAATATAATTGTCGATTTCTTGAAGATCTTGCTTAGATGTAATTCCATCAATGAGGAAGCATTTATTTTTAGAGATAACTTCAAATATAAATGATGCTGTTGGTCGTTCTGAAGGATTTGGACTGAAGCACTTCTCAAAAAGTTCTTTATATTCTTTAGACATACCTTCTGGTAATACTGGAAAAGTACCATCTATAACCTTTGTCTTCAAATAAACGGGAGATAATTTTTTAGAGGGATCTGTTTTCAATTTAAATGGCTCAACACCTGTAACTAGTAAGTAAATCATACGACCAAGTGCAAATACATCAACCTTTTCATTGTATAAGCTATAATTTGGTACAAAAAGTTCTGGTGCTTGATAATATGCTGCGTCATCTCTTAAAACTGTTTTCGGTTTATCGTGTTTAATATCAAATTCTCGTGATGTACTGAAATCAAAAATTTTTGGATAAAAATTATCATCAAGCCAAATAGAATTTGGATTTATGCTTCGATGAAGAATTTGTTGACTGTGGAGAAAACGAAGTGCAGCAGAAATTCCTAAAATACATATTTGTCGTTTAACTGGTGGTAAATTAAGATGCGAACTTCGAATATGGCTTTGAATTGACTTATTTTTAAAGTATTCAAGAAATATAATAGGATTTGGCTGGTATTCTTTCTCATTAAAATCATCAAACTTTATTTTAGTATTGTATAAATCTAATCCTTTAAATTTTACAATCGCTGGGTGATTTAACGAATTCAGAATTAAAGCTTCGCGAAGAAGCGAGAGTTGTCTATACCAGCGGCTTTCTTGTACAGAATCTTCACCTTTATCTTCTTCTTGAAGGGCTGATGGATCAAAAACTTTGCATATAACTTTTTTATTCGTACTGGCTTCAGTTGCTGTACAGAATCTAACTGCTTCAGTTCCATTATTAATATAAAGTTCATCATCATCATCGTCTTCAGCAAATGTTCCGTACTTTATAAAAAGATCAGAAAAATCTTTGTTATTATTCATATTACAAATTGATTTGACCAATTGGTTATTTAATTGTATTTTACAATATGGTAATTTTGACAATATCTCAATATAGTATTGAAAACAATTAATTACTATTTCTTTTATAATATTTATAAATTATATTATATCAAAAATGTTCATATACAATGATAGTATAATTATTCATATCGTGTATTTCATTGTAGTAAAAAGAGGTAAGGAAAATAACTTTTGTGAGAAATTGTGAGAATTATAAAAATGTAATTATCTTATTATATTAAATAAGAAAAGATATATTTTACATAAATATAAATTTTATGTAAATATATTAATATTAAAAAAATTATATTTAAAAAAATTTAAGGGAAATGATTAAATATTAGTTTTTTTTTTTAATTTCAAAGGAAAAGTTAATAAATTAGACTTTTTGAGAAAAAAAATCTAACTCTTTTTGTTTGTTTGGAATGAAGTATTGAAAATTGAGTGAATTTCGTTATGGTTGAATTTTAAGAGATTTACTTCGGTTATTTGTTTAATTGAGATCTGTCAAAATTTATTCAATTTCATAAAATCTGTGTATCTTCGAAAATGATTTATTTTTATAATATTTTTAACTATATTTCATATAGATATATATATGAAATAATTTATATGAAATTAATTAAATGCAGCAATAATAGATTTTTTTTTAATACCCAATTTAGTAAAAACATTGGCGAAATAATATGCTTAATTAAATTTTTATACCAATTTCAATTTATACCTGACAAAAATATAAATATTATAACTTTTTAATATGCTTGCTATTTTGAGAACCAATATCGAAAACTTTGCTTTTAAACATCTGATATCCGATTATCAGTTTGAAAATCTGATATCGAGATTATCAAGTCTGAAAATTGATATGAAAAGAAATATAATTACCGAGATCGCATTATCTCAAACATATTTATCTTTTTTTATAATGAATATTTTTGATATAAAATATTAAAATATAAATAATAGAATATATATATGTTTATTTTTAAAATTAAAATAAAAAAAATACATATTTTTATAATGGATATTGGAGATTCATCAGTTTACTTTGAGTTGTGTATGATACTCAAAAGATTATAATGCATATAATTATAATTATTTATTTATCATTCAATTTGAGTGATTCAATCACTTCTCTATTTGAATTGCATATATTTATATATCCTAATAATATATATATATTATTATTATTATTTTTATTCATTTTATGATTTCAGACCGCTTTCAATACCATCAACTAAATATGAAAATTCTTGTTTGTTAAGATGGATGTCTGGATTAATTCCATGTTGTGAAATTATGCTAACAACTTGGCCTGGCGTGAGATTAAGACCTAATAATCTGAGAAATAAAAGAACTTCATCGAGATCAAGTGTACCACTGTCATCTTGATCAAGACTTTCGAAAACCATATTATAAAATTCTGTTTTATTAATTCTGTATAAGCCAAGAATCTCCAAAAACTTCTTAAATTGATTAAAATTGATTTCAGATTTTCCTCGACCAACTAAAAGAATACAAAGCAGAGAATATTGTTCAGGCATTTCAAGCATTCGGCAAAGAACTTTAAGTTCGTTCTCATCTAGTAAGCCGTTTTCATTTTGATCAAGGTTGGCATATATTGCCATAACTTCTTCTTCTCCTTTATTGCATGTATAAACTCGGTATGACGACATAGGTTACTATTATGAAATTTTTCAATGGTTAATTGGTCGATAAAGAATCAATAGTTTTTTTCAATGAAAAAAGTTTTTATCCATAAAAATCAAATATTTTTTTTATTTTCTATACTTTCTTGTATTTCTCTATGGAGTGTTATTCTTCTATAGCTTTCATCCCAAAGTTCCATTTTCTCAATTATTGGGTACGCAACATCATAATTGTCATCCAGCCATTTTATCAAGACACCTTTATGTCTTTTGATAAGTCTGTCCATTTTTATTTCTGTATTTTCAGCAATTATATTAGATATGCTAATCAATTCATTGTGTGAAATTCCTGTTCCAAATTTGGTTATTATAACTTTCATTATTTTTGTATTTTTTGGATCAAAACCTGATAAATATTTTTGAATTTTTTGAGTATCTGACGTATTTTTATCTGATTTATTATATTTTTTCGTTTTACTTAACATTATCAATGAAGTGAGTATCAAGTAAAAAATTTTTAAAAAATTTTCAAAATTTCTTATTCAAAACGTTTAGAATTTTGCAACGTCGTTTGAATTTTTTTTGAAATGATAAATAGCTTATTAACCAAATATACAGGAATAGGAGTAGAGAAAACAAAAGATCAGAATTATTCTGAAGCTAAATTAGAGTTGAAAAAGATCGCAGATAGTATTAGTAATTTTGATCAGTTAATTAATTATGTAGTGCAAATTGAAGAAACTCTACAAAAACTCTCTGATGCATCAATAAACTTAGCAGAAGATATTGATCATTTTTTTTCCGATGCTCCTGAAGAACAGCAATATCGAGCAAAAACTCATTTAAATTTTTCGATACATTTTTCAGCATTAACCAGTAATTTTTTTATTCCACGCACTGAAGCAAATGTTTTTTCATTATTAAAACAACTTAAAGAAGAAGTAAATGAACTAACTCAACTCAAAGAAACTATTAAATTATTAAGATTTGAATATGACAGATATAGAGCAATTGTTAATTATTTATCTGATTCAGCCAAAATAGAAGAGAAAGATATGAAAGAAGCTGTCTTAAAAATGAACCAGAATTACCAGCAATATTACAGTCAAAAAACGCAGTTTATTAACGCTGTAAATAACCTCAAAGAAAACCGTGAAATTATATTCAAAAGGCCACTTCAAAATATGATATGCTTAACATCGCAATATATGATGCAAGTTTTTCGTGAAGTTCAGAAATATAGAACAACTTTCCCGCCTGAATTGTTCGTTCCAAAAAATAATATAATTGAAAAGAAAAATGATGAAAAAGAAAAGTGACATTTTATTTGGTCAATAATAATCTAATTAATTTTTTATATGTTTATTCGCTATATTATGCCATGCTTTTTTTTTGTATTAAAAAAAAAATTTTTTTTAACTACTTCAATTTATTTTTCATTATGTGTTTTGCAACTTTTTGTGTACTTTACATAGCTCAAAAAGTTATACCTATTTTTTATTTTTTAAATAAATCACTTGATTAATCCCCTAACTGTTGATGGTCAACTTTCAGTTGAAAAAGCGAACTAGCTGATGTTAATTCATATTATATTTTCCAAAAGAATGTTTTTATTACACGGTCGTTTAATTATATTTTGTCCTTTTTTATTACAATCGAATAGTTTTACAATTAATCTCTATGAAGAAATATTAAGCGCTATTACACATAGATGTTATATATTTGTTTAAATTGAAAGATAATTCGATGTATCATGAAAAAATTCATTTTTATTTTTTTGATTAATTTAATGAAAAACTCACTCTGTATGGAAGAATTTCATATTTATTATGATATAATATACCCTTAGAAATTAACTGTCATTTTTTTTTTTTTTTTTTTACGGAATAAACGTACGAGTAAACGTAAGAAGAAAATTTTGGAAAATTTTCTCACAAATAATATTATTTTCTCTCTCAAAATCTGACAATTCTAGTAGTATGATGAAAAGGGTGATTTTAGGACTAAGTCCCAAAACCCCCCTTTTTGCATCCCGCGCCTAGTGAAAGTACAACTGTCAAACTTTCGGTACAATTCTTATATCATTTTCATATATGATCTACAACAGGCGTGATTTTTCAAAAATTACACTCAGACTTGTTTTCAAAATCGAAATTTACATCATCGAACTCAAAATCATGAACTTTTTTGATGATCTCAAATTTATCGAAATACATATGCGAGATAAATTTCTGAACTTTACATATGTTTTCAATACTGTTTTAATATTTGATCTGAGGTAGGTGATTTTAGGACCTGTATTGCGCATAAGAACTTTTCAATACTTATTCAAATTTTTTACCTTGCCACGTGGATAGATATTTTTTTTCGTTATTTTGTGCTTATTCAAAATTTACCTTGCCACGTGGATAGATATTTTTTTTCGTTATTTTGTGCTTATTCAAAATTTACCTTGCCACGTGTCATGATAAACTTCTGAAATTACCTTGCCATTCTGCTTTTGTATTCTTTTCATTACTTATTCAAATTTTTTACCTTACCACGTGGATAGATATTTTTTTCGTTATTTTGTGCTTATTCAAATTTTTTACCTTGCCACGTGGATAGATATTTTTTTTCGTTATTTTGTACTTATTCAAATTTTTACCTTTCCACTTGCCAAGATAAATTTTATTTCCAAATCTGAAAATAAAAAATGTCGGCCCTTCTATATTTCGAACCATGTAACTTTGCACTTATGAAATACCACTGAGCTAGGATTTCAATTATGATTTCAATTATGATTTTAATATTTGAAATTCAATTCTGAAAAATCAAAAATGAAAAAAACATGATTTCTAAAAATTTCTGTTTTCATTTATTAAACATAATTTTTGTTTTTCATTTTTTTTATCAAACATAAACAACACAAATGACAAAACTAGAGGACACACCTACGCCAAAATTATACGAACTTTTGAGCATGATAGAAAATGAGAAGATAACAGAAGGCGATCTCGATATTGACAGCAAGGACGAGCTCATAGATATTATCGCTTTTGATATTCTACAACTTGGTTACAATGGTGATAACAATTATGAAGCTATGTTCTGGTTCATGAAAGGTAGAGAACAAACGAAAAACACAAATGAAGTCCCAAATGTTCCTCCTCCAAGAGAAATTCCACGCTATATCGACAATAATGATTATTACTTTTTGAAGAACATCAAGAACAACATATGGAGGAGGGTCACTAAGGATGATTCTTTTGTGAAGATAACTTATAACGATTTCATTAAGCTTAAGGACGAGCAGGAAAAAATAGTGGACGCAATTATGAAGAAACTTTATGATTCCCCTGAGTATTGGCATATAAATTTCGAGCAACTTACGAACAGAGGTAGAGAATTAATATTTCCTGCTCTTCATAATTTCTTTAACACTATTGTCAAAAATTTCTCTGTCACAAATCAATATAAGCTCAGGTTCAAAGTCAATAATGAATGGCGCACTTTGCCTCTCACTTCTGAAAACTTCAACAAGCTTATGGAAAACTTTACGAAGAAACATTTTATATTCGACATGGATGATGTCAAGCCTGAGTACTTTTATGAGAAGGGCAGTATGGAACTCCCAGAATGGTCTCTCTTTTCTCAGCTTATTTTCAGCAAAACCAAAAATGTCAGAAGTAATGCAGATCGCGGAGGTTCATTCTTTCAATTCTTAGTCAAAGAGAGCTGCCCAAAAGAGATAGTAAAATACCTGACTCGCCTACAAATTTTCGACAATCTTGCTAACAACAAAGGTACACAACGAAAAGAACTTGATGACTGTTGTTTCATATATGCTCTTCAACAAACAGGGTCCTATGATGAAGAAACCTTAAATCAAATGCGGCTAAGAATCAACAACAGATATCTCTCCAATTCTGCTATCAACAATCTATGTCAGGAATTTAAGATCCACATCAGCGTTTCTTACATAAATGAAGACGCGAATTCCAAAAACAAAAAGAAATCAATAGGGAAGAATTCATATATAGGAGTCGAGAAAGCTGAGCCAAATCGCACTCACAAATTCAACATTTACGAGAAACACTACTTTATAGAAGAAAAGACTCCCTTTTCCACATACTACATCAATAATCTCACTTCTCTTACACCAGACAAGTATAACATGGAGTACAAGCAAGGACACTGGATAAAGGCTAGGTATTTCATAAGTTCTTCCAATTTAGTACGCACACTTATGAAGGAAAATTATTTCCGACCTTTAAACTTTGGAGATGGCTGTATTCTCAAAACTGTTTTCAACGATGATATCAAGAAGGATGTTTCTAGAATTAACTTAGAATATGATGAAAAGTCCTGCACCCAACTTATAAAGCCCAGAACATTTAAGAAGAAGGGAGGAGAGGAGAAACAAGGCGAAAAGTCATATTGGTATTGTGATTCTGAGGCAGATACTTCTGGTGATATTCATCGTCCATACATGTTTGTTCTCCAATCTCAAGATGGTACAATAACGAAAACCTTTAAAGGTGAGGATTGTAGTGTTTCATTTCTGGATTTCCTTCCTGATTTCTCTGTAGTGTACTTCCATAACTTAGCTTACGATATCAGATTTCTTTGTTCTTACGGCATAAGGAAGTCTGTCATTAAGGGTAACAAATTTATGAAAGGCACAATTATCTATAAGTCTAAAACCCTCTACTTCCGAGACACACTTCCTATACTCTCATGCAAACTTTCACAACTACCATCAATGTTTAATCTCGATAGTGGACAGAAAGAAGTTTTCCCCTACAAGTATTATACCATGGAAAGGCTATCCAAAAATATAGGTGTAATAGAGGAAGCAGGAGAGAATGAAGATAAGAGATGGACAGAAGAGACGAAACAACAATTCCGCCACAACATAGATATTATAGGCTGCCGTCTCTCTGATACCACTTTTGATATGTACAAGTATGCTGAATTTTATTGTGCCCAAGATGTGAACATTTTGCGACAGGGATTTAATAAATTTAGAGATGGTTTTATAGAAGATTTCAACATAGATCCTTTCAACTTTGTCTCCATCTCTTCTCTCGCGAATGAAGTTTTCAATAACAAAGTTTATTATGGTCACGATTTATATAAAATTGGTGGTGTTCCTAGATATTTCTGTGCACATGCTATCTACGGCGGGAGGTGTATGACGGCGTACAACAAGAAATGGCACACACAAAAGAAGGTATGTGATTTCGATGCAGTTTCTTTATATCCGTCTGCTATGGCACGCCTATGGACCGTAAGTGGCACTCCTAAAGTTATAGAAAAAGAGAATCTCAACATGGAATTCCTATCTAAGCAGAGTGCGTATGTTGTCGAGATTGAAGTTACAAAAGTTAACAAACATTATCCTTTCCCTCTTCTTGTTCGTAAAGTAAATAACCTGAACTTAAATGATGATAACATAGATGAGCCTGTGACGATGATAGTAGATAACATTTACCTTACAGACCTCATACGTTTCCAGAAAATAGAGTTCACATTGCTGAGAGGGTACTACTGGGATGGCAAGAAAGACTACACAATTCGCAAGGTCATTAGAGAAATCTTCAACAAGAGGCTCGAATACAAGAAGCAAAAAAATCCTCTCCAAAACTTATACAAACTTATCATGAACAGCTGCTATGGTAAAACTATAGAAAGGCCCACAGATAAAGAATTTAAGTATATGTACGAGGGAGAAGAGCTAGACAAGTACTGGAAGAAGAATTATATGAAGATCAAGGAAGATGTACAGCTCCATAACTCAAAACTACACTCCCTAAAAGTCCTAAAACCTATAGATGACCATTTTAATTTCTCCCTCTTAGGAATACAAGTTCTGTCCATGAGTAAGAGAATTATGAATGAAGTTATGTGCCTTGCCTACGATATTGGATGTCACATATACTACCAAGATACAGATAGCATGCATATAGAGCTCGCAGATTTACCAAAACTTGAGAAAGCCTATAAAGAAATGTACGGAAGAGAACTCATAGGTAGTGATTTAGGACAATTCCACTCTGATTTCCCAACTATCAACAAGCATGATGAAATTCCTGTCGCCATTGAAAGTTACTTCCTGATGAAGAAAATGTATATCGACAAACTTACAGATTCCACAGGTGATATAGATTTTATGATTCGCGGTAAAGGTCTAACATTAAATTCTATAAAATATGCTGCAAAACAATTTGGTGGCGATTATATGAAACTTTACGAGCATCTCTACAATGGAAACTCAGTAATGTTTGATCTTACTCAGGGGCAGCCATGTTTCAAGTTCAATTCCAACATGACTATCTCTACACTTACGAAATTCCAAAGAAAGATCAAAACAAATTACGAAGAAGGATATGAATGAACATCACAAAAAAAGTTCACCATATTTTTCTCTTCATTCTTTAGCTATATTTTTCTCTTTAATAATTCTTCTTTAATCTATATCTTGGCACAACTTGCTCTCTATTTTTGTTATCTCGCACTCTGTACAAACCTTCTTCATACCCTACTACAAAATGTTCTCCAGGCTGTACTACCCTTCTTCTTTTCATCATTGTATCTTTAGGATTGTAGACCTTTACATTAGCCCCCTTTTCTAATTTCCAATCTTTTCTGTTCATAATTTCATAGTTCTCTTGTACGATCTTCCTTACTATGAATTCTTCTAGGTCCGCATCATCTTGCACCATCTTTGGAGTTATATCAAATCCTGCATACTTAGATAGAGTTTTATGAGGAGAATTATTATACTGCCACACAATTTCTGTCATAATATTTGGTGTTATTCTTTCTACTTTCATTAAGTAAGCCATATCACGAATAGTACGTATAACTCTATCTATAATTCCCAGAGACGAGTGCAAAGGTTCCGTATGTCCTCCCACAGTTTGTCTTCTCACTTTTTCAAACTTAATTCTTTGTGGGAAATCATGATAAACATTTATAGCCTCCTCAGAGATAAAAGCTTTTTCTGCATCCCCTATTAACTTTTCCACATATAGATTATCAAAGTCTACCATATCACCAAGAGCATTTATAAATACCTGCGCTGATTTTATTTCTCTTGTGATAACTCTATTACCGTTATTCACTGCTACATTTACAGGTCTAGCAAATAAGTAGCGAGTATTAATGTTGATAGCAATAAGGTACACTATATCCTGAGTCTGCATCAAGTCTATCAAGTATGTATATCTACTAGCGACAGAGTGCAGCTGAAAGTTTTTGATGTTCTCCTTTAATGGAAAATTATTACTGTGGACCTCCTCTGTGTTCTTCCTAAGTCTACTCTCTAATTCTTGTAACCTTGCTACCTTATTTTTGGACTTGAATCCTATGAAGTTATTTATAGGTGGCTCCACTAATAAATCACCATATTTTCTGACATACCTTTTCTCATATTCTTTATACCAATTATCTAGCTTCCTCTTTGTAGGTCTAAAATCTTGCATAAGTAAGTTAAATTCGTTGTAGGTAAGCTTTTTAGGGTTTTCATTTACGAGTTGCTCTATTCTTACTCCCTCAAATGCTGATGAGAATAAATTCATACTTTTTATTTCAGCTAAAAATGACAACATCCTTACCCCCGCTTAGAAGACCACATCAGAGAAGTACTTTTGCAACTCAAACCTTAAAGCAGATCAACAGTAGACTTCAATATTACAGGCGAGTTCTAAACACACCTATGCCCGAAGATGAGAAAGGAATAATGAAAAGACAGAAATTACAAGCCAAATATGACAGAGATATGAAAGTTAGAAGATTATTAAACAGAGCTATTTCAAATTTATATTCATGAGCATTTTTTGTTTCTTGTTGATTATTAAATGTCCAACACTCTTCGCCAAGCAAGAATTTTATCAAGTGAGAATGACGCTAGTGTAAAACAAGAGCAGAGTACAAATGTTAACATAAAAATAACTCCCAACAAAAGTACTCCACAAGTTATGGGTGCGCAGGCTCCTCCAGCACAAGTTACATATCCTCAAGTTTCTCCTGTAAATTTTACTTCACAGACGACAGCATCAGCATTTCCATCAGTACAAGCAACAAGCAGAGGTATAGCAGATTTGGGCACTGAGTTAGATACACTTGAGAAGAAAAACAAATTTTTAGAAATGCTGGTTGCCATGTATGAAACAAATCCTCTGAAAATCAATAGTTATGTAGTTTGTGATAGTAAATTGCTGATGAACATGATTAAACTTTTAACAGACGCCGACAAAATAGAGTTAGTATTAGATGAAAGTGATGTTGGGTGTGGCTGTTCTCCCTCCAATAGTAAGTTCATCAAGATAGACAAAATTCTGGTATACAAAAATAACAAAGCTGAAGATCTAAAGTATGGTTATAACGAAATCTATACACAATTTATAAGATATGGTGTAAGTTTGAAAATTGTAGTGTAAGTAATGAAAAATAATAAATGAAAAATAATAATGATGAACATGAATGACCCTCACAATTTAAACAATGCTAGTGTATGTTCATTTATTTTTGCACTTACTTTTCCAACTATACTTTGCTGAATCTTTAAAGTCATAGCATAATCCTCATCTAAGATTCTGCCATCATACAAAAGCACATCTCCTACAGCATAAATGTTAGCATCGTCAACATAGAAAAGGTAGTCCCCATGTGTAGCAAAAGTTATGTTACCGTTTTCTTCATCCACCTTAGTAACAACACCCACAAATTCTTTCCATGTTCCATCTATAATTACAGAACATATACAATCTGTACTGTCTGTCGCTGATGATGAAATCCAAACACCATTTTCTCTTTTATACACATGTCCTGACATAAACACTGGTTTTCCAACTTTGAAGTCAGATATTTCCTCTCCAGCTTCTATAGGTGCGAGATGTGTAATAGTTGTGCTGTTTGCTGATGTTACTGTTCCTGTAACATTAAGGTTGCCAAAAATTCTTGTTGGCATAAATAAAATAACTTCAGATTCACTCCACGCTATACTTCTTGTATTTCCATACACTCCTAGACAGCCATATCCTTCTGTACTTTCTAAACCTAAATAGATACTTTTATTTTTGGCAAGTTCATTTCCAATGAACATTTTGCATAATTTATTCGTACTTATTATATCTAAACTACTTTCCCCTTCAGTAATATTTAATTTTAGAGCTCCATTTATTGTAGAATTCCCCGTAGTTTTCACATATTTTTCATTTGCTGTGACTTCTGTAAGTAGAGGTTTCTGATCCTCAGTAGTGATGATAGTTCCGCATGGGGACCAGATAAATTTCAAATATAACAGCCACATCTAGCCTAATTTTGATATTCACATAACCATTTAAAATTAAGCTCCAGACCTTGAATTTTTGCTGAAATGTCATAGTCCAAATCAAAGGAATCTATGGTCTTTTAAAGGAAATTGCATGTGCCAGGTATTCCCTCCATATCCCCAATATCCCCATGCGGAACTATCATCACTACTAGGGTCTCCTAAGGGTATCCTGAAGGGTCTCTCATACTACTACTAGATTCCTCCTACTACTAGTATCAAATTGGTAACGGGGTATCCAAAAGGGGCCTCTCAAAATCCATTTTAGGTAAATCCTTTTCGGCTTCGCCTCAAGATAAATGCTTACGCATATCCATAAATTGACAATCCCAAAAATAATGCTATTCTCGAATCTATCCTGAAGGGTCTCTCCTAAGGATCTCTCATACTACTACTAATAGATTCCTCCTACTACTAGTATCAAATTGGTAACGGGGTATCCAAAAGGGGCCTCTCAAAATCCATTTTAGGTAAATCCTTTAATTGGGAATTTGGGAAAATCTTATTTTTAAATTTGAATATTAATTTTTTATCCAGTTTGAAATGAGTATTGTCAGTGAGATTGAACGTTTACAACAAATTATCAATGAACTCAAACAAGAGAACCTCGAATTAGGCAAACATAATCAAATACTTCAAGATGAGGTTTCCAAGTTGACCGATATGCTGGACAACGTTGAATTTTTTACCACTGATGACGACGATGATGAGGCTACTGCTGACGAACCTAAATCAGTCCCGGTTGAGTCGAATGGGGAAGCTGCTGATGAGGAGAATGCAGAATGGCTTCCACTCAAGGGATTTGATGATTACGTAATTAAGAATTACTACCCTTACGACATCAAACGTGTATCTACTGGTCATATAGTCAAAGAGTGTAAACTACATGGTTATGTTGGTGTAAACCTGTTCATGGGGAATAACTCAAAACCTTATATGAAGCATGTATTAATAGCTCGCCAGTTCATTCCCAATGATGACCCTGAGCATAAAACAATGGTTGATCATAAAAATATGCATAAAGATGATAATCATATATCGAATCTCCGTTGGGTATCTGCGAGCGAGAATCAACAAAATAAATCATCTCACGGCAATATCGAATATGAGTTTGTCAAAGATATACCAAATGATGCGATTGTGGTTGATACCTACGGAAAACACAAATTTGAGAACTATTACTTTCACGATGACAAATTTTACTTTTATAACGGGGTTATGTATAGAGTACTTCATATTTGTACTAATAAGACATATGGGAGTAAACTCGTAAATGCAATAACTACTGAAGGGAATCGAATAAATATTTATTATTCGAAGTTTAAACGATTATATAACCTTGAGTGAATACAAATCATTATTTTTGGACTTATGAGGATTCCCAATTAAAGGATTTACCTAAAATGGATTTTGAGAGGCCCCTTTTGGATACCCCGTTACCAATTTGATACTAGTAGTAGGAGGAATCTATTAGTAGTAGGAGGAGAGATCATTTTTAAATTTGAATATTGATTTTTTTATCACCACCAAATGGAATCCACCACAAACCATTTCACTGTCTACGAATACATCAACACATTGATTTCCCTATTGCCAAAGCCTGATGGATTTGCAAAATGTAATTTCGCAATATTATGTGACAAGTTCCCATTCAATTTGAAGAACTCGCTGTACCTCGCAAAGGTCCTATACGTATCACTCCAGAATGATACTGAAACCATTAGATTCTACCCTAACAAGCTCAAGGAGATGAACCTCGAATTTGTCAAATTGACATCCAATAGTAGACGCAAATTGAGTGCCAACATGCACGAGTTCTTCGTAAATGGGGATACCGAAAAACACGAATTCAAGGAATGTCCGTATTACAACTACTCGATTGAGAGAACCAATATAAACACCAAGGATCTCATTGTAAAACTTCGTGAAAAATACAATATTGTGGAACCTGATGTATTCATCGGCAAGCATCAGGATTTGGTATTGGATGCTGACCCAGATTTTGCCTAAACCTTTGAGTACACCACTTGCATATCATGTTCAACAGTGTTCACCAATATGAAATCATGTCCAGATAATGTCCTATATTTTTGCCACAACTCCTCGAACTCACAAGGTATGCTCACCTGCTGATATATGTAGTTGAGTTTCTGTCGTGAGAACCCATTGAATATGAAGAATGATGTACAATTATTTTTGTAATCAGTTGGCACACCCTTGAAGAACTGGATGTTGATGTAAACGATTGAATTCTTATGACGCAACTGGGTGATATAGTTTGTGAAGTATGCTGATTTCAATAGCTTGCTCTTAATGAAGTCCTCGCACAGGATTATGGTGTTGAGTGGTACATTGGGTTTCCCTAGTTTGCTGATATGGAGGAACTCAAACATCTGCTGCAGCTTGGTCTCGGTCGCAGACAAGTCTGCTCCAGCTGACGCTTCAACTGTAGCCTTCCCAACTGTGCTATATTTGTTATACAACTCCTTCCATAAATCGAGTTCCTTCAAATACCGTTCAGCATTACTATCAGCGACGACCTCAATGGGCAAGTTGATGAGCTCGCGTTGAGATTCAAATGTGGAATCATTTATAATACCGTTCTTACTCACATACACGATCATATGGAAATTACCGTTATTGAGTCTACTCATTTGAATGATATCGCGAATTACTGTATGACTCTTGCCTTTGCCTTGTGATGCTACCAGTATGTTCAAAGTATTGTACCACGCATAGATCCCATTAGCGATTGGCCTTATGGATGCATTCGTGATTCTATCCCTATTCTTGGAATAGGCCTCACTCATAGCCTTATCTACATCGAATCTCTTGGATACCGGTCGCTGCTTCTGGTACCTATCGAATGTATCAAGATCAATTGGATCTTCACTGGAACTGTCTGATAATTCAATAGATGTATAGTCGAAAAGGGTTGGTTGTAGGCGCTTGTAATACAACATTTAATCAAAAATAAAGCTTTTTATGCGAAAAGCTCTAAGTGGCGATGATGCCAATTACGCATATAATGTACGCCTCAGCTCATCAGTCAGCTCAGGTGGTTCATCTTCAGCTGTAACCGATACCAGTAATAGCAGTTCAACTACATTGGTCACCAATATCAATCCCAATAGTATATTCATAATGATTTCACTTGCGCTGGACATTTATGCAAATTTAAATACAAATTTTGAGTGATATCGAGTGTCTTATGAGCTCAGTCCATACATGGTTATATCCATATTTCAACTCATTGGATACCCCATTTTTGGACACCAATATCTTATCGATTTTCATGTACTTCGAGTTTGAAACACAACCAGTGCACCCACTGTCCTCATTGATGACCAACTCAACCTTGTCAGCCTTAGTGAGTATCTTAATGAGCTCCATCAGTGTATTGCTATGACACACTAGGTAGTTGTTCATCCTCAGTGGATTGGTCTCATAGATATTCAGTAATATCTCGAGGAATTTATTTTTGGTACCCAAGTCGTCAGTGTCGCAAGCATAGCTTGAGTCGGTTGTACCGCCAAGTTCTAATGAACGATCTATTGTCGAAGACTCAGGGAATGAAGTTCCTTGGGGTGGACTGTTTATTGGAGCAACTGATGGATATGGACCAGTTGTCGAGGCTGTAGTAAAATTTGCATCCTGGGTGCCAGTTTGAGGATAACCTTTAGTATATCCCATTTGGGGTTGCATCTGTGGGACTTGAGGGTATGATACTGGTTGTACAGGTGGAGGTCTATTCGCAGCGATCTTAATATTCACATTCTGCTCTTGCTTAACACTCGCATCATTCTCACTTGATAGAATTCTAGCCTTATGGAGAGACATTTCCAAAGTGCAAAAATATTTTTACCACTAATGCCATATTTCTTATGCCATTTCTGGATCAACTTGAGAGCCAGCTGGTGATTCATCATCAATATATTCAAGGCCATCAAGTGAGAGCTTGAAGTAGGTGTCTCTGCATAAACAGAGTTGTACAGGTGGTGGTCTAACAATGGCTCCACTTGGTTCGATAATCTTGTAATATGTATCATTATCACCAGTGAATATTGGTTGACCATTGACTTGAATTTGGATATTGCCTTTGCCACCATCTAAGCCATCATAACAGTATCCAGCAGATGCACGTTCAGTTTGGACATTGAATACAAATGATGTGGCATCACTCAATGTATTTCGATATCGGACACCATTTTCATCGTTCTTGGGCATGGTGAAGCTATCTTCGAATTCCTTTGAACATTGGAGTGTGATACCATCGAGGTCTCCAGCTGTTAATTGGCTTTCGAAGAATCTGGCGCCAATGGTACTGACATTCTCATCTGGGAAGTTCTTACCACCAATATTCAAAAAGCAGTTTTGGTAAACCGGATTCTCAAATACAGTCAAATCATTGTGGTGCTTGGGGAACAACAATGACATGCTTGTGACATTGATTAATGGGATATTCAATGTAGACTTGATTCCGTTAGCGGCTGCTGCAATTGGGAATGCATGGTAATCGACCTTTTGAGATGGGATTACTAGGCCTTCACGTAATATGGATTCAATGCTTGCACGAGTGGCTTCACAAACACCATAGCCTTGCATGTTGGACTTACAGAGAGTGATGGTCATTCGGTTAACAGTGAGTGTTGCTGGTTGTGATGAATATGTTTCACTCAAGATTTGCTTTCTAGCACCATGATATTCACTCATGATGTGGTTAGCAGATTTAGCAACGGTCTTCTCGATTTGCCATACATAGTACTTACCATCATTGTGTTGCAAAGCTGGTTTGGTGTAATCAGGATTGGCTAAACATATTTCTTCATCAGTGGCAGTTGGCTTGAGGTCCAATTTAGCAAACTCATCTGCTGTATAGCTGAAATACATGACAAGATCCTGTGCGATATCATCATAAGTATATGAACCATCACTTTGGAAATTGTATTGCTCACCAATTCTGTATCTAAGCTTATATTTGATTGGAGCTGGAGTTGGACTTGGACTTGGTGATGGATCTGGCTTATCTTCTTCTTCAGGAGATGGGTCTGGAGTTGGAGATGGTGAAGGTCCTGGTGAAGGTCCTGGAGTTGGTGAAGGTCCTGGAGTTGGAGATGGTGAAGGTGTTCCTGGTCCTGGGATGATAGCCTCATTACCGATTTGAGTGAATTGATGTTTGAGATGTCCATATGCTTTGATTTGTTTGAGTTTATCGAGTTCCTCTGGGGATACGGTATCATTATCTTCCAGGAATGCCTTAGCTTCAGCAACCGTGTATGGGTCAATGGCAGCCCAAACAAGACCAGCTGGACTGACTTGGAATCTAATGGATAAATCACCAATGATTCCGTTGGGGAATAAGTCAAATGCCTGTAATGCAAGCAAGTCATCAAATGGTACATTCAAGTCGAATTCAGTTGTGGTCTTACCACCATTCTTGAAGCTATTGAGATTAACGTATGAACCAGCATGAGTTTGACTGTAATTGCTGATGTTCTCCCATAAGCTGTGAACGAATCTGCGGCGCTTCTTCTCAGTCTCTGGTTTCAAAACCGAGTATAGGAAGCCCTCGCGAATGCATTCATTTTGCTGATATCCGACATTGACATTGTTATGGAGAATCTCGAGCCTGTCAAACAATTGGTTCGAGGACTTAAATCCGACAAACAGTTTATAGAAGTTATTTGGATCATTGATCTCTTGCAATTTGGCCAAATCGGTGTTCAATTGCAAATCGAGTTTGATGTGGAATGTGAGGAAGCCTTTGTCGATATCGCTAATGAAGTGGTCGGGATGTGTTAATGAAATCTGTGAGTACTGGCCTTGGTGAAATGGGGCTGGCTGGTCATGGCAATCGACAGTTCTAAATGAGAAGCTTCTGGTACCATCATTCACATTGATGATATTTCGCATCTTCTGGAATGTGTCATTGACATTCCCAACCTCGTATTTCAAATTGTGAGCTCTTTCGTTCCTGTATCTCATTTTGTATCTTGGAAAAAAGCTTGAAATCACATTTTTTTATATACCAAATGGGTATTGGCATCTTCAAGAAGATTAAGAACGCTTTCAAGAACGTCGGCAGTAAGCTCAAGAATGCAGCTCAAACTGTCATCCGCAACATCCCAAGGGCAGTTGATATTGGAAAGGGGATCATCAATAGGATCAAGCCAATCGCCGACTTCATACCAGGTGTTGGACCAGTTGTAGACACCATCAGCACTGGACTCAATTACGTAAGCAAAGCTAATGATATAGGTAAATCCATACTGGACAAGGTTTGATCATCATAGAATATCCACATACATATGAATATATTTTTGTCCGTTTTGAAATGAATTGCGATATCAGGGTTATTAATGATAACAAGATGGAGCAACGCACGTTCAACTCAGTAGAGGAGTTCGACCTGTTCTACCAGAAGTACAAGGACATGTTCAATGAGAAGACCACCAATTACCTCAATAAAACCTACAAAATAATCACACCCGAATGCGAGTACAGGATTACCAAACGCACTGGCAAGGATGGCTCTAGTAATGTGTTTCTCAAGAAGATCACCAAGCCAGCTGATAATGACAACCTGGTGGAGATCCAATTTGCAAGCATTCGAGCTGACATCAATGCATTGCAATCAACTGTAGATGAATACACCAAACGGATTACCACTCTGGAGAACACCATTGGCGTGATCACCACAAAAATAAATCAGCTCACCAATACTGTGAATGAGTGTACTGATGCGGTGAACGGTATCCTAAGACATTAAATTTTTGAATTATTTGGGATTACCTGGTGATTGAGCGAGTGGTGTATTGCTGATGATGTTGACTTAATGATTGGGTCATGCACGACACACCCCTTATCTTCATATTTTGGGATTGTGGGTTTGGTACAACTCATAGTTCGCCTATTTCGCATGTGACGTTCCAGGTGATTGAAATACGTGAGCCCATTTGAATCTCTTAATACACGGCGTTCCTCGTATGAATTACATTCCTGCGCTTTCGCGTATGACATTTAATCTTGAAAAAACACTTTTTTTCATATCTAAATGAGTGAATTGGGTGAATACAAAAAGGAGATTCCAGAGTTGAAGCGCATCAAGCATGATCTCAAGGAGAAGTGCTATATGTATAAGGGCCACCTCAATAACATCAAAGGGGGTATGCTGGGTAGCAATGGTCTCGCAGTCCGTGAATCATTGATTGAGGACATCAATAGTTTGAAGGAAAAGGTTGCCAAACTTGAAAATGAGTTAGCTGAATTATCAAGCGATAACCACTAAATTTCTGGTAACAGCAATTTTGCTGTCACGATAGAGACCATTATTTTTGCACATTAAATGTTTCACAAAGTAACATCATTCTTGTGGGGTGAGAAAGCAGTTCCTGCTACACCTAAGCCCCCAGAACCACCTAAGCCCCCTGAGAACGCGGTTCCTGCTCCCCCTCCGCCCCAGGAAATGGCTAATACCAACAAGAAATCATTCAAGATATTCGATAATGAGTACAAGTCATTGCTCAAGTACCCATTCAAATCCAAAATATCAAAATTGGACCCATCACTGTTTATCGTCAATCCGGAGTATCATCATGAACCATTCGTGAAGGACTTCAAATTGAAATCATGTAATTATTATTCAAAACCGGATTTCTCATTAGAACCTGGCTGCTGGGAGGTCGATTTGATGTTTGTGAAGTACACTACGAAGGCTGGCGATAAATTGGTACCCCATGAAACCATTTACCTCATCATGGTGAATGTCAATACGCGATATCTAATTGTGAAACCACTTAAGAACAAACTAGCTGATACCATTAAGGATGCGTACGCCAAAATCATTCTCGATAAATATGATGACTTCAAATTTAATACCATCAAATGTGATGGTGAAAATAATCTACTAAAAGTGCTTGATATAATTCCCTACAGAAGTCCAGACAAAAATAAATATGCAGGTACCAAAAATGTGTTGATTGACGGTAATGCAGTGATTGTCGATAAATCCAAACACAGCAACGCTCACAAAATCGTTGATGCAACCATTAGGACACTCCGCAATGCATTCGGTCTAGATAATCGTAGAATTGGAGACCCATTCCTGATGCAACAGATGGTTCACTACTATAACAACACACCACATCGGTCTCTACGAATGCCCAATCCCAATTACCGAGATGATGGAATCCAAGCAGGAACTGCGTTCTATGACCCGTATCTAGCGAAAGAGCCTAAGGAGATATACTACACACCCAATCAAATGCAGCACAACCCAGATTTGGAGTGGAGATACATCAGGGATTGCCAAAGGAGGCTACGTCGAGTCAAAAATAATATGCAAATGGATGGTCTGCTGAGTTATCGCAAGGGTAATATCATATTGGTCCATTACGATACATCCAAAACTGAGAAGAAGCATGAGAAGCAGAGGCGTGTGTTCAATGAGATTGCTGAATTCATAAGATACCATAATGGGAACGTCGAATGCAAATTGCTGAACCCATATCGTAGATTCCAGTTGAATGATGATAAGCAAGCAGGAACTGCGTTCTATGTTCCGTATATCAAAACCAAAACTGGTCGAACGCCAATGACTGATGATGAGCGAGCTACTATAACTGTCCCCATTATGTATACCCGATTCGTGGCAACCAATTATGCATCACTAGGTAAAGACTATAAGCAGTACTTTGCTATCTAATAAATGCCAAAGCGCTATTTCCATACACAGACCACCGAGTTTAAGCTACCTGAGGATTTCATATATAGTCGCAACAAGAAATACATCGTAGTGCAGTATGTGGGAGCTATCCTGAATAAGACCATCATCGGTGATTTGATGGTACACTCGGATATTGTTGAATTTGACCCATACTGTGACCACTTCATAATGCTAGCCAACAGACGGCAAACCAAGTATCGCAAATATGAGATGCTCAATAGGACCAAGCGAGATTTCAAAATATGGTTCACAGACCTGTATGGTAATGAGATAAAACCCGATGCATTCGTGCTATCGTGCTTGCTAATCTATTGACTTCGGCAGTTTATTTTTGGGTAAATGAATGGAAAAATATACCTATATCCAGGTCAATATAAAAGCATTGAAAATAAATATATAAATGGGGTATATGCTAGCCATACAAATGACAATAAGTATATATTCGTTAAAGATATAGGTCTACCCAAAATCGTAAGCTCTATGCGTGGAGGTTCACTTGAACCCAAATTGCATGGCTTCCTATTCTTCCTAAGGAATTATGAGAGAGAACCCAGTATTATTTGGGATGAAGCTGAAACATCAAATGGTATACGGTTTGTATATTTTCTTCGAGAGAACAAAAATTTTATGCAGCTGCCAAATAATGTATTTATTGCTGCCCCATATGATGAATTTGACAGTGCAGTCCGTAAAAATGTTATTGTACGTTCAGGTGTTTATGATAATGAGAGATTTAATATACCAATACTCCATCACAAGGAATATATTCCTGATATTGTGATCAAACATCTGCCTCCAACTCCAGACCCCAAACGCCAAAATGACAAATACAATAAATACTTTGCAGCACCCCCAATGCAACCAACAGGGGTAATCCCACCACAACGTCCAATGCAACCAACAGGGGTAATCCCACCACAACGTCCAATGCAACCAACAGGGGTAATCCCACCACCACCAATGCAACCTCCATTTGTGAAACCACCTCCAGTTCCTCCAGTTCCTCCAAATGTCCCTCCATATGCACCTCCAAATGTCCCTCCATATGCACCTCCAATACCAACAGGGGTAATCCCACCTCCTCCAAATGCACCCCAATTTGTACCCCCACCTCCAATGCGAGTTGATGCATCAACATATAAATCACCACCGATTAGGTTTGATATGTCTACAATCACAACACCATCATTGGGTCGTAAATCCCCTAAGCGCGACAGTTCTAAAACACCATCCCGTAATGCCTCCCCCAAGCGTGACTCCACCAATACGATTGTATCCATCTCTAGTGATGATGATGAGAGCATTGATGAGAGCATTGCTGAGAGCAGTGATGGTATTGAGTTTACAGAATCAGTGATACCCGAAGCTCGACCCCGAAGTAATAATAAGCAGAATTTCAATGAAAAAATATTTGATCCAAACACATATGCTCAACCTGGCAAACTGGAACCTACCATACCACAAACCGTACCAATTCGAATGGTTAAGAAGAATGGTTCCGTACAAGAGTACGATGTTTATACAAAATCACTGCCAGCTCTCAAGCAACATGCTAAGCGAGCCACAAACAGTCATCCTAAATCACCATCACGTCAATCCACAGATGGTAATCGCGATAGACTGGTAAGCTTTGGTAAATCATTTTATATAGAAGGTACTCCAAAAACCAATGGGAATATTGATGATCCCACATTCATATACGAACCAATGGAAGTCATTAAATCGACTGACCAACAACAGGATGAAACGGCAAAAATAATGGCTAACAATAGGTTTTATCAAAGAAAATATCATAAGGAGTAATTGTCTATTAATAAACACCCTTTGCTTTAACCAGAATGTTGGCTTCACCACGACGTCTATTTTTGTCTGCTTCAGCTTCTGCCTTGTACTTCAGATAATCACTCTTTGGTTGATATATGACTTCTTGAATATTGATTGCAACCATTTGGGCCCAGTCCTTCTTGATTTCCTGTAATTGACCAGCATATATATCATTAACGATATCGTCAAATGGTGCTGGTTGATTCATATTCCTAGTCATTCCCTCTCGTATTGACATACCAAATCCCCAATCAAATATAATTGTTTCTATAAACTTGATTAATTGTTGGAGTTTTGGATGCCATTTGCTACCGTTAGCTGCCTCTTCAGTTAAGTCTCCAGTTTCTAGATTAACAGCTGAGCCAATAACCGTATTTACGAACTTTACAACAGCAGGACCCAAACTTGCATTATATTTATCCTTATTTACACGACGCCATGCAGCCCATCGTGCATATGTAAGGAATTTTCCACCAAATTCTTGTGATTGTTCAACAGAATACTTCATTGGTTGGTCGAAATAGTATATGAATATGGTATTAGCAACAGTAAGATAATTGGTAGCCTTCTTGAGATCCTGAAGAACAGGATTAGAATAAGTCTGGCTATTCCAAAACAACTTCCATACATGTGAGAATGCAGAAGCCCAATATCCATTAGGTGTGAGTCGCTTACTGATACGTGGCTTTGGTAAGCCCTTTTTACCATATGCGGCCGTTAGTCTTTGCATATTATCAGTTTCTGTAAGTACATATTTGCCTTCTTTCCAATCAACATTATTGATTGATTTATTAAATTGTTTAGCAAGCCATTCATTAAATGGTTCATCAAGTCTAGCCTTCTTTGTCGCATGGGTTGTTTTCCACACTTTCTTGTATGGTGATGCGAGAACAAGCTTATAACCATTAACAATTGCAGGAACACCTCGTTTATCTACTAGGACAATATCATCAACCTGGTCTCCATTGAGGTCGGTGATTTTATTATTTAATGGGTCTCGTGCGTTCGTGCCTAATAATCTATATTTGGGAGTTCCATCTTTATCCAAATGGTTTCTGCAATATTCCTGTGCTGTGTCACGTGAAGCAGCATTTGGAATATACTTAACTCTGTAGTTCCCATTAATGATGATATCGAGGAAATTCTGTCTGCGTTCAGCTGAATTACCTGTTAATGATACTGAACCATACCTATCACTTATACGGTCTGTTATGACACCATAATTCAAATCACCACGAGTTCCTCTGCCGGATCTCTGAATACGAGCCGAGACATCATAAGGAGCAAACTGGCTAGTATCAGTGATTTTTGCAGGCTTTAAGACTGATTCTGGTGCAATGGTGAGCTTTTCATAATCATGTGTTCTTGACTTACCAGATTTTTGTCGAGCTGGTGTACGTGCATATTTAAATTTTTTGTCTGCTTGTACATCATTCAAATCAATATCAAATAGATCATCATCACTAACATCTTCAGCTGCTGGTGCATCGTTATCATTAGCGTTGGGGACTTCCATAGTTTCTTTAGGTGAAGAAAAAATGTTATTATTTGTATACTCGATTTCAGGGGATATATTTGTCATCAATTGGGATGTCGCTTTGGGTACCGATCCAGGGATATCCCCTAATGGAATCTCGCTAGGAACTTCGCTAGGAACTTCGCTAGGAACTTCGCTTGGATCTCCTGAGGGTTTCGATTTATGCGATTTGCTATTAAGCTTATTTACTAGATTGAGCTTATCTAATATATCACGGGTATCTTCATATTGACCTCTAGAAATATATTCATGTAATGAGGCTACCAAATCTTTTGTTTTAAGGTCATCACTAGACTGTGGATGGATAGCCCTATTATAGCATTCCGTAAGTCCATCATATGAGTCCTCACCCAAAACACCGAAATTGCGAAGTGCTTGCAAATCATGTTTGAGTGTTTTGTTGAATGTAGTCATAAGTCTACCCATATTACTCTCACCTGGCAAATTGGTCAGGGATTGTAAGAATTCCTTATTGATTTCAGCTTCGATATCTTCATAGGTTTTAACAGTTGTAATGCATTTCTGTATACTAGATACCTCTTTATTGGTTTTTGGAGACCTAATGATATCGGCTTGCTTTTTCTCGATTGAATCCAAGTTACGTATGATATTATCAACCATATCTCGTACCTCTCGAATCTCAATTTGGGTTAGTTTGCGGGGCGCATATTTATCGGGGTCATCAGCAATGCGATAGTATTTGGGTAATACATTAAGGATTTGTTCGGGGAGTATATCTTGAGTCTTAAGTGCATCCATATCAACACTAATTCGAGCTATTCGATTGGGTGTGAGTATTTGGAATGGACTCATATCACCTTCTTCCTCCTCCTCCTCAAATTCTAGCTCAATAGGTTCCTCAAATTCGGGGATATCCTGTTGGAGTTCCTCGCTTGGGACTTCGCTAGGGACTTCGCTAGGGACTTCGCTTGGATCTCCTGGGGGTTTCAAATGTTGCTTCAGATCTTCGAAGAATGCTGTATATACAAGTAAATTACAATACAATTTCGCAAACTGATCTGGGTCATTTATGTTGGTGCTTTCCCATGCATTTTTCATATCTTCAAGCTTATGCGATACCTCATCCGTGTACAAATCTGGCCTATTGATGGCGGCTATTATATTATAGACGATTGCATTTGGTATTTTGCATTTTTGTACCATACACCTAAGAATCTCTCGGTATGTGGGGTCCTTGACTCCACTATTAATTACGGTAATCATACCTTTATTTTATAGTAAATGTTTAGTATAGAACAGAGTGGATTTTCAATAAAAGCAGCCACTATTGACGAGTTACTAATAGAGTACATCAAAAAGTATGCATGTATGTGCCATAATGGGTCCAATGGCTCAAATATAACTGGTCCCAACCAGGAGCAAATCAAGGAACTCATTACGAGTACATTTGGTGAGCATCTCGAAAAATATGCATTAGCCAAGGACCTTGAGTCATATGCTTTGCAAACCCAGCTATTCGACTATGTGAAAACCGAGGATTTCAATACGGAGCTGCTGAAGTACGCATCTAGTGAAGATGTGGATGGTGCCATTGGGGAATTACGTGATTACATCGCCAAAAACTGTGCGCTATCTACTGAAATACCTGAGGTCCCTGAGAACATCGTTACGAGTGATTCATTGAGTACTGCTTTGGAACCATTTGCTAAGACCCAGGACTTAAGTGAGTACGCGAAGACTCAGGACCTAAGTGAGTACGCTAAAGCTCAGGACTTACAGTCTTATGTGAAGACCCAGGACCTCCCTGAGATACCCACAGTTCTCAAAAATAGTGAGTTGCAATTGAACATAAGAGATCAATTACCAGACGAAATGTTTCAGAAATTGATGGCTGAAGATGTTAAACCATTATCAGCTCAAGCATCAATGTGTTTAACAAGTATGGCGGCTAATGAAGGTCTTCAAGCGGCTTTGGATTCTTGTGCCAGAGAATATGTTCGAAAAGAAGACCTCCCAGAGATTATTGATCAAGTGAAAGGCGATATCCCAGAGATTATTGAGGGGCAAACAACTATTCAATTCACAATCGCCAATAATACAATTCTTGATTTGGATTACGACCCATATCATGTACTGATTGAGCAATATGGGTTGGATATTGTATCATCAGACAGTTACTATACGGCCCATTATGTTCACGCAGACTATTCGTACAATGACGATGATGATAATCTACCCTCTCAGATACTGCGCATGGAAGGAAGTGATTCTAGTCTTTGGTATCTGTATAACTCCCATGAGTTAATCAATCCAGGAACTGGTGATACACCGGAAATACTATCATGTTCAATTACCAAAACTGTCGAACCAACAGACAAAAACGCCTATTCGGCTAGATATGTGTCGAACACTTATGCTCTCAAAGCGGATATCCCAGCACCAGTTGACTTGACACCATATTATACTAGTGCCCAGGCTGATGAGAAGTTCGTCGATGAAGATGAGCTCGCATATGAATTAGATAAGTATGAGACCAAGGATGTGGCTAATGGGAAGTATGCGAAGCTTGCGAACTTAAGTAAGTATGCTCTCAAAACGGATATCCCTGAGATACCCACAGATTTGGTTAATGAATCTGCACTGAGTACTGTGTTGGAACCATATGCGAAGACCCAGGACTTACCAGATATGACCGAGTACGCGAAGCTTGCGAACTTAAGTGAGTATGCTCTCAAAACAGATATACCAAAAGAGTATTTCACTGATATCGGTGGAGAGGTTTATATCAAAGACCCAAACAACATCCTGACATTGGGTGGAGCAAATCAGACAAGTAGTGATGCACCTCTCATGGTCATGAAACCAAATCATTCTCGAAATAGTAGAATATTTAGCATTGGCAATCAACTGGATAGTTCGAAGGAGCGATGGTTAGATTTTGATATTGATGCAAACAGTGATACAGCGACCATCAAATACAATGAAATAACTGCATTGGAGATTACTCGATCAAAAGTTTGTGTTATGAATGCATGTGACGTAGACGGTAATGCCTATGCAAAAACCCAGGACTTACCAGATATGACCAAGTATGCACTCACAACAGATATCCCAGCACCAGTTGACTTGACACCATATTATACTAGTGCCCAGGCTGATGAGAAGTTCGTTGATAAAGATGAATTGGCTTTTGAATTAGATAAGTATGTTCCCAAAGAAGGTAATTCAACTATTAAAGGTACATTGTCAATATTAGATACAAATACTACAGAATCAGATTTAAAAACCTTGTTAATAGCAGGCATAGGTACAAATGAAAATGAAGCCGCAACTTTCGGTTTTTATATTGGTTCAGGTGTTTTAGGTGTTGCAGGTTGTGAAAATATTATTGGTTGGGATATAGAACATACCATTTTTCATAATAACGTTTTTATAACATATGGTGATTTAGAAATAGATGGTGTAGATGCAGATTGTTTAAAGGTATATCAAGGAAATCCAAATTTATATGAATCGAACATAATTCTTGGTCTTAATTCAGCAAAATGTGCAAAAATACAATATTATAATCAAGGTAATTTAGCTCGTTATAGAGTAATATTGAATAATTCAAACGCGTTTTCTTATGAAGTTTCTCCATCAGGAAGAAATACAACAATTGATTCAAATTTACATGTTAACGGTAAGATAACATCAAATGGTTCAAATACAATCACCCACTACTCCCCAATTGAGTCATCTGTAAATTCAATAAATGATTTCGTCATTGGAGCTCCAGTATATATGACCGGTAAGGTGTATCATCGTGAGGATTCGAAATGGGTCCCTAGCACTGAAGCTGACACCACTGATTGCATATGTAGTGTGAAGACCACTGGCACCTGGAAGGAGTATGTTGGTATATGCGTGAGAATCGATGAAGCCAATGGTTGTATCACATTCGCCACTCATGGGGATTACATGGTTAAGGTTGAGGACTCCTCATGCTATTCCATTGGGGATGAGGTATTCATCGATAACGCTGATAATAAACTGAAAATACTCACTGGTGAGACTGCGATAACCTCAAAAATAAATCGTATGACAGTGGGTATCATAACTGGTATCATCAACGGATCCACATTAGCCGTATTCAAATCATAATGTAGGTCGCAGCATTTTTGCTGTCACCCAAATTTAGAGCATAATATAGTCCCCTGATGTGAGTCCGTGGATGAATGGTGCACAGGATTGGTTCTCGAGGACAATCATTTTGGTGTGTGTCCCAGTGAGAGCATTCTTGTTTACCGTGATCTTGGACATCGTCATCTCACTGATTTTGCTCTGGATTTTGGTATTGCGAGTCAATTGCAGATTGATATTTTTGCCAACCTTCACACCGCCATTGTCGATGATGTCCTTGTAATCATCACTTGTAATATGGTTTTTCTTGAGGGAGACCCCTTGAGTTTGAGTGCCTTGGTCACAGCTCCACTATTAAATATGGTGTAGCACTTAGGGGCTAACGCTATCATATTCTCACCATATTTCTCAATGCAGAGACCCAGTATTTTCTTCTCATCAGCGATTGTATTTATATTGGGATTCGGCATGAACTTATATATGTTCTCATCATAGAATGCCCTATTCTTGATGATGTATTTGAACTCTTGATCGGACCCCTTGGTATCATCACCAGCAACTGCAAAATATGCACTATCAGTGTCCCCCTCTATGAAATGGAATCGCTCCACATCAAGGCACTTGTACATGAAGTCGTATATGAATGTGAGATACCAGAATTTGGCATTATCTAGAGTCCAGAATGATTCCTGAAGGCATGTCGTGCATTTGAAGCTCTTTGGGTTCATCTGGAGTAGATAGTTGTCATCACTCAATTTGGTGCCACAGACATAGTTGTCATAGATGATATTCTGGAAGGTCTTATCGCGTGAGCATATCTTGATTTTGGAGAACTTCTCGGTGTTCATCCCATCGTACCCATATGAGCCATTCATGCTGATCTTGTAGAACTTCTCATTCGACACACTCAAGTCGCTTTCAGCGCCATTACCTTTAACGGTACCTGATATGATATCCTGACGGCGTTTCATGAATTCACTAACGAATGGGTTGAATCCGCGATGAGCCTCGTATTTGGTGAGACTCTTGATATCCTCAATGACAAGTCCATGGTCGAGGAGGAACCAGAGGTAGTAATTCGAGAATGTCTGATAGGTACCCATTGTATCAACACTCATGGTCAGCTTCCGTTCAGTTTTGTCAACAGATGGGAGCTTATTGTGAGTCATGTAGTCGTGCATATATGGGCCGATGGTGGCCTCATCATTGGTGATATCGAAATTGCGGAATACAGGTGGGAAATTGATGAAGTAGTTGATTTTGGATATTGGGCATTTCAACATGACCTCCGCTTTGAACAGGAAATCGGGATGATCTTGGTACTTCTGGCTGTTGATGATACCCATACATGTGTTGTAGGTCTTCATATTTTTGGTACCATCCTTATACACCTCGAATCGCTCCATCATGGAACCTGGCATATACATGACTCCCCCGTGATATGGATTGACATCATGTTTGGTTGAACTGAATGCAGATGGGTATAAGCTGTTGAAATCGACTCCAACAATATGAGTCATCGTGTGTGGAGTATCATATGAGATTACCTTGTGATCAACGGCATTGTATCTAAAGCGGTTTATTTTGGTATGACCCTTGATGTTGACTCGATGCATGACATTGGATAGACCACCAGTGATGTTGTTCCGTAAGCTGTAATACTCCTGTTCATCGTTGATGAGTGTTGGGAGATGCATCATCTTGCAGTACTTCTTCAGCTGAATTCGTAGTTTGGTTATATTGGGGTCATCACGGCTGCGAAGTCTGTTGCATTCCGCACAAGCGAGTTTACAGTTACTGAGTTCATGACCGATATCATTATTGATTCTATCGAGAGTAGGCTTATTGGTCCATGTGAAGTGTTCACCACAGAGATGACACTTGCCAGTATCTGGATTGTTGTACATCTCCATGAACTTATCGAATTGCTCCTCACAAACACATTTATCGAGGTTCCTGGGCTTGTCCTTATGAGCTAGATTATATTTGACATCCTGGTTATAGTAGTTCTCGCATTTGAATCGCCACCAATCGAGGTTTAGTTTGAATTTGTTAATGGGATTCTGTATGGAGTATTCGGCATTTGGAGAATGGAATTCTTCCTCAAATTCCTTATATGCGAGTGCATACTTGATACAGGATGCATTCTTGCTTAGCGATAGGTTTGAGATGAGGTCCACGTTGTACTGAGCATTGAGTGCAATCAAGTTGTCAATGGGTTTGATCATCATCTCGACATCATTATCATTGTATGCAAGTAGGTAGTCCCATCGGGTTTTATAGTTTTTGGCATCCTCGAGATATAGTTTGTAATCATCTGGTGTCAATGGGTTCTTCTGGTTGAGATAGCTGTAGAACGCCTCATACTCAAATGGCTCTGCTTTTGAGAGTACCTCATTGTAGTTCTCAGTGTTGATGGCTTCATATGGGAACACACCCTTTGAGCTATTCTCAACTCCCCCAAAATCAACCCCGAATTGTCGTAATGTACCTCCAGCGACAAATGATTGTGCGTCGATGAATCGCAACTTGGTATCGTATTTGGGTGACTTCAATATGAACTGCTTCAATGAGGATGTGGTACCAATGATGCTATTGGGCTCAACACTCCAGAACATATTTCGCTTGGCTGAACTGTAGTTGAGATACTCCTTGAATAGGTTGCTATCGAATCTACTCGAGTTGAATCCAAATACGGTTATCACATTCAGGTTGCGATCAATGGTTTTGAGATTGTCAACTGGTTGATTGATGAAGGATTTCATGTATTGAACCTTATCGTGATACACCTGCTTGGATTGCTCAAACAACCACTCGATCCATTTGATGATGAACTCAGTTGAATCTCTTAATGAGAAGTGCTTTGTGGTACAACCAGATTGCGATTTGACACATGATGATACACTAAGGGGTATCAGTCGTGAGTTGATGGTTGTGGATGAACCAATAGATGCATTCACAGGCTGTTCAACTGTTTCGAAATCGTATGTGATGTAATATATGTTGGGTTTCCATTTGAGATTATATGCTAAGCAATATTCGTACACCGGATTGCCGAGTATATGTGGACAGTATGGTAGTGGTTCACGATTGGGTATGAATTGTTTTCGAAATACACCAGTACAGTTATCAACATGGTTCTCGAAACGCTTCATATTGTGATGACCGTAATGTGCATATGAACCACACTTTGGGCAGATATGGATGTTGGTCAGCTTCTCAGCATCCTTGATGTACATTATATGAATGATTCGATTTTGAGTGAACAGCAATGCGGATTTCCTAAATGAGTTATCATCATTGTATTTCCACTGGTCCTGAAGATTATACACCTTGTGTTTCTCCAAGTACTCATATATGTCCACATTCAAGTGATGCTTCTCGGCAGATGCCTTCATGGCTTCAATTGATGTTCCCGGATAGTTGTTCAGGAGATCGATTGCAGCTTGTGATGGCTTAGTAGAATACACTATATTGTGATCCTCGCATAGGAGCTTCTTAGCTGCTTGAGTACGATGCTTAGTTTTGCAACCAGATTTGGGTTTGCAACCAGATTTGGGTTTAACTAGATGGTCATCGAGACACGCTGCCAGAAATCGATACCAACATAGATTGTCATCGGCGTTATCTGTGATGATGAATTTATTATTTTTGATTTCCTTAGGCAAATCTTTGATGGGACCACTAACCTTGACCATTCGAGATACTGTGAATGAAACGGTTCCTACGAGAATCAACTTGGTTCCAGATGTTGAGGTTTCATATGAGTGCAGTACTGATTCAATATAATACTTCACGATATCAAGTGATTGCTCATCACGAACCACAATTGGAATGGCTGATTTATAGTTGTTCCAATTGATTTCCCTAGCTGTATATTGGAATGTGTCATTCTCAGCACTGGAGGACTCAAATACACCTGTGAGTTGGAAATAGATTTTGAATGGTTTTACCTCGCGTTTATAAACCTGTTGCAAACCATCATATATACTGTTCAATGTAGATATCGAGTTGAAGTAGTATATGTATATTGGCTCATATGTATCAATATCCTCGCGTTCATTGTAATCATTATCAGCATATTTGTTATATTTATTCCAAGCCTCTACAGCCCTATCATAGTCCTCAGGTTCATTCACCATGAGGAAACCAGTATGTTTCGATTTGAATTCATGACCGAACTCACTGAGGTATTCGAATATTTCATTATTTTCAGGGTCCTTGGGGAGATCATCAATATTAGTGCTACCATCAATAATATGAGCTAGTTTTATAACTTTGGACCTGTTTTTGAGTATATCTTGTATTTCAGCTCTATTGAGATACTCAGGATAATACTTGTTGAAATAGGAACATACTTTGCGATCATCATCTAATTGCTGTTGGAACCTATTCTGGGTATTCATATGCTGGAGTACATCAATGGGGTCCTCAACCATGTAATCACCTCTATTGAATTTACTGAAGTAATCACTATCGGCTGCAAGGCGTTCAGCACGCTCACGCTCAATACGTTCCCTTACAAGTTTTTGTTTAAACTTATCTCGAGTATTCTTATGTTGAAATGCATCAATGGGGTTATCAACCTTGTAATCAGTTCTATCAAATTTATTGAAATAATCATTATCGGCTGCACGCTCACGCTCAATACGTTCCTGTTCAAGTTTTTGTTTAAACTTATCTCGAGTATTCTTATGTTGAAATGCATCAATGAGGTTATCAACCTTGTAATCAGCTCTATTGAATTTATTGAAGTAATCATTATCATTTGCAAGGCGTTCAGCACGCTCACGCTCAATACGTTCCTGTTCCAAGCGCTCCTGCTCAGCACGCTCCCGTTTACGAGCTTTTTTGGCATGTCTCTTTGCACGTTTACGCTCCAATCGCTCCTGTTCAGCACGCTCCTGTTCAAGAAGTTCCCGCTCAGCACGCTCACGCTCAATACGTTCCTGTTCCAAGCGCTCCTGCTCAGCACGCTCATCCCTAAGTTGTCCAAAGAATGTATCAAAATCTGATTCCTCGAGAATACCATCAGGATTGAAACCTGTGCGAGTTATAAATGAGTTCTCATTGAGGAACCCCGAAAGTTTAGTCAGCTGAACAATATATTTATCAGTGAGGGGGATGTTGCCACCGAACTCATTATTAACAATATTGATATAATTTTTGACAGTTTCTGTAGGTATATACCTTTTATCGAAATTCCCATTCGTAATCTTACGATTCAGCTCCCGTTCCCTCTCTTCGGCAATTCGCTTGCGTTCACGTTCCTGTTTCAATCGATCACGCTCAAGCCGTTTGCGTTCCTGCTCTTCTGCTTCTTTAGCCAATCTCTCCTGTTTCAATCGATCACGCTCAAGCCGTTTGCGTTCCTTCTCAGCAAGTTCCTGTTCCTGCTTAAGGCGTTCCTGTTCAAGTCTGTCATCCTCTAGTTTACGCAACCTCTGTTCAGTTTCAGCCCTCAACTGCTCATCCTCTTGTTCAGCCCTCAGTTGTCCAAAGAATGTATCAAAATGCGATTCCTGAAGAGCAAACCTAGTATCAAAACCTATTCGATCTACAAATGATTTCTCATTGAGGAACCTACTGAGCTTGCTCAGCTGAGCGACATATGTGAGGTTGGTTGGGATGTTGCCACCGAACTCATTATTAACAATATTGATATAATTTTTGACAGTTTTTGTAGGAATTTTACCAAAATGTCCGTTTGTAATATTACTCATTTGCCTGAACGTAAAAATACAAAAATAGTCATTGCAAAAATATTGATTAAATATTATTTTTGAATTTTAATCATGTGCATACTCCCTGCAATGTAGTTGGAATGGTTTAAATGCTAAATCGAAAACATATATGTGTTAGCGCTAACTGGTATAGTTGTTGGATCATGAAGCATGTCTCCGGGCTTCGGCTGCAGGCATAGGTTCGATTCACTGCCATACCGATTTTTCGTATTATTTTCGGTCCATATTTGTGATAGAGCCCTAGCGCACTAAACACCTTGGGTAAGCTATTACTTGTGGATTATGGGGTAATACGGGCATTTGCCGGCATTTGCAACCCAAACCAGCTTCATGGTGGATGCAAACTGTTTCTCTTTATGGGGTGGTATCATCCCGGGCACTTATCATCTCATATCGAATGCATTACGCATCCAGTATGAATATACATTCTCATGGGGTCGGTTTTTGCAAAAATATTTTTTAGTCCTAGTGTTTAAAATATAGTGTCCATTCGTATTTCCAAGATGTGTGTGTTATATTGGAGGTCTCATCAGTGAAGGTACGAATAAAAGTATTTTGTATATTATATTGAGGACCATTCGTCCACATCATATCTCTATTGGCATCTTCAATTGTATACCCTAAATCAACATGTGTATAGATGATATAGATGTAGTTGTTTTTGGCGGTAGTGAATCCCTTAATTGTTAACCAGTCCTTTGTATTTTGGATAATCTGTATGTTAGGTAATATATTATCCTTAAAGTAGTTCCAATTAGGTTTATCCTTGAGAGTTACAAAATTTGTCATTTTGAGAGTTGCAAAAATTTAAATTAGAAATCGGTTGTATCAATCTCAGCATCTGGGTCTGGAGCTGTTTCCCTTGGGGGACCGTTTATAGGCATATGGGTGTTGATTAGTTTTTGGGTCATATACATGGAGATACTCAACTTTAGGTTATCGTAGATGAGTCTACGCAATAGAGATACTCGTTTATGAGGTTCCACGTTGGAGACCGCATCGATTACATCCTTTGATGTGACATATTGTATCAATCGGTCATGATCCTCAATATCCAAAAACTTGCTACGATTGAATATATGGGTGCGATTTAAACGAGGTCGAGGATGTTCAATAGATTGAGTTTCAGTTTCATCAGGAGGTGAGGCAGTTGCTTCAGGAGGTGAATCCTGAGTTGAATCCTGAGGTGAATCTGTGGAAGGTTTGCGTTTACTGCTCCAACGTTTAATCAAATGCTTGACATCTCGGCGCAAATCGGTGATACCATCTACGATTTTTGAGAGCATATCAGTGTCAGATTCTGTAGCTGAAATATCCATTTATGCAAAAATAAAATATTATTTAAAGATGTATATTTTTAAAGTATTTGTCTACAGCTTCATGAAACTCATCAAGGCATGATTTGTTAATGATAATATCAGTACCACCTACACGGACATCATCCCCTTTGAACATAGCTTTGGCCATTCGTTTGATATCTTCATTCGGGGTCATCGCAATTGGTAGGTCATCAACATATGCCCAGCGCTTCTTCTCATCTTGATAAATCTTACTGACCTGCCTCCATGAATGCTTGTTGCGACGAACGAGATGGAGTATCACAAAATTCCTATTTTTGGGAAGTTCCTCAAGCCATATCATATATCGGTAGCTATGTTTGTGATCTTTGGGGACAACTCTAGGAGTTAGGTCATCGATTTTGTTAACCAGCTGCTCACGTTGCTTCTCAAAATATGAATCCAATAGTTTGGCAATATATATGGCATACTTTCGATTAGCCCAGCATGCAACATCATTGACAAGCAATCGGTGAATGTATGTGCCTTTCAAATCATTCGGTAAATTAGGTCTATCTTGAACAATATCTAGGTCGCAGCAATTTTGCTGTGACGAGCAGGAACTGCGTTCTAATTCATCAAGAATTTCATTGGTTTCAGCGAGTTGCCTCCACCTATAAGCTTGTTTCTTTGAATTACATGCAGTGAGAATCGATTGCATCTGGTACATATCATCTTTGATTGAATGTATCAAACGAAGCTTCTCATTATACTGGATGTATTCATATTCGTCATTGATTGGTTCGACAATGGCTGACATTGGAATGTTGATTGCTGTTGATTCCATTTCAAGCTGGATAAAAATTGAGTTGCATTGAGAACTAGTTAGTTATGATCTCTCCTCCTACTACTAATAGATTCCTCCTACTACTAGTATCAAATTGGTAACGGCTGGACTCGAGAGGAGTTCATAAAATTCAATTTGAGTAAATCCTTTAATTGGAATCGCGAATGCGAATGCGAACACATAAATGCATAAATGCAAAAATATAACTTCTCAAGCCTTGGTGTAGTACACAACTTTATTATACTTCTCCCATGCAATGGTCTTAAGCAGGAACTGCGTTCGCAGTTTACTCGATTTTGAGAGTATCATACCTAATCCACGAGGGGTTATATTAGTGTCGAAGTACTCATTATATTTTTGTGTCAATTCTACTATACATATCTTATCATTTGGGAGACCCTTAATGAAATTGTCCAAGGTCTTCTCCTGAGCAATTTCACGTACTTCAGCTATAATGGGTGTATGCTGGGGTTCGGCATTTGATTCCTTGGCAGATTCCTTGGCAGATACCTCAGTCAAACTCTGTTTGGATTTCTCAGCCATCTCTGGTTCCTTAATGTGGATATAATTTAAGAGCTCATTTTCACATATTTTTGCAATGCAATCCTTGATTTCCCTATCGATGATTTTGGATAAATCGTGTAAGATATATTCATTGAGATTCTTCATGAGTACTCTAGAGTACCCAATAACGAGTTCACTAGATGACATTTCAGTTGGGGGATATTGATCAAGTTTATTATCGATTGCATCAATGATTGTTCCAAGGTATAGATTATAACAAGCATTACTGATTTCCTCGCGCAATTTCACTAGGGAATCATATTTATGTATATCATTTGCGAAATATTCATTTGTTGCAACTTCAGCGAGTAACTTGGTGAAGCTAGATATTAATCTTTGTGTTAATGAATCGAATAGGTTTATGACCTTGGTAGAGGTTCTATCATAGTATACGAATTTAATGGTACCCTCATATGATTTGTCTTTGGGACATAAGGATTTGACCTTATTGACAAACGATTCGAATATGCAACTGAGCAAATTCTGGTTGAACATATTGATATCCTTTGTGATGATGTCAACGGCATAGTCAAGGGGATGCGTATAACTGTAAATCAAAGTTTTGCGTTTCTTATCGAGCTCATCTTGAAATTTCATTAGACGTTCGCGATCTCGGTTGATATATGATAACTCCTTCATTAGCAGTGCTCGCTCGGGAGATTCAATGTTTGTATAACTATCAATTTTGGTATTCATATCTTGGATCCACTCATCGTACTCATCAAGCGAGAGCTCCTTATGTATATAGCACTTGATAGCTGACTCGCGATTATGATCACGTTGGGATTTATTCAATATTTTGTTCATACGAATCTCCAATTCCTTGCAGAAAGAACCTTCATATGAAACTATTTGGGTGTTAGTTGGGACAATACTCATTTTCAAACCAGATAAAAAATTAAATTGATTCGAGAATAGCATTATTTTTGGGATTGTCAATTTATGGATATGCGTAAGCATTTATCTTGAGGCGAAGCCGAAAAGGATTTACCTAAAATGGATTTTGAGAGGCCCCTTTTGGATACCCCGTTACCAATTTGATACTAGTAGTAGGAGGAATCTAGTAGTAGTATGAGAGACCCTTCAGGATACCCTTAGGAGACCCTAGTAGTGATGATAGTTCCGCATGGGGATATTGGGGATATGGAGGGAATACCTGGCACATGCAATTTCCTTTAAAAGACCATAGATTCCTTTGATTTGGACTATGACATTTCAGCAAAAATTCAAGGTCTGGAGCTTAATTTTAAATGGTTATGTGAATATCAAAATTAGGCTAGATGTGGCTGTTATATTTGAAATTTATCTGGTCCCCATGCGGAACTATCATCACTACTATCCTCAAGATTACAGGGATTTGCTAATAAAGTTTGTTTCTCATCTTTATCATAATGAAGAATAATATTATCATTTATATCACTTATTAAAAAACCACAGGGTGTAGCTCCAAAACTAGCTTCATTATAAGAAGAATCATAATTTATAATCTTCAAAGCAGGTCTACCATAATGTGATTCTAGAGATACACATTTATTATTATCTGTGTTTGTCATCACTATAGAATTCTTTTCTGCATCATACTTAAACAAATTATATTTTGTTAGTTCTTCTACTAATTTTACAGTAGGCACAGCAACATCATTTGTGGTAGAACTTTCATCATACTGCTGTGAATTTACCACAGTTGGAATAGATGTAATCTGGGCATATGTAGAAAGATCTGGTAATTCAGTTTTGAGAGCATAAGGTTCGAGATCAGGAATTGTAGGAATATCAGTTTTGAGAGCATATGGAGTAAGATCAATAGTAGGAATATCAGTTTTGAGAGCATATGGTTCGAGATCACCACCATAAGTCACATATTCTGTAAAGTATGTTTCGTTTGGATCATGATTTAGTAGAGTCTCATCAGAAAAATTGGAATTAACGTTCAAAAATTTGACTTTACCATCTTTCCAATAATAAATGCTGGTGTCTAACCTAATTTGAGTATATCCTTGTTGCCCCGGGAATGTAAACCTTTTCTTGGTACCGCTAGTAGCGTTTTGGACTTCTATATTTTGAAGAGTACCATTTATAACATCTGCTGTGATACCCACCCAATCTGGCTCGTTCGCAGAATTTGTCCACCTCAGTACTATTTTTACACCAAAATTCGTAGGTTTCTTAGCTAAATTAAATACAAAAGAATTTCCCCCATCCTTTCTGTCAACTTCATATGGGATATTATTAGTTTTAGTAGCATATGGAGTAAGATCATAAGTAGGTATATCAGTTTTGAGTGCGTATGGTTCGAGATCAATAGTAGGAATATCAGTCTTGAGTGCGTATGGTTCTAGATCAACAGTAGGTATATCAGTTTTGAGAGCATACTTTTCTTCTGCAACTTCTTTAGTCTCATACTTATTAAACTCATATGCTAGTTCATCTTCGTCTACAAATTTCTCTTCTACTTGTGCAGAGGTATAATACGGACTCAAATCTACCGTAGCAATTTCATCTTTCTTCACATATGGAGTAAGGTCAGGAATTTCATCTTTCTTGGCATATATGGTCATATCTTTATTTTCAACAGCTGCGATTCTCTCTTCATGATTTACAAGCTGTGATTTTATAGAAATTCCTCCAAGAACCATATCTCCATCAACAATAATATCATCTTTAACATATATAGATTCATAGTCATTATTGTCATTACCAGAATTGCTATTTACAAAAGCGCCATCCTCAACATTTTTCTTTGTTAGTATTCCTGTCATTTGATATAAAAAGAAAAGTCCAACAATAACGATACTCAGAGTAGTGACAGTCAAAAATGATACCAATAATAGCAACTTTCATAAATGATATCTACACTACTAAAATCTAATACTGTTACTATAATTATTGACTTTCATGAATGATATCTACACTACTGATTTTCATAAATGGTAGTAACAAAAATGAAATCATAAAAATAATTCCCTATAATGACAATCATCAACGATACCAACAATATTGAAACCTACATGTGATATTCTATTCCAGACTTCCGAGAAACTACTCTCACTATCAAATGACCTCATTTAATACTCCTACTACATACTGATTTTCGATATTTACACTACTCACTCGGAAGTTTTGTCAAGAATATTAAAACAGAGATTTAATAAGTAGAGTAGCAGAACAGAGATTTAATAAGTAGAGTAGCAGAACAGAGATTTGATAAGTAGAGTAACAATTATGAAAGCCAGTATTGAGAGTAGCAAAAATAGATGTCAGTATTGAGAGTACCATTTATGAAAGTCAGTATTGAGAGTACCGTTTCTGAAAATCACTATTGAGAGTACCGTTTCTGAAAATCACTATTGAGAGTACCGTTTCTGAAAATCACTATTGAGAGTACCGTTTCTGATTATCACTATTGAGAGTACTATTGTGGGCACCGCTTTTGATTATCGTTATTGTTTCGCTCTCATTCTTTGTTCAGTATTCTAATTTCAGAAATAGTGTAAAGTTATCTGGCTCAATAATGTTACCATTCGTGTCTGTAAACCATACTTTAAATTGTCTTTTCGTACCTACAAATTCATATTTTCTATTATCATCAGGAGGTACAACATTTGCATACCATACTAGAGAATCACAATATTCGTCCCTCTGTATAAAACTACAGTGAATTTCAGTTTCGCCATCAAGATAACCTTTGCAAGTTGCACGACAGTATTGAAAGGAAATATATCTTTTGTTAAGACTGCTAGTAAATTCTGAGGGTAAATTATTGTTGTAGTCTTTGGTGATGAAGTAAGTTTTTACCATTTTTTTATGAAAAAAGAATCTATGTTTTGTAATTTGTGAATATTATCTATGTTTTGTAATTTGTGAATATTATCTATGTTTTGTAATTTGTGAATATTATCTATGTTTTGTAATTTGTGAATATCATATATGTTATTTTTTTCTGAAAATTTAAAATGGCACAGCAAGAAGTAAATATTGAGGATGAAATTTTAGATAATTTGCCGATAGAAACTATTCCACAGCAATTATGGCACCCACAAGCACAAGTACAAAGAGCAGAGTTACCATCACAGTTTGTACCAGGAGCACAGTGGAACAAGACGCCTAGAGATAGAGATTTCAAGAGTTATGGACTTCCTAATTACATGGATCCTAGAAATAGTAATGTTCAAGAAATCATGGGACATACAAATACTGATGCAGACTTACTTACAATGTTTAATAAGCTCAATGGTACTGACATCAAACCTGAAAACATGGATGAACTTTTTGGAACTACAGAACAACAAAGAGCATATGCAAGACAGTGGTTAATAAAAGGTATAACAGAAAAGGTCAGCAGCATTAATCCAGGTGGTTTCACTTCTAAAGTTGGTATGGACGACCTTGCAAAATTAATCCTAAATATGAAACGTGATATCACTAGAGTAAAACAAGCAATATCACCAGCAGGCGCAGATCGTATGGTAGCAAAACATAACTCAAAAGCAAAGCCAAATGCAAAATGGTTTCTCAACAAAAAAGACCCCAATGGTCCTGCAGAAATTACAAACTTAACTGATATCAACAATGATGGAATTCCTGATGTTGTTGTATATAATTCCAGAAACCAACCTTTATACATAAATGGCTACACAACTACCGTCTCTAAATTCCCACATGACCTTGCTTACTACCAACAATTCCCACTAAGGAAAGACAGAGCAGGAAATCCTAAGAATAAGTGGCTTCGGGAACAATTTCATAACTTACGCTATATCGATGATGACGGTACTGATCCTAGAAATATCGGTAATGTTGCTCCAGGCTATAGAGGATTTCCAGATGGTGTTAACACTACTGGCTACTCTGTTCGTAAAGCTAAGAGACTTTCACCATTCCAGAGATTCAGAAAGTACCTTCTCGATAAAGAACTCACACTTAAGTATGCTTATGCTCCAATACAGAATTTACCAGCAGAAGTTAAATTGCCTATTATTCAAAGAGCTATAGCACACTTATGGCAAACATTATTTATAAATCCTATATTGAACAAATATGGTATAGATGGTAATAATCCTAGCGCTGTTGCCAAAGCTAAGAAGGATTATAGAGATGAAATTGATGATCTGGTGACTGGAAGTATAAGTGACTTGTACTACGGAAATCAACAAACCAAAGATAACACAAGAAATAACATCATTACTACACTCAAATCTGCCATCATACAATACTGCCAAGCTAATAACATTCCATATGATCAAAATGCACAACCACCACCACAAAGAAGACAGTAAGAAGGGGAACCATAAATGAGAGGAACCATAAGTGAGAGTTATTTATTTTTGCCGCTACTGTGCTTTCCCAATTTACCAACAGCAAAATGAGTCTAGAAAAAGTTCATGACATAGTATCACAAGCACTGGAGATAAACAAAAATAACTTAAGTGGCAGCAGCATAGATGAAATCCACAGTGATATAGATGTTCGCTACAACTCTGTGAATGTTATAGTAGGAAAACAGTCTATGGGGAAAACTGTGATAGCACTACAGGAAATCATAAAAATATCACTTCTTAGTACACACCATTTGTTAATATATGTTACGAAGAACGGAGATGAGAATGATAAAAGTTGGCAGTCACTGAAAACATTTATTCAAATCCCGTATATAGTAATAAGTGAGAAAAATTGTAAGGACGCTATTCAAGAATTAATATCGGCTAAGAACCTGTACTATATGATAAAGAGAGAAAATTTAGAGGAAAAAATAGATGATGATCAGAAGGAGGATATGCTACAAGTATTGCACGTTCATGATTTCAGCAAAGACAGCCTACATACTCTTATACTCTTTGATGATATAGCAAATTCAAAATTGTTCGCGGCACCAGAATCATATTTCTCACAACAACTACGACGCTGCAGACACACAAATATATCTTACTTCTTGCTTATACAATCATGGAAAGGACTCGCACCACATATCAAGAACGAAATCACAACATTATTTATCTTCCCGTGCTTTAACAAACAGCAACTTCACTTCATATATTCACAGTCCGCGAGTAACTTAACTTTTGAAGAATTCTATGATATGTATAAAACTATGTCAGAAATGAAAAATAAACGTCCTTATATGATAGTACATGTGACAGAAGGAGGAGAAACAAAAATAAAAAATAAATGAACTTGTACTTATGATTTATCTTGTGGAGGATTTAAGAATTGTATGATCCTGTTTATAGTTTCTTTCATTTGGCGTATCTCATCTTGCACATTCATTTCTGGCTCCTCCTCCTTTTTCTCCTCGTGCTTCTTCTCCTCGTGCTTCTTCAGCATTAAAACATCTTTGATTTTGGTAATTCTGTAACCTCGTATATGATAGAGCTTATTAAGTTTGTGAGTTGTGGTGCTATCTATTTCCTCCTTATGCTTGTTGTAAAATAAATTAAATTCGTCTGGGGATTCAAATTCTTTTATATAATTTGTTATAGGCTGGAGTATTTTGATTTCTGTCATCTTTATTTCAAACAAAAATGATAATAACAAATATTCTTCTTTCGTGTTTAATCATAGTTGAATTTTTACGATTGTGTGTGGAAATAAAAGCTGTACTCCCTGCTGAAGATCCGCCGTTAGATGAAGAAATGAGGAAAAAATTGTACTGCTAAAAATAAATGCCAGAAATTCAAACCTACCTTACTTCAGCATAGGAACATCAAATCTGCCTGGATTTCTGCGTCTTCCCATATTGTGCATGAGTCCTAATTGTGGATTGCTATATTGTGGTTGTAATTGTGGAGGGCTATCATTATTGTTATTATTTTTGTCACCATTTGCCCAAGCATCTGCCTTATCTGCAAAATTACCAACAGTATTGAGAACATTTCCTACTGTACCACCAAAGACTGGAGCTACTGCTTTTGCTACTTTAGATACTATAGGTGCTGCTTTACTTACGACATTTTTCACGCCTTTTGCTATTTTTTTGAAGAAACTTCCGAAAGCCATGATTTTGAATTCGTAGAAAAAGATAATTTTTTTGAAAACACAAATGACATTCCACAACGCTCAAGTAAAGAATTTAGGAAATGATGAAGGAGACGTACTCGGGTTTTTCCAAAATAAGATGCGCAATTTAATACAAAAAAACGGCGGCGATAATAGTTTTTCATTTATTATGGAAGAATTTAAAGACAAAGATGCTCCTCTCCATGTTGGAACTAAAACACGAATAAAACTCACACACTCAGGACACACAATAACACAAATAGAAAAGTCGTTTTCTACTATACTCCTCGACTTCAGAATAAAATTATCAGACCCTATAGATGTTTCCGCAGATAAAAACAGACTTATGAAAATCTTTGTTGGTTTCAAAAATGCTGTAGAATTCTATGAGGACTGTAGATTCTGGATAAATGGTACTCTCCTCACTGCCTACAGACAAGATGATCTCCAACGAGAGTCTTTCGCGTATAACAGTATCAAACCTAGAGATGCAAAAGCTTCTAGTAAATTCAGTCATAGTATCTGGGAAAACGTTGCACAATACTCACCATCTGTCTGTGGAACTTACATTGACTTGGTAGACATAGCTGATGGACAGCCACATACTTTCACTATTGAGCTTACAATTCCATTTACATATCAACTTGTACTTCAAGCATGGCAACTCTACCCAAATGCTATCTGTGGTGAAATAGAAGAGGAAGTCAAAACTAGCCTCCGCGCTATGGTCTGGTGTCAAATAAATCCAAATATTGTAAAAGAAACATTGCAGTTCTTGGAGGATAAAGAAATTACAGAACAAATTCCGGCAGTCGTACCTATCTCACGTAAGTTCACACAAGTAGGAAGACCATCAAATATCGTCGTTCATTATTCAGAAAAGCCAGCCTCTACACAAACTCTCCACATACAATACCAAAGATTACATGCAAGAAAAGCTTACACAGATACAGAACCAGCAAGTAGGGCAGACACACATAATGATGAAGCAGAACCTTTGACGATAGACTTTCATTATACCGAAGCTGACTACACTAAATATGGAGTCAAAAAGGAGGACATAAATAAAGCTACTTTTGCGACTATGATAGCTGCTGCCAATCCTGATTATGTTCTCAGTGCTGGAGATGATGTAAAAATCATAAGTGAAAAAATAGAAGGAGCTTTAATTACTGATGTTAAAGATAGCGACAACAATATCAACCTCAGCGTAGGTAAAGTAACTCTAGATGTCCTTAGTGGCACAATACAATTGGGACGCAGCAACTTGGCAGGATTTGGACTAAAACAAGAAACATACCAAGGTTTAGTTCGAGAATTACAAACACCATTGCTAGTACCTGCACAAGAATTAACACGAGAAATCTTTGAGGGAAGTGCAAAGGTAAACGGACTTGAAATCTCTAAGTCTGTACCTCTTCGTAACGCTACTAATATTACGATGATGTTTCCAAAATCGCCGGCAGATATCACCTGCTTTGATAATATTATGTACAGAAATGTTCAACTTGTAGTTAACAAAAGAACATACCCAGATACTGAATTCAGTGATACTTGTGCAGCAAGGTTCTATCAACATCAACTTATAGCAAATGAACTTGATGGAACTTTAGAAGCAACACAGGAATTTGAGGATTCTTTCACGCAGCCACTTAATGATCCTGCTACAGGGAAAAGATACACAAATTGCAGAAGTGATGGTACTTCTTTCGGTATCAACTTCCAAATGGAGAGAAGTAATGCTGGCTATGTCTTTGACGGTATCGACACTGGTACAGCATCTATTACAGTCACATTTAGAGGACAACCTATGTACCAAGGAGAGAACGACACTTACTTTATACCAGACCCAGAATACCCAGACCAACACCCACCTGCACCAGAAGCTTGGATTTGCAGCGATACATACTGGACCTGGAGCACAAATGGTGTAGAGTATTATGCTGTAGGTGTCCCTGCTGGATATGAGTAAATTATGGGCGCTCTTGAATTGTGATTTTGAGGATTTTTATTTTTGTTTGAACTTTTTTGAATTTTATCACATACACAAAAAATAGATGGCAGAGAAAACAATAATTACACCAAAGAACATCGAAAAGTACAAAATTTATTATGGTTATAGATGTTTAACAGCAACTGCGATCATGAATGTTCTAAAGCAGAACTTCCCTGCTCGTTATTTCGAAAAGGGACATTCCACATATGTTTTCATAGATAAGTACCAGACTATGCCAGATAATTTTGCAAAACCTGGCCGTGATAGCTGCAATGTTTATGTAACTTGTATCTCTCTAGCTTCTGACACTGGCACACACGAAATCATAACAAATTATGAGCTAGAAATGTTGTTTAAATGTGGAAGATTATTTATTAGAGTAGACAAGAGTGAAAAATGGATGTGGAAATGTGGAATGAAATATGTAGAAATCAGAAATGAAATCACAGATGCAGGAACTTTTACTTATTATAGTTCGTGGTTATCACATACAGCAATTCCACCAACAGAAAATGAAATACGAAAACAAAAAGAAAAGAGAAGTTTTGATATCGTTATGAACAATACTCGACCATGAAATTAAGAGTTGAGAATTTTTTTATGCACAATACAGGTCCTAAAATCACCTACCTCAGATCAAATATTAAAACAGTATTGAAAACATATGTAAAGTTCAGAAATTTATCTCGCATATGTATTTCGATAAATTTGAGATCATCAAAAAAGTTCATGATTTTGAGTTCGATGATGTAAATTTCGATTTTGAAAACAAGTCTGAGTGTAATTTTTGAAAAATCACGCCTGTTGTAGATCATATATGAAAATGATATAAGAATTGTACCGAAAGTTTGACAGTTGTACTTTCACTAGGCGCGGGATGCAAAAAGGGGGGTTTTGGGACTTAGTCCTAAAATCACCCTTTTCATCATACTACTATTCTTTTTATTCCCATTGAATTTTTTTGAAATAATTTTTTTTTTATAAGAATTTTGACCGTTTATTTTTGATATTTCATGTAAATGAGGTTTTTCTTTATATTTAACAAATATTTGGATAAATTTTTTGGGGATATAAAACATTACATCCTATGTTATTTAATTCCCAAGTTATAACAAATTTTGTTTTTTTAATCGTTAACAATTTTTTTATTAATTAAAAATTCAAATTAAATCCCAATATTTATAGTTATAATATAAGCATAAATAATATTAAATTTATTTATACCATTTTTTTAATTTAAATCTCATTATTCATCGACTTTTTCTATATTTTTTTATTTAAAAAAAGCTAAAATTGAAATTTTTGTGTGATTAATATATAAAATTAAGATTCATACTTAAGTATTATACTTATGCATTATCTAAAACGCACGTTGGAAGCATAAATTAATCAAATTTTAACGATTTTCAATCTTTATTGAATAATATTAAAAAAAGCAAAAAGGGTCAAATAAAAAGCATAATAAGAGAATGATTGTAAAGAATATGTTTAGTAAAAACCATAAAATTGAAAAGAATCTAAAAAAATAAATATCGTCATCGAATAATTTTTCAAATATGAATTAGCAACGAATTGAGATCATCTATACACTTAGGAACTGTAATAATATTTTGGTCTCGATGTTTCAGAAATTGAGCAAAGGAACTTGTATAAAAAAAAAATGGGTGAATTCTATGATTTACGATCACTCTTTCAAAATTAGATTATATTAGACCTCGCCACTTTTTTCTTAATTTATAAATTTATAGTGGTCCTAAAAAATATTGATAAGAAATTTGAGAGAAATTTTCAGGTTTCATTGAAAAAATTGAGAAAATTTATTTAAAAATAATTTGAGAAAATTTTAAAATTTCTTTCAAATTCATTCAAATTTAATGACCTATTCATGAATTTATGAATCAATTGTTGGTCTTTTGACCTTTTATTTATATGTTTTCTTTACCAAAAAATACAAACGAACGCTATAATTTAATCGCAAGTGGTTCTGCAATCGCACAATTTTAATAAAAGCAAAACAGCTGATGCATTAAGTATTTCGTTAAATTGCGTCAAAGCAGTAGCTAAATAGATTGATGAAGGGAGACCAGAAAAAACACAACCCTGCCGACCACAAATATTAACAAATGAAATCAAGTATTTCATATGCGTTAAAGCAATAATGTTTCCTGAAATCCCTGGAGCTGAAATGGCAAATGTTTAGCAACAAACAATTCTTTGATTGATTCTTTTCCAAAGAAATTGAAACAATGCCTCGAAGTGCAAGGCAATCAAGTAAGATTTTAATTTTAATTTTTAATAAAAAATCAACTTTTTCAATTGCCGAAAAAATATTGATAAGAAATTTAACTTTTTAAATTAAAAATTTTAAAAATAAAATAACTTTTGTTAACGACGATTAACTATTGAATTCATTTCTTATCAATATTTTTTAGGAACACTATAAATTTATACATAGAATTGCACAGAAATTTTATTTTTTTATTCATTGAAATTTGCTCTCAATAAAGTGGCGAATGGAATTCTGAATTCAAAATTTATAAAAACTCATAGAAATATAAGTAAGAAAAATTTATTTAGAAAATTATTTTAAAGAAAAAAAAAATTAAGTTAAATAAATGACCAAAGAAGTTTAATTATTGAGCGAAAAATAAACTCATATAATTTTTTTTTTTTTTTTTTTTTTTTTTTTTCAGAAGACTCATAGAATAATTACTTTATTGTCATTTTCAACAAAGAATTTTTTATCTTTAGTTCCATTATCCACTCCTCACCGAATTTTTTGAACATTATTTTAATTAAAATTGGCTTTTTTTGTTCTTTTAAAAGAATTAGTTGGTTATTGAAAATTGGAATTTATGACTACTAAATTATATTAAAAAAATATCATTTGATTATACTAAACTAAGGTTTTCTCTCAATTTTTTTTTAAAAGATAGGAGTTAATTCAATGTTAAGTGATTATTCACAATAAATTAAAAAAAAAAAAAAAAAAAGAATTGAAAAAAAAATTGGTTTTTATATTTTTATTATCATTTACTAAACATTTAAAAATGAATTTATATATTTATTGATTCCAAAAGATCCGTCCATCATGAGTTGATTTATTATATGATTCTTAAAAATCATTGGTCATATGAGAATGGCATTGCTTACCATAAAATAGAATGAAGTAAATTTTGCCTATAATCATTGAAAAAACTTAAAGTTACTCCAATGTTTTTAATATGATGGTTGTTTCTAAATAGATTATTTGATATTTGCTATATCAAATAACAGCAAAATGAATGTGGAACATTTTTATCAGTTATTGGAATTATCTGGGTGTTTTTTTATAAATAAAATCAATTATAAACTATTTAATTCTAATTATAATTTTGTTGAATATTATGGTTGAAATTTCATCTTTTGCTTTTTCAATTCCCTGATGATTAATTAAAAGGCTTGATATTTGTTGATTGCCATTTTCAATGGCTAAATGTAAAGGTGTCGTATAAAAAACATATATTTGAAATTTCATTTGAAATTTGTGAATAATTTCATTAATATAAAAATTGAAATTGTATAAAAGATAAGCCAAATTTCATACAATTATATTATTGAAATTGAATTTATAGGTTTGTTTTGAAATTTCATAAAAAAAAATTGAATTAGAAATTTGATTTGAATATCAGAATATTAATTTCATTAATTATTTTTTCCAAAATTTTATTGAAAATATTATCTTCAATTTCTTTATAAATTAAACTAAATAAATTTCGTAAATCATATTATTTAAAATTATATTAATTATACATTTTTTTTGGAATTGTATTAAAGTCAAATATTTTGAATCGAATAAAAAAGTTTGTTTTGAAATCACATAAATCTAAAGATAATTAAATTCGATAAGAATTTTTTTTTAATTTTATAAAAAAAAACATTTAAATTTGTGGAATATTTATATTTATATTTTTATTTGTTAATAAAAGCTCCACCGCTTCAGAATTTCCTTTTTCAATTGCCAAAAATAATGATGTTTTTTGAAAAAATAATTCTTATTTCATAAAAAATATTTGAATGCATATTTCATAAAATATTAAATGCAAACTATACAAAAAAAATAAAAATCGAATTTCATTCAAAAAGAAAAAAAAAATTGAATTCATATAAAATGAAAATTTCATCAAATACTACTTTGAAATTTGATAAAACAATAAATATTTAAATTGTATGAATAATTTTTGGATAAAACTTCATTTATATATTAATATTCATAATCTCATAAAAATAAAAATGGGAAAAATATTATAAAATAATAATAATAAAATTTCATTAAATTAAATAATAAACTGAATGAAAAAAAAAATGAGATGAAATTCCATTATATAAATTGAATTAAAATATAATAAGAAAAATAAATAGATGAATTTCGTCATTAAAATATATGTTTGTTAATTATATGAAAATAAAACATTTTAATTTTATTTAATTATTCAATTTGAAATTTCATCTAAAAGATCAATTTTAAACAGAATACAGAAAAAAAATTCCAAATGTAATAAAAAATTAAATATTAATTGCTAAAATATTTACATTTAACTCGGAATGTTTCAGTAAAAGGTCAACAATATCGATGCGTTCTTTTTCTATTGCGCTATATAAAACTGTTTTATGAAAAAATTAAAGAAAACTTCATAAAAATATATAATTAAAATATAATTAAAATAAAATTTTTAAATGCAATAAAAAATATTATTTAATTTCATAAAATAAAACTGGTTGAAAATATAAAAAGTAAAAAAAATGAAACATGATATAAACTGAATATTGAACATAATAAAACAATGCAATAAAAAGTCATTTAAATATTTTTGTTTAAATGTAATAAATATTAAAATAAAATTTGATTAAAAAAAATTTATAAAACGTGATTTAAAAGAATAATTTTGAATGTAATTTAAACCAAAATGTTGAATTTTATATATATATTTTAATTGTTATTTGATTAAATTTAATATAAAATTTCATTAAAAATAGGATAAAAATTATATTAATTATCGGTTTGAATGCAATGAAAAAAATATTTGAAAATCTTATTAATTATTTGATAAAAATGTAATGAAATTGTTTTTTACAAATTGTATTAATTTATATTATGGAATAGAATAAAAATCAATATTTTGGCAATTTTATAAATCAAAAAACTTGCAATTTGATGAATTAGGAATTTAAAATTACATTAAAAAAATATTAATAACTGTTTTAGCATTAACATCAATATTTGGATGTAATAATAATAATTGTGATATTTCAAAATAGCATTTTTCAACAGCCAAATATAGAGGTGATTTATAAAATAATAAATTGATATTTCATAAAATAAAAAAAATTAAATTTTATTTTAAAAAATAAATTAAAACTTTATTAAATATTTGTGTTAAATTGAATTAAAAAAATATTGGAAATTGAATGAAAAAGAAGAGTTTAAATGTGATAAAAATATTTGTTTTCAATATAATTTAAATATTTGATTTGATATTCCATAAATATGTATTTTAAATGTAATTAAAATATATTTTTTGATATTGCATTAATACTTGAAATATAATGTAATTAAATATTTTTATTCAAATTTCATTAAATTTACTTTGTGGAATATAATGAAAAATGATTATAGCTGAAATTATATAAAACCAAAAATTTCCAAATAGTTTTTGAATTTACATCTATATCTTTTCTTGTTAACAAAAGTTTGACTATTTCGATATTTTGATTATCAACTGAAATAATTAAAGCTGTTTTATTAAAAATAAAATGATAACATCATTTAACAATATAAAAATGAATACCATAAAACAATGAAATTGAAAATATCATAAAATGAAATGATTAAGTAGATTTCATGAAAAAAATTGGAAAAAATGTGATGAAACAATTTTAAAATAAATCTCATTGGAAAATAACATGAAACTGTATAAAAAATTATACACTTTTGAATTTTATAAAAATTATTATTCTTTGAAATATAATGAAAATTTAAAATATAAAATATTATAAAAATAATTTTTGAAATGTAATAAAAAAAAAATGCTTTTTAAATGTAATAAAAATGGAATAAATTTGAATTGTATAAAACAGAAATAAATAAAATTGTTTTTAAATTAATATCAGTTTCTGGCTTCATAAGTAAAAGTTGTATTATTTCTATATTAGCTTTTTCCACGGCTATGTGTAGTGCAGCCTTTTAAATGATGTGATGAAAAAAACATTATAAAATATATTTTAAAAAACTACATAAAAAAATAAAAGTAATTTCAAGAAAAATTTTGAAATAAATGTAATAAAACAAATGCCAAAATTTCATTAATTTAAAAAAGGAATTATATTTAATACCAATTTATAAATATTATTAGAAATTTGAATTTTAAATGAAATAAATATGAAATTAGAAATGTAATAAAAATATATGTTTATATAATTTTATACATATAATTAAATAAAAAATAGCTTTTATATTCAGATGATCATTATTTTTTGACAGTAAAAGTTGAACAATTTCAGGATTTTCTTTTTCAATTGCAATATGTAAAGCAGTCTTATAATTGATTTATAATAATTTCAAAAATCAATTGATTAAAAACTGTGTTAATTTTTTAAATAGAAATTGAATTAAATTAGATTAATAAAATTTTATAAAATATTAAAATTCAATTTCATTTATATAATAAAATAAAATTTTAAAAACAAATAATTTCGAATTTTATTAATATTAATATTGAACTTCACAAAAAGAAATTGGAAATTTTATGAAATAAAAATTGCTAATGAAATAAATATTGAAATTAAAATGTAATTAAAAAATTTAAATGAAATGAAATTGAAAAATTATTTCAAACGCTAAAAAAATATTATATGAAACGCAAAAAAATTAAATGTAAAGAAATCCTATGAAAAATATTTGTTAAAGATTGTTTTTAAACTTAAATCAATATCATGAGATGACAATAATAAACGAACAATTTCAGAATTCTCTTTTTCAACTGCAATGTGTAAAGCAGTTTTTTGAAATTATAGAAAAACTTCATTGAAATAATTTTTTTCTAACTTCATTGAATCGATTATGCTTAAATTGAATGAAACATTAAATATGAGAAATTTTATGATAAAAAGTCAAATAAATTTTATTTAACAATCATTTCGAAATTAAATTAAAAATTGATCTCATAATTTCAAAAATGGCATTAAAATCAAATTTGATAAAAATATGATTATGTAATTTCATTAAAAATATTTTATTAAATTTCATAAAAAATGTTTATTTTTAAATGCCATTTAAATCATAAATATTTAAATATAATTTATAAAATTAATTATAAATTTTATCAAAATTATTTCAAAAATGTAATGAAATTAATGGAACAAATTGTATTAATTTTATATAGAATTTTATGAGGAAAAAATAATTTAAAAATGCAATAAAAATTAAGAATTTTTAAATTTTATAAGCATAAATAATATTTGGAATATAATTAATATATGCTTTTAGACGTTATGAATATGCATTATTTTGAGATGCAATGAAATTAAATTTTAAATTTTATGAGTATAAGTTGCTTAGAATTGTTTTTATATTAATATCAATTTGTTTTTGCGATAATAAAAGTTGTATAATTTCTATATTTCCTTTTTCTGTGGCAATGTGTAAAGGAGTTTTGTGAAAAAATATTGATTAATTTCATTAAAATATAATATAAGAATTTCATAAAAAACATTCAATTAAAATTGAGTAAAAAAAAATAATCCAAATTATATAAAAAATAACAATTGATTATTTCATAAAATTAAACATCAAAAATTTCATTAAAATTCGCCATTTTAATTTTATCAAATAATTAGATATTTAATTCCATGAAAAAAATGGATGTAAAAATAGCATTAAAAAGTAGAAATTTAATTTTATGAATAAGATAAATTATAAACATTATGAATATAATAGATTAGAAATTTTATAATAAAATTTTATTATAATTTTATTTTAAAATTTGATAGTAATATAATAAAAAAAAATTATATGTATTTCATTAAAAATAAATAGAAATGTAATGAAAATTAATTTTAAATGTCAAAAGAAATTATGTATAAAAATATAATAAAAATGTTTTTAATAATTTCATGAAATATTTTGATTAAAAACTTCATTAAAATAATTCAAAAAAATGCAATAAAAAATTGAAGAAAAATTTCATTAATAAAAAATATCTTAAATCCCATTAATAATTAATTTGCAAAATTTCATTATATACAATATTTTAAATTTCATAAAAAAATAATTAGGTAAATTTCATGAAAATAAAAAAAATGAAATTTCATTCAAAAATATGAAGAATTTCATAAAAAAAAGCTATGATTAAAAATATTATAAGATTATAAATTAAACATTATTTTAAAAAGAAAATAAAAGAATTCTATAAAAAAAATTGATATTTAAAATGAAATTAAAATTTTTATTTAGGGTAATGTAATTAAAAAAAATATAATTTGGAATGTAATAAAAAACTTTATTATGAAAATGCAATTAAAATAAATATGAAATTTTATTAACAAAATATTAAAAATGGTTTTTGAATTGACATCGATTTCTTTTCTTGATAATAAAAGCTTAACTAGTTCTATATATCCTTTTTCAACAGTAATATACAATGCTGTTTTATTTAAAAAAAATAATTATTTGAATTTCATCAAAAAAAAAATATCTTTTTAATTTCATAAAAAAAAAATTTTCAAATTACCAAAGAATTTATATCAATATGTGTCATTTCCAAAAGAAATTCTACAAGTGTTAAATAATAATATTTGCATAAATTATAAAAAACCAATTCACTGTTGAGATTTTTTGGGAAAAATTCATAATTGTTGTATTTAATACTTTTTGCATAAATGTTCGAATATACATCATCATCATCATCATCTTGGTTTTGAATGAAATTGATAATAAAATAATTTGCTATTTCATTATGATGACATTTTATTGATTCAATTAGGCATTCGTTATAAAAAACGTTAGGTTGTATATTTGATAGTTTTTCAAGTAGATGAACTAATTCAGGATCTGGATCATTTTTAGGTTGAATATGTTCTTCAATTAAATGAATCAACTCAGGATTTTTTCCATGGATTAAATAAAGCCATAATGATGGCGTCAATTCAATATTTAAAAAATATAAATATTTGAAAATTTGAATTGATCCAAAAAATGCGGCATATTCAATTAATGTTGGATTTTTATCATATAAAAATTGATTAGTTTCAAATATCGATTGTTCAATTACTGTAGAAAGTGGCAAATTTGTCCTATTGACGTAGGTAACAAATTCATCAACATCATCGTTTCGTATCAAATTGCATATGTATTTGTCATTTTCTCCTGCTTTTCGTTTTTGCTTAAATAACTCATTATCATCTTTGCATAAACGAGGAATTGTTTTTTGGCTAAAAAACGTTTTGAATTCTGGATAAAAATATTGCAGATAATTTCGTCGTTTGTATTTATCATTATTTAATATGTATCTATAGATGGTTCGATCAGGAATTAATAATTTTTCTTCAAAAAGAAAAAGCAAAATTCTTTTGTTCTTTCGGAAAAAATGAAAAAGATCAAAATTAGAAAAGCAATCTTGAATTTCATTTTTGAAAAAAGCTAAAATTCTATCAATTTGACTGAAAAAAATTGGAGAGTGGTGATAATTATTTGATATATGTAGAATTAGGTTTAGTATTTCTTTTATTTCTTTTTTATTATCTATGATTTTAAGATCAATAATGTATGAAATTAATATTTGATAGTTCTCTTCTTGATTTGAATCATCATCTAAAAATTGAAGAATATGTTTTTGTATATTCTTCATTTTTTTAATATAATCATGAATAACTCCTCCTTTTTTCATAATAATTTTCCGTTTATTATTTTTTTATTCAAATACGTTATTATTTTGTATCTGGTTAACAAATAAATACAATAATAAATAAAGAAAAACGTTTTTTTTTTTTTTTATTGATCAATTGATGACAAATATTTTACAACGTCATCGAAACCTTTTGATCTAGCAAGGTCAATAGGTGTTTGATTTTTTGTTGTTATTGAACCAATATCAAATTTGTTTAAAGATATAAGGTATTTAACAATATCGATATTTCCAGCTTCACAAGCAGAATGTAATAATGTGTATCCAGCGATACTTTTTGCATTAATATCAATTTGATTGAGTGATATAAGATATTTAATGATCTCAGGATTTTCAGATCTACAAGCGATATTTAAAATTGAATACTGATTGCTAGTTTTCTCGTTGATATCTATTTCACCAAGAGAAATCAAATATTTAACCAGTTCAAGGTTCCTCGATTTACAAGCTGAATGTAAAATGGTCCAATTTGATTTTGTTCTTGAATTTAAGTCAATTTTATCAAGAGAAATCAAATGCTTGACGAGTTCCAAGTTTCCTGATTCGCAAGCATAATGAAGAACAGTGAAATTTTTACTTGTCATTGAATTAACATCAATATCTTCAAGTGTTAATAAATATTTTGCAACTTCAAAGTGTCCGTTTTGGCAAGCAATGTGTAAGTATGTAATGTCATTGACAACTCGTGATTTAAGATCGAATTTATCGAGTGAAACTAAGTATTTAACAAGTTCTAAGTTCCCTGCTTTGCATGCATTGTGTAAAATTGTCCAATTTGAGATGCTTTTTGAGCTTATGTCGATTTTATCAAGAGAAATTAAATATTTGACAAGTTCAAGATTCCCTGATTCACAAGCATTGTGCAAAATTGAGAAGTCTTTGGTTGTTCTTGAGTTCAAATCAATTTCATTAAGTGATATTAAATATTGGACAAGTTCAAGACTTCCTGAATCACATGCTGAATGTAATACCGAATGATTGCTTTCGGTTCTCGTATTGATATCAATTAAGTTGAATGATAAAATGTATTTGACAAGTTCTGTGTTTCCTGATTCACAGGCAGCATGTAGAATTGAATAATTGCAGTATGAATCTTCATTAAAATCAATTCTATCCAAAGATATAAGATATTTAACAAGTTCCAAATTGCCTGATTTGCAAGCAAAATGTAAAACTGTCAAATTAAAAAAAAATTATTTTTAAAAAACATTGTAAAAACATATAAATAAATAAAACTTGATTATTAAAATTACTTAATAAAAATTACTTTAGATTTAACATCCATCTTTTTAATATTAATTAAATATTCAACAAGTTTTAAATTCCCTGCCTCGCATGCCAAATTCAGCAATGTTTTATACAAAAAACTAAAATAAAAATTCCTCTCATTTTGAATTCGTCTAAATCGACATCATCTGGAATGAGTCTTTTTATCATATAGTAATTTACATTGCATTCATGATTAAACATTGTTTTCTTCAATCTTATTCTATCATCTTTTAATTTGTCGTTTTCTATTAAATCGTCATTTTGACTCTTTAATTCCCGGTTTTTTGTTGTCGCTTCATTCAATTGATTTTCAATTTGGCAGTTTTTATCAGATAAATCGGTTATTTTTGCTTGAAATTCATTATTTTCATTAGCCAATGATTCAATTTTTTCATTATTTGATGTTTTCTCATCTCGTATCGATTTGACATAGTCGAAGTCATACTGCAAATATTCGTAATATCGCTTCAACGAGGTTTCCTTTCTTTGGTGATACAAATTCACAAAAAAATCATATTTTTCATTAGAAAGTTTTTGAATATCAATGAATTTAAATAAAATATATCTTTCATCAATTAATTCTTCAATGAAGTCATATAGTAAATCTATTGAAATTAGCATGTCTTGATTTTTTTCAATGATTCGAAAAACCGTTGAAATTGGCAATTTTTTAAAATTTTCGTTTTGAAGGCATTTTTCAATTTGTGAGCCAAGAAGGTCTTCCAACTCAACTGAATACAAATCGTTTTCAAATAAATATTCATTGCCAGGCATTTTTTGCTCTGTCATCAGGTGAATTATGTAGTCAATGTCTTTTGAATGTGAATGAGAATATTTCCGAAGAATTTTTTGTAGAATTGTCACTTTGTATATGTTTGAGAGCTTGCAAAAATCGAAATATTCGTCATTGTTGATGCTAATTTGCTCTTTTTGAATCAATTCGAAAAAATGAATGATATTCTTTTCATCAATATTGTAATCTTTTTGAAATCTCTGTAGATCTTGCGATAAACGTTCGCTTACATCTTTGAGTAAGTATTCTTCGCGAATGGTTTGTGAATATTTGCATAACTGTGAAAAGTTGACTGAAATACTGTTGTTGATTAGTTGTATTTTGATAAGTTCGTGCTCATTCTTTTCATCTTCTTCTTCAAGGAGATTAATGATATATTTTTGATCATCACGCCTATCATTTGTCATTGAATATTTCTTTAAAAAAAAAAAATGTCATATTTGTTTAATAAAATTGAATGTTTCAAAAAAATGTCATCAAAAATGCATTTATTGCGATATTATAATAACATTTTAAAAATTAAATTTATTTATTATATTACATTTATATATTTAATTAAAATAATAAAATTAATAATACAAATAAATTTTTCTCATATTATATTTGGTGGAAAAAACTGCGTTTTGAGGATAAAACTATGTTTTATCGATGAATATTAAATATTTTTTAATAAAAGTTATATATAATCGCATTTCATATTAATACAAATCTATATACAGGTTTTTATATATTTTATTGAACTTAAGCTTTGATAATATTATAATAGAGCTCGGAGAAAAAGGGATTTCCTTTTTGAAAATAAAGAATTATATTTATAAAACATATTTATTTTGATGTGTATAAGTTATATCTGAAAGCATACACTTTTTCGAAAAAAATTTGTTTTTTAAAAAAAAAGTGACTTTTTTATAAAAAGGTTTATTTTTGAATATTTTTTTTTTTATAAAAAAAAGCTTCTTTGCGAAAAGCTTTTGTGTGTGCAAAAAGTAAAATCATACCAATAAGTTTCGATCATTTCAAATAAAAAATTTAATTAAAATCATAAATTCCTTTTGAAATATAAATTGATAGAGAAAATTTAGTTAACAAGAATTTCAAAGAATTATTTAATAAAAACATATATTTAGATATTATTCAAATCATAAAGAATGATATTTGATGTATAAATTATAAAGTACTCGTAATCATTGCTTATGATCAAACTATATTCAAAATTTGAAGCATTCTAATGATATAGAAAATATCATTTGCTTCATTAAGCTGTGAGGCGCTTTCCAATCTTGTTAAATGATGCTTTTGATGCAGACAGTTTAAATCGGGAATGAAAATAATAGTTTTGTCCTCAAAATGTAGTTTTTTCCACCAATTATAACGTTTTTTTTTTTAATATGAATAACGTATTCAAAAATCAAAATCAAATATAGTTGGTGGACATAATTATGTTTTTGGGACATAATCATGTTTGCTCAACTTTTTGAATGGTACACAAAAATAAAACACATTTTTCTCAATACTTTTTAAAGATAATTTGATAATATTATATACTTTATTAATGTATTTTATGTACATCAATATTTAATTAAATGAGCTATTATATTTGTGATTTATATGAAATTTTGCCATTAATGTAAAAAAAAAGTCTAAATGCTTATTTTTTTCTCAATAATTGAAACTTGGGATTTAATAATAATATCATTAATTCATAATCAGTAATGATATAATTTTGTCAGATAATTGATATCTAAAAACTTTCATATAAGAAAATTTTGATGCACAAAATAAAGTTAAAAATCATATCACTTTTTTGTTTTTTTCCAATAAAAAATAAAAACTTTTAAATTTTTATTTAAATATTTGATATAATGCAAATAGTATAATGATATTGAAAGAATAAAATTGGCGGTTCTACTCAAGATCTATTACCTTGATGAAAAAGAGTAACTTCTGAAATAACTTAAAAAGACTTTCAATTTTAGACATTGAGAAATTATTTTCATTATTTTAATAGTTCTTCTATACTTACCTAATATTTATTGATTAATTGCTATTTTTAATGCTATTATAATAGAAAAAATAAAAAAGTGAAATTTGTATATTTCTTAGAAAAACCTGAAATCTTGATGGACAGCAATGATTTTTAGAGGATTAATAATATATTTCATTGTATGTGTTATCAAATAATGTAATTCTGAAATCATATCAATTATGCATGAGTGATTTATGAATGATTTTGAATGAAAAAAAGAAAAATGAAATTTTTCCAAGATTGATTCTTTTTCAACCATATTATTATATTTAATATATTATATGCATCATATAGATGATTAATACTGCATCTAATTTGAAATAAAATAAACTCATTTTTCAAAATTTGTAATTTTGTATGAATGATTTTTGTCATATTTTGAAAACACTTTTTTCTTTTTATATAATTATTATTTCAATAAATTTTTTTCTAAAATATAATATATACATTATATTCTAAAATAATAACTATGTTAGAGCAAATTAAAACAACCTTTTTTTTATGGTAAAAGCATGAAATGTGATATGAAATGAGTTTTTTGAGTAGTGAAATGAAAATGAAACCATTTTTTCTAATTATCTATTTTATTTCAAAAAATAATAATGATGCATTTTAATTATAGATGAAAAGTAAATTATAATTTTTTTCAAATAATAAAAAAATATTCAGAAATTAAAAATTCGATATCATATTTATGATCAAATTTAGTTTGATAAAAGTGAATGAAAATCGGGGAATAGAATGTATCCAATATGATATTAATTGTTCTACAATTGTTTTTTTAAAAGTCCAATTTGAATATATAGAAATGATGTGAAAACATAATTATGTCTCCAAAACAGAATTATGTCCACCAACTATAATATATTTATAAGATCTTGTTTTTTTAAAAAGAAAATCTATATTAAAAAAAATTGTTCATATAAAAAAGACTTGGTGTTTTGAAAAAAGAAAATTATTTCGCAAAAAAAAGATCATTTTAAGAAGTATTTTTCATTTTAAAAAGAAAACAAATTTTTTAAATGAAAAAATTATTTCACAAAAAATTTTTTTTACAGACAAACCTTTTTCTTTTCGAAAAAAAATGGATTTTTAAAACATATGGATCTTAATGATATGTAAAAGTTTTGTAAATATGGAAATTCCTTTTTCGCCGATCTCTAATAAAAATTATTTTATAACATCAACATTTTTTTAATATTTCCTAATTTTTAAATTATCGCTTGGATATACTATAAAATGGATAAAATATTTTTTAACAAATGTTGTTCAGTAAGGAAAAAAATCGATTTTTTATAGATTTTTAATATTCACCTCTATAATTAACTTTCTCCCCCTCAATTTTTATACAAATGCTTTTTCTGAATATCTTCATAAAAAATGAGTAAAACATATAAAAATATTATGAAATATTTCTGAATTCATTGACGAGTACTTAATGTGTAGTGTTGCCTTGAAACAGTTATAATTGCCGCATATAAGTTGATCTTTGTTCTTTTTCTCTTCATCTTCAATTGACACTTTTTCTGGTTTCATTCAATCCCAAAGTTGCGTCGTAATTCTTAATCAAGTAGTTGTAATCAATCAGACTAAAAAAGGCGAACTTGTGTGTCTGATCTACTGGGAAATTGAACAGTTTCTGTGCAAATCTGAGGAACTCCTTTGGCAGCCTTGCGAACTTGAAAGGTTTGAAAAAGTGACAAATTATTTTTAAATCAACTCTGCTTTGAATGAAGAGAAAAAAGTTTCAATTTATTCCTCATCCGATGAATGTACCACGCTGTAAGAAACAGGTTTCTTGAAAGAAGGAATGTCTTCCTTGAATCCAAACAGCCAGGCAAGCTTCTCAGTCTTATTTTATATGTGGCAATCAAACCGGAAATTGATTTAATAAGCTCGATCATTAAATCAACATTTTTATTAGTGAAGAGTAATAGCTGATGAACATCACCAGAGCATCGCATAATTCTGATGACAAAGTTTCAGAATTAACCGTCGAATCATTATTCAACTGGTTTGAAAAAATGGTTGATTTAGGAGCATCATTGATGTTTGGAAGAAAACCGTTTTTGGTTGACCTATCTACAAGACAATCAAAATTCTGTTCTTTGATACAATCGTGTAAATATCTTAAATTTTTTAATTTCATTTCCAACTTTCTGTGAAGGAAATAATAATGTTCTAACTGGTATTGAAAATATCTCAATTTTATGAGACAGTTGTATGATGAAACAAACAAACATTTTTTTCATAAAATTTGATAATAAGTAAAAAATAAGAATATTGATTAAATGACAATGATGGAAATTTTCATAAATCTTTTTGAAATTTTAGAAACACAATAACACTCATGATTTGATTGAGATATAATATTCTTTTTCATTTTATAAAATTTTTGTTATTGAAGTATTCATTTGGAAAGTTTTTGTTTCAATTTTGAATAGTTTTGAATAATTTGAATTCAAAATTTGATTTGTCATTAATGAAAAATTTTAAAATGAAATTGAATGATATTTTAGTATGATATGAATTGGTATGTTTTTCATATCATTTAAATATAATGTCAATGAATAAATTAATGAGATTAATTGAATTCGATGATTCAAAAGAATTTAGATTCATTGTTAGTATTAAAGAAGAACAAGAAAATTACAAATATGACAACATTGAAGTATCAGAAGAAACAAATATCACAATCAAAACATCAATGAATAAAGCACGTGTCATCTCAAGAAACATTGATGAATTATATAAAACAGATCAAACGATTGATCATTATGAAATCAAATTAAACAATATCCAAGAAAACAACAAAACACAAAAAGTCGTCGAAGTATTTAATATTCTTCTAAACTCAATAGGACAAGAAATCAACGTCAGAGAAGAATTAGGTGTCATCTTTTTAATGATTGAATATGAACTTGGTGAAGACATTGATGCACACAACAACAACAACAACAAAGACAATCATGATAACACAAATATCAACAACGTCAACAAAAACATGAACAATAACAATAACAACAAAGATGACAACGACGAACTTGGATATTCCGATTTACTCTTCATGTACAAGATATATAAATAAATAGACAATATGTGATATAAAATTTTACTTTTTTATTTTATGAAAAAAAAAGTTTGACTCTTTTTATATGCAACAGTATCTCTACAATCCAGCAATAATTGTAATAGCAAAAATAGCAAAAAACATTTTCATCCTGAACCATATCAATATTGATAAATTCAAAATTGTTGAATTCTAATACTACTTGTTCATATTCATTGTAATTGCCAAGAAAGAATGATGAGTCATACTTGTCTTTGCAGTAGTATGAAATGACTGCATGGAAGCATTTAATTGATTCATAAAATGCTTCACGGATTATGAATTTATCATTTGTATCATCCTCGCAAATGCTGATGATTTCAGGGTTGTTGCTATGTATTGCATAAACCAATGATTATGAAAGTGGAACCTCTTGGTATTTCAAATATTGGAATATTTGAATTGAGCCATACTCAATCAAACTTGTGGAATTCGTTAATAAATGATTGGTTTCAAAAATTGATGGGGGTACATATCCTTTTAATGGATAATTGGTTGTGTTTATATATGTTATGAAATCAACAACCGAGTCTTCTCTTATCATCTTACAAATGTAAGAGTCATTTTCTCCAATTTCTCTATTTTCTTCAAAATTATCTGTCAATTGTGTCAAATCTTGATTACTTTTGAAATAATAAAACAAGTAAAAATAAATATTTACTCGCCAATATTTTTTTGTTTTTATTTACCTTATTTTTGAATAAAAATTTTTCGACTTTTTAAATTGAAAGATAACTCATTTTGAAAGAATGGAACTCTTTCAACAGAAAAAATAAAGAAAACAATTTACTTTTCAAATATGAATCTCACGATTTTATCTCTTTCGATATCATCAATATATTCGGACTCTCCTCTGTTTATTGGCAATAGAAATTGTTTTAGCAAGCATTACATTCATAAATATTTTACACCGACAATTATATTAAACCCAGAACAATTATTAATTCAAAAAAGCGTTTTTTCTTATGGAATTGGATCAATTCTACATTCAAATAGTAATAAAAAGTTATTAGAAGATAAAGTAAAAGAATTTGTTGGCGAAACATTTACAGATTCAAATCTTGATGGCCTCAATCCACCAAATGAAAAATCTTTGATTGTTATTCGTGATTGTAATTTCAATAATATTCGATATGCAAATCAAGATGACGGAAAAAACAGCCATGAGCACTTTATTAATAATTTTATGATCAAAATTTTATCAAATTGTACCTTTTATATGACCAATTGTCTTTTTGATTCTTGTTATTTTAATAAAACTGCTCTATTTCTTGCAACCCGTGCAACAACGATATCACATATTTGTTGTAATAAATTGCATGGAGGTCAAGAAGGTGAAGCACTTTTTATTAATTCAAATACGCCAAGAGGTTCATTTTTCAAGTTCATTTACTCTACTTTTTACGGCAATTATGAAAACTTCCCAACACAAACCATTTTTAAATTAGGCGGAACTTGTGCCTTGCGATACCAATGCATTAATATCTCCCATTTCGTTCTGGGCAATTCCAATGATCGGTCTATAACACGAATAGAATCTACTGCATGTCTTACGATGCTTATGAACACTTTTTATCATTGTGACGCAGAATACGTCCTCTGGATCAATATTCATGATGGTGATACAGAAGGCAGATACAACCATTATTGCGGTCTGACAAATTTCCATAACAACAAGCAACAGACTGGAATTATCTATTTCGATATGCAATCACATTCTAGAATTACTCTTGATGAATGCTATTTTTCAAATGAAAATGTTGGTGATGGAGAAAAAATGAAAAGCATCAATGGAAACGCAAAGATTTATATTTCAAATTGCTATTTTCAGTCATGGCTCAATGAAAATGAACTAAATGGTAGAGAAACTATAAACATCCATAATAATGTGAATAATTTGCAGACAATGACGCTTGCTCATTACACAGTTATTGGCAAATGTGATGCCATTCATGTAATCGATGCTTTTGGATGCCAAAACGATACTTGTCCTGATTCAAAAGGCTGTGAAACGTTTGGATTCGTTGACGGTGATGTTAAATATACAGAAGTGTTCCATCCTGATATCAACACGCCAACACCGACACCAACATTAGAATTCACAATATCATTTCCGTTCACGAATTCAATGAAATTCACTTATTCAAAGCAATTCTCTAATTCTGAAAAGTTTACAAAATCAAATGATTTTTCTCGTTCAAGATCTTTTTCTGCGTCTCATTCTTTCTCAAAATCTGGCTCGTTTACTAAATCAAATTTGTTCACAAAATCCAGCCAGTTCACAAAATCTCATTCTTTTTCAGGATCACGCACGTTTACTTCTTCTAGTCATTTTTCTGCTTCGCGTAGTTTTACAGGATCCCATTCATTCTCTGGTTCTCATTCATTTACTTTCTCTTCGTCGTTCTCAAAAAGTGGAATTTTTACGAATTCAAAAGACTTTTCATCGTCTTTTTATTTCACAAAAACTAGTGGATTTACTGAGACGAAAAAGTTTTCTGAAACAAAAGATTTTTCATCGTCTTTTTATTTCTCAAAAACTAGTGGATTTACTGAGACGAAAAAGTTTTCTGAAACAAAAGATTTTTCAAAATCTCAGATTTTCTCTGAATCTGCAAATTTCACACAATCAAATAGCTTTACTCCATCACGTCATTTCGATGCATCTCGTACTTTCACTCCATCAAAAAAATTCTCACCATCAAGTGAATTCAATGAGTCGTCTGTTTTCTCTGATTCGTCAATATTTTCTTATTCTTCTGGATTTTCTTTATCTTCCTTTTTCAGTGATTCTGTTGAATTTTCTGAAACAGCGAAATTTAGTTTGTCAACAGAATTCAGTGATTCAAAGAAGTTCACTTTTTCAGAGCATTTTTCGAATTCTGAAAAGTTTTCAGATTCTGAAAAGTTTTCAAAATCTGAGATTTTTTCAGAGACGAAAACGTTCACTGAATCAAGACATTTTGATGCAACAGGCACTTTCACTCCCTCTCATACATTTTCGCAATCATCTCATTTTTCAAATTCATTTTTCTTCACAAAATCTGGTGAATTCAGTGGTTCATCAAAATTCACCATTTCTACACATTTTACAAGTTCATTTCACTTCACGAGTTCATTGAATTTCACAAGTTCTAAAGAGTTCACACCATCGAATCATTTTGGTGCAACTGGCACTTTTACTGCATCAAATGAATTCACTCATTCAAAAATGTTTACACAATCAAACACAATCAAAAGTAACGTGGCAATCACCATTAACCAGAGCCAAGGAAGCAACAAGATGAAAATTATTGGTGGTGTCATTGGTGCTGTCATCGGTGCTGGCCTGATTGCTGCAATTATTTTTGCAATCATCTTCCTCAGGCACAGAAGACATGAACCAAGCAGCGACATGTTTGAAGAGCTTAATACTATTGACGACCCACACTCGAGCATAACATACAACAACGTTCTTCATGGACTTGACATGGAAGATGATCCATTCCATGATGATTTCAATGACGTTAATGATGGAAATTATCATCACTTTGATTGAAATCTTTTTCTTTAAAAAAATTTTTTTTTTTTTTTTTTTTTTTTTTTTTCAACTTTTGAAAAATAGTAAATATTTGCTTTGGATATTATCTACATTTTAATTTCATTCAAGATTTAAAAAAGTCTATATTGACTTTAATCGCCATATGCAATTCCAATCTCCCAAATAAAATCTTAAGGGTGTAGTTATAACTTTTTAAATAATTATAATTTTAAGAACAATTTTTGTTGTTTGTTCTTAAATTTTTTTAAATTTTTAGAAACACAATAGCATTCATGATTTGATTGAAAAATAATATTCTTTTTCATTTTATAAAATTTTTGTTGTTGAAGTATTCATTTGGAAAATTTTTGTTTCAATTTTGAATAGTTTTGAATAATTTGAATTCAAAATTTGATTTGTCATTAATGAAAAATTTTTATAATGAAATTGAATGATGTTTTAGTATGATATGAAATGATGTGAATTAATATGTTTTTCATATCATTTAAATATAATGTCAATGAATAAATTAATGAGATTAATTGAATTTGATGATTCAAAAGAATTTAGATTCATTGTTAGTATTAAAGAAGAACAAGAAAATTACAAATATGACAACATTGAAGTATCAGAAGAAACAAATATCACAATCAAAACTTCAATGAATAAAGCACGTGTCATCTCAAGAAACATTGATGAATTATATAAAACAGATCAAACGATTGATCATTATGAAATCAAATTAAACAATATCCAAGAAAACAACAAAACACAAAAAGTCGTCGAAGTATTTAATATTCTTCTAAACTCAATTGGACAAGAAATCAACGTCAGAGAAGAATTAGGTGTCATCTTTTTAATGATTGAATATGAACTTGGTGAAGACATTGATGCACACAACAACAACAACAACAAAGACAATCATGATAACACAAATATCAACAACGTCAACAAAAACATGAACAATAACAATAACAACAAAGATGACAACGACGAACTTGGATATTCCGATTTACTCTTCATGTACAAGATATATAAATAAATAGACAATATGTGATATAAAATTTAACGGTTTTTATATAATGAAAAAAAGTTTGACTCTTTTATATGCAACAATAATTAATCCATAAATTAGTTGTTTTATAGTGATTACTGCAATCATTTATCAATATAAAAAAGGTAGTCGCAAATGGCATTTTATCCAATTATATTAACTACATAAATTGATATATGAAAAGTATTATTTTTTATCATATAAATAAAATGAAATCTAATAATTTTGTTAATATTTATACATGGCATAAAGATAATTTAGAGATATTATCAAATAAAAAAATAGCTAAAAAGAAAAAATAGAATTTTTTGATTTAAAAAAAAATATTTATTTCAACACCTTTTGGATTTCAATTTCTTCCATATATTCAAATGGCAATTTTCATAAATAATCAAACAAATCATTAATGAAAAAATTTGAAATTTGGTTAAATATATTATATTAATTTTATCTTTAATGTTGGCATCTATGCCCTTATGTCTAATTAACAGCTTTATGATATCAAAATTTCTTTTCTTAACTGCAAGGTGCAAAGCAGTTTCATTAAAATATATTTAAATTTTATTTAAAATGATAAAATTAAATTTCATTTAAATCGTTATTTTAAATTATATTAAATAACCATTCAAAATGCAATCATCTATATTAAAAAATTATTATAAATGTAATTTAATACATAAATTTGAATGTAATTTAAATAAATTATTAAATGCAATAAAAAAATACAAGTTTGAACTGAATTTTAAATACTAATTAAAATGCTTTTTTCATTTACATCGATAGTTTCATTGCTTAATAGAAGTTTTACAATATTGACATTTTCTTTTTCGACTGCATAATATAAAGCTGTTTTATAAATAATAAATTTTAATGTAATTAAATTTGTTGAGTTGTAATGAAATAAAAAATATAATAATAAATGCAATAAATAACAATAAGAAATGTAATTAAAAAATTTGTATTGAATGTCGCCATTAAAAATTTCTTTTGAACGTTTTTTAAATTTTTAAATCTTAACGTTATTTAAACATTTTAATTTCAAATTGTATTAAAACTGGTATTATGAATTGTATCAATAAACAAAATGTAAATATTAATCACGTTGATATCATAGTGTGGTGACTTTGCCAAAATTTTAATAATTTCCATGTTTTCCTTTTCAATTGCCAAACATAATGCTGATTCACAAAATTATGCAAAAATGTCATTAAATAATAATTTTGAATATCATTAATATATAGTTTTAAAATTGTATTGAAATATATTTCAAAATGATATTAGAAAACTAATTTGAAATGAAATTGAAATATTTGCATTTGAACGTGATTAGTAATAAATAATTGAATTCGATGAATTAACAAAAAAAAATGCAATGAAAATGTATTGTGGTCAAATTATTGTATGGTTCATATCAAAATCATCCCTTTGAGCAAGTATCTCTACAATCCAGCAATAATTGTAATAGCAAAAATAGCAAAAAACATTTTCATCCTGAACCATATCAATATTGATAAATTCAAAATTGTTGAACTCTATTACTACTTGTTCATATTCATTGTAATTGCCAGAAAAATATGATGAGTCATACTTGTCTTTGAAATAATAAAAAATGTCAGTATGGAAGCATTTAATTGATTCATAAAAGGCTTCACGGATTAAGTTTGTATCTTTTGTATCATCCTCGCAAATGCTGATGATTTCAGGGTTGTTGCTATGTATTGCATAAACCAATGATTTTGAAAGTGGAACCTCTTGGTATTTCAAATATTGAAATATTTGAATTGAGCCATAAAATGCTGCATACTCAATCAAACTTGTGGAATTCGTTAGTAAACTATTGGTTTCAAAAATTGAGTGAGGTACATATCCTTTTAAAGGATAATTGGTCGTGTTTATGTAAGTAATGAAATCAACAACCGAGTCTTCTCTTATCATCTTGCAAATGTAAGAGTCATTTTCTCCAATTTCTCTATTTTCTTCAAAATTATCTGGCAATTGTGTCAAATCTTGATTACTTTTGAAATCTTTTATTTCTTTGGCAAAGTATTGACAATATGAAGAATCTTGTCTGGAAATTGTTTCAACGAACATATCGTCTATTTTGAGCAATTTTTCTTTAATGAGATACAAAAGAACTCTTTTATTGCCTTTAAAGATTTCAAAAATCTCTGAATTTGAAAAGCTTGCTATTTCTTTCTTAAAAATGTTCACAATTTGTTCTATTTTCCAGAAAAAATTGGGTCCTCTATGATGTTCATTAGCAATATGCGTTATCATTTGAAAGAGAGACACCATTTTGTATGTATTATTTGGCAAAGTTGACATTGAGATTTTTTGATTTAGAACCTCGATACTTTGATCCAAATTTTCTTCATCATCTAAAATGTTCAAAATAATATTTTGAATCATTTTTATTTCATTTAAATCTTCTTCAATATACATATTAAATGATGTGAATTTTATATTTTGTCATTTTCATCTGATTTAAAAAAATCTCTCAAAAAGTTGATAAAATTTTATTTTAATTTGGCATAAAATGTTTTCAATTCTTCTAAGTAAAAAAGATTTTAAATCTTGAAAACTTAAATTCAATTTTGAAATCTTCAACATGTTCAACCATTTTATAAAGCTTTATCTCAACGATTTTTCTCTTTGTTTTCAATTTTCAACATAATATGTATGCTGCATAATACGGTTATTTTATATGATGAATTCAGCAGAGCTTTTTGCTTATTTTGTCATTTTTATTATGTAATTACATATTCCAAGCAATTACATATTAAATATGAATAATTTAATAGTTTATGTTCTGAATTGAATTGGTCAAGAAATCAACATCACAAAAAAAACTAGGTTTTATCTTTTTAATGATTGGCGGATATATTGATGTAAGAAAAAAAAATAAAAACAACGAGCATTAATATTCGGATTTACTCATCAAATATATGTTATAATAAAAAATAGATATAATGCATTAAAATGGAGGGCAGTCCAATTAATGACAATTATTGGATATATTTTATTTGTTTAGTTGATTAATAAAGCTGAACTCAAATTATAATATTAATTAAAAAAAAAAAAAATAAATAAATAAGAACAGAATGTTTAAATAAATATTATATAGAAAGAAGAAATAAAATAAATAAAATTCTTATTCATTCTTTTTATGTTTTCTGTGGCTATGACGATGAACCACAGGAGAAGGTGTTCTTGACGAATAAGCTGAATAATCATTGCCACCAGTTATATCTCTATATTCCTGACGAGCTTTTTTCCTATCTATCATGTCTTTTACTTCGCTTGAAACGCATTTTTTGCCAATTGGGTTAAATATTGCTGATAATGATTTGATGATTGGAATTGCCATTGGAATTCCAACAATTGTTAAGCATTGTAAAGCAGCGCCATAAAGGAAAAGTCCACTGACAATGATTCCAATTGGCAAATAAATGATAAAAAGAATTGTACTTAAGACATCCCATGCAGCGGAATTCTTCTCATTAGTATCAGTTTGAGAAATTAATGATCTTGAAAATGGTGCTAGATAAAATTTACCAAGATTAATGAGTCCAAGTGCGAAAGGTGCCATTACAACTGTTACATACATAATCGAACCGACTGCAATTAGGATAAATGCTGGAACAAAGCCAAAGCCTGGAATCCACCATAAAATATTTAAAATTGTCGAAATCAGCCCCATATTAAATGACGTTTAAATTATTTTATTTTAAACGTAAAATTAACAAAAAACGGAAATTATCTTATAATAGATGAATCATCTATAATAAATACGAAAAAACACTATTTCTCTTATTATTATATGTTTTATTGATAATTGAAATGATTTAATATCAGTTTATAAAAATTGGTTATTTTAATTTTGGGTAAACATCAAAGAATAGTTATTAATGTTTGTTAAATTCATTGTTTAAAATAATGTATGAATCATTCTAGTTGTTAATTATGATTTTTTGATTGTTTTTTATTGATATGAAATTATTATTTGATTTCAAAAAAAAAAAAGAATTATCTTATTGCTTCAAAATTGATTTTCTTTTACCTTAAAATGTACGTGTTCATTGTTAAAATATTGATTATTCAATTAAAAAAGTAAAATTAAAATAAATAAAAGTAACTTTTTTCTTTAAATTCATAATCAACATTTATTTATTTAAAAAAGCTTCCCAATAGCTACTAGAATCACCCCCAAATTCATCCACAAGTAACCCTAAAAAATTAGCTTTATCATTAACAATGTCATCTGATGTATATTGCGAAGGATCACGATTTACTTCCAACTCTGTAATAAGATATCCTCCATCAACTTCTTTATACTTAGCAATAAATATGCAAAAGCCTGTCCAACTACGATAATATCTTATTGTGTCATCATCACAATACATGAACCAATGATCTTCCATTGCATCTGGGATATGCCCCATCTTTACAATGGACATATCTTCTTTTGAAATGTTTAAATTTATTGGAGTTGTGGCAGTTTTTTCAGGCATAGGTTCTGTTTTCCAGCTATCTTTTGTAGCAACTTCAGTTTTCTCAGGAATAGGATTTTCGCCACTAAAACGTTTACCTGAGTTTCCGGATCCCATTTTCCACATTTTCGCAAATTTTTCATCCATTTTAGAAAAATAATTTCTTTCCTTAAGAAAAATTTGAAATGATTATTGAAAAAGTTCTATCTCTTTTGAAAAAAAATTTTCAAAATTTCTTTAAATAATTATTCAAGCAACTCCATTTTTCTTGAAGATCATTAATTGTTATTGTGAAATTAATTAATCAATAAATATGTATGTATTATACCGTATTGCAGGCATAATGAAATAGAAAAGTTTATATTATTAAACAAATGAATCAAATGAAACACAAGTTTTGTGACAAAAATTCTGATTTAAAATTAAAAATCCAATTATTGCGTCAATGAATATCAAACTTAATTGAATCAATGATGAAATGAAACAAAATGGATCAATTTGGTGATTCTTTAAAATTATAGATTATAATGAGGTATTAGTATCCAAATAGAATAAGTAATGTGCCACCCCAACAGTCTAATATATTCAAAAAAAACAATTGCTACTTGAAATTATAATAAGTTTTCCTGTGGCATTATTAATGTTGATATAAAAAATAATAAAAAACTAAATATCACATATTGTCTATTTATTTATATATCTTGTACATGAAGAGTAAATCGGAATATCCAAGTTCGTCGTTGTCATCTTTGTTGTTATTGTTATTGCTCATGTTTTTGTTGACGTTGTTGATATTGGTGTTGACATGATTGCTGTTGTTGTTGTTGTTGTGTGCATCAATGTCTTCACCAAGTTCATATTCAATCATTAAAAAGATGACACCTAATTCTTCTCTGACGTTGATTTCTTGTCCAATTGAGTTTAGAAGAATATTAAATACTTCGACGACTTTTTGTGTTTTGTTGTTTTCTTGGATATTGTTTAATTTGATTTCATAATGATCAATCGTTTGATCTGTTTTATATAATTCATCAATGTTTCTTGAGATGACACGTGCTTTATTCATTGATGTTTTGATTGTGATATTTGTTTCTTCTGATACTTCAATGTTGTCATATTTGTAATTTTCTTGTTCTTCTTTAATATTAACAATGAATCTAAATTCTTTTGAATCATCGAATTCAATTAATCTCATTAATTTATTCATTGACATTATATTTAAATGATATGAAAAACATATCAATTCACATCATTTATTATCATTTTAAAATATCATTCAATTTCATTTTAAAATTTTTCATTAATGACAAATCAAATTTTGAATTCAAATTATTCAAAACTATTCAAAATTGAAACAAAAACTTTCCAAATGAATTCTTCAACAACAAAAATTTTATAAAATGAAAAAGAATATTATATATCAAACAAAACATGAGTGTTATTGTGCTTCTAAAAATTCAAAAAGATTTATGAAAATTTTCATCAATGTCATTTAATCTATATTGTTATTTTTTACTGATTATCAAATTTTATAATTATTTTCAATACTTCGGAACCAAACTCATTAATAAAATTAATATGCATTAAGGATCAAATCTTATTGAAAAATATTTTATGATGAAAATTGATGAAATGATAAAAAAAAAAAAAATGTCATTGTGCACCTCCAATATTTAAGTGGCAAAACTGATAAAATAAAAGAGCTAATATATTCTTTATTTAATTACCAACAACACGCACAAAAAAAAAAAGAAAAACAATTAAACTTCATTAACATAGTCTGGGAATATCTTAACAAGTAGAGTCAAAGCCGCATTGCTCACATCCAAGCTTCCTTCCTTTTTCACATTTTCAAGCCAATCGATAAACTCATCATTTTGGCCCAAAAACTGCCTGGTTTCCTGGTTTTCTTCGTCTTTTCCAGTCACAAATCCTCTGTGCAAGACTCGAATTGTCCACTTCCAGTACAAGTCTTCGATTGCCATAATATTCTCAACAATCAGCGTGTAGCAGCCAATACTGACCATCTTCGAGAAGATCATAGGTGATGCAAGGGCCATCATTGTGATGATGAACGATAGGGCGTCAATTATGCACTTTCCATCAGAGAATTCATCATCAAACATATCTGCAATGCAATGAGGAATCTCTCTATCGTATACGTCTTCTATTATATGAGGGCAATAGAAAATGAGATCATTCATAAAGTTCATTGCATCAATTGAGGCGTCTGGGAAAAGATTATTTTCGTTGGTGATGATAACATCAATTAGCTGGACAACACCGTGATCAATTAGTTTTATTGCGAATTCTTCTTTTTGATTGATAATGAAACGGAGCATCTTGCATAAGGTTGAATAATAAGGTTCATCTTTTATATCTAGCTTGGAAGGAACATGGAGAAAAGGAGTAAAAAATTCCATATGTATAAAAGCGTATAAAAAGTTGATATTTGACTTTAATAGATTTTGAGTGGCTATTGTAATGATTTTATTATATTCATTATCATGTTGATGAAGATGGGCCCAGAGTAGTTGAAAGGTATCAAATATTTCGGAGAGAAGATCGGGATCCATCTGTTCGAAAGGTAACTTGACTAATGAGGATAATTGATGAGAAAAAACGTATAAATCATTAGATTCTTCAATCAATCGTAATTTTTCTATGTATCCACCTTTTATTAAGGTTGACCTAGCTGTAGGTGATTGTGAAGTCAGATCAAAGCTCATAGATGTAGTTCCTTTATATGGAAAGTTTGTTATAATGTAATTAAGGAGGCCATTAGCTAGTAATATGTCTTGCATTGCTGAATTGAATGAAACTGCCCAATTAATAACAATCGACGCTTCTTTTGATATGAATCTGTTATTTGAATTAATTAAATTAAAAATTCTTACAATAAGATCTGGTGCAAGAGGATAGTTAATGCCACGGAAAGTATGAGTAAACCATCGAAGAGCTTTAAGTTGCGTTTCTTCATCTTCACTTGAAACCATTTCTGTCATTGTATAAATATTGTCAAGAATATGTTCATATATATCATAATCTTCTTCTTCATTGGTCTTGCTTAAAATTCCATCTTGTTTTGTGTTTTCTTCAGGTTTATAAGTATCACACATACTAAAAATTTTAATTTTTTATATCACATTTCAATATAAAAAGGATTTTCTATGATTTAATCAATTTATCATAATTTTATGATAATTAATGAATTTAACACTATATTTTATATATAATTTTAAGATAATAAACATAGTAAATAAGTTAAATTCAGAAATAAATATAGGTTTTTAAAAATTTTTATTATCTCAAAATATTCTGAATTAATTGAATTAATAAAAATTTTTTATACATTTATAAATAATAGAACTTTGCTATATTATAAGATATTATTGATATAAGACTTATGTAATATGTTGTTATTGATTTAAAAGATGTTTTTTTAAATATTTAAACAATTATTGATACATAATTTAGTTATTAATTGGACATTATTCAATGTATTTAAGGAGTTTTATTACGATATTCTTTGAATCACTATTTATATAATATACACTTAATTCCATATTTTTTGTTTAATTAACTATTTCATGCAAAAATCGGAAATAATCAATTGAAAAGCTTATGAAATGAATGTAATTTGCATAATTATATAAGGAATACTAATCCTCTGAAAGTAGTTCATATAATATTTTGATGCAAATTAAGTTCCCAAAAAATAGCTCGCACTGAGGAAAAGCTCTTTTCAATAAATATTTTGTTTTGAAATATCTCATTTTAAAAATTATTAGTGCTCATAGAAATACTGAAGGATATTTAAAGTAGGTAATAAGTCTAGATAAAGAAAATTACAGTAACTTATAAAATTTTATTGGGTTAAGATCTAAAAAGATCAATCCGATATAAAATAAAAGCCGAAATGGTAAATATAAACAAAATTTCACTCCTCAGAGCTCATTGAAAAATTCGGTTGTTGAGGAGAAAAGTTGAAAGGTACTGAGTGAGAAACGAGTTTTGTCGATCTCGTTAGCATTGAAGGAGTTCTGAACAAATTTGTTGTTGGTGATGGTGGTTTATTAGTCATCGGCAACTCCTGTAAACTTGAAGAGCGTATAGAATTTTTCCAATATGTATGAGTTGGTGAGTAAGGGGCATTAATCTGCTCGAGTTTACTTTGTATTGATAGAGCAGCTTGTGCAAATGAGTATCCTTTTCCGCATTTAAGAGCATCTATCTGAATAATATCAGAATTTTTATCGGACATTATATCTTTGTATGATAGTGATGACGACTCATCGTCTGAATCTGAAGAATGGTGATCAATGATATTTTCTTGTACAAAATCCGATGCATCTTTAACGAATGGATCATTCATTACTTCGTCAAGTGATATTCTCTTTTCAGGATCAACTTCAAGCATTTTTCGTAAAAGGTTTTCAACTTTTGGGTCTATTTCATGGGGTAAAGTAAGAGGAGTTGACTTTATTATTGAGACAATTTCATATAAATTTTCGCCCATATAAGGTAGTTCATTAAAAATGAGTTGATACAATGAAACACCAAGAGCCCATATTTCTTCTTTGAGCTGTGGGCATTCTTCTTCTTTTGCTGACTCCTCTGAATATTCTTCTTTGTCATTAGATTCATCGTATTCACCATCTGAGTAATCATTATTATCATTTATTGCCTCTGGAGCTTGGTATGCTGGGGTGCCAACAACGGTTGAGGCACTCATAAAGCTATGGCCAATTCCGAAATCTCCCAAAATTACTTTTCCGTTAGATTTAAGCAAAATATTAGCTGGCTTAATGTCTTGGTGGACAAATCCCAAAGAGTGAATATATGAGAGAGCTGATGAAACTTGCTTTATAATGGAACGAATTGAATTGATTGGAAAATGATAGCCTCTGTTGATAAGATCTCCAATTGAACCACATTCAGCATATTCTAGTATTAAGTATACGTAGTTATCAGAAATTGAATGAAGGACTTCATGTAGCTTCAAGATATTTGAATGGTTAAATGTTTCCATTAGGCGAATTTCTCTTTCAAGTTGCATAATGCCACTTGACTTTCTGGAAAGATCCGTAAGTGATATTCGTTTAACAGCATATTTGTCTTCTCCATCCAAACCAAGGTACACTTTTGAATAGGATCCTGATCCTATTTTTTGTGAAAGAAGATAATTGTTAATACGACGATATTTCTTTCGTTCATAGTCAGCTGAATCAGGTGTAGGAATAAAAGTAATAAATGGACAATGACGAGAGCCGCTGATCATATAATTTGAATTAATCGGCTTTATTTAATTATTACAAATAAAATTTTTTAAAACCATAATTCAACGTTATAGATGAGATTTTTTTATTTTTTTAATTGCTTTTTGTTATTAGGTATTATATTTTTAATTTTAAATAAATTCATATTTGTAAAATATTGCATCTTCTTTGTGATATAAGAAAAACTTAAAGAAAAAAATATTTTACGGTGAAGTCATTCATTTAAATGTTAACGATTAAAAAAGGTATTTATATTTGACCTTTTTTATTTTTGTAAAGGACTATTTCAATTTCGTAAAATTTTTTTCAAACTTTTTGTGAATTTTCACTTCATTGTAAAGGAATTTTTACCTGCTAAAAGAGCTTTTCAATGATACTTTAATTTTTCAATTCTTTGAACAACAATCATTTAAAAAGGAATATACATTTTTTTTAAAATATTTATTAATTACTTTTTACTTTATTGTGTTTATATTATAATCGTATATCTATAATTAAATATTGTTTTAGATTATACTGATTATTTGTTATTATATCAATAAATGGTTATCAGTTGTTTTTTAACTATTTAGTATTTCAATTTTTCAATTAAATAAAATATGTTGAAATAAAAAAAAAAAGGATATTATGTTTTTGACTCATAAAAAATATATGTATAAATTTTGATATCTTTTTTTACATCAAATATATAAATATTATATTTTGGAATGAAATAATGCATTATTTTCTAATGATTTTAAAAAAAAAAAAATGATTTTGTTATTTTTATAATCCCCTCAATTTATTGAAATATTTCAAATTTTCAAAAAATAATTTGAATATTTATTGAATTTATTAAATCATTTTTGCCATTTTTTAAAAAAATTCAATAGGTTATTTAAAATATTTTACCTTATATAATTAGTGATAATGTGATTTTAGTCCATTAAATATGCTTATATAATATTATAATTTAATATTTTTAATAATAATTATAAATGCATGTATAATTTTTTTAATAGAATTCTTTCTATTATTTATCAAAATAAAAACTTTTTCAATTAAATTTATCTCCTTTTCTTTTTGTATTACAAGATGTTTTGAGATAATTAGTTAGTGTATTTGAATAATATCTCTATAAAAAAGAGTCAAATATTTTTTACAAAAAAAATGTTGAGTGATTTATGCTCACAATATTTGAATTCATAAATGACTCACTCATCATTGAAAATTGTTCTCAAAATTTGAGTTTATATATAGTTTTTCTATTGAAAATATAAATGCACTTATTTTATTGGGAAATATATACTACATATTTAAATAATATATCATTGAAACAAATTGAATTCTTTCAAAAACATAGATTGAATCAAAATTGAAATATTTCAGAAAGATATATCAAAAACATGATCACAATTAAATCTTTTATAGAATATTTTTTTAACAATAATTACCACCTTTTGAAAAACTTTATGGTATACTCAATTAACCTTAGGGAATATTGTATACTTCTCAGAAATTGCTTCAAAAAATTATATAAAAACTGTTTAAAAAATGAAAACGATAAATACTCTGTGCTTAACGTATTTTTATTTTTGGAACTTTTTATATAAGAAGTTTTTTCATTTTAACAAATTTTGAATGTGTAATTAATTAAAATCTATATCACAAAACGGTTATGGTTGTATAAATATTAATTAAATTAATAATTATTTTTTGTAATCGTAATTATCTTTATGCTTTCAAAGCAAGGATATTTATCGATAATATAAAATAACGGTTATTGTAAAAAACATCTTTTTAATTCAATTTGTGAAAAATTTTTAACCATGCTTAACTCAATACAATTTTAATAAAAATTAAAAATTTTGATAAAACAGGTTGAAAGTTTATTCATTATACATCAATAAATAATAATTTGATGATTTATTTTAATTTTATTTACAAAAAGTTCTTTTTATTTTACGATAATTGTGCGTTCTATTTTATCAATAAAATATCGATATTTTATGAAACGTATATAACCGTTATCTATATTATCAATAAACATCCCTGATTCTTTCGAATAAGCCTTTCTTCTCAATCATGTAAAATTAAGTTTCATTTAAAGCTTATTTTTTTAAATATTTCAAGTTGACCTTTTTTTAGAGGAGGGTCAACTAATTGAATGGGCAATTTTTTCTAATTGTTTGCCTTTTTTTGCGTTATTTAATTAATAAATTCATAATTTTATTTTATTTATAAATAATATAAAAATAATTATATATAAATATTACTTTAATGATTTGATTAAGGGCAATCGATGAAAACTGGAGATTCTCAATTTCAAATAATTCAAGAAAGATCAAATGATGATTTAAAAGTATCCGCTAATATAATTAGAATAAACCAGTCGCGATTCAATATTTTTACAAAATGGCTGAGATATAATCAGTTTTTTGAAATATTTACTGATGCTATTAAATCAAGCATTGCCCCAAATTCAACACACCAAATCATTCAAAAACAATATATTAGATATATATGCGTATAATAAATCTATTTATTCGACTAAATCTCAAATTCCAACTACCAATATTTTATTAGAGTCATGATAAGTTACACTCGATCAATAGTTTTATACATTCTCCCAAGTAAATATATAAATTGATTTAAAATACCGTATGAGTAATTATTTTCTAAATCTATATACATGATTAAATATGCAAGAATATTTATAAAATATTAATATCCCATCAAGAAAAATTTGTAAAACTATAATTCTAAAATTTGAAAAGAAAAAATTGAGAGAAAAAAATATTTGAATAGACATTCAAATTAGATTAATTTTGAATAAAACGTTTTTATCTCAATAATATAAATAAATTATAGAGATATTTTAGATAGAAAAACTATTATATATTATATTAAATATTATATGTACTCATGAAAAATCAAAACCAATTATACAATGAGTTTTTGGGTTAAAAATAAGTTGACCCTCCTCTCTTTTTTTATTCTCTAAGTGTTTGCATCTTTTCCATGTCGTTGTCAACTTTCCCTCACTCATTTCTGTATTTTTTATTTTGATATATTGGATAATAATAGAGAGATTATGTTAGAAAACTTATCAGACGCCTTTTTTTAATTTTTTGAATGTAAAAATCTTACTGTAAGAGTATTAGTTAATTCTATAAAAATTCTATCTAACAGCATACTTAAATGTATTCATAATAAAAAACATAACATATATAAAATTCTTGTTAGCATGGGTTTTATCTCTGAGTTTTTGCTTAAAGCAAAAAAAAAAAAAAAATACTATCGTAGAATACAAATTATATTCAATCTATTAATAAAATATAAGATAATAATAGATAAAAAGCAAATATTTCCTTTATTCTTGTTTATATATAGCCAAACTGAAATGAAATTAATTCGTTTAAATAATATGATAATGTTACTTAGTGTTTTTATAGATTCCATAGTTCATTTTAGAAAAGCATCAACAGCAATTGAATATTTATTATATGTTTATCATATTTATTATCCAATAAAAATCATTACATTTTAATTTAAATGATTTTAATAATACTTCTAATATAAAAATACATAAAAAATCATATATTACATAATATTAAAAAGGGTAAAGATATTTTTTAATTAACTATTTATTTTGAATTAATTTAAGAGTGAATTAATGACTTGCTTTTTTTTATATAGTTATTTGTTATTAAATGATATTAAAATATATTTATAAAGACAATTATAGAATGGTCGATTTCATTAAAATTCAATGTATTCGACCAAAGTTAAAACAATTTTTTATTAGCAACGAATTAAATATTTCAAAAATTGAGAGAAAATGTTTATTTGGTTATGCAATAGCCATCATTGTTTTTATTCAATGAAGAAGGAAATTGATTTCATTTTATAATTGTTAAAAATGGAATCTTGGGAAAATTATTTGGAAAGAATTAAAAAGCCAGCAGACGCATCAGCCATCATCACACTAAGAGGAAATCATTGCATGCATAAAGGCGCTTGGACTGCAACACATGAAGAAGAAGTTAAAATTTCACAAATTTTATTGGATCCTAGTAGTACTTCCAGCCAAGAACTTTTATATAATGGTAAACCATACGGAATTCGTAGATCTGAAGCTGGTATTATTGTAGCACAAGCTGAAGATGAAGGTGTTATACTACAAAAGTCAAAAACATGCATTATTGGTGCCCATTATCAAGGTCAATACGATAATGCCGATGAAGTATTTGGTTTTGTCCATGATATTGTTAATGATTTTTCTTCTGTCAATTATTAAATAAAATAGATATATTATTAATATTTTCTTTCATATGGTAATGTTTATGTTTACTGAGAAATCCCCGTATTGAAAAGAAATGAGTATTATTTCATTTATCCAGTCAATGATGAAATTCTAAATTAAAATATGTTATTATCATTGCTAATGTATTTGATAAAAGAAATCTATATTATGTATTAGCGTATAAAATCATTATTTGTTGATATTTTTTCACATTATTTAAACAGAATTAATAAAAATATAATTATCTTAATAAATAATAATTTTTTTCTATGTTTACTTGTAACATTATATTTAAAAAATAATTACTTAACAATTTTATTTATATAAAGTTTTGAAAACAATAAATTTCATACCCGTTCCCTGCTTTAATTCGAATAGTTCGTTAATTTAGTTTACTTAACGATTCTTTTTATTTTTTGTTAACTGGTTATTATCTTTAACAAAAAAAGAAAAATATTAATTAAAAGAAATCTGATATATTTAATTTTATTTTAAAAAATCGATTTTGACATATTATTACATATTTATTAATTGTTTCTCCTTATTAAAAAAAATGACAAATTTTATTTGGTCATTTTTTTCAATTTCAAACTACACTCTATCACGATTTTAAGCTAATCTTTCTATTCCTTACGCCAGTCATTTTAATTCTTATACCAGTTTTGCAAAACTTTTCCGATTTCATTCCAATTTTTCTCAATCTTACTCATTCTTGGTCTTATCTTTCTTAATGCAGATAACTCTTACTCCATTCTTTCATAGTCTTGTTAATTACCACCAGCTATTTCGCCTTTCTTTCACAATTTTTCTTCAATCTTTCTAAAAACTGCTCAACATATCTCAATCTTACACCAATCTTCATAAATCTTTCACTAATTTTTCTCAATAACACAAATCATAACAAATTAATGCACTAATCTTTCACAATTTTACTTTGATCTTTCTCAATCTTACCAAGTCTGTGCTAGTTTTTCTCAACCTTTTTAATTTTACACTATTCTGTCTCAATTTCACACTGATCTTTCTCAAAGCTACACAATCATTCTCAATCTTATACCAACCTTTCTAAATTTTCAACTCATCTTACACTCATTTTCATCCAATTTTCCTCATTCTTACTTTTCTCGATCTTGCTAACAGCTACACTAATCCTACTAATTTTTATGCCAATTATTCTAATTATTGCACTTATAGTTTCACTCTAACCTTTCGCAATTTCTCTACTTTTTACGCCATTCTTTCTTATTTTTATAGCAACATTTCTAATTCTTTCTCAAACATTTGCTCTCTCATCCATTTTTTTTTCGATAATTAGGTAAAATGTTTGAATCTCAGTTTTTATTAAGACTTAATTTCAATTTTCATATTGAAAAATGATTAAGATATTATTGCAACTCAGAATTTTTCACATTATCTTAATTTCTTGCTTAGAATTTTCTAAAGATTGAGATTTTTCTTCTCAATTTCAAAGCATGATGATTTTTTCTCACTAAAATGTCCTTTACAATTATCACCTATCCATTTATTTTCAGCCTTGCTCCATTTTAATGTCCAAGTAATCCCAAAATAAAACTCTTTAAAACAAAACTCAAGGTTATCTGGTATCGCATAACTCTTAGGTATCTTATATACCATCTTATAGCAATCTATTTCTATTAATCCATCATCTCCTAATACTTGAGGATACCTGTTATCATTTTTATTCTCTTCTGTCCAATATATTTTACCTTCCGTGATAAAATCTGGTTTATAGAAGTACCGTGAATCGGTTTCATAAAGATTCAGGGCATTATCTGCTTCTATAATTTTGCATTTGAAAGTTGGAGAAGTGGCTAGGTTAAGAGTATATATAATGCTCAGGTCTCCATTTAAGTATAAGGAATAAGGAGGAAATGGTATTAATGTGTCAAATGCTATATAAATATTACTCTTTCCTTCAGGTTTGGTTAATATTTGGGAATCACTAATACTTGATAAATCATAATAGTTATTTTCCAGGTTGAAGGTAAGAACTGGATTAGATGGTTGACCTTCTATTATGTTTATGAAGAACTCATTTATAAGATTTCCATCAATATCATATCGAATCTTATTTCGCAATATGATTCGAAACTTTTGGGTTGACTCTGTTATTAATGAAAAAGCACTACGAATATCTACAGGTACATTGATTCGTAGGACATTATATGATTTATCCAGATACTCCACTGTGTCAATTGATAGATGTTGATTTTTCACAAGATATTCAGGTTCTCGAGTACAATCAGCAGTCACCATCCCTCCACCTTCAGCACTTGGAATAGAATCACATATTATTTCCCCATTAACTTCTAAATCACCCTTAATATTTTATTTACCAAGTACTGGATTAATTATGTCTAATGCTGGAGTATCTTTGAATTTGAACACCATAACATTTTAACACATCTTCGATACTATCTGTTAACGCCATTGGAGATTGGTCAATTTTGGGGTCCTAAACCTATTGCTTTTTATCTTCATTCCAAACTATTTCTCCAAAAACCTGAACAAAACTATTTCATGCATTTACAAGGGCTCTTACTGCCATGGTGTTTTGTGTTCTCCATCATTGAAAGGTATCAAATTTCTTCATGTGTCATATCCCATATGAAATTATCAGGAGCATCTAATGATTCATTTAGAATCCAATCACCATCTTGGAAGTCATATCCATGTTCTTGCCATTCTTCATCTGTAATATTCCAAGCTACATATTGACCTTATTCTGCATGATATTATCTATTACGGTATAAAATTTCATTTGTTGGCATATGTAGATATGAATTCTCTTCAGGAAAGTACACCCATTCTTCATATCTATCACTATACCTGAGATGCCCTCTATGGTCATTTTCAAAGATTGGTATTAATACATTTTCTATTACTTCGGTTACTCCTTCTCTCCAACCTTCCTCGAAAGGATAAGCGAGATTAATCATTACACATTCATCATGAACAACATCCGACATATAATTATGAGGTAAAGGAGCATTCCTATTTCGTCTCCATCCTGCAGGTCTTTCCAAGTTCTCGCACTTCTATAAATCTCACAAATATATTTCAAAAAATAAACCATTCAATATATTTCATAAATAAACCATTTATTCAGAGGTACTTGTGCTCACTTCACATCAAACTTTTTGAACACTCAAACTTGATTTTATCATTTCATATTACTGATTATTGTTATAGCAGTGAATACCATTATATTTATGCCAACCAGTTGTAATTTTCAATTGATATGAAGGAGATGATATTATATTTTTAAATGATCATAATTCATATTTATTATTATTAGTTGTTTATATTTGTATTATGCAGGAATGAAGTATCAATTCATATTTATTATTATTAGTTGTTTATATTTAATTTCATTTCATAAACCATAACTCAAATGATTAATGGAAAATAACAGAAAAAAAATCTATATCACCAATAATTTAATATATATTAATGTTTGATTTTCAAAAACATGCTCATTTATTGTATCATTTGATGCTTGATAATATATCAAAAAATCAAAAAAGTGCTCCACCAATTCAGCTAGGATTCACTCTTTTTATTTGAATTGTTTTTTCGTACGTTAAAAAATAAACCATTCAATTATAAATCTCAACAAAAAAGATGAAGAAAACTAATATCATTTATCATATTGTCATAAAAGCAGATAATTATGTTGAAAGTTTTTAAATATATCATTTAAAAATAATTTTTGTATTGATCAAATAATAAGATGAGTATAAATCTCGTAAAAATTGTGATTTGAGGTAAATATAGATGTATTCATATTTTATACGTTTATATAACGAAATTAATCACTATATTAATTATTGAACTTCCTTGAATTCAGCATTAAGTTACAAAATAAATTTGTGAGAAATATATATAAACCATTCAAATTTTTGAAAACTAAAATTGATTTTATAGCTGAATCCGTGGAACAAAATTCAACAAAGTACAATACAAAAATAATTGTATATATATGTAAAATTAAAATACTAAATATCAAAAAGAAATAATTATTTTTTTGTGAAGCAATTTCAATAACAATAACAATATCAGAAATCAACTCAGAATTCAATAACAGTAACAATATCAGCAAAGTTGTTAGATTTAATTATAGGAATCTCTCTAAAATTTTAAGATTTGTGAGGGAAAAATATCATTTGAAAAATAACCAATAGAATTATCAGTAGAATAATATCATCAGAATAATAACCAATAGAATTATCAGTAGAATAATATCATCAGAATAATAACCAATAGAATTATCATCAGAGTAATATCATCAGAATAATAACCAATAGAATTATCAGTAGAATAATATCATCAGAATAATAACCAATAGAATTATCAGTAGAATAATACCATCAGAATAATAACCAATAGAATTATCAGTAGAATAATACCATCAGAATAATAACCAATAGAATTATCATCAGAATAATAATCAAATCTGAATAATCAAATGAATCATCATCAGAATAATTAGTAAAACTACAACAGATGAATAGAACAATGATTAAAAAAAAGTTTTTTTAAGATTTTTTTTAAATCAAATTTTTACTGTTGAGAAAGCTTTAAGAAAGGCGACTCTGGTTGCTCAATTCCCATTGCCTTGCACATCCTTGCGAACTCCACGAACATCCAGTTTCCCGTGTACAGGTGCTTCATCAAGTCAGGAGAGATATTAGAGAACCCGACTGCTGCGCCAACAACGCCGCCTACGATCCAGCGTTTGTATCGGCGTCGCCTGCCCACCAGATGACCTCCTCCACTGCCATTTCGTAAGAGAGCCCCTTTCTCAGGGCGAGGACCGCCGCGCGAGCTCCCTTCATCACGTTGCCTATCTTGCTGCTGCTGAGTCCAAGCTCGGCGAATGAACTGGTCTTCATAAACCTCTCAATTTCATTTCTGTGCTTCTCAACGTTTGAGCTGGGCATCATGCCATCGCTCAGGTCGAAATGGCACGCTCGATGATCTCGTCTATTTCATCGTTCGACATTGGCTTCATTTTCTGCTTTGATGAAGCGCGCCTTATTTGCTCTGCGATCAGCATCGACACGATGACCGTGCTGACGCCGCACACCTCGCTAAAATGAACACATCCGAAATTGAGATCATATTTGGCCACAGTATTCAAATCTCAGAATTTGAAGCAGCCGACCGGCGCTCATTGCACAACCGTTTCCAACCGTCCGACTTGTCCGCGCCTTCGAGCCGCGCAACGGATCGACAGTGAAGTTGTACGTCGTCCCGCCAACGTCCAAGGCTTGCCGCTGTCCGTGCTCGCCGATGCCTTTCTCCATCCACTCCTCCAACAGGGACGCAAGGTGCGCAAGGTTCATCTCGCCTTTGCAATCGCCAAGCGTCCTCATAATCATCATCGCTTGCTCCGTATCGTCAGTAACGGTCCCGCGGTAGAAGGTGTCGGTGTTGCGCCAGCCGTGGAGGGCGTTCCAGAGGATGCTGATCGGCACGTCAAGCGCAAAGCGCGCGTAGTCTGTGTAGATGAACTCGGCGGAAACTCCCAAGCAGTCACCGATGGCGGATTTGAAGACCGCGCTCATCATGTGGTTCAGGGCAATGCTAATATCATATTTTTCTGAGACCTCTGAAAAAGTTTCATTTGATAATTGTAAACCATTCAATAGTGTGAGGGAAGTTGTGGTGTCAAATGGCTTAGGTGGCGTGACTTTGGGAGTTAGATCAGTTTGCGGAATACCCCATGGTCCAAATAGTAGAAGTGCTGAGGATTCCCATTCCATTCGATGATAATCTGGTAATTTGGATATTTCAAAATGGGAACGGCCCTCACAATTTTTTTCTGATTTAAAAATAAGCTTATCTTAAAAAGTATTTTATTTAATAAAATATTTTAAGTTAAAATAATTCAAACATATTATATATAAATTAAATATATTAATTAAAATATTATTAAAGTTATATATTTTAGAGGAAAAAATAAAATTTTATTTTTTAAGATTTTAACGAATGATGAAAATTTTATATCATTTATAATTTTAATCATTTATTAGCATCAAACCATATATTAAAAATTCAAAATAAATGAATGTAGAGTTATTTCAAAAATCATGATTTTATTATTTAAATTTGAATTTGAATGATCATACAAATATTTTTGAGAAAAAAAACTTTTCAAAAGAAAAGAAGAAAAGGATATGAATCTATTTAAAAGAAAAGAGTCATTAAGTCATATTAATAATTAAATAGAATACTTTAATATATATCTATTATATATAAAAATATTTTATTATGTGCTATATATCTGAAGATAAATATATATTTTAAATATGAAATATTGTTGAAACGGTATTATTCAATTTTATTTAATTATAATTATGTATATTTTAATTAATTTTCATATTTATTTTTTAATTTTAAGATATAACTTAATATATATATAATTATATTTATAAAAATGTTCCAAAATCAGTTTTTTAAAAAATTAAAAAAGATAAATGTATTTTCGCAGAGAGCCTCTCAATTTGCGAAGATGATTTGAATTGATACAACCGAATAAGCTTTCAAATGAGAAACTTTTTCTTAAGATTTTTATATCTCAAAACCCCTACATTCGATTATGTTTTTACCAAATAAATTTTATTAAATATTAAATAGTATTCTTATTAATATAAGTTATATTGAAGAATTCGATTTTCCATAACCGCCGATTTCGGATCCCCTTTGATATTTCATAATTAATTTTGGTGCCTTGTTTAGTGCCGATAATAAGGGTGTGGAATGCAGAAAGCAATTGATCTTCAGTACCTTTCTCAAATTTCGGACGCTTTAAGCAAATTGTAGTAATATACGTATTTTTTGAAATTGAATAGCAAATAACAATGGGACTGCTAAAAAATATGTGTTCTAATGATGGGTGTTTGCTGAGTTCATTTAAGTCAAGACGTATTGACTGTCCATAACTCTCATATTCATAATATCGAAGCCTTTGTAGATGAGGATATTTATTTGCTATTGCTAAAATATCAAATTAATTACTGTCACAACCAGAATTGTCAAGTGAAAGTAAATTTGGAGAATCTGGAAGATTATGCGTAATGCGCGTGTTTGATATATCTGAATATTCAAACGAAGGTAAGGAAACACTTAAAGATGAAATTTCGGTTTTTCGCAAATCAAGAGCTTTTTAAAATAAAATTTTATAAAACAAAAAACAAAATTTATTCATTATCATTGATAAACGTATATCGATAAAAAGAATAAAATGAACGTTTGGATTTTTTGCAAAATTTGTAATCGTCGGGACAAATAATCGCATTGATATTTACAATTTGACATCCACTATAATTTTGTGGTTTAAATGGTTTAATATCGAATAAACATTTTTTCATAAATTTTTTACCGTTAATTATTATATTTGGATTTAGCTCATTTTGATCATCTTTCAAATACAATTGAAAACGTATAAAAAAAGGATGATTTATAACCTCTATCATTGACAACCTTTTTGATGGCTTCTTTTCCAACATTTTCTTAATCAAATCAACAAATAATGGCGAAAATTGCTTTCCTTTGATTTTTGGAATAACGAGAGGCGAGTTATTTATATTGTTAACTATTTCATAAACATTTCTTCCATCATAGGGTAGAACACCATACGCTGCTTGGTACATAGAGATTCCTAGAGACCAAACATCTCCTTTTTTTGGATCAATTTTCCATTCATTCAAAACTTTATCGTCATTTAAATTTGAATAGATTTTATCTTTTTTTTTTCTTTTTTCATTTTTATTGTTATCTTTGCAATTCATATTGCTGCTTTTGCTTTTGGTAATGCTGATACTTTTGTCATTTATCATATTTTCTTTTAAAATATTAATTTTTTTATCAAAATCATCATTGTTGCTTTGAGATACTTCAGATTCTTCAAACAAATCTGAATGAACACCTTCAAAAAGATCTGGGGCTTGATATAATGGTGTTCCACAAACCGATTCTGCGCTTTCTTCGAAATGAGATATTCCAAAATCTGATATTTTTGCTGTTCCATCAGAAAAAAGTAGGATATTTGATGGCTTAACATCACGATGAACAATTCTATTTGAGTGCAAATATAAAAGAGCAAGTGAAATTTGATAAAATATTGATGCAATTGTTTTTTCATCTAATTTAACATGATTATTTATCGCTTCTTCAAGGGTTCCACAATCTGCGAACTCCATCATTAGATATGCCATATCTGTTGATGACGCGTAAAGTACGTTGTAGAGTTTGATGATGTAAGGGTGATCTAATAATCTTAATAAGATAATTTCTCTTTCCAAAGTTTTTGATTTTTGTGCATCTTCATGTATGCGAATAGCTTTTGCAGCATAATATAATTTTTGATTCTTGCTTTTTTCTGTTGATTCATCTTTTTTATCTTGATTTAATGCAAGATAGACTTTTGAAAAATAGCCAGCTCCTAATTTGTCAATAAATAAATACTGATTAATCTTTTTAATCTTTTTTGGTCTGCTTTCTTCATTTATTTCTTTATAAGGAAGATATTTCGATTGATGCATAAAAGAATTAAAAGTCAAATCTTAAGTTGAATAGGCTTTGAAATTTTCAAATAAGATTCTTTTCAAAAAAGTTCTAAAACTTCAAAAATTTCAGAATTTATATAAATTTTTCAAATAACGTTAACTCTTTGAAAACATATACATATTCAATCTAAAAAACTATTTTTATAGATGATATTTATTACCTACTTATAAAACATTTTAATTTTATTTCTCATCATTGTATTTTTTTTTCAGCAAAACTTTTTGAATAAAAATTATTCTTTTCAAAATATTAAATTGAAAATTAAATAAGCAATGGATTATATAACACAAAATATCTTTTTATAAAATTATTATTTTCTAAATATTTTTTAAATTATTGATTTTATTATTAATTTTAAAAGATATATCACAGTATAATAATACAAATTTTAATACTCATCATTTTTTTAGTCATTAATCATAGCCGATACAAATCACAAATTTAAAGATTTTCTTATCGGTTTTGTATACAAAAACTATTTACGCCTGACTTCCAAAAATCAATTTTAAAATAATAATGCTATATGAAAATAGCAAGAAGTTACTTTATCATTTTTATTTTAATCAGAAAAATAAAATCAATATTCTCAATTTCATTGTCAATGACAATAAAAACTTTTTAAATGCATCATATTTATATATCGTAAAGTTAATTTTAACAAGCAATTAAGTCAAACACTGTCTATATTTATATTATTACAAATATAAATTTTATTTATATCAATTGATCGATATTTTTACATCAAATAATAGTCATCTATAAAATTATGTTAAATTTTTAGAAACTAACTAATGATTTGAAAATTAATGATATAATGCTGCCATTATACCCTCTAAATCAACAACGATGAAAAAATAAATCAAAAGTGTCACAACTAAACTTTGTCATTAATTGCTTTATAGGTTAAATTTAATTATTGATTTCAACAATTATATGATATAAACTTGTAATTCAATAATCTAATTAATGATTTCTTTATTACGATTTCGTAATATGCAGCACAAATTTTGTATATAATTTTACTAATAAAAATAATATACTATTTCAAATTTAGAATAACAAAAGATTTCAAAAATACAATTAATAAAAAACAGTAAACAACTCATTTAAAAAGATGTAAACTTACAAAGATTATAATGAATTTACTAATTTTAAAATTATTTTTCGCTTTCAGAAATCTCTTGTAGTGTAGTGGTTATCACATGGGACTCTGAATCCCGGAATGGAGGTTCGATTCCTCCCGAGAGAATTTTTTTTCAGTTAGCTTTATATCAAATATATAAACATTTAAATTTAGGTTGATACATTTGGATTAAAATTTTAAAATGGGATTAAAATTAGTTTTTTTTTTGGGATTTAGATCCGGGGAATACTTATAGACCCCGTAGGTTAAGGTCAATATTGACCTTGTATTGTACATCAGAAAAAAAAGTTCGAAACTTTTTTGCATTTTTGCAAAAAAAAAACATGAGTAGCTTTTTTGCTATGCATTTATTTACATTGATATTTTATTTTGTACGACAATTAGTGTTAATAATTCTATTAGATTATAATTATTGTTTTTTTGGATAGTGAATTTTTTTTAAGAAATATTATATTTTTAATAAATATTTATTTAATAGAACATATTCAATATATTATTCGCATTTTGGAGTTGTAATAACAATAATTTCACAAAATTAGATCTTATAGAAAAATCATTTTTTACTGAAAAATTATAACCAGGGATGATGGACGGGCACGGGCACGGGCAAATTGCCCGTAAAAATGACGGGCCACGGGCAGTGCCCGTGCCCGTCTTGCCTGTTCTTAAAAAAAGTGACAATCTGCCCGAGCTTGCCCGGGCGGCCTTTTTCACATCCCTGATTATAACATAAAATAATTATCTGTTGAATAAATCAATTAATTGGGATATTTATGTGATTTAATGATGTTTGGAGGTTCTATAGAGGTATAAATATTCTAATTTATAAAAAAACATATAATTGCTCTATATCATCTTTGGCAAGCATTGCATTGCTTAAATATAAGAATTTTATTTTACAGGATATTTTAGAATTATTAGACTTTTTTTTAATAAGGATTAAAAGTTCTTAAAAATTTTAATAAATATATAAAGAATTTTAATAAATTCGATATTTAAAAAAGCGATTTAACATAAAAAAAAAAAAAAAAAAAAGAATTATAGGTGGACTCGAACTTGATCTCCTAAAAAGTCGTAAATAGGACTTAAAGTCTAAAAAGTTTATCTCAAAAAATCATTAATTTGATTTAAAGTCTAAAAAGTTTATCTCAAAAAATCTTTAATTTAATTTTAAGTCTAAAAAGTTTATCTCAAAAAATCATTAAATTGAATTAAAGTCTAAAAAATTTCATCTAATTCGTCATTAAAATATTCTATTCCCTCAAAAGTTTATCTCAAAAAGTCGCTCAATTTATAACTAACTAGAAAAACATTTATACCAAAAAATCAAATTATTATGGCTATGTCTCGAACTTTTTTGATCAAAAAATCTTTGAAATTATGACAAATACTCTTTTTTAAAAAATCAAAAAGTCTTTTTTTTGAAATATATTTTTTTTCTTGTAGAAAAGAGATCCTTTTTCTAGAATAAAGTAGGTTATATCTCCCAAAATAACTTTTTTGGAAAATTAATTTCCATTTTACATTAAAAGGCCAATCATGAATTAATATGTATTATAGATTCTCAATTTTCTTTAAAATTGTAATAGTTTCCATACTTATTTTTAAACTTTTCTTATTAAAAATCATATAATTTATGAATAAAAATAGCTTCGCATACTTTTTTTATTTTCAAAAAGATAGATCAAATAATTTCAAGTTTTTTATAAAGTAAATATGATACACTATTATAAAATAAACTTTTCATTGCTCTAAAAAAAGATGAGCTATCAATGTGAAATGAATATTCATTTTACATTTTCTAATTCTAATCTTTTATATATAAAAATTAATTTTGATATATAAATATAATATCTAAAATAGTTATTTTAAATTAATTAATCTATTATTTTAAACAAAAATATTTTTTTATCAAGATATTAATTGATTAATAATTAAGAAATCAATCTTTTTGGCACTTTTACGGTAGGCAAACGAAGCTTTTTGTCTATAGAAGATCATAAAGAAATAGAAATTCATACCATCTATAGAATATATGCTTTAACATAAGATTATTCTATGGAATTTACGTATTAAAAATAAAATATAATTCTTCTACAAAAATATAATAATTATATTATTCAACAATACTATGAATTAATTCCATTTCTAAATAATAAATATGATATACATGTATTTTAGATTGAATGAACAATAATATTAAAAGAATGAAATTCAATGGCATATTTTAAAGTTTTTTTAATATATCTATTACGATTAATTGTAATAATAAGTACAACTTAAAAGGTTATTTTAAAGATTTTTTGATCAAAAAAGTTCGAGACATAGCCATAATAATTTGATTTTTTGGTATAAATGTTTTTCTAGTTAGTTATAAATTGAGCGACTTTTTGAGATAAACTTTTGAGGGAATAGAATATTTTAAGGACGACCTTTCTATGAAAAATGATCGTCGTGGTTACATTTAATTCTTCTTCAATATTTCATAATTTTATTGTGAAACTCATATTAACAAATAAATAATTGGAATATAATGCATATAAAAAATAATTAATTAATTATTCAGCTTTGAAAAAGAGATATTTCAAAAAATAAAAGTGAATTAAACCAAAATACGTTTATATTTTTTCTAAGAATTTCAAAATGTAATAACTCAATTTCAAAGAAAAACAATTTTGTTTTCTATGCACCATTTATTAAATAACATGAATATTTAAAATAATCCGGTTCCAAACTCATAATATATTAAAGAAAAAGATGAAATTTTTGTAGATAAAATAAAAAAATGATTAAATTTGATAAATAACAAGTATTAATATTACTTTTCGAACCGGATATCAATAATTTATTCTATTTGATTTGTATTAACACAAAAACAAGTTTCTTTTTTCCCTTCTAACTTGAGTTATTAAATTTTTTAATTTTCAATGATTTACGATGAAAATGAATACAAAAATTAATCGTTATAAAATAAATTATAAACGGTGAAAGGTCGTCCTTAATGACGAATTAGATGAAATTTTTTAGACTTTAATTCAATTTAATGATTTTTTGAGATAAACTTTTTAGACTTAAAATTAAATTAAAGATTTTTTGAGATAAACTTTTTAGACTTTAAATCAAATTAATGATTTTTTGAGATAAAAAAAATTTTAGACTTTAATAAAAATCCATCCCAATTTTTTTTTCAGCTTAGATTTTTGCTTTTATTTTTATCATGTTTATTTTTGCGATTCATCTTAACATATATTGCAATCATTAAGAAATTTATCTGTTTGATTTTGAGAAAATTGGTTTCCAACAATATCGATGTTTTTTTGGGGTGCAAAACGTCAAAATGTTCAAAATTCAAACAACAACAACAACAACAACAACAAAAAAAAAACAATAAATTGAAATTTAACAGATATTGGATAAAATATATATTTCTAAATATTTTTTGGATAAAGAAAAATATATAAGATGTACCAGTACCATTGAATTTTTTTTTATTTTTTATGAATATTCAATTCAAAAAGTGAAAAATTGAATGAAAATTGCTACAACAAAATTGGCCATACCATTTGGAATTTTGATTTAGCTATATTCTATAAGAAGATGTATATTATGTGAATATCAAGTTTATTAAAAGAGCTTGGCTTAGCATCTTTCGAAATGGAAAAAGTATTCAAATTTTCTATAAGTAATCACAAAAAAAAATTTTCAGAGGTATTATTTTTTTTATATTAGTAACTTTTTGCATATACGGAAATTATATTTTCAATGTAATAAAATAATCAATACAAATATTAAATTGATTATTTTCTCAATTATTAAAATATGATTATATATATATTAAAAAGCAATTATTATAAACTAGGCTTTAAATGGTCATACATGTCGACATGCCACTTTTTTCGACAGCTTAACTTTTTCTGTGGTAATAAAAAGGCATCTTGATTGATTAGGATTTTTTAGATTTTTTGAAATAACGGATTCTTCTCAATTACATCAACTTTTTCTATGGTGGACATTCTAATGAATGAAATGGATTACCATATGCAAAAATATATGTTTTTATATAAAAATGATTCTTTTTTCTTTGTTTTTTTATTATTTCCCCCTTTTTCCCCTTTAGCAATTCAAATTTTTTCAATATATTTCAAAACCCCCTGCATTTTTGTTTTTATGAAAAAAATATATTTTAATAATAAATTTGGAAATAATTTCCAATGTGGAATAAAATATAATTTAGGACCATCTTTAATTACTGAACGAATAAAAAGATAAATATTATTATTTTTTACATAACATAAAAATCAATGTTCTCTCCTGCATGATTGATTTATATATGTGATCCATATCATTATTTTCTTTCTAATGAAAGAAAAACGAAAAAAAATTATTATTATTATTATTAATACGATATAAGCTTATGGCCATGAGGTTTTTATGCGTTATATACTTATTAAAAAAATCATGAATGAATATTTTTTAATTTTATAATAATAATAGTTATTTTTTTATGATAAAATTGATGATTTATTGTTACAGAAATTCGTTATTTTTTTTTTATAATAACGTACAAAAATACGTTTTTATATTCAAAAAAACACGTTTTTGACCACGCTAGGTCTCAATATTCTATGTAAATACGTTATTATTTGACATTTTTGAAAAAGGAATATCCTAATATTTAGTGAATAATATAATAATATTTATTTATATATGACTTTATATAAGATTATTATAATATTTATTAGTTTTAATCTGCTTCAAAAAAAATAATTGAAGTGTCTCTAAAATATATAATTTTAAAAAAATCGTTATTTTAAAATACGTTACCTTAGAAAATAACGAGCAAAAATACGTTTTTATATTCAAAAAAACACGTTTTTGACCACGCGAGGTCTCAATATTCTATATAAATACGTTAAAATAAATTATTTTTAAAAGATTAATATCTTAATATTTATATTTTATATGATTATTATTATTATCAATATATGGTTTATAATATATATTATGATTTATTATGATATTATTAATATATCAATTATTATATTTAATCGAAATTTAAGTGAAAATAAAAAACATGTAACGTATAAAAATACGTTATTTATAAAACTATATTTTTGGTATTTGATTTTTTTTTTCATTATTTATTTATAAAAAATGGCAAAAAATAATTTCTTTACAAAGATTATTAGTTTATTTGAAAAAAAATGGTTCAAAATCTATGAATTATCTATTTATGTAAATATGCAACAATAAAAGCTTCATTTTGTAAAAAAAATAACCCATCTAATTTATAGTTGGGTATAAATCTTATTTAGATGAGAAAATAATACACACATTGATTAAAAAATAGAAATAAAAAAAATCATCATCACGTAACTTCATACATATTTAAGTTGACCTTGTAAAAAATTATGGGTCTTATTTATCTAACAATTTAATTATGCTTTATCAGAAAAAAAAAAATAAATCGTGTATCATTTATATCGCTAATATTCCATAAATATTTTCGATTAGAATAAAACTTTATATAAATATAGAAGCTTTGTAAATATTTATTATAAGTTTGTTAATGAAAAATATCAATAAAATGATGGGATTCCATATAAATAAAAACTTTTATTCTCCCGATAAAAATTGTAAACGGTTTTGGTGGGGGTTTTTATATTTCACAAAAAAAATCATTCATGATGGGACAAAATTGAATACTTTTCAGTATATATTTAAAAAGTTTGTCCCAAGCTTTTTGAATTCGACTTTATTAACATAAATAAATTCAGAGTGATAAATGAATAAAATAAAAAAAATTGAGTAAAATAAATAAAATATCGTTCAATTTAACCACTTTTTGAATTATTTTAATACTTTGATATTTTTCTTTAATTTGTCGATAAATCGATTTATTTCTGTGAATCTACACCACTTTTATCAAACAAGTAAAAACGTTTAGAATTAAAATTCGTGTATCAAACAAGTAAAAAAGTTTAACTTTTCAGAACTAAACTTTTTGATAACTTGATTTTTAAAAAATGAATAATGTTTCCCCTACGATAGGTTTTTTTTTGGTCTATATAAAACTTGCTTAAAAACCAATATAGTATATAATATTTCAATATGAAGTCGAAACGACGATTATAAATAACCGCCAAAGTCGTTCTTTTTTTAGTTTTTATTCAATTTAGTTGTACGACCTTTCGTTTTTGAAAAGTTTTTTCTATCATATACAAAATTCTTAAATTTAATTTTTTTTTTATATAATTAGATAAATATTTATTTATTTATTATTTTTTAAAGGTTTCGATTAAGACCATAATGCAACTTTTTCAGAAATAAATTCAATCCGTTGATTAATGTTAGGTTTAGTACGCTTTTCAAATACTTTTATTCTATTAAAAAATAAATAAATATATAATAATATATTTATTATCTATCTAATATATATATATAAAAACTAAAATAATAATTATATTAAATATAATAAATTATAAACAAAAATAAAGCTGTTTTAAATTTTATATAAACCGAACATTAGAAATCCCTGTTCAAAATGTTCGATTATTGAAAATATATCTGGTTTAAGTGATTTATAAAATTTTCATTCAGATTTATAAAGAGCCATGTCTATTTTGCACCTAATTATCAGATATGTACGATTCAATCCAGGAGTAATAAAGTCAAAGGACGATATTAGAATTAGTTACACCACTTTACCAGGCCACCAGAAAGATAATTGTCTAGTTTCATCAAACAAATTAAATATAATCAATTATGAATTCACAATAAACTTTGATCAATCTGTGGAAGAAGTTTTACTTAATTTTAGAAAAAAAAGCTATGTTAATGGTGACCCAATTATTGGCAAATCTTTATTCGTAAGGGGTATTATTCCAAGTGATCACACTTTAGAAACAGAATTCAAAATCTACGAGGCAGTTGCACAAGGACTCCAAGATAAATTCGTACCAGTTGGCGAAGTTGGTGTAAGAATATTTGTTGATAATATGATGAAACCAAAGAAAATTTCTTCTTACTATTCAACACCAACTCTCCAAGATCTTCCAGAATTAGATTTAACTCCTGATGGTGGCGAAAAGCATGTTACATTCTTCCAAAATATAGCTTCGAAATTTAAGAAAAATAAAAATTTTGTGGAAATCGATAATAGTAACCAGAAGGCTATGATTGCTAGCAGTAAAAGTGATTTCCGCTTTGGCGATCCTTTTTAATAATATTAAATTGATTTAATATTATTCATTTATAACTAAATTATCTCTTTATAAAATACTATTATTTCTTTATTTCCCTTTTAACAACATTCTTTTATCAGCAAACTTACCAAGTAAACGACGATTGAATAAGATCATCTCATTTGCAAATATTTTGGTCCAATTCTTTATATACATATTCAATAACTTCGCTAGGAACAGAAACATCACTCCACAGTTCGTACGCAGTAATTCCCTGATAGAGAAGCATTTTAAACCCATTTAAGCTTTTCCACCATTTTTTTTAACATTTTGCATAAATAAAGTATTTCTAGGCTTGTAAATTAAATCATATCCAGTATGTATTTTTTCATAAAATGCTTTATCATCGATAACTAATTGGTTTATGTCAGGATATAAACCAACATTAGTAGCTTGAATTGCAAGAAATTTTTTATTTGGAAGTTTTGAATAATCAGATAGTTTAATCGGAAAGATGTATTCTCTATTAAAAAAATTGTTAACTTCATTAGCAATAATCTTTGATTTTTCAAAAGTTCTATTTAAAAGATAAACACTCTTTGCCTTATTTAATGCACACATAAAAGCAGCTGCTCGAGCAGCTCCGAGGATAATTACATCGTTATCTTCTATAACAATTTCATCACTGGATAGTGCTTTAAAAAGCCCTAGCATATCTGTATTATAACCTTTATATCCTCCGTGACATCGAACGAGCGTGTTGACGGCCCCTATCTTTGAAGTTATATCATCAATTTCAACGAGGCTGCTTATCACTTGATTTTTATATGGAAATGTAATATTAAGACCAAGAATATTTAAAGCATATGCTCCTCTGACAGTTTGCTGAAGTTCTCACTTTTTGACTTGAAAAGGTACATATAGATTATTATGGCCAAATTGCTTTGAAACCGTATTATGTATTAAAGGCGATAATGTATGACTTACAGGATCACCGATTAAACCGCATATTCTAGTATTTCCATCAACCATATTGAAAAAAAAAATTATATATAATGATCTTTATTAATCTAAATATGAATTATTCTCGAAGTAAATAATAAACAAAATCATATATAATAACGGAGTATAAAATATTTGTTTATATGTGAAAAAGTTAGAAATAAAGGATCGTTTTTTTTATATGAAATTCAATGAATCACCACAAAAAAAATCAAAACAATTTTAATTGAGATGGAAACGTTTTTTTACTGTTTCAAATTTTGTTAAAAATATACCTCTCAATTCTATGTTAATAATCGATTCTTACAAATAACAAAAACAAATTTTATTCAAAAAAACAATTTTTCATATAATAATATACAAATATATATTATAAATAAACAATGAAATATTTATATTTGTCAATAAAACATGCTTTTTTGTTTTAATATTTTGAGATATTTAAAATATTACATATTTTATTAAAATACACGTTAATTTTATTAGAAATTTACTGATTAAAAAACTCCTATCACGCTTTATTTATGGATAAAAATGCATCATTGGACATGAGTCAATTTATAGTGATCAATGAAATTGGTACAGGACCTTTTGGAAGAGTATGCAAGGTCAAGAAAAAAAATTCTAGTTTTTTCTATATTGGGAAGGTTTCATCTAAAGTTATAGACAAAAACTCAAAAATAATTAAAGATTTACAAAATGATTTTAGCACCATTTCGAAATTCAATGAACCAACGATCATCAAATTTTTTGGATTTGGCCCCACTAGCTTTAGTTACGAAAACAAACCAACAGTGATTACAGAATTTATGACAAATGGATCTTTACACGATGTCATTACTTTAGAGAGCAAATCAAGTACTCCCTATTTAAATGAAACCAAAAAACTTATTAATATTTACGGAATTGCTTCAGCAATGAAATACTTACATTCCCACAACATTATCCATCGCGATTTAAAGTCAACTAATATTTTAATGGATGACCATTTATTCCCTCAAATTACAGATTTTTTATTTCCCAAGTATTGCAACGCCGATACCACATCGATTTATATCTCTCCCGAAATATTAAAGAAATCCGAATTCTCTCAAGCTTCCGATGTTTATTCATTCGGTTTAATTGTATATGAGATTATCACAAATAATCTTATCCCCGAAAAAAGCACCCCAGGAGTTCATCCCAAACTCAAACCCCAAATTCCAGAAGCCTACCGAAAGCTCATCGAACAATGCTGGTCTACCAACCCCTCCAAAAGACCGACCTTCGACCAAATAGTCAAAGAATTGAAAGAAAATCCAGATTTCATAACAGAAAACGTTGAAAAAGACGATTATTTAGACTACATCAAGTTTACTGAAGACTATTCAAGCATTCCCGAAGCCAGCAAACGCCGTGTCAAGATAGAAGAATATATCAAGCGAAAAACCGCCAATTTTCAACGAGTTAATTTGAACATTTTCAGTTCAAAAAGTTCACAAAACAACGATCAAACAAACGAACTTTTTGATAAGGCTAACCAACTATATGGCGGCAAAGGAGTCAAGGCGGACAAGAAGGAAGCCATGAACTTTTACAAGATGGCCGCGGATAAAGGACACGTTGAGTCCATGTATCGTTTGGCACAGATGCTTTCAAAGGGCGATGGTGTTTCAGCCGACAAGAAAGAAAGCGCGAAGTATTACAAGATGGCTGCTGATCAAGGACACATTGTTTCGATGGTCAATTATGCAACAATGGTGAACAAAGGCGAAGGCGTCGCTGTTGACAAGAAAGAAAGTGCCAAATACTACAAAATGGCAGCCGACGCCGACCAAGGAAACGGCATGTATTTCTATGCAATGATGCTATTGAAAGGCGAAGGTGTTGCTACTGACAAGAAGGAAGCAGCAAGATTATTTTTGCAAGCAATTGAACGTGGCAATTCTGGGGCAATGTTTAGTTATGGATTGATGCTTTATTCCGGCGATGGTGTCACTGTTAACAAAGAAGAAGCAGCCAAGTATTACAAGATGGCAGCGGAGAAAGGACAAATGATTGCAATGTACAATCTTGCCTTGATGCTTTACAAAGGAGATGGAATTAAAGCGAATGTTGAAGAAGCTGCAGACTACTTCAAGAAGGCAGCAGATCAAGACAAAGTTGAAGCGATGTTCAATTATGCAACAATTGTTTTTGATGGAAATGGCGTCCCTGTGAACAAGAAAGAAGCAGCTAAATATTACAAGATGGCGGCTGACAAAGGCCAAGTTAATTCAATGTACAATTATGCATTAATGTGCTCCAATGGCGATGGTGTTTCTGTTAATAAGAAAGAGGCTGAACGTTATTATAAAATGGCAGTTGAAAAAGGTTACGTACAAGCTATTTATAACTACGGATTGATGCTTTATAGTGGCGATGGAATTCCTGAAAATAAGAAAGAATCAGCCAAGTACTTCAAGAATGGTGCAGACAAAGGACACGTTGATTCCATGTACAACTATGCATTAATGCTGCAAATTGGCGATGGAATTCCGACTGATAAGAAAGAAGCCATCAAATACTACAAGATGGCAATTGAAAAGAAGCATGTTAACGCAATGTACAATTATGCATTAATGCTATCACGAGGCGAAGGAGTTCCATCGAATAAGAAAGAAGCCATCAAGTATTACAAGATGGCAATTGAGAAAGGCCAAATCAATGCAATGTTCAATTATGCATTGCTGTTATATAATGGAGATGGAACACCACAAGACAAGAAAGATGCTGCCAAGCATTACAAGATGGCAGCTGACAATGGCCAAATCAATGCAATGTACAACTATGCAATCATGTTATTTAAAGGCGATGGAATTCCAATGGATAAGAAGGAAGCTGCTCGTTATTACAAGATGGCAGCTGATCGAGGACATCCATTAGCAATGTTTAATCTTGCATTAATGTTGAGCCAAGGCGATGGCATTCCAACGGACAAGAAAGAAGCCATCAAGTACTACAAGATGGCTATTGAAAAAGGCCAAAAGAATGCAATGCACAACTATGCATTGATGCTTTATAACGGTGATGGAATGACAGTGAATAAAGAAGAGGCAGCCAAGTATTTCAAGATGGCTGCAGATAAAGGATATGTCATTTCAATGTACAACTATGCTTCAATGGTTTACAACGGCGATGGCGTTAAAATTGACAAGAAAGAAGTTGCCAAATATTTCAAGATGGCAGCAGATAGAGGACATATCATATCAATGTACAACTATGCTGTTATGTTAAGTAATGGTGAAGGCGTTCCAATGAACAAGAAGGAAGCAGCTCGTTACTACAAGATGGCAATTAACAAAGGCGATTCCAATTCAATGATTAACTACGGTAACTTATTAATTAAAGGTGAAGGTGTTCATGTCGATAAAAAAGAAGCTGCACGTCTTTATAAATTAGCAGCAGATCGAGGAGAAGAAAACGGTATCTTTAACTATGGTCTTGCCTTGTATGACGGACTTGGAGTTCCATCAGATCGTAAAGAAGCAGCCAGATATTTCAAATTAGCTGCAGATAAAGGCTCAAAGATTGGTATGCACAACTATGGTGTTATGTTATTCAATGGTGATGGCGTTCCAGTTGATAAAAAGGAAGGTGAACGATACATTAAAATGGCAGCTAATCAAGGACCAGTTGAAGCCATTTATGATTATGGCCTTATATTATTTGGCGGATCAAATAAGAAAGAAGCAGAACGATATTACAAATTATCCGCTGATAAAGGCTACATTGATGCCATGTATTCATACGCACTCATGCTCTACAATGGAGACGGAATACCACAAAACAAGAAAGAAGCCATTAAGTACTTTAGAATGGCTGCTGAAAAAGGACATGTTAATGCAATGTTTAATTTAGCATTGTTACTATTTAACGGCGATGGAGTACAACAAGATAAGAAAGAAGCCTTCAAGTATTTCAAGTTAGCTGCAGATAAAGGATATTCTGATGCTATGCATAATTGTGGTGTTATTTTATATAGCGGTTATGGTGTTCCACAAGACAAGAAAGAAGCAGCCAAATATTTCAAGATGGCTGCAGATAAAGGCTGCAAGCATTCATTGTACAAACTTGGTTTAATGCAATATCACGGCAATGGCATTCCTGCTGACAAGAAAGAAGCAGCCAGCAACTTCAAGAGTTCTGCTGATAAAGGATTTGTTAACGCAATGTTTAATTTCGGTGTCATGTCAAGCAATGGTGAAGGAATTCCAACAGACAAGAACAACGCAATCAAATACTACAAAATGGCAATCGATAAAGGACAAGTGAATGCAATGTATAACTATGGAATCATGCTATTCAAAGGCGATGGTCTTCCAACAGATAAAAAAGAAGCTGCAAAACTCTTCAAAATGGCAATCGATAAGAATCACACTGGTGCAATGTTCAATTACGCTCTCATGCTCTACACAGGCGACGGAATACCGCAAGACAAGAAGGAAGCAATCAAGTTCTTCAAGATGGCAGCAGACAGAGGACATCCTGAAGCAATGTACTACTATGCGTTGATGCTAATGAAAGGCGACGGAATCAGCGAGAATAAGAAAGAAGCCGCGAAGTACTTCAAAATGGCAGCCGAAAAAGATCACACGCGTTCAATGTTCAATTACGCACTCATGCTGTACAATGGAGACGGAATCTCACAGAACAAGAAAGAGTCAGCCAAGTACTTCAAGATGGCAGCAGACAAAGGCGACATCGATGCAATGTACTCCTACTACTTGATGCTTAAAAAGGGCGAAGGTGTCGGCGCCGACAAGAAAGAAGCACAGAAATATTTCAAGATGGCAGTTGATAAAGGTCTTCCTAGCGATAAAACAGAAGAAGATGCTCAGAAGTATTATAAATTAGAAGATGAAGGCCAGATCAAGTTCATGCTTGAAAATGCGGGCGATGAAGTCTTGTTCGATGAACAAGAAATCGCTGAGATTTTCAAGAATTTGACCTACAAAGGCAAAATTGATAATTTGGGCATCATTTCAGTGCTGCTCGATAATAATAAAATTATTAAAATTGATAACGAAACGGCACAGTACTCGTTGGTGCCAATCGACGAGACAGGCGAGGAGGAAGCAGAAGAGATCCAGGTCGAGGATGAAAGAAGCCCAATCGAAGATGTCAAAGAACCTGAAGAAGAGCCGCAGCCTCCAGCTGAAGTTCCAAAGCCACCACCTCAAAAGCAAGAGACAAAACAAACGCCTGCTCCTGCGCCTGCGCCTAAAACAGAACCTCCAGCTCCTCCTCCTGAGGCCGGCTCTAAATGTTGTTTACTAATTTAAAAAAAAAGTTCTTTATTTATTTTAATTTTAAATAGAACTTTGATTATTACTAAAAAATAAAAACGAAATTCTTATTTTTTTTAAATAAAAGTTCTTATTTCTGATTGTCTGAATATTATATTGAATTTGAGAGGAACAAGTTTTAACTTTTTTTAAAAAAAAAATTGATCACACACAATTTATATATCATCATTAATGGCAATAACTATATTTTTGTTTTCTTTTTTTATGATGATATCTTATTTGAGAATTTTATTTATATATAATTTATTATTTTGTAAACTGGAAGTCCCACTAGTATAATGGTTAGAATAGATCCTTGACACGGATCAGACTGCGGTTCGATTCCGCAGTGGGACATTTTTTTCTTCTTCAAATATCAAAACAGAAATCTATGTCTATCATTACCGTATTTTTATGACTTTTTATTTCATGTCTTCATTTGACTTTTAAAGAATCACCCAGCTTTTTATTTACTCATATATTGTATTGATTCAATCATTTTTTATTTATTTATTTATTTATTTATTTAAATTTTGGTCACTGAATTAATGATCTGTGTATTATTCTTTAATTTTTTTTTGGTTTATTGTTTATTTTCGATATATAATTCAAATGCATAATTATCATATACGACTAAATATACTCACAAAAAAGTTATAGTAAAAAACAATATAGAATAATTGAGAATATACTCAATTTAAATCAATATTTCAAATTCAATTTTCATAGATTTATGGGAGGAGGGGGATCCAAATGCATGTTTCCTTATAAAAATGGAAAACCATTTAATGGCATTTTTGATTACTTGACGAAAGCTTATGGCGGAAATCCACAAACAACAGGACATGTTGAAGTTTCATCTTCTGGAACAAGTGTTAGATCAGTATCAAAGATTGAAGACGTCATATCTGAACGAAATACTGGTGAATGGGCATCAAATAATGAATCTAATTCATGGATAGAATTTAATTTCAAGGATCATAAATTACTACTTACAGCTTATACTATTCAAACTTTTGGTGGAGACGTAGGAAATATGCACATGAAATCATGGAAGCTTGAATCATCAGAAGATGGTTATAATTGGACAATGCTTGATCAAGTTTCCGAATGCAATGAGATAAATCGCCCAAATGCTATTTTAACTCGACCTATCACGATGGCAGGATCCAAAAACATTTTCAGAATAACAATGACAGATAAAAATTATTTCGGAACATATACGATGTGTCTTAAACGAATTGAATTCTTCGGAAATATTAGCTAATATTTGATAAATAATTATTGTTTACAGATCAATCAATAAATATTTTTTTTTTTTGATAAATTTAAATAATATCTTTTGTATTTTGCAATCTTGATAATATCTTATATCATAGATAGACCTTGAAAGTGGTACCTACCAGACCCCTTTTGACAGGTCCTCCTTGGGTAGGGTCATTTTTTACCTGGGTAGGAAAATACCATATTACCTAAAGGTAAAATATACCAATTTATCAAGATGGTAAATTTTAACAGACCATTTCTTTAATGATATTATTATTATTCTTGTCATATATTCTATTGATAATATTTGAGATGTAATTTGCTTCGATATCAAATGTTTGGATTTTAGTGATTCCAAAATTTTTCATTTTTTTTTTTTTATGGAATAATAATCATAATAGGAAAATTTAATATTAATTATGTTATTTGTTGGGTTTAGAATAAAGCCATAAATATCAAAAAAAAATTGAAATTGAATTTATATCAGCTTTTTCAGAAGAAAATATTCATTAAAGTTTGAATCTATATATTATATTAATCAGATATTGAAAATGAATCGAGAAATCAAGATTTTTAAAGTACAAATCCAGTACGTTATTTTTTGAATAGGAGAACGTTTATTATTTGAATAGTTGCATGTCTCTGAAAAAGTTTAAATTGACTAGGTTTGTTTTTGACACTTATTTTACAATTTAAATATGTATTATAACATGTTATATGAAATGGATGGAAATAATCTTTTTTTATTTAACATGTCATCTTATTCTTTGAGAATGTCAAAAAAAATTGCGGTTACTAAACGTACTGGATTTGTACTTTAATGAAAAAAATTAATATTTATTATTTATTATTATAAATTAAATGAATAATTAAAGAAAAATAATCGGGTAATACTTAAACACTTCACTTGAATGGTGGGTAATTACCCTACCCAAAAAAAACGGATCGGGTCCTTTTTTTTAGGTTACCATTATAATCATAGATTTTGATTTTTTTCTAAGAACTACATAAAACATTAGACATTCTCTTAAAAGATCAAATTTCTTTTTCAAGATAAATGGGAACGGCCCTCAGAATTTTTTTCTGATATAAAAATAAGCTTATCTTAAAAAATATTTTAGATAATAAAATATTTTAAGTTAAAATAATTCAAACATATTATATATAAATTAAATATTTTAATTAAAATATTATTAAAAGCTCAGCGTCAATCTGTCCGTGAACTCAAGGAATCTAGCACATCACATTTTAGCAGAAGTTTTCATACTGAATTCTCAGCATTCAAATAGCTATCAGAATAATGGCAGGTATATTTTTATTTAATATTTTATCTCATCTAAAATGTATAAGAGATTAACTGAAGTTGATGGATATAAAGTATTTGAAAATTATGAGAAGTCTGCTAATGATTTATACAATATGTATTGTGAAATATTAAATAAAGATGTTGATGATATAGATGTTTATAAAAAAGCTAAAATTTTAGATAATTATTATAAAGAAAAGAATGGTAAAAATCAGGAAAAAATAATGGACGTAAGAAGGATGATTGTTAATGAGTATAAAGCATTTAATCCTGGAAATGAGAAATATTGCTTTAAATCTGGAATGAATCCTAAAAGATTTATACATAAGCAATTTTCCAATTTTTTTTTATTTTAGTAGATCAACAGCACACCCAAATCCCAAATGTTAACCATTGAAAAAAAATTCTATTTAAATTTTTTCAATTAATTCAATTTATTGAATGAATATTTAATTTTTAAATACTTATCTGGTCATGCCACCAAATATCAAATCAATTTTATGATAAAAACAAACTCGAGTTTTACTAATTCAAAATAGAATTAACAAACATATAAAATAAAACAACATTTTTTTTAGCCCCAAAGATCAACAGCGCTATAATATATGACAGCCACGCTCATTGGGACTCCTACGACCAGCAGGACAGTGCTGACTATTCCCCAGAAAGGCTTTGTGAATCTGAACAATTTCAAGTAGAACAGAGAAGGCAGCATGAACACCAGGATGACGAACGCAATCTGCGAGACGAAGTCAAGAAATTCAGACGCCGTATCGTTCATGAAATTGAGACCAATGCTGAACAAGATGACAACTATTCCAGAAATGACGATAGGCTGCACGTCGTCCTTTCTTCTGTCGATTACGAGGGACGATACCTGAGTTGCTATGAAGTAAGTGTAGATCATATTAGATGTTAAAGTAACAATGTAAGAAGCTACTTGACCAATCATCGCCTCAATGTATTTCTTAGGAAAATTGTAAAAAACGTTTTCATTTTGAATGTCTTGAATTGAATGGCCGGAAAATGAAAAAATATTGTAAGGGCGGTTTTTTAAAGAGGAATCGTTGGGTGGTTTTGGGCCTATAAATGGAGGAGATGCTAGGGCTTCTTTGAAGTGAATTTGAACTATAAAATACGATAGAAGCCCAATTCCATATAAAAATAATACCGATATAAAACTTGTTATCCAGACACTTGAGAGACAACGATAAACAGTGGGTTTCCTCATGTTTGCAAAAACCATCTCTAAAAATGGGTGCTTGTAGAAGGCTGTCATAACTGTACCAATACATCCAAATAATGCTGACGGATCTTTCGAAAAAAATGTAACGTTAGGCAAGTATGGAATACCATATAAATCTTCGTTGATACTTCCGTAATTGGAGGTCGTAACTTCAAAACCGATTTCATTGATGCATCGTATAAGTAGAATTATGAGACATATTACAGAAATTACCATGGCACTATTTCCAATGTATGAAATAATTGTAAATGAAGTAAAGTTCTTAATAAAAAGGCATGGAAAAATTGCTACCAAATTGAAAAAATATAAAAGAAACCATTTGTTTACAAGAAAAGAGGGACAATTTGGCCATATTGAAAGAAGGAAAATTCTAGCGCATTCATGAATCTCAAAATTAAACCAACAAAGATACGTTAAATATGATATTATATTTAATACTGCAGGTATAAAACTGAAAGTTTTTGAACCAAAAACGCATGCCCATATATCCTGATAGTCGTATGATGTCCCATAAAACCAACATCGTGTAAAAATGTGCACGGACAATTGAATAAGGATCATGACAACTAATATAATTATTAGACTTTCTATTATGCCACATTTAAACATATCTTGATACATAAAAAAAGGATCTGTGTCTAACGCGACTTTTAATAATAAAATTAACGTTGAAAACATTGAATTTGGCTTGAACCCTGGATTTGGTGGGAAAAGGACGAAATTGCTACTTTGCGGTCGTGCTCTAAATCGATATTTGTCTACCTTTAAGTCACCACCTATCATATTTTATCAAAAAAATTTATTTTAAACAAAAAAATGTTCACAATATTTCAATTTATTTTCAATTTTATCAATTTTTCAAAGGAAAACAAAGATAAATATTTCAAATATTTGAATCCATTTTAAAAGTATAAAAAAAAAAAATAAAATAATTATTTTGAAATTGATCTTATCGTTCAAGAAACCTTTTTAAAGATTGTCATTTCATTATTATTGCTTCGAATTATATTTAATGCTTCAAAAATCAATAAATTTAAGCTTTCTTTTTGATAAGAAATTTAATTTAATAATTCAAAATCACTGATCTGATATTATCTAAGATATTTATAGTTTTATTATATCTTATTTTTTAAGCCTCAATATAGATTATCATATAAAAAAGCTATATTTCATATATAGATCGAGAATACTAATGTTGTCATTTAGACTAATTCGATCAACATAAGAGGGCTCAACCAAAGCATATTAATAATCTAAATAAGTGAAATTGCAATAAGAATAAACGACTTTTATTCAAATTTAAGCATGCTTTCAAGAATTTAGAAGAATCTTAATTGATAATTGTCAATTTGATTGATTGCATGTTACAAACTCCATTTTAAATCTATATCAGTAGCTAATTTTGTCATTCTCAAGCAAAAAAAAATTAGCCTTGGACTGCATTTTATATATTGTAACGATCATCAGTTTTACATTAGCAAGGAAAACTAAAAAAAAAAAAACTCTTACATTTTCTACAGCTAGCTAAGTTGCATTGATAATGAATTTTAAGTTTTTGTTTTAACAAATTATTTTAAAATTTAATGACAAAGTTGAATTACAAATGTATTTGATGGAAATGCGTATGCTCATCATTTAAAGGAGTTGTTAAACGAAATGTAGAATCTCCAATTGAAGTTACCGAAGAAGGAATTGTGATTTTTCTCAATGATGAATATCCATTAAATGCAGAATCTATTTTATTATTAATAATGTAATTTCAAATAATTAATGACATTTATATATATAAAGTATATTGAATACAGCCGTTTAGGAAATAGATTATGTCAAAAAAAATATTATGTCAATTCAGGGATGATGGACGGGCACGGGCAAATTGCCCGTAAAAATGACTACGCCCGATTTGTAAGTCAGCACAATTATAGAAGACTTTAGCATAAGATCCAAACGCGCTAGTCAAATATTGGTACAACAAGTTTCAGTACTCAACGTTGCTTGTTTCCGAAATGTCAAGAGTGGCACTTACATCACAATAACTGGTAAGTAGTTTAAGAAGAGGTTCTGCAAGATTAGCAGTTTTTAATATTTCTGGATCAGTGTTGCCAAACATATCAGAAATTGCCTTAAACAAGAGTGGATTACAACTTCCTTTCTGCTTATTATTATCAAGTAACATCTTTGAAATTGTAGAGAAAAATGAAGGAATGAATTGATTAAGGTCTTAGAAATAAAACAAGTTGCCAATAAGTAAACAAGTAGCACTAATAACACCATCATCTTCAGAGGTTAAACCTGCATGAACATGCACAGTTACAAGCTTATTAAATGTACGAGGATCGAAAATTTGAATAAAACAATCGCTTTGATTTGTTGCAGAAACCAATGCTGCTATTGCCAACAATCATTCTTCATGAACATGATTACTTTTATTAGTATCTAAAAATGCATATAAACATTCAAGTGTTTTGCATGCATACTTAGTAATAATTTCATCACAACCTTTCATTTTCCTCAATTTAAGAAGTAAAGCGCTCAAGTTTGAGAAATATACAGATAGTACTAAATAACATGTTTCTTCTTTACAATTCTTTTGTTTTAGTTATTTGTTCCAATTTGTTGGCATAAATGAAATCAAGCTTGGATATACAATCAGATGTTGAATTAAAAATCAACTGATTTAACGTCTCACCTGCGCTTTTAATAATTATTTTGCTTTCACTTAAAACTCCGTAATTAAAAAAAAATTTTTCAATTCCATACAGTTTGTCAAAGAATGCTGAGAGGTGTGAATCACGCATGTCATGCTTCCAAACAGCGGCCAAATGATAGCTGATACCGGCGTATCTTATAAAGATCTGTGTATTGTCGTGTGACATATTCTTTATGCTTTCTTGATCAAGATTTAGAGTTGATTCAATTATTGTAATTATCTTTGTTATTCGCTTTTCAGTGTATTGGCCAGCTTGGCTAATTATCTGAGGATAATTCATAATAGCTATACTAATTATAAAAAGTACAGTTTCGCTCATTCTTGGAACTTGGTTTGGTGCTGATAATTTAATTTACTTATCAAATTTTTGACCTATGAATTGACCTACATAGTCATTTGTTGGTTGGTCTGAAAATGAATATAATCATTTGAATTGCAGCATGAACATCAGTCCACTTGTCCTTGTTGATACACTCTTCAATTTTGTCTTTCAACATGTTAAAAATCTTAGAAATTGCAGTCGTCGCATACATACAAGGTTCATGCTTTTCTAAAATGTTTTCAACCTTCGTATCATTCTCATCAATGTTCCTCATGTAGCCAATGAAAAGCAGAAGTAAAATAAGAAGTGCAGATTCAATTAAAAGCGGTTGCAACGGTTCAGTTGACTTATTTGGACATAACTTTTTCTTCTCAATTATTTTTTGCTCAATAATTGCAACTCGCATCCAAAATAAAATAGAAGCATTGGTATATTTTGGCTCGTTTTGCAATTGAAGACCATTCATCACAAAGTTGTCTATCGTCCTCATGAAACTGGGTGAAATTGAATAGAACTTTTCAACCAACGTATAGAAAATATGATGGAGATCATGAAAAAGTTCAACATTCTTGATTTTAAATGAGTTCGGAATCGATTCTAATAATAATGGAATGCGAGCTCCTTCAATTCCATTGTCATTTAATATCTGGATTATATTGAGTGGATTATTTCAAATGGATTATATTGAGTGGATTATATCAACTGGAATATATTTAGTGGATTATATCAACTGGAATATATTGTGTGGATTATATTGAGTGGATTATTTCAACTCGATTATTTTGTGTGGATTGTATTTAATGGAATGTAATTGAGTGGATCATATTGAATGAAATGTAATTGGAATGAAATATAATTGGAATGAAATGTAATTTAGATGAGATATTGATGAACTAGGCTTTTGTATCCAGTGAACTGAGTGTCCATTTTCGACTTTTTGTAAAAAGCTGTCACTTTTTGTGGACATAAAACTGCTTTTTTATTTAGTATTTTATTCAAAGATTTGAGTTGAAGTATCCAAATAATATTTTATTGGATACTTTATTTTTACTTTAATAAACTCATTAATATAAGAAAAAAAGCAATAATAAATGTCTTAAACACCTACTATTCTTAATTATAAAAAAACCTCTCAAATATGAATTATAAACTTTTCAAATTCACTAAGAATGATTTTGACCAAGAAGATCAACATTTGAAATAAAAAATAAAATTCAATGTAAATTTGGAGCGATATAATTGGTCAAACGAAATATACATTCAAAATAATCAATGAAAATTTAAAGGTGTATCCAAGATTGAATTAAAGTGTCCATTTTGGCGATTTTGGATCCTCAAATTCTCTCAAAAAATAACGAACAAAAATGAGTATCCATTGGATACTTTTTGAATACAAACTCGTTTGGACACAAAAGCCTAGTTGATGAAATGGTTTGATAAAAATATCTGACTTCTATTGAATTTTTGATAAAAATATCTTAATTTTCAATTAATTAATTCCAATGAATTAAATGGATATTTGATCGTCGTGGTTAAATAATAAATGAGATTGTAAATATTATTATACATAAATATTTATTTATATTGTTTAATATTTTTATTAATTTATTATTTAATCTTTGTTATAATATTATTTATTTGATTTGTAAATTACATATTCTTAAATTTTATTCAATATATTATAATATTTTTAATATTTTTTTTTTATTTTAAAAATATATTTTTATATAGTTATATAGTTATGAAATTATGAAGAAATAATACATATAATTACATTTTTACGAAAATATTTTAATTTTGTTAAAGAAAAAAAATTGAGAGTATTATTCAAAATTTAAGAAAAAAAAAAGATATTGACTTTCACTTTTTTTCTTTATCAAGACAAATTAAAAAATGTAGAAAAATGAATATGATATTTTCGTTTTTTTACAAAAGAAATATTATATGTCCAAAAAAAAATTTATGGACACAGATATTCAAAAAATACTCTCAAAAAGAGGATTTTTAAAAATTTTGTATCCATTAAAATTCTTAAAGCTTCATCAAAAAGTTAGAAAATGGAAACTTTTTTATATGGACACAAAAGCCTAGGTTACTGTAAAAATATCTGACTTCTATTGAATTTTTGAATGAATGTTATTTGAAATGGTTTGATAAAAATATCTGACTTCTATTGAATTTTTGAATGAATGTTATTTGAAATGGTTTGATAAAAATATCTGACTTCTATTGAATTTTTGAATGAATGAATTTAAATTAGACATGTTCAACGCTCAATTCTCAGAATTTTTTTGAAAGCTATCACAATTATTGTGATGATTTTATTTTTTTTTTTGGTGATGTTAAAATCTTCAATATTTCTCAGAATTTTTCTGAGAAATACTGAATGGTCACTAAAAAAAAAAAAGGTATTGAAAATTAGATTTTGTTTTTTATTGAATTTTAATTTTTTTGTTTTGTTTTTATCTTTAAAAAAACTAAATAAATTATTTGTTTTCTCCAGAATATATATTTTCCATCCTTATTGCAAATTGAGCATTAAGAAGATCATCCGACTTATTATAATCTTTTGATCCATAAAGATACTTTAAATGCGAAAATAGTCTTTCTACAGGCAACTCGGAGCATGCCATATTTATTATTCGAATAGCAATATTTGCTAAAAAATTTAAATTATTAACATTACTATTCCGATTATTTTGCCAAAATAAAAATGAGTCATTAACTTCAAAATTTGATAATTCCATATATGAATTTATTTGATCTTTAATAATATTCTCATCAAATTTGAATTTAAATTCATTATATTGAAGTATATATTTTTGAATAATATTTAAATAATTTTTCTTTTGGTTTTGATCGACTTGATTCAAAAAATATCGGCGCCCTTCAATTGTTAAGAAAAATGCTGTTATTGCTATTTGAATTTCATATGCTGAATAAATACGATCAATAATAACATTTCCAAAACCACGGATATTAATACTACTCAAATTTGCAATAAAAGTTTTTAATTTTATGATATTTGGATAACCCATACAAATTAGATAATTATCTTTCCCAATTTCTGAAGAAATTTGTGAGTATAGTGACAACTTCTTCTAAAATGATAATTTTTTCGTTTTAATTTGCAAAATGGGCATATACTTTCATATTCATTATTAAATCCATGTACTTTATAAATCATTCCGTACTTAGCGAATCGTCTGACTTTTTTATTATAATCTTTTTTGTCGTTTTTTGGATCTAATGCGGATAAAGCTGCCAAAATCATATGCGTGCCAGGTGGCCAAGCGAAAATATTCATATTTATAAAAAATTATTTCAAAAAGTTTAAAATCTTCCTTTAAAAATAAATAAAATATATATTTCATATGAAAAAATTAAATACAATTTTTTATAATAATGAATATATATAAATTATTATTTATATCATATAATAACATATTATAAAAATTCATAAAAAATTATTTACCAAGATATTTATAAATATAAATTTTGAGTTAAATATTTGATTGAAAAATTATCAGAAATAATTTTATCTCCATTGAATTAAAATTCAATTAAAAATTGAATGTTGAACATGTCTAATTTAAATTGAGTAGAATTAATAGAGGAAAAAATTAACAGGAAAAATAAATTCGAGTGGACCACAAGCAAAGCTTGGGTCCTGTGAAACAAGACAAAAATTTGGTTCAATGACCAATTTTGTTTTGAGATATTTTGGTTAGAAATTTTGATAAATTGCAATTTTTTTGATAATATTTCATTTGAAAAACAGTTAAATTTGAGGTTCATAAAGATTTAATTTTAAAAATTTTCCCATTCAATCTCTAAAAATTTATCCATTCAATATTATTTTGCTAATTATTCACTCACAATGGATAAATTATTATTTGATTATTATTTTGATGATGCTACTCTATTGTTGATTATTATATTGATTCATCTAAATTTATCCATTCAATCTCTAAAAAATTTCACTCACAAATCTTAAAATTTTAGAGAGATTCCATTAATTAAATCTAACAACTTTGCTGATATTGTTATTGTTATTGAATCTGATTATTATTCTGATGATTCATCAAAATTTATCCATTCAATCTCTAAAAATTTATTCATTCAAATAGTTATTCAAATGATTATTATTCTGCTGATAATTCTATTGATTATTATTCAAATGATTATTATTCTGCTGATAATTCTATTGGTTATTATTCTGCTGACAATTCATTTGATTATTATTATGATTATTATTCAATTGATTATTATTCAGATGATATTATTCTGATTATTATTCTAATTATTATTCTATTGATTATTATTCTGATGATGCTACTCTGATTATTATTCTGATTATTATTCTAATTATTATTCTATTGATTATTATTCAGATGATATTATTCTGATTATTATTCTGTTGATTATTATTCTATTGATTATTATTCTGATGATGCTACTCTGATTATTATTCTGATTGTTGTTATTGATATTGTTATTGAAATTGCTTCACAAAAAATAAAAGAGAGATTGAATGGTTTATTTATTTGTATTTGTGAGCTTTATTTATTTATTTATTCTATCTTTACCAAACTATATATTCTTTGTTTCTTACTATTATCTCTTATGTATTTGCTTCTGATTTCATATTCATCTGGTATCTCTTTATCATTCTTAAATCCAAAATATTAGTATTACTGTTTCTTGCCATTAAACTCTTTGTTCAATCCCTCTTCTTTAATCATTACCGTATCTTTCTTTTTTTCCTCTTCTTCTGTCTCTTCAACAATAACCTCCCCCATTTTACTAATGTACTTAACCCATGAATCTTTATTCATAGATAACCATGCATTAGCTCTCAGTTGATTATATCTTGTCTTGTATCTGTTCTTTGTTACTTTAAATGTAAACTTCTCCTCGGGTACTTTAACTTGTCTCATATACAGGTAGGCTGTGGAGTCTTCATTCCTGTTTCTCCCTACGAATTGCTCTACACTTGAAACTGTATCAAGTGGTGTTTGAATGAATATGGATAGTAACTTCTCCTTCAGTGACTGCACTGACTGGATACATGATGTAGCTATTATTATATCAACAAATTTGCATTCACTACTGATCTCAACCTCTATCTTCTCAGAGTTGTATAGTGCTTTGTTTAGTTCATTGTTGATGCAATCTTTTAATCTTTCGTACTCATTCTTGTCTTCTATCTTTATCAATATCTTGTCATACCGCTTTATCTCTTCTAATACTTGTTTAGCTATAGTCTCTCTTTGCCCTTCCATATTGCTCTTCCGCTTATATAGATAAATTGTGCGATGGTACTTAATGTCAACTAAGGGACTTATCTTTTCTTATTCTTCTAAAACTGAGTGACAAGATATAGCTGATGATGTTGCAGTAATCAATCCAACTCTATTGAACTCCCTATATATTTCAATTAAAGATATGTGCTTTAATAATAAATGTGCTTCATCAATCAATAGAGTGTACTGTTTATTGAAGTCTATCTGATGGTGGTAGAAGTGTTCAATGATGCCTCCTAGACACTTAGATGAAGTAGAGAATGTAGTGATAACAACAGGGACAAAATGTGTGATAGCAGTTTTAAATTCTTTGAATGCAACCTCCTTAACGCATACTATTATCATCTCATCTATGTAATCTCAAATATTTTTTATAAAAAGAATCTTCTGTAATTGAATAATCGGAAACAGAAGATTCAAGAGATGGAGAGCTCCATCCCTCGAATCTTCAGCAAAGTATAATCTGTAATTAAGTATATCTTCCTTCGCAAGTACTGGCATCCTCCTCTTCCCACTTTGTCCACGTGGAATATGGACAACTAGGATTCGATCAATAATGGAGGAATGCTAGCATGCACTTCCCGAAAAATATAATGGCGCTTTTTTGAAATAGAATATTCAAAAAGTAACGGTTCTCTCAATTTCCACAACCAATAATTGGGGCTTGCTGGAGGATAATGCAAGACCGCAAAAAGAAGAATATACACTGGAGACTTTCCGAGATATGCATATAAATGTATTAACAAACTGGCCACCGTATTCCCCAGATTTATCGCTTTTTGAAATTATATGGGCTATAATGGGGAAATGTGTGGAAAAAGCCACCCTAAAACAATTCCAGAATTTATTCAAAAGTTAAATAATGTTTGGTACAACCAAATAACCTCTATTCACTCAATTCAATTAACCTCATACTAATTGAGAGGACTAACTATTTCATATTCATACAAAAATAAAAATAGTTGAAAAAGTGAAAAGTAAACGGCTGATAAAACTTAAGGTGTTCTTAATCATATGTGTAGCCTAATTGCATGTATCCATCAGGAAAGGAAACTGTCGATGCATTATCAGCAACGCAAACGCAATCTGGGAAGCTAATTGAATGGAATTCATCTCCTTGTGAAACAATGAATTTGTTAACCTTATTTCAGGTTGAAATGAATCTGCAGAGACCAAGAAAAAGAAAAGCATTAAGAGAATTCTTTATCTTGTTAATTTTAGTGTTCTCAATGTAAACGTTGGTTGAGTTAACTTTTGGAGAGAACTTGAAAATGTTATCAGAAACAAAACTTTCAAATTAGTATAATTCTGTTGATTAAATCTAACGCGTAACGAGATTGATGATCCAACCGAAGCTTCGTTGCTTTCAAATGTGCGGCTTTCAATTTCTTGTTTTTTATATCATAAACATTGTCAGAATTAATAAAAATAATGAAATAACCAAATTTTCTCAGAGGGGTCATGACTAGGCCTTATTTTTTTTTACATCACAAATACTGTAAATGTCTTTTTAACGTCTTTTTTTGTAAAAAACGATTTTTTGAGTTGTAGTATTGATGGAACTTTTTGAATACGCATAAATTTTTTTTTATTTAATGAAGAATTAAAATAAAATAATATTTAATTTGATAAACATTTCACTATTTTATCATTTTTAAATTATATAAAATATTTTTAATTTAAAAAAATAATTGTAGATCAGGATAAAAATAAAAAATAAATATCGAGAAAATAACATATTTACAATTGTATATACAATTGTATACAACTTGTCCGTTTAAAAATTACAATTGTAATTACAAGAAAAAAAATAATATACCTCTGAAATTTTTTTTTTGTGATTACTTATAGAAAATTTGAATACTTTTTCCATTTCGAAAGATGCTAAGCCAAGCTCTTTAAATAAACTTGATATTCACATAATATACATCTTCTTATAGAATATAGCTAAATCAAAATTCCAAATGGTATGGCCAATTTTGTTGTAGCAATTTTCATTCAATTTTTCACTTTTTAAATTGAATATTCATAAAAAATAAAAAAAATTCAATGGTACTGGAACATTTAAATAATATCGTTTTGAATTCAATATTTGATTATTCATTCTTGCTTTTCTCATTGAAGGAAATAATTTACTTCCTTCATGATTTACATCACCACACCATATAAACAAATTGAATGAATTTAAAATTTTGTAATGTTTTCCATTTATCTCATTAAAATAAGTACATTTACAAATAATAATTATTTATTTAATATTTATGTTAAATATTGTTAATATTATTTTGTTTTATTTTGGTTAATGCATCAATATCCAGAATATCGGATCTGCTAAAATGAAATATATCCTGAATTAAATATGAGTTTTAAGTACTTGGTATATTATATACAATATTGAAGTAATCATTTTTTAAATAATTCTTTTTTTTGTTGAGATACCTTTGATACAAAAAATTTTATGAGAGCATTTTAAAAAGATAATATCTAAAAATTGGCACATCCTTTTATAAATTAATTCTTTATTTATATTTTGAAAATAAAATTAGAAATAATTAAATAATTAATATTAAAATTCTATTTCAAATTATTGAGAAATATGTATTTTATTTCAATAATGGTAAAATATGGTCGATCTATAAAACAAAAATGGCTCTGATTCTTTCAAAAAAAGATTTATTTTGCAAATAAATTCTATATATGCAACATATATGATTTAAATATATTGATCCCTAAAAGTAACGTAGAAATAATTACATTATGGAATGATTCATATCATGCATTCCATCAAATTGAAATATTTCATTCCATAATTAGGGAAGAAATATTATATATTTATAGTATATTTATAATTAAAAATAAAAATCATGATTTGTTTGACTGTTATCATATTGCGATTTAATTAGCTTTACTTTTGAATTAAAATCACAAACAAATTACAATAATAGATTATATATATCAATTATACTCCAATATTGCATTAAACATATTTGATTTTTTTCTTCTTATTGATTTTTTCAATCAATGATGATAATTTTAATTTTTTGTTTTTTTCCTTTCAAAACACAAAAAATTGTTTTGTTATAAGTATTCATATATTATTCTGAAAAAAAGTTTTTTAATTTAGTTGATATACATTTTAAATAAAAAAAATCCAATGATTTTTATTATTAATATAATTGTTTATCTTATAAATGAATTTATAAAAATATTTTTTTGATTTTAAATTTAAAATATTTGAGATTATTGAGAAATAAGGAAAATAGTATTTTTTTATTTCATTCAAATTAATTCAATTTTTAAAAAATAAATATATCTAATTATTCAAAACAAAACAAAAGTAATCATGAGATGTATTAGTAATTAATTTTAATATATATTTTAATATTAAAATATATAATTTCAAATATAAATGTACTTTGAGTTAGATGTGAAAGCTTTCCTTTATTTATTTACTCACTTCACAAAACTTTAAACGTAAAATCAAAAGGCTGACCACCTTTATTCCTTTCAAATTTCTCTTACATATTTTTTTCCTTTCATTTTTTAAAATTTTGAACTTTTTATCTCAAATTTATTTTTTCTGTTTTATTTTGGCTGTGTTTGATAAATAATTTTCTTAATTTTTTTTATCTCAAATCTTTTTTTTTTTTTCATAATAATTATATCCTATAATTTATAAGATATTTAAAATGTTTATAATATTATATAAATTTTGTAATATATTTATAAATATAAAAATAGATAATATTTAATTTATTTATTATTTTATATAATATATTTTATAAATATGTAACTGTAAGAATTTAATTGATTATTTGATAATTTTTCTTTCCAAAATACCGAAACTACAGCAAGATGATTGAAAAAAATATTATAATATATTGCCTAAAATGCAATAAATCTCAAAATACACAAATTGAGTTTATTTAAATTTCAGAGATTACGTAATTTTATATTTATAAATTACAATTTTTCCAAAGAACCGATCAATTGACATGTGAGATATCAATCGAAACATTTATATTAATTAAAAAAACATAAAAACAACTAAATTTGCTTAGATAATTGCAAATTTTGAATAGAAATAAATTGAAAGAAAAAAATAATTTATTTGAAATTTCAAAAAAATAAAATTATTTTTTCTAATATTTTATCTCAATTTTTATTTTCACTTCACTAAATTATACTCAGAAAAATTGTGAGAATAGTTGAAGATCTAAAAATATTTTTTCGATAATGAGATGTACCAGTACCATTGAATTATTTTTTTTATGAATATTCAATTTAAAAAGTGAAAAATTGAATGAAAATTGCTACAGCAAAATCGGCCATACCATTTGGAATTTTGATTTAGCTATATTCTATAAGAAGATATATATATTATGTGAATATCAAGTTTATTTAAAGAGCTTGGCTTAGCATCTTTCAAAATGGAAAAAGTATTCAAATTTTCTATAAGTAATCACAAAAAAAAATTTTCAGAGGTATTTTTTTTTTTTTATATTAGTAACTTTTTGCATATAAGGAAATTATATTTTCAATGTAATAAAATAATCAATACAAATATTAAATCGATTATTTTCAAATTATTAATATATGATTATATATTTATTAAAAAGCAATTATTGTAAATGTATCCATTTATTTTTAAATAAATACTATATAATAAATAAATAAAAAATATAATTCATGAAACTCTTCCGTAACCCGAAATAACTTAGTATTAGTACATATCTATAATGGCTCTTTTCAAATATTCCAGTTTAGAAAAAAAAAAAAAAAAATTAATAGAAAAAGTTTAATATAAATCTTCAATTAAACTTTTTCAAATAAAATTCATCATTTTTTTAACATCATAAATCTTCCATATTAAATAGCTCAAAATGTCAGCTAATATCCAGTATGAACCACTAATTGCAAATTTCAGAAGGCTACTGCAACAAGATTACAGCGAAAAATTCAATCTTTTAATTAATTTCCATTTTAAAAATAATAAATCCAAAGATTTCAAGCTAAGCAAACTTCAAATTCAAACAACTATCAATAAAGCACGAGTTATATCAAGAAAAATCAATGAGATATATCAAATTGATCCAACTATTTCAGAATACATAGTACAGCTTCCCATTATAAATGAAAATGACTATGAAAATGAAAAAAAAGAATACAAGGATGCTATTGAATCGCTTATCAAATCTATAGATGAAAAAATGACCATTTCAATAAAACAATTCAAGGTCATCCAACTTCTACAAATTTTACTGGACGAGAAAGGCAATGAAATCAACGAAGAGATCAAGCACAAATACAACATGATGAGTTTAAATGAATCCTTATCATTTTTATGCACAGATCTACATGATAAATCAATTGAGTACCTATCGTCGCATCTCATAGAATTAATTGATAGTGGCTCTATGAAATATTTAGAAGAAGATATCAAGAAAGAAATCATTGAGAAATACTTCTTTGAGCTCAACCAGCGCGAAAAGTGCAAAGAAAAAGGACGAGAAAGAAGACGTTTAGGGCAAGACAAGAAAGAAGAAATTCTTGAGATATTCAATAAAATGAAGAAAGAAGAAGAGACAGAAAAGATCATTTTTTATTTCATTTTACACCTCGAATTTGACGAATACAACGATGACATCCTCGATTTCATATACAACAAAGTCGAAGACGATCTGATTGAAAATGAGATATCATTAGTCATCTACAACATCCGTAAACACATACTGAAACATCTTGTACAAGAGAAGAGCGAAGCAGCATGCAGCAAGAAGAACGTAATTCCCTGCGAGTACTCGCGAAAGGAACTTTCAGGGATCATCAATTATTTGAAAGAGGACGATGTAAAATTGACCGGTGGAGGTGAAATTAATTCATCTTACCCAATATCCAATTTGATCAAGTACGACTCTGACCATATAAATGACCGTTACTACAGCGGAAATCCAAACAGACCTACTGAAAAAGACTCATGGATCAAGTTCGATTTTGGCGGTCGAAAAATCAACGTGTCATCTTACACCATCAGATCTAATGAGTGCATTACTAACTCGCACGCACACCCAAAGACATGGACAATCCTCGGATCAAACGACGACGAGCACTGGGAGGTCATAAACCAGCAGACAAACAGTCCTATTTTGAATGGCAAATATAAGCAGCATCGATTTGAATGTGAAAAAAGTGACAAGTTTTATCGTTACATTCAATATAAACAAGACGATTCTTGGGATTCCGATAAGAGATTCCAGTATGTCATTTATCTCTCTTGCATTGAGTTCTTTGGCTCAATTTTGCAAAATGATTAAATTTTTATTTACTTATTTTTCTTATTAAAATAGTTTTTTTATAAACTTCTGTTTATTTATTTAAGTCTAGACCCAAAATACTTTTTTGCTATTTCAAATTTCAAATCGGTATATTTAATTTTGAAATTTATTAAAAAAATTGGATTAATATATAAAATATAAAGATATAATTATTTGAAATTGAGGAAGAGGTAATGCTTTTAAAAATATGAATATAAAGATATAATTATTTTTGTTTTTGGTTAAAACTAACTTTTTGAAATAAAATTATTATCGGTTATTCAAAAAGTTTAGTTTTTTTGAAATTTAATCATGATTTGCTGTATTTTCCAACATGGGATATTAACTTTGAATCAATCAATTTCAACAACATGATTCATAAATTGTACATTTCATATTGATGTACAATACTTATTTTTCCCTTCTAATATTTATCTCTAATACAAATATGCACATTTTTGAAGAAAAACTTCCTATTAAAAAAACAATAAAAATAAAACTCTTAATCAAACATCAAGGATAAAAAATATATTTTTAAAGATATTTATTTTTAAAATAAATAAAAAACATTGTATTAATTGAAAAAATAATAATACGAAATATCTCATTTTTATATTAAGATAAAGTATAGAAAATAATGTAAATATATAAATACTATATTTTTATACATATAAATATTTTTTATATATCAATTATTTCTAAAAATATTAATATAAATCTGTTTTAAAAAATATGAGTAAATTTTATCAAACATCAAACGATATCATATTAGCTTCTGAATTTTGAGATAGGGAAATCATTTCTTTCAAATCATCACAAATTATTGACAAAAAAAATTATCTTTACATCATATATAAAAGAATTCATTTAATTAAAATGTTTGAGCCACCAGTGACACATAATGATAAGACAACGGCAAACAAACAAGATAACACACAGACTCCACCAAAAAAAGTAATATTAGTTATTGGTGAAGATATTTATCAAGAAACTCCACAAAAACCAGTTTTTGGAATCCCACCACCAAAAAAGTCCGATATTTTTGATTTTTTGCCACCACCTGATAATCAAGAAATACGTTCCCCAACACATGATTTTATTTGAAATTTAGAATTTTGTTAAATATAATTAATTTTAATATTTTAATATATAAGTAAAAAATATACAGTACAGTAACAAAACTAAAAACGTATTTTTAATGGAAAATTCCACTTTTCTGGGAATATTACCAATTATACATTCAAATTTTAATTGAATTTTTTTGAGAATAAAAAAAAGGAAAATCTAACTTTTTGAAATCTTCTTTTCAATTTTTATTTTTTGTTTTATCTTTTTTTATCAAAAAGTCAGATTTTCCTTTTTTTGAATCATTTTCCATTTTTGTTACTGTACTGTAAATACATTATTTGCTACTTTCTATCATTTCATTCTTTTTTTTCTTAATAATTATAAAAATTGTTTTTTTACTGATAATAACCAACATCTTTTAGAGTGAATTTCGGAATATATGTTTATAACTAATAATTCATCATGCATTATGCAAAAATTGATATAAATTTTATTCTGTATGAGGAGGAATTAAATTCAAACAAAGAATTCAAACAAAAGTTGGAATTATAAAATTATTAGCAAAAGGGTTCGACGTTTGGCGGTTATCATATTCTAAAATTTTAAAAAATTAATAATAAATAATATTAGCATTATCAATAACATGATGCAATTTTAAATATGAAGCCGATTCTATTAGCCAAAATAGAGATATTTCACTAAAAAAAATAAAAACAGAAAAAGTTTAACTTTTGAAAGGGGAAAATATTTTTGAGTTCTTATCTAATTTCCACTATTCAAAGGGATTTTGGGAATTTGTAAATATCCAAATATATAAATATTTTATAACCTTCATATCATATATTCTTTTTTCACCATTTTATTTACATATTTTAAATTAATTAAAAAGTAATTAATTGAATATCATTTAAGATAATACTATTTATGAAAAATAAAATTGAATTAATACGTTATTATAATTAATTCTCAATTGTGATATACAAATAAACTGAGATAAAATGTAAAAATATATTTTTTAATAATATAAATGTGATTTATAATATATATAGTAAATATATAATCATTAATATGAGGATATTACTAATATATTATCAAAAAAATAAGTATTTGTTAATAAAATTTATAAATTTTCAAAATTGTGATATTATCAAAATAATTTTTTTCAAAAACTAACATTTAATTCAATTTTAAATTCAAAATTTTTATTTAGAAAAAAATAATAATTTCTTGAATATCAATAATATAATTTATTAAAAATTATTTTTATATTTCAAAGATACATATAAATAATGTAAATAGTAAATCATTTAAGAAAATACCTCAAGTAGCATAATAAAAACACTATTTTTAATGATTTTTGGAATAAATAATGAATCTTTTAATTTTTATGATATAATAAATGAATCCGAATTCTATTTAAAATTGATTTAAAAATTTATTAATTAAAAAGAATATCTAATTTTTAAGATATAATTATTTTTCAATCAAAAAAAATTTGAGAGAGTCGACCCCTTTTTTATTAGCCAATAAGCATATTTGAAACAAAAAGGTATTACAGAATAATTTTTGATTTGCAAATTCTAAATTATTGATCATTTAAATTAAATGTTTATTTTTTATCTGTTTGGTGAAACTTTATTGGACTTTTCTCAAAGAGTTGAGAAAATGGTCATCAAAACAAATCAAAAAACTTAATATTAATCAAGTTTTTTTTGACTTCACAAACTAAGAGATCTTTCTTCGTAAGAGATATCCTTCAAAACTATTCATACTATTTGATTTTATGCATATATAGTATCCATTATATATCATGAATATTTATAATTACTTTGTAATTAGTCCAAAAAAGTTAAAATAATAATTATTTTGAAGTTTTTTTGATACATGATCTTTTCTAACTTTTTATTTTGGAATATTCGATTCCTTCTTTTCATGCTCAATAAAATTATATATTTTATTTGAACATTACTTCAAAGATAAAGTATGATTTGAAAAATGAATTCAAAAAGTTGAATTAATAAACGGAATGATTCAAATTTCGGCGGTTAAATAATTTTATTTTAAAATATATTATATGAATGGGGAACCTTATTTAAAATATTCGAATTAACCATTTTTTATTGAAAATAATATGTGATTATCGGTTTGAAATAATTACTATTCCAAATGCTCACTTTTTTTTTGAATGAAAAACGATCATTAAGTTGTTCGTCATCAATAATTAAAAACTCATTTAGAAGAATTTATTTCAACTAGATGCTGTAGTTCGAGTTCAACTGACAGATAGAGATCAACCAGACGATTTAATTCGTCCAGAAGATTGAGTTCAACCAGAAGAATGAGTTCAATCAGAAGATTTATTTCAACCAGAAGATCTTCTGGACGAATTAAATCGTCTGGTTGATCTCTATCTGTCGGTTGAACTCGATCTTCTGGTTGAACTCATTCTTCTAGACGAATTAAATCTTCTGGTTGAACTCATTCTTCTAGACGAATTAAATCTTCTGATTGAACTCGATCTTCTTTTCGAACTACATCTTCTGGTTAGACTTGGAAACTATTGAATAATTGCTTTTTTGATCGTTATAAAAATGTAAAGTATTCAAAAAAAAAAAAAAAAAAAAAAAAAAAGTGAGCATTTTGAATAGTAATTTTTTACAACCGTGATTATCTAATTCATCTTTGAAGATTTGGATTTTACAAATAGTAAATTATATATAGCTATTAATAATCTATCTAAATATAAATAATTAGAAAAAGTCTTGGATGACATACACATGAGTAAACTGATTTATTTCTATACCGTTCTTTCTATATTGAAAATTAAAAGTATTAACGATTATTTTTGATTCAATTGTTTACAGAAAATATCATAGTTATTAAAGAGTGGATTCTGAGGTTTCAAATATAATATCTTTTTATTATGGTTTCAACAAACAATTTATGATATTGCTGCCGCCATTTTAACCTAATTTCAAAAGGCATTTGATGAAATTCCAACAAGCATTTAATCTAATTCCAACAAACATTTAATCTAATTTCAGCAAATATTTTATAAAATTTCAGCCAATATTTTATATGATTTCAGCGAATATTTTATCTAGTTTCAACAAGCAATTAATGGAATTTCAGCAAATCATTTTTTTTATTTCAACAAATATTTTATGCAATTTCATCAAACATTTTATGTGATTTCAACAAACCTTTTATGGAATTTCAACAGACATTTTATGGAATTTCAACAAACATTTTATATAATTTCAACAAACCTTTTATATAATTTCAACAAACATTTTATATAATTTCAACAAACATTTCATGTGATTTCAGCAAACATTTTATCTAATTTCAACAAACCTTTTATGGAATTTCATCAAACATTTCATGCGATTTCAACAAACATTTCATGTGATTTCAACAAACATTTTATCTAATTTCAACAAAAATTTTATCTAATTTCAACAAAAATTTAAATATAATTTCATCAAACATTTTATGATATTTCAACAAAAATTTCATCAAATTTCATCAAACATTTTATACAATTTCAGTAAACATTTTATAAAATTTCAACAAAAATTTTATTATATTTCAACAAACTTTTTATACAATTTCAGTAAACCTTTAATGAAATTTCAACAAACATTTAATGAAATTTCAACCAAAATTTCATTCAATTTCAGCAAGCATTTTATTGTATTTCAGAAAAAATTTTATAAAATTTCAATAAACATTTTATGTAGTTTTAATAGACATTTTATATAATTACAACAAGCATTTTATCTAGTTTCAACAAACATTTTATTATATTTCAACATACATTTTATATAATTTCAACAAACATTTTATCTAGTTTCAACAAACATTTTATTATATTTCAACAAACGTTTTATACAGTTTCAACAAACATTTTATGCAATTTCACCAAGCATTTTATCTAGTTTCAACAAGCATTTTATCTAGTATCAACAAACATTTTATATAATTTCAACAAGCATTTTATTCAATTTCAACAAACATTTAGTGGAATTCCAACAAGCATTTTATCTAGTTTCAACAAGCATTTTATATAATTTCAACAAGCATTTTATATAATTTCAACAAGCATTTTATTCAATTTCAACAAACATTTAGTGGAATTTCAACAAACATTTTATCTAGTTTCTACAAACATTTTATTCAATTTCACCAAACATTTTATATAATTTTAACAAACATTTTATTATATTTCAACAAACGTTTTATGTAATTTCAACAAACTTTTTATATAATTTCAACAAGCATTTTATATAATTTCAACAAACATTTTATTCTATTTCAACAAACGTTTTATAAAATTTCAATAAGTATTTTATATAGTTTCAACCAAACATTTTATACAATTTCAACAAGCATTTTATAATTTTTCAACCAAACCAAACCTAAATGAACAATTAAAAAGTATGCAAGAACTTAAAAAACAAGAAATAGGTAATTTTCTGAATACTTTAAAGGAACATGAAAAAGATATGAACAGCCCTAGCGAACATGAAAAAGACGCAAACAATCATAATGAACAAGAAAAAGATCTGATCAAACCTATTAAAGACGAGAAGCCTCCAAAAGATCAATCAAAAGTTAATATTAATAACTTTGGACGATTTGCCCAATTTTTGAGAGAAAATGACCCTAATTAAACCATTTTTTCACTTAATTCATGGTATACATATCTTTTTTTTTTTTTATTCAAAAAAATTGAATGATTTATTTCATTTACTGTTAAGACCAAGCATAAAATTGTTGAGTTAAAATAAAAAAAATAATCATGTTCCAAGATCATGCAACTATTTTTGCCCAAAATTATTAGACTATCAAGGCAAAAAAATGGAAATTCTAGAAACAATAGAACTAATGGATTAACTCTTAATCATCAATTGATGAGAAATCAATTTCAATCTCAAGCAAACCTATATGCCGCACGCTTTGGTGGAGAATTGGTATCTAAATAAACATGAAATAGATCATACTATTGGCAAAGAAGATATAGAACGTTATTATAAATGCTCCACTTACCTTGAGCAATTAAAAAATGGCTAGAGATCGCTAGATGATTATACTTCTTCAGCAACTTCGATTGAAATCTCAGCCTTTAGCGGATGTTCATCATTGACATCAATCACAATTCCTTCTTCTATAACTTCAACTGGAAATTCTGCTTTCAAAAAATATCTGTCATTGAGAGAAACCGTTATTCCTTCTTATGTAACTTCAAAGAAAATTATGCTTTTAGTTGATGTTCATCATTGACACAAATCACCATTAATTCTTCTGTGAATTCAAAATGATAATATCTTTTCAGAAAATGCTCATCACAGACACAATTTACAATTCTTTCTTCTGTAAATTCAATCACAAATTCTACTTTCAAAGAAAGTTGATTTTTGAGACAAATCATTATTCCTTTTTCTGTAAATTCAATTGAAATTATGCATTTTATGGTTGCTCATTGTTGAAAGAAATCACAATTCTTTCTTCTGTCACGTCAATTAGAAATCATGCTTTCGATCAATCCTCATCTGTAAAACTATTCATAGAATAAATAATTGTTTTTTATTGAATTATTATGGTAATTTATTGCAACACAATGTAATGCTCAGAAATGAAATTGTAAATAAGAAAAATAAATTTTTAAATTTGACCTTTATTTTTGATCGTTCATCAAACTTTTTGTATGAAAGTAAGTTTTCTACAATTCGCTTAGTATCAACCTTATCTCGGTCTTTATAGAATCTAACTTCTCTTTACTTATTATTTGATGGATTGATTCGTTTATCCAGCAATAGTCAATAAAAATATTTGAAAAATATTTGCAGATAGATTCAAATTTTAGCTTTTCTTAATGACCATTAAAATTTTAATGTTGACTTTGGACATGCAATTTCTGTTATATTTTTAATATATAATGATACAAGCGATATCAATATAACAGAAATTGCATGTCTAAAGTCAACATTAATTTTTATTCATAAGATGAAAGGACACATTGTATCATTATATAATTCAAATGATGAATTTATTGCCTCAATTAATGAAAACGATCAGCATAAAATTATTAATTTTGGAGAATCAAATGGAGTACTAGCAATTGAAAGAATATCACAAAAAGTTGAAGAATTTTCTTATTTATACATCATTTTAGATAAGGCTAATATGAATGAAAACCCACCCAAATGCGATGACATTTATATCTCATCAAATTCAGTATCAAGTTTTACAATCAAAAGTTTTGAATCTACATTTGGGAATTTTGACACTTCTCTGTCAAAAAGCAATAATTTTTGTTTATGGTTCACTTTTCCATTTTATTCTTCGGTTAATTCTATTGTAAATTTGCCACATTCACAAGTACTTATTGTTGATGATGCTAAAATAAGTACTCACGCAGCCGAACTTGATGTAAAAGGTTACAATTTATTATATAAACTTTTGAACACTTCCAAAGGAAATATTCATGAAAATGATATTTTCAACTGCATGCCGGAAGATCCAAATGATTTATCAAACTTTGTTTCATAATAAAAGGTCAATGGATTTTATCATATTAATGCATCAAACGGCATTCTTATCACATATATGTATGAAAAGAATTCAACTGAAATTATTCGTGATGATAATACAAATGAAAAAACACACAAAAAGCTTTATATCATCGTAGGAATTGCTACTTTTGTTGCAGCTGCTATGTGATAGCCTTAACAATAGTGATAATTATTTTGGTCAAGAAAAATAAACCTTATGGCATTGAAAATAAAGATTATGATTCTCAAGAAAGTCAGGGAGATGATTCTAATGAAACAACAAAATATGTCTATAGTGAAACAACTAGACATTATTCTGAAGAAACTTCCCTGCATGATCCTAAAGATACTACATCATCTGGTTCTAGTGTAACTAAGAGTACTTCTAATTGGTAATGCCATATTTCAAATATGCAGATGATCATCAATAGCGCAAATTTCATACCAATCGACAATTAATACAATAGAAAAAAACCAAAATTTATTCAATAAATACCACCTTTAAACTTTGAATTTTCAGTTTTTTAATAATAGAATTAATCAAGTATTTGGATAAAAGTCAAAGATTATTTCACATTTTTATCTTTCTTTATATCAACTTTGCTTTTGGAAATTATATATATTAATTATGATTAATTTTTTAGTTACAATTCTGTATTTGCCAAAAAAGCTAGATTTTCGATGGTATTCAATTGGTTTTTTTGAAATCGTACGAAAAATGAACTTTATGTCAGAGATATCTGACTTGATATTATGATCATCTAAATATTTCACATGTTTCTGAATTATTGTTCAAAACACTTAGAATTATTTGATTGAAAATGCTAAGCATGATTCCACATTGTGCTTGATCTTTAATCGAATTGACAATTTCAGAATCACGCCAGTTTAAACTATCTGGCAATGTATTCGTTTTTTGCTGTGGTTTTCTCAAAATGAAATTTTGTCAACCAACTATAGTATGCGTATTGGAAATTATTTCAATTTTTTTATGATTATTTACAATTTTCCAAATTTTTAATTCTCCGAATGATTTTCTCCAAAATAAATTCGTTTAAATATAATCTTTTTTATGTATCTAAATATCAATGACAATAACAATGTTAGAAAATTTCAATATCATCATTTTTGAAAAAAAGATTAAATTTAATAAAAATAATAAGGAGTGAATGAAATTAAATGCCAATGCCTATAAAAAATGTACTTTTATCAATTGAATATCCAAAAAAGCCATTTTTTCAACTTTGAAACCTCTAAAAAATTTAAGGTTCTTCACAAACTATTCCTGTTTTGTGACTAGCACAAAGAATAACAATAAGTATAATTATTACAACGAGTAAAGCGCTGCCTATACCTCCAAACACAGTCATTGCTATTAATTCAGGGAACCAATAAATCTCTTTTTTAACAATTGATTCTTTTTTAACAAATGAAACAAATGCACATAATGGCTGCATCTCAGGCATGTGAATAATGACTGACTCAACATTATCATCAATTCTTTTCAGTTGAAAAACACCATATAATTGACCTTCTTTGAATTGGATTACTTGTGGTTTGGATTCTGATGGTTTAAATGAATTCAGTTCATAAGCATTTGTAATTATTCTATGCGTCGAATTCTCATGTGAACAATTCACTCTTATTATTGGCATATAGCGTTGAATTGTACATTCACATGATATTTCATTGGCTGGTTCATTTACAGTCAATGTTTGTGTTCCTGATTGTGCTGTTTTCTGAACTTCTGATAATATTATCGGCTGCCTTAAATTAAGAATATTATATTTGTATATATATGATATTACTACAAAAAGGCGCATGTCTTTGTTCATTTTAATTTTTGGCACAAAATCATCTATTATTATGTTTTTGCCTTTTTTAAATTCGGTTGTAAAGTTACTAATTAATAAAGATTTATTTTTAAAATCCTTTCCCCATTCAGCACATACTTCATAATGAACATTTGTTCCAGAATCTGGAGATGTTGGAAGAGTCACACTATTAATGTGAATCTGGAAGAATTCATCGTCATATTTGAAAATGCCACGATCTACTAATGACTGAGATAAGGTTCCATCTGTTGTGAAAGTTGTATTTTCATCAACATAATCAGTTGAATTTTCTATAAGATCTTTGACAATAACACATAATTTATCGCCAAAATCAAGTGTGCTAACAATTACACCTAATCTAAATGAAGGAATATACATTTCATTAATTGGAAGAGGCTCACAGTATTTAATTCGCAATTTAATTCCAACACCTTCTGTTTTTTGTGAGTTATGAGTGTAAATAGGAATGAATCCATCATCTTTCCTTATATATTCCTTCAAAAGGAATGAATAATCATCTGATTTTTTGGCTAAATTTGTACCAGTATAGTACCAGAAATTTAAAGTTACTTTTGAGTTCAAACGACTTTGATTTTCTGCAACAATTGATGTGTCAAAATAGTTGTTATTTGTTAAATCTTCAAAAGGTGTAGCTCTTCTTGAAACAAGTTGGAATTGTTCATTTTCAGTTGAATTCCTTTCGCTCAAACTCAACTGAGTACTTATACGAGTATGAGTTTTGTATTTGTTTTCTAAATCATAAGCATCTAAACTTAGGATTTTATCAGATGTCTCATTTATATATTGATCATCATCATCTTCTTCTCCATCGATTTCTGAGCCAATATAATCATTGTTATTTTGTGAATCAAAGAGACAATACCTTTTTGTTTTAATAAGTTGAGTGATATGATGGTACTTATAATGTGAATGAAGAATAGTGCATTTAATTCTTTTGCCAAATAATTTAATTCTGATTTTAACACCATCAAAACCATAATAAGATTGTAATGGCATTTCAAAGCCACCATACATATATGGATAAGGACAAGCAAGAGGAGCAAAACCAAATTCAATTTTGAATGGTTCAGCAAGTCCAAATGAAAGACTTGTTTCAATAACAGCAACAACAGCTTTAAGTTTAATTCCTTGATTAAATTGAATTGTTCCTCTGATAAAATTTGATTCAAGATCAGTGGCTGTACCTTCAACAGCATTTCCAGCTGGATTTGATGAGAATTGAGTCGTCCAGCCAGAGTTAGTGGTTCCATGACGTTTAATGCAGATATATCTTTTAGCCGTAAACTCGTATCCCTTAAAATAATCTATATCCACTTGTAAACATTTTTCTATATCTTTGAGAATAACGCCAAATGTAAAGAAAAGACCAAATTCAAATCTTAATCCAAGAAACTTGAATGCAATTCCAAAACCAGGAACAGGAACATCTAAGTCTGGCATAAGTGGCAATTCTGAAACTTTTTCATACTTACTCTTTTTTAATTGGACTTCTACACCAACTTTCCCATTCAATGTTACGTCAGTGATGATTTCAGCATTTTTAATGGAATGAAAACGAACTTTTGCATGCATTTTTGCTGAAAAAAATGTTCCTACTCCAGCAGAGACACTTCTTACAGAAACAAGTTTAGGTCTGTTTCGTTTTTCATCCCAATTATAATTATGCTTGTAAGATAATAATGGAGTTTTACCTTTAAATTCTATATCTGAAAACACGAAAAGCATATCAATTGGTTTTATTTTGTAAATATAAACTTTTTAATCAGATGCAACTAATTTTTCCATTTCATATAAATCTTGATTTCGAATATCAACAAGAATAAATCCATCTTTTAAATTAAATTTTTTTCTTATTACTATTGCAGCGTGATGTTTTTCAATAGCATATCCTTTTAAATCATATGTTTGTGAGGAAGTAGCTGTTTTTAATAAATAAAAATGTGCATTTCCAAATGAATAATATCAAGGATACTTTGTTTGATCTCGATGTTTTTTGCGAACTTTAATAGTTGAATTAAGGAGTGCTTCATCTGCAAGGGATCTGAATTTTTCAGGAATTATTGAATAAGCAATAAATAATAAGAGGAATACCAGCATTAAAAAAAAAGAGAAATGAAATCTTTGAACATAATCTCTTGAAAATTTAAGATTTTATGAGAATATTTTTATTTAAAAAATTGTGAGCAGAAACATGGTGCACTAACAGGATACACTTCTTATGGTCCTTCCACAAGAACGACACAAACATTAGGAAATGCAAATGGAATTGGATCAAGTGGCAGCACTTCAAAATTTTATCCTTCATCAGGAGCCGCAGGAGGATATAAAGGAGGAGTTGCAGGAACTCCAAACAAATACAATCCAGATGCTGCTGTTTCTGAAAGTGGATCTTCATACATTTCAGGATATGAAGGCTGTGAAGCCAATGAGCAAATGACATTGGATTCAGGAGAAATGGTTGTTGGAGCAAAAGAAGGAGATGGTTACATTCAAATTGATCAGATATATGAATGCCCTCCAAATTGTACTGTTTGTTCTGGCTATCAACAATGCACAAATTGTGAAATACCATTTCATTTACATGACGGTCTTTGTATACCAACATGCCCTGAAAAAACAATTGACAGGTACACATATTGCGAAAAATGTGATTCTATTTGTGCAGATTGTTTAAATGAAGCAACAAACTGCACTGATTGCTATGATGGATCTTTCTTCTACTGAAATCAGTGCTTGAAAGAATGCCCAGTTGGAACTTGCAAACATGAAGGAATGTGCTATGAAATTTGCCCAGTAGGAACTTATTCAATCGGACAATCATGTGAAGAATGTGATTTATCATGCCAAGAATGCATTGATATTAAAACAAAATGTACAGCTTGCCCAGAAGGAAAGTATTTATTTAATAATGAATGCCTTGAAAATTGTCCAGAAAGAACAGTTCGAGATGGAAATATATGCAGGTCTGAATGTGAATCAGGACAATTTTTGTACAGAGGTATTTGCTATACCAAGTGTCCTAAAGGAACTTTTGGAAGTGGTGAAATATGTGATGAATGCGATACATCATGCGCTGAATGTGAAGGGATTCAAGAACATGCACAAATTGTGACAATGGTTTATATTTATATGAATCAAAATGTGTTGATAATTGCGCCGATAAACAATTAATTTATATGAATTCTTGTGTTTCTGAGTGTCCTTCCAATACTTTCTTAAATGGCAGAGAATGTGTTATCTCATGTCCAAATGGGAAATTTGGAGACAAGAATATTGGCTCAAATTGCGATGTATCATGTGCATCATGTGAAAATTCATCAACATTATGCACGAATTGTTTTGAAGGAAACTTTTTGATTGGAAACCAATGCCTTAATAGTTGTCCAAATGGAACATTTACATTTCAGGGATATTGTGTTAGTGAATGCCCTTCAGGCTCATATCTTTATGAAAATAACTGTCAAAAAGAAATAGAATATTATAATGTTAATGATAAAATTGTTAAGCAGCCCAGAATCCCCAAAAAGAATGCAATTATAGGTTTGGCTATTTTGGCTATTGTTGTTGTTGGTGAAATTATATCTATAATATTTATATCTCATTGGTTATGTTGTAATTAACATATTTAAATGAATAAAAAACAATCAAATAAAATACTAAATGAATATGATTTTAATATTTTTTTTCCATAGTGTTAGTTAGGAAGATTTATTTCTCCTAACAATTCTTTTTTTAGAATTGCGTTATCTTTGATAATGTTAACTGACAACCATTTATTAGTTTTCTTTTTCAATGTAGCATTTGATTTATTTTGAACAAATAACTCCAAAATAGAAACGCATTTAGTATACTATTCATTAGAAAAAAAAGCATTTGAATGAACAGGAGCTTTGTAATTGTTATTTAGTAAGAAAAATTGGATAGACAAGTGAAATTCACTGTTTTTAGATATTGTATTTACTTTTATAAAGACTGAAGAAGTAATCTCAATAATTCATATTGATTGTCAATTTGAACTTCAATAATCCAAAAATTAAGATTTTTTAACAAAAGTATCACAAAACAAAGAAGCAATAACAGAATAATTATCAATACATACAGTGTATAATTATGCAGAAAGAACTTTGAAAACTATTCAAAATTTCAAAGAACCTTTTTATTATGATATTGACGATCACAGAACAGATTCATCAATTAAAAAATGACAACTAGCAAATTGTTTGTCTTAAAAAAATAATTTGATTTTTTAAATCGAATTTAAAGAATAAAAAAATTTGATATCGAACTAATTTAGATATAAAACAATGGTAGATGACGCAATTCCGCACATCTTTTGTCCGCGTAGAATTCTGAAATATCCTTGCTCACCTCAAGCTGTACCCCAAGAGTTTCTAACGATCCAGTAATCTTTTACATCTTCCAATCCACGATCATTTTATATTTGAATGAAAAGATATTCAATTGTAAAAAAACTCGAATAATAGAGATATTGCTTATTTCATCCATAACTTTTTATTCTATAGTATAGATATTATATGGCCTTATTTTAATTGGAAAATATGTCGAATTGAATGACTACATACATTTTGAAATTTCTATACATTTTCGAATTATTTCAAAATGTATGTAGTCATTCAATTAGAAACAAATTAATACTTTCTAACTTGAGTACAATGTAATAAATAGAGACTTAAAAAGTTACGGATAGAATAAGAAATATCTCTATTATTCTAGATTTTTTGAAATTGAACAAAATTACTTAGAAAAAAAATGAAATAGATCTCCTGAGCATTTTAAGAAAAAATGGAAAAAACATGTTCATATATAAAATTATGATCTAAATATTTTATTTTTTTACTCATATTCGAATTTTTTTTATAAAAAGGAATTAGATATTTGTGATATCAACATATCCTATAAAATGAATTTTAACACAACAAAAAAATAATATATTAGGGATACTGTTCATAAATTTATGAACAAAACCTTTTGGCATAAAGTTGATGTTGAGATATTGAAAAAAAACTACACCCTTAAATTTGAAAGGATAACATTAAACTAAATGAATAAAAAATTAAATGCATTTATTATGAACAATTGCTGGTCCTACATCGTTGTATTCATCATGTGTAATGACACATCTAGGAAAAGTAGCAAGTGATGCAAAAATAGAACCACCAACCCAAGCACTAAACTTTCTTTCTTTGTAATCTAAGTCGACAACTTTAATTTGCATCGTTGGCGGTTCGAGATCTACCATTTCTTTCTCAATTCGTTCAGGAAGACCTTTAAGCAATGCTGCACCACCACTGAGCACGATGTTTGCACAAAGAAGCTTTCTAGCGCCGATGTTGCAGCTTTTGATTGTGTTGAAAATCATCTGGTCAAGTCCGTCAGAGTCGAAATCGTTCAAATATGGCTTGAAGAGGAGCTCAGTGGACATGAAACACTCAGAGGACAAAGTGAGAGACTTTCCATTTGGCAAAGAATAGGAAACATTCTTACTGGATGACTTTTTCGACTCTTGAAGTTCTTTATCGTAATTTAAAGAAACAAAACCATGTTTTTCTTTGATGTCACGAACAATTTCTTTTTCACTGGACGTAGTAAATATGTGGCCACGGTCTTGCAGGAGCTTCTGAAGATAGTTTGTCACATCAGATCCTGCCAAATTGGATATTGTGACGTTGTGCTTGAATACGAAACCATTGAAAAAAGGAGCAATTTGAGTTACACCGTCTCCCATCTCGCAAACGAGACCTGTTGTACGTCCTGATGCGTAGAGAGAAAGACAAGGTTGAGGACAAACGAAGAAGCTCGGCACATTGAAAGTTTCGATCATTATTTGAATCATTTTTTCACGATGGGACTTTGGACACTTTATGCTTTCAGTAAGAAGGACCGGGTGCTCTGCAGGGTCAACTCGAAGCTGATGGTAAAAAGTATGATGCCAAATCTTTTCAATATCATCCCAATTTACAATAATACCGCGTTCAATCGGGCTTTTTAAGATCAAAGTACCTGATTTTGCACATGCTTCGTCACCAACATATATATTTTTGCTTGCACTTTTAGATTGGAAAGCAGACTTTGGGTGTCCAACAATTGTGGGGAAAAGAGAAATAGGAGCGTCATATCCTGCCAATCCAGCCTTGATAAAGCTTGATCCATTATCGATGACAATCGTTTCTATTTCTTCAGCCATTTATCACAAAATATTTAAAATTGAATTAACAATTTTCATTTTATTTATTCAATTATTCAATGCCAGTTCAATTTAAGAAAAATTTTAGAGTAAAAATATTATGTCTGACGAAGTACAAACAGTTATTATTGATAATGGATCAGGGACTATCAAAGCCGGATATGCAGGAGATGAAGCTCCGAGGTCTGTTTTTCCAACATTTATTGGACGTCCAAGGTGCGATGTTTATGAATTCACTAATAAGAATGAAAAAGTCTATGTTGGCGACGAAGCAATGGTAAATTCGTGTATTTGTAACCTTAAATATCCAGTTGAGCGTGGTATTGTAGTAAATTGGGATGATATGGAAAAAGTATGGAATTATACTTTTGACAAAGAACTCCATATTAACCCAGCAGAACATCCTCTTTTTATTATAGAAGCTCCTAGGAATCCAAAGGCCAACAGTGAAAAATTGATACAAATAGCATTTGAAACCTTCAATGTTCCATCGTTCTATCTTTCCTCTGATGATCCTCTTTCCATTTATTCATCAGTACGCACAACTGGCGTTACTTGCGATATAGGTTATGGTGTTACCAAGATAAACTCTGTTTATGAAGGCAAGTCATTATTGAAAGAAATTGTTCGCTACAACTTTGGAGCACAAGACGTTATGAAGATGCTTGGATCCAACCTAGAAGAGCGAGGCTACTATTTCACTACGTCAGAAGAAAAAGAAATTCTTCGAGATATTATTGAAAAAGTTTGCTACGTTCCACTCGACTATGAATCAGAGCTGAGGAAGGCAAAAACATCGTCAGAATGTGATAGATCATTCTTTCTGCCAGACTGCAATGTTATTGATCTTAATGAAGAACGCTTCCGCTGCACAGAGCTCCTTTTCAGGCCAGAATTAGATGGCTTCGAAATTGATGGAATTAGCAAGTCAATCCACAAAGTAATTAAAGAGGCAGACATTGATGTACGTAAGGAATTGTATGCAAACATTGTTATTTCTGGTGGAATTTCAATGCTTGACGGCCTTCCGGAGCGAGTTGAGAAAGAAATCAATGAAATGGCACCTCCAAAAACCGTTGTTAAAGTCATTGCACCAAAAGAAAGAAAGTATGCTGAGTGGATCGGAGCATCAATATTGGCATCACTTGTTACTTTCCCTCAAAGGGTTATAACACGCGATAAATACAATGACAATGGACCAGGCATCGTTCATCGTAAACAGAGTTAATTTTTTTATTTTAGATCTATTTTTTAAATAAAAAATAATGGATGGAAAAATACAATTTTTTATTTTAGCTGCTAAAATTTAGCACTTATAAACGCAAATTGAATTATTACTTCCTAATTTGATTGAATCAATAATTATTAATATTCATATATTTGATATTGCTTTTTGAAAATCATCAAATATATAATGAAAATACAAGAAAAAACATTTTCTTATTATGGTTAGAAAAAATTCTTATAATTATTAAAATAAATAATATTAATTTACTATAAGAAATAATAAATATATACAAATCCAATAATAATGAATTAAATACCCAATCATAAGCTCCTGGTATAATTTTAATCATCAACGTTACTATTTTTTTGGGTCTCAATTTTCTTAACAATATCAGCAATATTTGACTTTGTTTTAAGATTATGAAAGGAAATATCAAAACCATTTTCACTATCATTAACAAGTGCATAGCAGTAGCTTTGAATATCAATTGAAAATGGGGCTAAAGAAGCGATTTTTACTTCATTATTAACATAAAGAGTATGAACATGGCCTATGATAAGCCAATTATCAATTGGAATCAGTTTTTGCTGAGCAATTTTATTAGACCAAATAAAAGATGGAACATCAGGATTTGATATCCGGAACGAGTTACCAAAATCATGCGAAAAGAATATTGGATCACCTGTTGATGATTCTATTTTCATTATTTTATGATGGAAATAATGAATAGATCCGTGAACATTTAACCTTTTGTATAATCCGCGATCATGATTTCCTGATATAAAACGTATTGGAACTGGAAATTCTGAAAAAGTGTCTAGAAAGTCTTGAGCAACAATATTACGATCTTCTGCTTTGATGTCGATTGTATCACCAAGCCAAATAATGCAATTAGAATTATTATCTTCAACAATTTTTTTAAGTTCATCGAATAGGATTGGAATAGATGGTTTTGCATATTTAAACTTACCCAAATGAGTATCAGTTATAACCACTGCTCTCATCCCTTTCGTTTTATTTGAGGGGATTTTTATCATATCGCAATTAATGTTTCTAAGTGGCATTATCGGAATGCTGCATATTTCGATTTGCCCTTGCTCCTCTTGCTCAATATCATTTTCTTTTTTTTGAATTTGACAAATATTTGATTCTATTTTTTCTTGATTTTGCTTCGATTTGCCATTTGAATCATCTTTTATTGGTGCCGGTTCACTTGAATGGCATCCCATGTTGAAAATCGTTGGTTAAAATTGCGATTCACAAAACTAAAGAAAAATTTTATGCTATTTCAATTTTTTCATTATTCTCGTAATTGCTTTTATCTAATATCTTCTTTAAACAATTATTTTTTTAGAAATACTTAAATTTAATAAATATTTTTATTATTGTTTTAACAAATAGTTTTAAAAGTACAGTGATTAAAAGATTTTATTTAAAGATATGGTAAAATTATTTTATTGAATTAATATTGAAAAAATGAACTTTTTTTTTTTTGAAAAATTTTGAAATGCCATATGATTATTCAACAGTGGAAAGGACGATAAACTTGCCAATATCCAGCTGATTAAATTAATGTAGGTTCATTTTCATTAAAAAATGAATTCATCTAAATTGAATATATATTTAACTCTTAAATTTATTATATAACAATTTTGATTAGCATAAGACAATAAATACTTCAAAGAAATTAATTCACAAAGATTTGATTTACTTAAAATTTGGATCATTTTGAGGAAAATCAATTTCATATATAGTAGTTATATTAAGGGGTGCTAACAAGTTAGCCCCCCTTAATTCAAAAATCAGAACGCCAACGACTCATAAATGAAACCACAACTTTTTACATGAATATTCAATGTCAATTAATCATGACCTCACACATAAATTTTTTTCATGTATAAAAAAATTATTTCACACGCTAAATTAAAAAAATAAATTTTAAAATTTCTGATTTAATTTTTTCAAAGAAAATTTACGCCCTGTAAAATTTCTGTTCTAATTTTTTAAATCTAAAAATTTAAAAATTAATTTTTTTATTTATGATATCCGAATGAAAAAAATAAAGAGGAAACCCTAAAGGGTTTGAGCTTCGCGAACAGGACAGGACAGGAGGACAGGACAGGACACATTAAAAAAAATCTAGAAAAGTTTTGAGGCGTCGATGATTGAAAATTTATTTTTGTGAATTTGACGAAAAAATTCCGTTTGTTGATTTTTCACAAAAATTTATAACTTTTCAACATAAAATTTTAAAAATTTATAAATTCATAAATGATGAGAAGTGAAACATTTCAACAAACCCCAATACCAATTGAAACCGCATATGTTTTAGAAGATGCTGTAAAATTTAAAACTGTTAACGGTTATGAATTAATGAGAGACGGAACTAAATTTAACCGTTATTATTTTGAATATCCTCCAGAATGGAAAACCAGTAATACCGGAGAAATGATTATAGGCGTTAGATCAATATGGACTTTAAATAAACGAAGACATTTAAGGTATTCAATCATTATTCGAAAATATTTAAAAGAGAAATTTCATGAAAAAGCGAAAGAATTATATCCTGATGAATACAATATTCCATTTTTAGAATTCATTAATCTAAAAATAAGTGATGATAGAATAGATGAAATAGTTAATAAAATGGATCAAAAAGATGTAATAGCTTTTCCGTTTAATATTAATTCATGGCTTCATGTAACATCTGATTTAAGAGAGATTTATCAGGACCTGAGCCGTTGCTTAAAAAATCAAACTGATTTCAAAAATTTTCTTAAACTTGTTGCACGAAATTATTCAGAAGATAAAAAGGATGGCGAAACTGATGAAGATTATAATAAAAGAATGAAACAAAAACGTGCCGAAATGATCCATACAATAAATAAATATCCTGCTGAAGAATTAATAATGAAGTATGATTTAGGTTTTTGGTTTGATCAAAGCACTGATAACAGTATTTATTATGGTAGTGAGAATAAAGATATTCAAATGGATGGTTATTATGAAAATGAAAGCTTTAAAGAAATCATTTATTCATCAAGAAATAATAATGCTTTAGATCCATTTTTTATTGATTTTATGTTAGACCCTATTGAAGAATCAATAGTAAGTAAAAAGTACGACACATCTTTATATGATTTTAACCTTATTGATCCGACAGAAACATTACCACCATCTTTGGGTTATCCTAAATTCGTTAAAAAAATAAATCCAGATCCTTTAACCGAAGACGATACGTTTCCTAAAGACTTTAATTTAATATTCAATATTGGAGATCTTTCTTATCAAAATTCAATTGATTATATTACAACATTTCACAGAGAAATTAAATTTAAAAACGTTTATGATCGAAATAGTGTTAAGATTCATGCTTCATTCGCGAACCAGTCAAATAATTATTATATTGGTAACAGTCATGTTTACTTCTATCCAATCAAATATTATAAACTTAATTCCAAAGACGATAAATTTTGGATCGAATTTTATTCAGGTCGTCATCATGATTGTCCCATCAATATTCCAGAGGATGAAGGTTTTATTATCGAAATGTTATTTATGCAAAATCAAAAATTATTATACATATAAAATGGACGAAAAATTTAATTCACTTGAAGAACTATATCAAACATACCCGATTAATACTTTAAAGAAATTTCAAAGTAAGGCGGTTGAATATGGTTTTACTCGTGCTGACGCCAAAAAGTTTTTAGATACTAGTAATCATGTGATTTGGGAGAGCTTGGGATGAAAAATCCTCCCAAATGATCGTTTTCAATTCAATTGTCTCCCAAAAATAAACGTACCGATATGCTGAAGCTTTTTTGTTTTAGAAATACTCGTAAATATTAATTAAATTTTTTAATATAAAAAATATTCAAAAACAATGTAGAAAACTCAAAAATATCAGGATAATTTTGATCTGTTAAACGCTAATTTATTCATTGAATTTTTTTCAATGGTAATAAAATTATTTCTGTTATTTTTAAATCCAAAATTCAGAGAATTTTAAACATAAGGACTCTCGATATTTAACATCTTACAAAATACCAAATCAAAATCAAGCAAACAACCGAAAGCAAAAACTTTTACTGATATACTATTTTGGTTCGATTTTCAAATATAATTTTTTATTATTAATATTTAATATGGAAAATTGGTTATCTGCTACTTATTATATTTAGTATACAGGTATAATCATCCACTCTGATGCTTTTTACAATGAATGATAAATGATTAAGGAACCCCTCTCAAAAAAAAAGCATAGTAAAGTTATAAATAAAAGTGATTTATATTATTGGTATTTGATAAATTAAACAGCATTCATATATAAAGAAAAAATAAAAGTAGTAATAAAAATATGTTTAAGATATCAGAAATGTATGTAAGATTGCAAAATATAAGCGTTTGATAATTGTATGTGTATGCATGACATTCATTTTGGCACTATTTGTTTTGTTCCTGTTTTATGATCTTTGATATAGTATTGATAATACAGGAAAACCAGAAGGTATTTGGCAAATAAGAATACGTAATATCACAAGTATATTGGATTACATTTTGATTAATCATATTCATTTAGCGCTGTTTTAAAATGTCTTAGCGATAATTCTATTAATATGTGAAATTATGAGTAATTAAATTGAAACTATGAAAAATGATAGACACTATGTTATTATATGTTTTGTGTAGATCTTATCCTTGCATTTGTATATGTAATAAAATATTGTTGAAGATCTTCTGATCTAATTAAGAACGAAGGCTTGAATAAATGAAAATCTAATGGATATAAACTGACTATCTAGCTATTTGGATGTCGAATTAAGGAATAGATTGAACGATTTTTGATTAGCATTTCAATTTTTTTTGGTTTTAGATTCTTTAAACGGTCGCTAGGAAACTGCTATTTTGTCGATTAATTTTAGTTGGTGTAAAATGGTAAAAATGAACCTTTTTATTAATCTTTATGAGGTTAATGAATTTAAGGGAGATGATGATGCTAATGGATGAACTAATGAAGCCAAAGTTGAATAACTAAAGGATTGATGAGTTTGATTAAGCTGATGGAAGAGTTGAGGAGACCGATTGAAGAATTGATGAAATTGATGAGGCTAGTGAAGATGATGGAGGAGCTAGCAAGACTAATGACCTAATGAAGCTGGCTAATGAACCAAAAAGGAAGGTTGATGACATGTTGTAAAGCTGGCTGAGAATCTAATGAGGTTGATTAGCTGATGTTGCAAATTGAGGTATTAATGGAGCATAATGATGAGATAATAAGGCTAGTTGAGGATTTGATGAAGCTGAATGTGGATTTGATGAGATAATTGAGGACTGTTTGACCTAATTGTAGAATTAATGAGGCTGACGAGTCTAATGAAGCTGGTTAATGATCATATGGAAGCGATTGAGGAATTGGTGAAGCTTGTTGAGGAGACATTAAAACTGAAAAATTGATAAGACTGTTTTAGGAGCTAATAAAGCTGGTTCAGAAATAGATGAAGCTGATTGAAGGACATATAAAGATAATTGAGGAATCTATTGGATTAATTGTAGGAGTTGAGAATAAAGAATGGATAACGAGAAATACTAATAATAATAATTTTAAAAACATGAATTCTTTTGTAATTTAAACGAAGAAAGCACTTGTTAACAATAGATTGGTTAAAACAAAATCATCCGATAAAAATTGTTCGATGAGTTATGAGTAAAATTAATTTAGCTTTTTGAGAAGTGAAGTGAATAAAAAATTGAATTCTATTATACAATTATATTGAGATAAAATGTTTATTTTTTGAGTTTGGTTAAAAACTTTTTGATTTGGGATGATCTCCCCAATAGAAAATATCAATTTTATAAATAATTCTTTTATTTTATAAAATTAAAAGCATTGAACAAGAAATCATTTAAAAGAATTAATTGAATTTATATGTATAAATAAATATTAACAAATAATTTTAATTATTTTATTTTACTTTATCGAGATATGAGAAAAAAAAAAACTTGGGATTTTATTATTTCAATTTCCTGGGATTTTGGGATAAAAAAACGCTCCCAAAAAGGTCAATTTTTTTTGTAAAGTAATGAAAATTCACCTTGGGAAATAACCGCTTTATCCCATGATTTGAATGCCTCTCATCCCAGAAAAATTTTCGTTTATATCTTTATTAATTTTAAATATTTTTGATATATTATTTAATATTATATTCTAAATTAAAAAATTAACAAATAAATAATTATTTTTAAATTTCAAAAAAAGATTGAAAACCTATTTTAAATATTTTAAATATTTTTTTTTCAATTGAAAAAAACCAAATCCCAAATTCAAAAAGTGATAATATATCATTAAACAAACCTTGTCAAATATTAAAACATAAATATCTTAACATAAAAAAATTATTTAAGATATATTTTAAATATTAATTTATTTATATATTATTTATTATTTATATGTATTATTAATTACATACAAAAATGAATTTTAATTCTGAAAGTAACTTTTTCAATTGGGATCCCAATGGGAGGGATAAAAATATTGCAACCCAAGCATTTTTGGGATTTTTGCACATGATTAGATACTAGAATCATAAAAGATCAAAAAATACCTCCACCAAAGTTTATGCATATTTACTCGAAAGTGCCTAATGCCTATCAAATGGATACTTTCATATATGATAAAAGAGCCGGTGAGAAAAATTATTTAATGTTAATTAATGTAAATACTAGAAAAGCGTATGCGTATGAAATAAAAGGCAAAGGTGCTGATGAAGTATTAAATGCACTTAATAAATTCATAGAAGAAGTGCCTGACGTATCATCAATTCTATCAGATCAGGACAAATCATATTTATCCAAAAAAGTTTTAACATTTATGAAAGATCATAACATTAATTACAAAACTACTTTAGATAATGATCATAACAAATTATCAATAATAAATCGATTTATGAGGACGGTAAGAGATATGAAAGATAGAAATAACGCTGATATCCTCAATATCGTTAAAGCATATAATAACATTCCTCATAGTTCATTAAATGATAAATCACCGAATAAATTCACTGAAGAAGATGAATTAAATTATATTAAAAAACAATCTCAAATAAACCCTTATGATTTTGAACCTGGCGAACGTGTTAGATTGGTTTTAGATAAAAACCCTTTGCAAAAAGTTAGAACCAATTTATCTAAAGTATCATATATCATTGATTCTCGAGTAGGAAACCAATTTATGATTAAAGCTGCTGATGATTCAATAGATACAGTACCGGGTTATAAAATCATTCGATGTGATAAAAGCATTCCACTAGCTAAAACAATTAAGAATTCAAAAAGAGGAATAGTTAAAGAAATTATATATTACTACCCTAACGAAGATAAGTACGATGTATTATTTGAAGATAATGAACGTCAAGCCATACCTGCTATTAATTTACGAGAAGGTAATCCTACTAAATTATCTAGAATGGAACGTGAATATTGGGTTAGGCAAAAAAATATACCAACTAAGATAAGGAAATGGTTATAGAATTACATTCTTTATATTTTTATAACTCATAAATGAAACAGAAGGGTCATAATGTTTTAAAAGATGTAGAAACAGTAATTAAAGAAACATTAAGGAAAAATCAACGAGATATAGAAATGGCATTAATTAAACCTTTAAGTCCTGAATATCCATTTAGTACTAACGGTATATACTTCCTCATTGGAAAAATGGGTGCAGGTAAAAGTTTTTTCATTTGGCGTCACATCATGATTACAGAACGTTTATTTAAACAGCCTTATTACTCGAAAATTATATTTTGTTCTTCATCAGGTAAGTTAGACAAGACCGCAGAAGTATTGAGTAAGAATATTAAAACACGAATAGATTATGTTAAGGAATCAGATTTAATGAGATATTTAAATCGTCATCTAAGAAGAAAGCTTAAATATTATTCATTAGTGAAACATGTGATGAGTAAAATGAAAGAAACCAATGATGAAATGAGACGATTAATTCAGAAACATTCTTTAAATGATATAGAAGATAGAATCGCATATATTGCTCAAAAAATGATGAAGTATGACACGTCAGCTTATCCGTACAATACTTTATTAGTTCTCGATGACGCTGCCGGTTCTCCATTACTTAAAAACGGAAATTCAGAATTATGTCGTTTATTAACAAAAACAAGACATTTTAATTTAACATGTATCATTGCAGTTCAAACTTTACGATTTATTCATTTAAATGTAAAACGATTAGCTACTGATATCATTTGTTATTCAGGATTTAGTAAAGAAGATTTTATGTCGATGCTTCAACAAACGCCGAATAACTTAGATGTAAAAACAACTACTGAAGAATATTTAAATCATAAAGGATCTCATGACAGATTCATTATAAATATTACAAATGGTAGTAGTAATTTTGAAATCGAATAAATAAAAACGTTTTATTATTTTATAATTTAATAAATGGGATTACTCGGAAAATTAAGAAACGGTTGGAATAACATGAAAAATAATATTCATCAAGGCATTCAAGGAGCCAAAAACTTTGCCGGTAAGGTATGGGATGCAACAAAACAAGGAATTTCAAAAGTTGGAAACTTCGTTTATGAAAATCGTGAACATATCGGAAATGCATTAAAAGCAGCTTCTCCATTCATCGGTGCTGTAAATCCTGCATTAGGTTTAGCCGCTAGTGCCGGTGGTTCATTCTTATCAGGGCTTAAATCAGGACCTGTTAAATCAAAACTCATAGATGTAAGTAGAAAAGCAGCTGATGGAGAATTAACGACTTCAAACAAACGGCGTGATGAAAATTATACTGCTGAATCAAATGCTCAGGAAGGAGTTGAAAGAAAACGTAAACGAAAGAAAGCAAGAATAATGACTCAATTATAATTTTTTAATTATTTTTAAATGAAAGCGAATAAATACACTTCACCATCATCAACAATTGTTTCTGGACCAGGGATGATGTATAATGAAGCAACAAAAATGAAACCGATTAATACACGAGTTAACGAAAACACAAACACATACGCAGTGACGGTTAGTTATAAATATAAACCAAAACTGAAAAAGTCAAGAAAGAAGAAATGAAAATCATATATTTTTTAATAAAACTAACGTTATATTTCAAAACTCGTAAATTCCAAAACTCAATAATATTAACTTTTCTTACTTTTTAACAGTTTTAAAATGTCAAAATACGTCAAAGGATTAAAACGACAACAAATTATTCAACGATGGCTTCAAGGTATTGATGATAAGGAGTATGAGGTGTTTCCGACGAAGGTAGAAAATAAATATATCGTTAAGAAGCGTGTTGAACCATTACCTGAATCAAATGAACCGGTTGACGAACAAGTTGATGAACCTGTTACTGAAAAAATTGACGAACAAGTTGATGACACTGTTACTGAAGAAGTTAAACCACCACAAACTCCAAAGCCAACTCAATCAAAGAAGACAGTAACCAATCCCAAACCTAAACGAATTCGAGAACGGACTATCAGTCCTGAGGATCGACGATCCGATTCAAATCCAGCAGATTTAACAGTCAGTTATGAAATATTAAATCAATTAAAAGAATTAGGTAATGAATTAAAACAACAACGAATTAAGAAAGAACAAAAATCAATGATAAAGCAAGTTGTACAAAAGCAAATGACCAAACGACCACGTAAACAAATCCTTAAAGAAGAGTCTGACGATTATGAATACGAATATTATGATGAACCAACACCATCACCATCACCATCAGCTAGAGCTCAACATAAACGCACAGATTCTATAATCGAACAACCTCAGCCATCATCGCCACAACAAATTTTTAAATCAAGAATTCGACGTTAAGATAATTTTTTTATTTTTCATAAATGACATTTAATAACGAAGTCTTACACAACACAAGTGCTGAAGTCAATACTCAAATCTCATCATATTTTGATATTGTTGATAACGCGGTAGCAATGTCAGATACTAACAAAAAATATATTATTGATGCTCAAGCAAGTTATTCACCATCAGCTCCTATTCATGCAGGATCATTTACCACATTCATTATATCGCCAACCTCAGACAATACTGCTGACATCTATAACGGATTCATTAAAGCAAATTTAACAATTAATCTTCAACTCAATAAAGCAATATCTGATCTAAAAAGCGTTGGAGGTTACGCGTTAAATAACTTATGGGTTGGTTTCAAAGACGCGATGGATTCAGTAGAAAAATATGAAATTCTAGCAAATGGTATATCTATTTATACTCAAAACTTCGGACCTGAAGAATCATTTATTACTGGTTGTGGTGCTAATGAAACATGTAAACGTGCCGATGTATTTAGTAAAGTTAGACATAAAGATATATTCAATCGTAAACAAGATATAGCTCGTTGCGGCGCATTTGTTAGTCTAGACACAACTACAGACGTTGGCGAAGTAGATATTCCTTTAAAAATTGATTTACGTCGATTCCTTCCATTATCAAATATTAAATATCTTCCAGCATTTGCAGGAAAAATTGAATTAAAGATCATGTTTGGCATTGAGGGATTAGTTTATTGTCCAGTTGGAATTCCTCGAGCTCTTCAATATAATGTTGCGGATTTAGCTAAATTTACTATCTCAGCAATCACAACTGAATTCGTACCTATTGGTGATTCAGCGACGATGTGGGTTAGTGCAGCAACAGCTGACGGAATAACTACTTTAACCGCTGAAAACAGAATTTTAACAGTCACACGAGATTATGAGATAAATAACTGTTATACAGTCATACCTAATTTTGGAATTGATAATGATATTTATTCTTCATTAGTTCAACGTTATACGAATCAAGAACTAATATTTCCAACTCAAATATTAACATTTTCACCTATGAGTAAACAATTAAATCAAGGTCATTGTTCATCAACTCAAACAATTACACCTAGATTTATTGATTCAATATTCTTTCTATTTCCGTTAAAACCTTCTCATCATACAGTTTTTAAGAATCCTTTATTCACTAATTTTCAATTAAGATGTGGCGGTTATGGCTCTGTTCCAACTATTCCATTAAGAACTGACGGAACTGATCCATCATTTATCGAAGTATGCCAAAACGCAATGAACGTTAACGCTGATCAAACAGGTTTTAATAAAGAAGTCATCAATTCATTATGTAATACTCAAGAGATGGACGTATCAAATTATTTATATTCTAACGAAAGAACTTCATTCTTTATTGGCTTACCAACTGAAACAGACGCAACTTTTCAACAAGGTCAAACTAGCAACACACCAATTACATATGAAATTATCGCTGATCTGAAACGTGATGACAACAATGGTAAAAATGGTTCATATTACGGTAAACATAATCAAACTCCACCAATCATGGCAACATTAAATGATATAGTATTAAGTGTTCATGTTCAACCAAACGGAATGCCTCCAGTTGTTGAAATGGGTAGTTATGACGTCACTAGCAGATAGATATAAAAATAAAATTTAAGGAGAGCGGTTGGAGTCGAACCAACATCTATCCGCCAAGTCACTGATATGTGAACATGAGAATAAATCCCCCCGGGCGGCATAATACCTTTATACTACGTTCTCATGAAGAAATAAAAAAGTTAAATTTAAAAAAATTAAATGAAGACAGGACAGGACGGGACAGGACAGGACACATTAAAAAAATCTAGAAAAGTTTTGAGGCGTCGATGATTGAAAAATATTTTTTTGTGATTTTGAGTAAATTTAATGAAGAAAGCCGCTTATGCGGCGCGGACGAAGTCCTTGATGATTGAAAAATATTTTTTGTGATTTTGAGTAAATTTAATGAAGATTTAACGTTTAGTTTACGAAAAATTAATTGAGTTTATTTTTTAAAATTTAATTTTTTATCCTGTCTAAAAAGAGCGAAGATGTCAATTGTCAAAATCAATAACGAGGAACAAAAACTCTCTGAGTTTCGTGACCTGCGGTCTTGGCTCGAAGAGCCTCCGCAGGACTTTCTTAAGTTCGTTGATAATAAAATCAACGTTCTACATAAAGAACATGAAGAAGATGTTAAAAAAACATACTACTTAAAGAAAGAGTATTCGGTGGAAGAATATGAAAAAATCATTGAAGATTTATATGAAAAAATCAGACATCCACCAGTATTTAAATCAGATAACGAATACATCACCCCTTTACAAATTAAGGAAGAATATATTAAAAATATAGAGGAAGAAATAAAGCTTGTTCGTTCAGATTTATCTAAAGCGTTAGGATATCAACAATATGTAAATGAAGAACGACAAAGATTGATGAAGATACCAAGAAATAACGAAATGTTAACTGAAAATTTGATCGAATACATAAAGAAACAAGTGAATTACTACCATAGAGATTTAATGCTTGAATATTTCGATATGTTCGTTGAAAAGGTTAAAGGGATGGTACCAAAAGATAAAAACTATGATTCAACTATTAAATCAATCTACCGAAATAGAAACGGAAAGAAAGCGATGAAAATTCTCGATTCATTTGCTGATAAATTAATTAACGCATTAACCACTATTTCTTACGGATTCAGAAACATTAAAATAAAGCCCTACGGGCAAGATGCAGAGCATCATGGTACGATGAAAGAAACCCAAAATGGTAAAGCATTTATGCCATACAGAACTGTCGAAGATTTAATGAAGAACAAATTTACAAATATTATCGAAAAAATATATAACTGTATCTATAATTTCATAAAAGATGAGATTGAATGCATACCAGGAGATAATGAATTAACATCCTCCGAATTTGTTAAAATATATGCTGAATCGTTAATGGGAAACATGAACAATGCAATAATAAATAATTTACCTGCAATTCTTGATGATGAATTTAGCGATAGAATTGAATATTTGAAAGAAGATTTATCCGCTAATGTGGTGATAAAATCCATCAGTTACGGAAACAACGAACAAGCAAGACCTATGGTCGCGGCACCTCGTGCCATTAAAGCATCAACTAAACCCGTGGTTGAAGAAATAGAAGATGAGACCTATGGTCGCGGCACCTCGTGCCATAATGAACAAAGCGCCAATGTTGTAGTTATTCCGAAAGTGAATCCAGAAAATAAAAAAGCTATTTCGATGAATCTTGAAAATTTCATTGAATCTTTACCGGATGATTATATAGAACTTAAAGAATTAACAGAAATGTATAATAAATTCTTTGGCGTTAATATTTCAACGCTTAGTTTAGGTAAATTAAAAGGATTTAAAGAAAATTTCGAAATAAAACGTAAAACTGTAAATAAAGTTAAAAGTACATATTACAAACGAATATGTTAAAACAGGTTTCAAATTTATTTTTTCGTCAAATTCACAAAAATAAATTTTCAATCATCAACCCCTCAAAACTTTTCTAGAAATTTTTAATGTGTCCTGTCCTGTCCTGTCCTCCTGTCCTGTCCTGTCTTCATTTAATTTTTTTATCCTTTTCAATATTTTTGTGAACCTAAAGGTCCTTGGTTCAGTGAGCCTCTGCATTACTTAAACAATTTACCTTCGTCCTTAATTCCTCTAACTCTTTCTTTTTACGTTCTCGGTACGCTTTTTGTTGAAGTCTTCGTGCTTGAATTCTTTCTTCTTCTGTGTTGTATTTACGTTTTCGTCCTCGTGTACACTTAACCTCAATTACTTCGCGTAGCTCAGGGCTTTCAGCCCGTTCTTCCTCATATTCTGGTTTAGTTTGTTTCTCCTTTAACTTCTTAATTACTGGAGTCTCAATAAATTCAGTTACGTTAATTTCAGTCATTCTTTTTACAAAAATAAAAAAATTAAAATATAAAAAATTAATAGTTATATTTATTTAAAACATTAATCATAAATAATAAATGAAAACATGATATCTTCGTTTACTTATTTTTAATTTATTTTAAATGTCAAGAAAAGGAATTCAGGTTATGAGTTGGAAACAACATCAAACACCAACTATGAAAATTAATAATAAAACACCTCTGCACCCACCAACGCACAAAAAAGAAGATCTAACAGTTATTCAAGGTTCAAGTTCACAATCAAACGCCAAACAGTTAATTATAACTAAAAAAGATACTAATTCATACTAATTATTACAAATTCATTAAATGAAATTTTTAATTTAAAATAAATGATCAAACGAAAAAATCATAATATAGGTGTAAATGCTAATGTCTCAATAGAACCAAACGCCGCCTCCTCATCAAATAATAACTTCAATAATAACATTTACGTTCAAACTCCTTATCCAGCTGAAGTTAAAACAGAACCGTCAACATTTACTGAACGTGAGGTTGTAATTCAACCCGAAACTGTATTAGAACCTGATGTAAGAACATTAATTTTAGAAACTTATGCCTCAATTCTTTTGAATAAAGATAAGGCATTAATTTCAAATTTGATATCGAAACAAACTATTATTATTCCTTTAGCGGATTTAGTTAATATTATTCGAATTATGACTGATGGAGATGTTGAAATAAGAGTTGATGAGGATTGTTCGTGTTGCGCGGCTAGGGTCTCACCAATTAAAAAGATTGAAGCAATTAAAATTATTAAAGATAATGTGGTGGTAACTGATTTTAAACAAGTTTTCAATAAAGAGTATAACGAACTAGTTAACAACTACCACGTTAACTTAAAATATGTTGTTGATTGATGAATAAATTTATTTCTGTTCGTTTTCAATATTTCAATAAATTTATTTTTAATTTATTTTTTATTTTTTTATTGCTATATAAATAAATGAATAGTAAACTGTTGTTAAAACTAACGAAACGCGAAATATTAAAGTTACCTGAATTCGATGATATGAGTGATTTAAAGCTTAATGAATTAAGAGAAGTTCTTAAAGATATGTGTTATGATTTAAAACTAACTAATCCTACTGTTAAACAATACAAACAAGCTTACAAACAATATATCACAAAAATTAACATTGAACGTGAAAATCGTTTACGTGCTCAATTAAGAAAAGTTGAACGAGCCGAACGGGACGTTGAGGCTCGAAGAGCCGATGATGAATTATTCAATTCGATTAAATCAATGAAAAATGAATACAAACAAAAACAAAAACAAAGAAATGAATACAAACAAAGAATCAAAAATGAAGCTATTAGTGAACGTGAGGCAGTAAATGATTTATTTAAAACCAATTCTATTTATGAAGATACTAAATCAGTAGATAGACAGCATTATGAGGAGTTCGTTACTGATAAAAAGGAATTCCAAAATGAAATGAAGAAGATGATGATTGACGCAAAGAATAAAGTTGGTTTCGAAGTTAATATTGGTGATGATGGAGAAAAACAACTCGCTTTTACTAAAGTTCTCGAATACCTTCACAAAACTCAAAAAGGTTCCATTTACCCTGTGGTATTAGCTCGTGAATTAAATGGTCGCGAACGTTGGTTTACTGTCAACAACACAAACAACGTCAAAGCAATGATCGGTCATATATTAGGCGAGATATCCGTCGGTACTGAAGCATCGGACACAAATCCAATGGTCATGGATGCATTTCAACCTGATTCGTTCAAAATTGTATTCATTAACAAAGAAAAGAAAGGCAAAAGCACTTCTTTCACTGGTTTGGTCAGAGATTCTGAAACGAATGAAGTAATACCCGAAGAATTCGAGTTATCAGATGATTTTAGAGCAGCTCCTGAAGGTTCATTCTTCCCCTACATCAATTTAACGTCTATCGATCTTTCATGTCTTCAAATCTTCAACTCAGTGAATAAAAACAATTACACCGATTGCTGTTTCGTTTACGCCTGCATTCAGTCAGGAGTATTTACAGAGGATGAGATTCAGAAGATGAGGGAAATCATTCAAACCAGATCGTTACCAAACAGAAAGATTAAAGAAATCGCTGAGGCTTTTAAATGTCATTTCAAAGTTACGAGGATTGATGAAGAGAGAAAATCGAGACATCAACACAGAACAACTATCGATACAACGAAGCTTAAGAATGCAAAACAATATAAACGAATGGTTAAACTTCTCCTGTATAAAGACCATTACATGCTCCATTTCGATTCATTACCAGTAACGATTTATTACCTGAAGAACATGAATGATTTAGATAAACGTTTTGGTGATTTATCCCAATCAAGACGACAAAAAATAACCGGCATTAATTCCGAGAACGGTAATCCTGAATTTAAACCTTTCCGATCATGCGTAATAACTGTATTAAGAACCATGTTTGAGCTTAATTTATTCCGACCAATTAATCAATGTGAATCAGACATTTTATCGACATGTGAGTTTGATAGTCATTTAAACGATTACGTTGATTTGGAATTTAATGAAGAATTATGTTGTGAGTTAGAAGATGATACACCGAAAAAGATTACGGAATGGAGTAAAATATATTACGCCGATTTTGAAACAGACACCACTGTAAACCCTCATGACCCTTATTTATGCTGTGTTTGTCATAAAAATGAATGTGGTAAATTGATGGGTTGTAAATTTACGGGAGAGAATATATCTGGTCAATTATTAAACTATCTCCAACACAATTCTTTGACGTATTTCCACAACCTTAAATATGACGCTTGCTTCTTCATCAATGACGAAGAATGGGAATCATCTGTGACACAACGATCTGGAACAGTATTGCAGATAATCATGACAAAGAAAATGACATACAAGAAAAATGGAAAAGAAATGACATGGGCGAAACGACTAACTTTTCGAAATAGTTACTCACTCATTCCTGCTCCATTAAAAGCGTTTGCGTCAATGTTCAATCTGAAGGTTCATAAAGAAATCATGGCGTATAAGATTTACACCAAAGCAAACCGTCAGAAAGGATTCGTCACTGTTAAGGAGTTTTTTGATCAGAGGAATTAATTAAAGACTATGATCAAATTGTGAGCAATGCTAATTTAGCGAAGGCTTTGAAAGGAGATAAGTTGGACTTAATGAAATACGCATATTTCTATTGTATGAAGGATTGCGTCGTTCTGATGGATGGTATGGATAAATTCAACAATGATTTAAACGAAGTGTTTAAAGAAACTAAAAAGGAGTTTTTAGGCATTCATCAATTCATTTCCATTTCCGCCCTCGGTTACGATTTCGCACGAATTTACGGATGTTTTAACGGATGTTATAAACTTTCTGGTAAACCTCAAAACTTCATTCAACGATGCGTTAGCGGAGGTAGGACAATGACGGCAAATAATCAAAAACAATATGTTGAGGGAAGGATTCAAGACTTCGATGCTGCGAGTTTATATCCTTCAGCTATGAGTATCATGGATGGAGTCCCTAAAGGAATTCCTAAAATTGTACCTAATGGAATCAGTAAAGATGAATTAATGAAGTACGATACATTCTTCGTTGAAGTTAATATAACTGAACTAAAACCTAAATCTACAGTTCCATATGCTTTCGGTCAAGTGTTTAAACTTTCTGACGCAGGTAGTAAGTTATTCGGTAATGAACCAGTTAATAATTACCTTCTCGACAAAATCGCTTTATTAGATTTGATTGAATTCTACGACATCAAATATGAGGTCATTAGAGGATTATATTTCAATGAAGGATTTAATAAACGCATTAATCAATTCGTTACCAAACTCTTTAACTTACGGTTGAAGTATAAGAAGATGAAGAATCCGCTTGAAAAAACAATTAAGTTATTATTGAATTCCATTTACGGAAAATCGATACTGAAGCCCATGGTTGATGAGGTTAAATTAGTCAAACGTGATAAATTAACTTCTTACATTTATAGAAACTATAACTTTATAAAAGAAGTCACTATCGAAAACGGAATCAGTAAAGCATACGTAAAGAAAATTAAACCCATTAATAAACATTTCAATCTTCCTCAATTCGGTGCTTCTGTCCTCAGTTGGTCAAAGCATATCATGAACTCAGTCGTAAGTACTGCTGAACAGAATGACATAGCCATTTACTACACAGATACTGATTCAATTCACATAAAAGAAAGTGATATCGATAAGTTATCCAAAATTTATAAAGAGAAGTATGGAAAAGATTTGATTGGTTCAAGTATGACTCAATTTCATTGCGACTTTGATTCATTTAGTGGTGCAGTCGGCGAGATTCATTCACGAAAACTCATTGCTTTAGGTAAGAAATCATATCTTGACATTTTAGTTGATGAAAAAGGAAATGAAGACTATCATGTGAGAATGAAAGGCGTGCCAAAACAATGTATCATTAACAAAGCAAAACGCATGGGAATCACTATCGAAAAGTTATATGAGCGTATGTATGAAGGAGAAGAAATTGAATTTGATTTGAAAGATGGTATGAATTGCTTCAAAAAGACTAAAACATTTCAACAAATCACTTTACCTCAATTCATTCGAAAAGTTAAATTTTAGAAAAATAATTTTAGCTAGTTTTTTTAAATGATTTTATTTTTTATTTCGATATAAACGATGGGAATTGACTATAATATTTATATTTTCAATAGCCAAATCTACGAAATCAAATCAATTGTAAACGGAAACGAGGCAGCTGATGGATTTGATCAAGTAGTAATTTGCAGAAAAGATCAGAAAAAGTTTGAAAAAGATATTGATCCGAATAGTGATTATCAAGAATATTTAATTGAGGAGTCCTTTGAAGTACATGATGAAAACTTTAAGTTACGCGAACCTGACGGAATTGATGAATATCAAAGAACATTTTACAGTATTTGTCGCATTGATTGGTATTATAAACATCATGTTTATTGGTGGGAGAAAGATAATTATCATAAATTTTATAAAAAATATAGAAGTCGTTTAAACATTTACAAATACAATGTCACGGAGAACGATTCGGTATTTATGATAGTTGAAATAAGCTACTAAGAAAAATATTTTAGCTAGTTTTTTTAAATAATTATATTCTTTTATAACTAATAAATAACAATGCCTAATGAAATATTCACGCGAATTACTTTCGATTCTGTCGAAATTGCTGATTTTGTGTATAGATTCTTTGAGAATGATTTGACAAAAAAAGAAGCTGTTAAATATCATGTATTTGAATGTAACACGAACTATAAGGATTATTTAGAGAATGATGAAGAAGAAGATTATGAATTATATTTAGAAAAAGAAAAAGATGAAAGTGTTAAATATATGCAAGATTTGATTTATGAATTATGGTTTCATTATGAGGCTTATTTTCGAGGTTTTGATGATTTCGGTTTAAGTACTAGACTATATCGAAAAGATAATTATATTATATTTTGTACTGGTTGGCATCCTTTATTCGAAGTAGCTGAATATATCAATAAATTATTTAATGTACATGTCATTGCTGAAATTGATGAAAAACTTAGTGAATCATGTGATGATATAATAAGACGTGTAGAATATAATATTCAAAATATGAGTAAGTGAGTTAAAATTATTTTTGCATGAATTTTTAGGAAAATATTTTAGCTAGTTTTTTTATATTATTTAATTTTTTTATAACTAATAAATAAATGCCAACAATTAACAAATTCGTTGAAACAATCCTAAATGCTGTCGATTTTGAACCTACAGAAATAATAGTTACGATTGATATAAAATTTTACTCATGCGATTACGGAATTAATGTTAAACCTTTATTAGTAATTGTGAAAAACAAAAATGAAAGTAAAACGAAAACATTTAATATATCATCATTAATGGAGTTATTTAAAACACATAAATTATATTTATTAGTCAAAGAAAACAAATATCGACGATTAAGCAGAGATCCTCAAAACATGATTATCGATCCTGTGGTTAAAGAATTTGAAGAACATAAATATTATAAATATTCAATTCAGAAATTATTCTTGATGGATGAAATTGAAAAATATCAAAAGATTCGAAGTAAGGCATTAGAAATATTGAAAAGCATTAATGAAGATGCTAAGGAAGCTGAATTACCGCCTGAAATTCTGGAGTAATGTTATTAATCATCATTTAATCTTACGTGTGGTGTGTTAACTGGTTTAATCTTCATTGTTACAAACATCGGAGAATTTAAAATAATTGGTTCATACATGAAATCAACTAATTCAAGTTCAATAGTTTTAAATGAATCAATGTTAACTATATTTTTAATTGGTTTCCCAAATGTTTCAAAATTAACGATAACGGGAACTCCATCTTTAATGAAAGTATCAACATTTCCGATTACTGAAGGATTATATTCTCTTTCACCTATGTTCGAAATTATCCCTTTACCTTGTTTTGAAATTAAATATAATTTATTTGCGTAATCTAAAATCGGGATATCGAATATGTAATCATTGCCAGTTTCAAATATTATATTTAATGGAGCATCTATTAAACCAGTAACTAAACGTGCTCTATGTGTTATTTGAATGAACGAAAAATTCTTTACAGGAGTTATAACAATTTTTTTGTTTTCAATCCTAGACAGAAAAACGTCTTTAACTTTTTCAAGTTTAGTCATCATTTCTTTTTCCGATAATGAATACTTATCGTCGAATGTAATTTCATAATTCAATTTATCAGAATCAATAACTATTTTATCAGTATTTGTTGTGATTAATATATTTGCTTTGGTGTTGAGCGATGATATGTGATATTTAATATATTTACATTCCCAAGGTATGTTAATATTTGCTCTTATTTTTGAATAACTGTATCTTTGATTCCCTTCAGCATCAGTGTCATTTCTTTTATCTTTTGTGCTTTGAATTGATAATAACATTTTTTAATATTAAATAAAATGTTAAGTCCATTATCATTTCAAACGTTAGAATTAAATGATAAAGGTTATTCTATAAAAATCGATGACGATAAAATATGTTTCACTAAAGACGGAGAATCGTCAAATATATATTTCAATTGTTTATATAATAAAGATGAAGTTAATGCTCTCATTACAACAGGAGGTAATGATCCAACTTATTTAAGGGATGTGGCGTTATCAGGAATTAATGAAATACTGAAAACATTAATCACATTTAATGGTTTAATATATATGGATAATAAATTAAATAAAGTAACGAAGAATATTCAAAACTCATCAAACGCATTACTTGAATTATGGCGATGGACAAGCTCGAATATGGATGAAATTAATAAAGCTGTTAATGACGTGATAGGTGTTATAAATGGAATAAATAGCTGTCATTGCATGGATGAAGGAGGTCTTCATGATCAAGTCGTTAAAGTTGAAGGATTAATTAATAAACTTGATGGATACGTGACGACGGTATTATTGACTGAAATAAATAGATTATGGAAATCATTTAGTAATTTCAGTACTAGAGTATGGTCAACGACACCAGAACAGATATTAGATCCATTAAAGAAAGTTGAAGAAGTTTATACAGAAGGAAAAATACCGTTGACAAATGAATTAGCTAAAATATGGGCTCCACCAAATGAAGATGATAATGACGGTAGTGACGAAAAAACATATGATATTATTGATCCGAGTGAATTAATAAAAGATTTAACAATTCCTGTTGTAAACGATCCATACAAACGAACATTTGACGAAAATAAACCGGTTTACGGAAAAATGAATATGCCTTATGATTTAGAAGTTAATGGTTTAATAAATGAAATTGACATTAATAATATACAACCAATAGAAAACAATTTTACAAAGCGTGAGGGATACGAATACTATTATATCGAAAATGATGACATTTATACTGATGACTACACTTATAACTCAGTTGAATGTAAGAAAATGGCGATTAAGAATATTCCTGAATCAACAATTAATAAACTGAAAAGTATTGATGAAAGAACTGATATATTCAGAATTATATTAAGAAAAAATGAAATTATTGATGAATCAGGTGCATTTATAAAAGAATTTTTCATTTATGTTGAAAATAAAAGGCTATACTGTCCTGTGATAACGATTCATTCACCTCAGCCATTATCTCATATTGTTGATAAAGTTGAAACACCATGGACTGATCATCCATTTATTGCTTTAGATAAAGCTTCATCACTTGAATTATTTAAATGTTATTTACAAGGAGATATATCGATAATGTATTTATTACCTCAGAACACGATAGAATCAAATATTCCCGAGATTAAATGTGATATTATTACTGCAAAGAATGCTTTAAAATTACATGAATCAAACGTGGCATATGTTTATAAACCATCATTTATTAATGAATCTGGCGATAATTACAGCATGACTTTCAACATTCCTGACAATCATCCTTTACCAACAGGTATGGAATTTTGTTTTAAAGAATTTTGCTTTAACAATACTTGGTTATTAACATGGGACGGTGATAAATGGGTAGGAAATAACATTCAAGCCAAATCAAAAGCTGAAGAAGCTATTGATGTGATTGAACACTGGGATCAACAAGGTCATACTGTAATATCAATTGAGAAAAATGATTTTAATGATTATATAATTCAGAATTGGTTTAAAATTGATATAAGTAATGAAAAGGAAGTGTTTAAACAAATTATAAATGATAAACGAACAACAATAACATTTGACGGTTTATATGACAATAATGAAACATTTGAAGTGTCTCGTGGGGGTTTAAATTCATTAAAAAGTATGCTTGGATTTGGTGATTTCACTAATAGATTTGATAAATATTTAGAAGGAGGATATTATCACGCTCAATTTAATATAGCAGTGAATGTAGAAAGAAAAAGAGATTCTTTGAAGAAACAGATAATTGAAAATTATATTAAACATATTAAAGAATTACATATGTTTATTAACGTAGGAGGACTAACAAATAAATTTATATTTGATATTTATATTACTAATGATCCACTTGAAGAATATACATCAGGTCCTCAATGTTATTACATTAAAGTTAAAACACTTAAAAACACAATTCAACATTTCGGAGCGAAATTTGAAGGAACAAATATAAGTAGTGGAAATAAAGATATTACACTTCATTTAGATCGAAAAATGTTAAGACCTATTGAAGAAGTTAATTGGGATCCGACGACCAATCCATTTAAATATATTATTGATCAACAGTTTTATTCAGTAAGCCCTAACCCAAATGCTGCTACTACTTTATATACTGATTACAATATTACTTCTTCAAAAATTATAACAGCTGATAATATAACGACAATGAGAAGTGATTTAAACTTAGTGGCGAATACACAAGACGTAATCGTTTATGATGTCGATAAAATTACGAAACGTGTTGATAATTTAGATATTGAAATGACAGATGTTAAGAATAGAGTCACTCATTTAGAAAGTAAAGTTAATTCAGTTAATATTAAAACAAATATTGCATTAGTGTTATCAGTAGCTTCATCGGTGTTGTCGATTGGTAATACGTTAGAACTTGCTGGAAATTATATATCAATTGGTATGGGTAAGTTAAGAAACTTTATTAATAATGGTTATACACGATTACCAGAAGCAGCTTCAGAAGCGTCTGAAGTAGAAATGGCAGCGGTTGATTATAGTGAAAATCTAACACCAGTACCGTTTGAAAATTCATTACAAACTTATTCCATAGATGAAACAAATAGCGACGGATATGCAAAATTAAAAACTTGGATTCATTCAAGTCATGTTAAACCTAAATTCAGTTCTTTATATGCAAGTACTAATGAAGAAAGTGCAAATAATCCTCAATGCATGGTTGTTTCATATTCAACAGTTCACGATGTATGTATGTATTATAGAGATTCACTTAAACCTTTATTCAGTGTTGTTTGTAGCAAGTTAGATATTATGAACAATGATTTATCATCGATTAATGCAGAATTAAATAATTATCCTACTATTGAACAGGTTAACGAAACACTAACTAATTATCGATTAAAAAATAATTTAGAATACATACATAAGAAAACTCAAATAGGTGATTTAAACATCGAAAATAAGGAATGGCATAACGGTATAACGGCTTACGTACCTTTTCAGGAACAAGCAGTATTAGAAGGTTATTTTACAGATTTACCAGATTACACATTTTCTTTTATGTTTAATACTCAACGTGTACGTTATAATATAGATGGTGGTACATTGCATTCAATGGAAATAACTTGTGGTAATAATAAAACTACTACTATAGACTGGAATATTACAACAGGTGCGATAATGAATTACGACAAAGAACATTGTATTACATTAACTAAGGCAAGAGGAGAAATTGAGATAGAAATTAACGATACATTAGTATTAAAATCTGAAATCGATACGCTTAAAGATGAAATTAAATTACAACAACCTGTTATTAATGCTTACACTAAAGAAGAAAGTGATGAAAAATATGCAACAGTCGATGAAGTAAATGAAGCGTTAGGTAATTATGTCTTAAAGAATGAAGTTGATAATAAATTGAATAATTACGCAACAATTCAATATGTAAAAGACGCTTATCCATCGTACGCACATTTAAACGCAAACTTTAAAAATAACAATCAGTTAACAAATATATTAAAGAATTATGTTTTAAAGAGTGACTTAACAAATACTTTAAATGATTATTATACAACTGCCCAAGTTGATGAAAAGTTCGTTGATGAAGACGAAATGGCTTATGAACTTAATAATTATGTGTCGAAAAGTGATTATGACGTACTTGCTGAGAAAGTAATAGCACTTGAAAACGAGAACGCTGAGTTAAAAGCACAAATGAAGATTTTTAATGATTTCATGAATAGTTTTGAACAAAATACTGAAACAAGATTATTAACAGATAATGATTTAATATTAAATTATTATGATGATTATGTCACAATGAGCTTTAAAGGAAAAATAGATAGTGGTTCATTAAGCATAGGTTTAGGCATAGAGGGTGATGTAGATTGGCATGTAACATTAGCTTTTAATAATGGAAAATTTATATCTGTTGACGACAATGATGTTAATGTTGTTGAATGTAATGATGAAACAGGTTATTATATAAAACTTTCAACAAATAATAAAATAGTAACTATATATTTAGAATCAACTACAATTAATATTCGCGTATAATTTAAATATTTATTTTTGAAAGATTTAATAAATTATTTATTTTTAAAATGACATGTGATATAAAAATAAATGATAAATTAATTTTATAAATTGTGAAAGCATTCAATTAATGCATTTTTGCTACTAACGTATTTTAAAAAATTTTATAATTTGTGAAAGCATTCAATTAATGCATTTTTGCAAATAACGGATTTTAAAAAATTTTTATAAAAATTTCAAAAATAATAACCGTAAAATCACATTCAATTAATGCATTTTTTCATTCAATTTTGCATTTCTTGCATTTTTGCATTTTTGCTACTAACGAATTTTATGATTTGAATGACTTCTCAATTAATGCATTTTTGCATTTTTGCTACTAACGAATTTTATGAATTGTATGACTTCTCAATTAATGCATTTTTGCAACTTTATGTTATAAATTTTTGTGAAAAATCAACAAACGGAATTTTTTCGTCAAATTCACAAAAATAAATTTTCAATCATCGACGCCTCAAAACTTTTCTAGATTTTTTTTAATGTGTCCTGTCCTGTCCTCCTGTCCTGTCCTGTTCGCGAAGCTCAAACCCTTTAGGGTTTCCTCTTTATTTTTTTCATTCGGATATCATAAATAAAAAAATTAATTTTTAAATTTTTAGATTTAAAAAATTAGAACAGAAATTTTACAGGGCGTAAATTTTCTTTGAAAAAATTAAATCAGAAATTTTAAAATTTATTTTTTTAATTTAGCGTGTGAAATAATTTTTTTATACATGAAAAAAATTTATGTGTGAGGTCATGATTAATTGACATTGAATATTCATGTAAAAAGTTGTGGTTTCATTTATGAGTCGTTGGCGTTCTGATTTTTGAATTAAGGGGGGCTAACTTGTTAGCACCCCTTAATATAACTACTTATATAAAAATGCTTCTATTATAGATTAAATACTCCAAATAATTCAATTCTCGAGATTTCCAAAGTATTTCCACCTTGAATACTTGGACCTGTCATTCTAAGCTGAATATATCTAAAGCTATTTTTTTGTGATTTCACAATATTAAAAACACTAGTTCTTGAATTGCCGTTTAAAGAAGGATCATAATTATGTGAGTCAATATTAATCCATTTCTTTAAATTATTTGATCCTTCAAGAACCCAAGATTGCATAAAATCTGGATCAGACTGGTTCGAAGACATAATTGCATAAGCAGAAACGGAAACAGAATGATTTCTGAAGTCAATGCGAATATATGAATTTGGCTGATTTGCAGATGAATAGCAAATTCCGTTATAATTAAAATCAATGAGCTTCGAATATGGAATACTGTGCTGGTGATTATTACCAGAAATATCAATAACTCTTTCTTCACATATATTTTTGTTATCACACAATTTTCTAAGATGATCAAAAATGCCAGCAAAAGGTGACCTTGAAAACTGGATATTGAATGATTCCAATTTTTCTTCAAAATCATTTCCTTCAAAGTTACTTTCTTCAATATCATTTTCTTCTTCTTTAATTTTATCTTCATTTTCTTTTTGTTTATATTGACTTAAAAGTTTAGAAATTTGAACTTTTTGTTCTTTCTGAATTTTTTCAAGTTCAATGATTTTTTGTTGAAATCTTTTCTCATTGGAAATTGAAACAGATTGGAATTCGGTAAGTTTTGAGTCAAGTTGATTTAGTCTTTCATTTAACTGCTCGACCTGCTTCTTCAAATTTTTTCTTTCATCAAAAATTTCTTTCATTTTGACTGACGAATCTCTTTGGTTCATAAACAAATTAATGTCAAAATCATTGATTAATGATTCTAATTCATCAATGCTTATCTTATTCAAATCTAATGAGTTCACTAACATTTGAATTTGCTCAGAATTGCATTCTTTTTTATGTGAAATTATTTCTTTAACAAATTTGAATAACAAGCAATGATCATTCAAGACACGTTTTGGTGAATTTAAAACGCGTATCAATCGGTTTATTGGTAATAAATTTAAGAGATCTAATTGAATACACGAATCTAAATTCTGAGCAATAATCTCTTCTTTTTTTGAATTTAAATCATTTTCTTCTTCTTCTTCTTCTTGATTTGAAAGTTGATTTATTAGATTTCGGAGATCAGGACGCGCTTGAATGAATTTACTTACTTCTTCTTGAAGCTCGTAATATTGGTATTTTGAACTTAGCTCGTAGAAATAATAACAATTAGCTGAATCTATATTGACAGTATTTGTTTTAATTGATAAAATAAAGTCCCTAAAAACATTTAGTGGATATTTGTCATGAATAAAAAGCTCATCCTGTTGTTTAATCTCACTTTTATTATTAAAATATCGAAGTTTTCTAATGAACTCTTCTTTTGATGTTTTAATTTCGCCAAGTTCATCTTTTCCACTTCTTTTGTAAATTATGGCGAAATCGTTTTTGAAAACTGTTCCTGGAATATGTAATTCGCAACTTTCCATTAATAATTTATACAATAAACCTTGCCTCCACCTCAATTTAAAATAATCATATCTTTATATTTTAAATATGAATTCATTTTTAAAAATTTAATTAATATTATGATAATTATTTACTATATTATTAATGAAGAATAATGCAATTAAATTGTTTGATAAAAAAGATAAAATGATTTAAAATTTGAAATGGAGGTAAAGTTTTTTGAACTCTGTAATAAATTATACATACAATTTATTTAAATATATCTTGGAGTAATTTATATTTTTTAGAATATAAATATGAAATATAGATATATTAATTATTAATTGATACAGAAGACCGAGTTTTAATTATTAATTATGGTTTGGCTTTGGTTAATTTTTTTTCTAACAATACGAAAAAACAATTTTCATTTACATTCTTGACAATTATTTTAACAGATAACTAATATAGTTTGAAAAAATTAAAGCATATATTTTCTTTAAACATAAAGTTGAGCTTTATTAAAATAATACAATTATATTACCTTAAATTTGCTATAATATTTATCGAAGTGCTCTTTAATTATAGGAACGATCATTCCAAAAAATGTCCAAGCAAAAGGTGCTAATCCCAAAAAGAAATATAATAAAATTTCAGATACATCATTTGAAATATCTGATTTTATTTTTTTATCTTCATCGCTTGGCATATCAAAATCGATTCCAAAGTAAACATAAAGGGAAACGATTGCCGGGATGCAAGCTGCAATCACTATTCCAATTGAACTTCCAAAAGAAAGAGATTCAATTTTATTGTATTCAAAAGCAATTGCCAAAGAATTACTGATTATAATTATCAGCGAACTTCCTCCTTGAAGAACATAATCACTTATGTTGTCAAAAGGGCGAATTAAAGAGAAAGACAAAATCCACAAAATTTCTAATCCAAGACAAAACCAGAGCATATCATAAGCAGAGAAAAACGCATAAAGAACTTGTCTTATTATATCAAACAAAGAAAACCAAAACTCTTTCATTGTTCTTTTAGGAAAAGTAGGATCATCTTTCATATAGTGGCCAAATATGGAATAATATTTGCTCATTTTAATGTCCATTTCAACCCACTTCAAAATAAAGTACAAAACTAATGGAACAACTAAACTGAAGAAAACAAAGCCAATAATCACATTCCAACTGTTTTTGTATTCGTCTTTAATAAGACAAACAAAAATAGATGTTGATGGAATAAACAAAAGAGTTAGAAAGTTTGAAAACAGATCTGGAAAAGTATGAACAATATCTTCAAGAACGTCTAGTTCGCTTTGTATGGACAAAATTAGATCAATTATCAATGTTATAACGGCAATTATTAAGAAAATAAAACAACAACTGCCTAAGAAATATAAATTGTCAATAAAAAATGGAGTCAAAATTAATGAAATTGTTATAAATGAGTTGAAAACAGCTGTTGTTATTGGAAATAATGTTAATTGCAAGTCATTAAAACAATCACAATTACGCAATATGCAAACAAAAATAATGATCGATATGACAATAAGAACAAATGATGGTATTATAAAACAGATTGCGATTTTATAGTCATATTTAATATATCCAAAACCAAATCCAAAGCAAGCCGTCAAACCCAAAAACAATAAAATTAGCAAATATCTATAATTAAGGAATAATGAAATTAAAAAAGTTATGATTAGTAACGGAAAAACATAATTAATAAAATAGAAATTCTCAATATCAGAAAATTCTCTAAAATAAAAACTTGAAATGATCATTTCAATGAGCTTCGATGCCCATGAAAACATTTTCAAACAATCTTTCGAAAGAAGAATTGAAAATGATCTTGTTGAATTGATCTTTTGAAAAGTTCTCACGAGGTTGATTGCTTCAAAAATGATTGATCCTGCTGAGTTTCCAACGTCAAATAATTGCTTGATAAATTGAGAAAACACTGTATCTTCGCTCTTATTATTGAATAACAAATCATATAAATTTTTTTTCTTTTTAGGAATTTCTTCTTTTTTTTTCTCTTCTTCTTCTTCCTCTTCCTCCTCTTCTTGTTTAATACAAAAAACATCTTCAACTTCTTCTTCTTCTTCAACAATTATTGCTTCTTTTATTTCTTCTTCTTCTTCTTTGCAGGCTGCAGCAACCGGAAGATGCGTTCTTTTCATTTTGTGCAAAGCAACAAAATATAACGATATCAAAATAAGAACAATTAGAAAACAAATAAGAACAATTATGATTATCATCACTGGACTTGATATGATAACAATTTTTCCTGGGGCCTTTTCTATGTAATGCAAGTATGCTTGGTTGTCAATGCACAATTTGGTCAATCTTGATGATCGCGCTAAAGAATTAAATTGATTTAAAATTGAAATTGGTAAATTTGTTGAATCTTCCCATTCACAATATGTTTTGGGATTTTCCGTGTATTTGCTCCATTCCATTGTAATTAATATATTTTCATTTGCTATCGAAAAATTGTGTTTGAACATTTCGATTACGGATATATTTAAGAATTCTGTAAATATTATTTTGGTATCATTTAAAAGGTTAATTGATTCTCTTATTTTGAAAATATTTAGATCAAGATAATTGTGATTCGTGTTATTGAGAATATTAACGCTTTTTTCGACATCAATTACGAAATTTGACAAATTGTCGTATTGTATTGAGAAATCAATAGGATTATTGCATACTAAATTGATATCATTATCAAATATTATATGTAAATTATTGCATGATAACCTATTTCTGTTCAATGTAGTATCGTAATTTTCATTATTGATATAGAAAAAACTTACTAAAGATAGAATGATCATTTAAAAATAAACTGAATCTCTTTTTTTCTCAAAAAATTGAATGCTTATTCAAATTATTTTTATCTTAAAAATCATCCTCTTTTTAACTTTTTAAAAATTAGTTTTCTTTTAACATCATCTTATCTTCTTTTATAAATAAATTGTAAATTTCCTTCTTGCTTAATTGTTGGCTTTTTTGAGCTTATCTTCATCCATTTTAAAATTATAAAATTTGATTTGTTTGAAATATATTAATTATATATATATAAATATTCAATACATTATATTAAATGGATTATATCAGTTTATATATCATATTATTATTTATTTAACAAGATATAGCTTTTTTAAATGAAAATTTTAATATGGCATATCTTTATCCTTAATGAATAACACAATTCAGCTATTAACAGAGTCTATTTTACAGGTACCTGTTGAAAAGTATCAAAAGGACTTTACATTCATTGTTAATAACAAAGAATTTCAAACAACTAGATTGGTTGCAGATTTAATATCACCTAATATTTCAAAAACTCACCAAATCGATCCAACATTTAGTCAATATACTATAAACACAGAATACTCTGGAGATTTTCAACATTTTCTTGACTTATTAGATTTCAAAAAGAAAAGTATTGACGAATCAGAATTATCATTTTTTGCAGAGATCATTGATCGCCTAGAAACCAAAAAAATTGCTTTAAATATAACCACACCCACGATCACAATTGACAACGCATTCGACTTGCTTACGAAACACCAAAAACAAAAGATTTTTTATTCAAAAAATATTTCAGAAGAAACCGATTTTCTTTCATCACATTTTTATGAATTGAAGGAAGAGCAAATGAAAGAATTTCTTAAAATCGATGAAGATATTCTAGAAAAAATAATTTCAAGCAGAAAACTCGAACTTGAGTCAGAAGATCAACTCTTGCACTTTTTAAATGAACTGTGCTCACAAAATTCTGAATATTCAAAATTGTATGAATACGTTTATTTCAGAAATGTAAGCAATCAGGCAATGATTGACTTTCTATCTATGTTCAATATCGAGTACTTGACGCAGAGTACTTGGCTCTCATTGTCGACAAAAATGGTTGAAAAAAGTGAAAACGAAATTGAATTCAGCGACCACATATACCATCAAAAAGTTGAGAAGCCTAAATGGAAAGAAATATTTTATGCAAATAATAATCTGAAAGGCATATTCAGCTATTTGAAGGATAATTCAGACGATATCTTGAACGAAGTAGCCGTGACTGGCACACGGGGATTAATCGGTGATGTCAAAAAAGCTCTCGATATTGAATGCGCAGATAACGACTTATATCCTAAAGGAAGTGGTGATGATTGGCTTTGTTTTGAGTTCAAGAATCACAAGATTATTCCCACAAATTACACAATTAATTCTTATAGAGGCAAGCAGCGTCTTCGAAGCTGGGTCATCGAGTGCAAGGAGGAAGGGAAAGACTGGGAATCAGTTGATGAACAGGTTGACAACGCTTCACTTAAAGAAAACAAAGTTGTCACTTTTACTATTAAAAATCAAAACATTAATAAAGAAAAACGATATAAATATATCCGACTTCGTAGAACAAGTCCAGGCTGGAACAATGAAAATTACATAGAAATAAGTTCAATCGAGTTTTATGGCTATTTAATTTGAATAATTTTTTTTCTACATAAACTAATTTCATATTGAACTTTGCATTTTTCATTTTCAGGATCATGATCAAACCTTTTAAGATAATATATTTTTTGGAAGTTATTTATAACAAAAAATGTTCATTCACAAAATAACAAATAATTTGTTAATCTTAAAATTTGAAGTTTTTTAATAAAAATTCTTGTTTTTTTAGTCTCTTTTTTAATAATTGGGCATTCTTATTTAAAAAAATCATAAAAAATGATAATTTTTTAATAGATGCTTCAAAGCATCCTCACCAATTTGTGTTACTTTTTTTGGGATATTTAATTTCAAATTAAGACTGCATTGAAAGAAAGCTCTAGGTCCAATGGAAGTGACTGAACGAGGAATTTTGAATTCACTCAAATTGAAGCATTTATAGAACAAGCCTTCTTCGATTACATTTATTGATGCCAAAATGCAAGCACTCTTCAAAAACCTGCAATTTTTAAATGCGTAAGCACCGATAGATTCAACCGATGAAGAAACAGATACTTCTTTCAATGAAGAGCAGCCAACAAATGCAAAGGAACCAATTATTTTTACAGAATATGAAATCTCGATTTTTTTCCAAATTTATGCATCCACTGAATGCGTTGCAACCAATTGATTCCAGTGATGATGGAAGCACAATTTTAGTTAAAGATTTTGCAATTTTGAAACAAACCTTTTTCTATTGTTTTAAGTGAAAGAGGCAATTTTATATAATCCAATTGTCCACAATCAGCAAAAAGCATTCCTTTAAATAATTGTGACTGATTCATGGATCGTTATTTTAGTGAATTGTTTGCAACCTTGGAATGCTGAATTATCAATGAATGTCACTGACTCTGGGATGACAATGTCAGTTTGTCAAAATATTATTCTTAAGAAATATTCTTAAGGTGGTTCTCAATATATTGAATACTTTCCTTAAAATGATTTTTTCAACCAATCAAAAAGATAAATAGATAAAATAAATATAAGAATAGTAAGTATAATGGAGCATAAACAAGTATATAAAGTTCATTTCTTTTTACATAAAAAAAGTTTTATTCAAATAAAAATGAAACTTAATTATTTTTTTTTTTTTTAGAATTTGGCTTTCATACACTCTGACTTGGCTTGATATTTGTTTTTTTTTCTGGCCTTAGGCATTAGGATTACCTCGGAGTCCATCATTGCATTAAATATTAAAGTAGAGTCGATGTTGATGTTGCTGCTGCCATCCACATGAAAAATGGATTGAACTTTTCAATATCTTGAATTGGGATTGATATAAATTCATCAAGCAATTTGAATGTCATAAAAATACGAATGATACGATCTGGCTTTGGTTCAATTTTTAAAGGAGCCCTTCGATCATAGTCTTCTCCTTGGAAATTGATCAGAACATATTTGCTATGTTCCATCCTTGGGCACCAGTAAGTGATGTAATCGTTTGCTTCATTATCCTTAAATCCAAAGAACTGGAGTTTTTCTTCAAAAAATTGGTAGCATTGATCTCCTTTGATCACGAAGCCTTCATCAATGTTGAAACTTTCATTGAATAAGCACTCCCAGAAGAGGTAGTAATGTTTTCTATTGATGTTAGCGTTAATGTCAGTATGAAACCAGAAAATGTCAATTTCTAAATATATTGATGTAATTTCGCCATCTTCTGGTTTCATACTGACATTAACGCTAACATCAAAGTCGTCTTTTTCTGGGTAAAGATAAATCACTGGTTTTCCACCTGTTAATCGAAGAAGCAAAAGAATGGTTGATTTATTTCCTATTGAATAATCTCTCAATTGTTTCCCATTTTCAAGCATTTGGCCCTTAAAAAATAAAGGTAGCTGATCTGGAGGAAGTCCTTCTTTGTCTTGAATCATTTCTTTGACATCTTCAATACGATTATAAGGATTGGCACTCAATTCAAAACGTTTCCCTGTTAGAATTTTAACATAAATTTTAGCAGGTTTTTCTGCATCCTTTTCATATTCAAATGTGACAAAGGCAACTCCTTTTGATCGTCCTCTGCAATCGTGGATTATTTCAATTGTGTCTACTTCACCAACCTTTTCAAAAAGCTCTCTAATTTGCTAACGACAAATTGGAATATGAAAAGGATGCTGAATTATAATTTAGGTTTTGAATATTAATCTTCAATCATAAGAGGATATCAAACAAAATGAAAATTGAATACAAAAAACTCCATAAGGATTTTTTATGTTTAAAAACCTTTGTTAAAAAAGATCCTTTTCTTTTATCATTTGAAAATGTACTAATAATCTTGTTGATAATTAAAATAAAATGGCTTTAGAAATTATTATTTATTCTATTTTATATATATTTATAATAATTATGTTTTATTATATTATAAAAAATTCAAAAATATTATCTTAATATCAAGATATTGATAAAATATCATAATTGATATTAATTATGAATTCAATTTTAAATTTTTTATGGAGATTCATGAAATCAATTTAAATGATTACAAAGTAACCCAAACAATTAGGCAAGGTCAGTTTGGCATCGTTTTTCTAGTAGTTGACGAAAAAAAAAAAAAAAAAAAAACATCAATTTGCGGCCAAAATAGAAAATAGAAATTTTGAAAACCAAAGTTCACTTATGACCGAAATGAGAACATATTACAGAGTGAATAATCCAGAAATATTAAAATTATTGGGATATAGTTCTCATGATTTTGATTTTCAACCTCGATTAGTTTTAATCACTGATTTTATGCAAAATTGCTGAGTTGATATGATTTTATATGGACTGAATGATATTGCTGGATCTGGATTTAAAAAAGACATAAAAGAAGGCTTAAATCATATTAAACAGGCAGCTGATAAAGGTAGTACAGATGCAATAATACTATATTCAGAATTTACTCAAAATAAAGTTGAAAGTCTCAGATATTTGAAAAATGCTGCTAATAATGGAAGCTATGAAGTTTGCTTGAAGTTAATTCAAATTTATGAAGATAGTGATTTGGTAGATTTTGAACAAAGAGAATATGTTAAATATGTAAAAAAATCCCATAAAATCTAAACACAAGTATTGCATTTTTTTATATACTGGCAAATATATTGAACAAAACAAAAAAGAAGGAATTAGATATATAAAAGAAGCCGCAGATAATGGAATAATAGATGCCATGCTGGATTATGGAAATATAATAATGAATGACAGTGAATTCTTAAAAGAAAAAAAAATGATTCAGCTTTGTATTTTAAAAAAGCAAACAATTCTTGATAAAATGTATGATCGAAGAATTGAAGACGATCGTTTTGGTAAAGATATCTGGCAATACTTCTTAAACCCTATGCAACAATTTTTTATACAAAAACAAATTAATAAATTATAATCATTGCATTTCATATCAAAATGCAAAAAAGAAGACATATCTATGCAAATTATTAAATTTTAATTTTTTTTTAATTATTCAAGATTTTATTGGCTTCTTCTATATCTCCATTAACCAACATGAGGTATTGAATTACATCATTCAAGCGAATGTGCTTTTCATAACAAGTGCGATAAACATACATCATTTGCTCGAGGTTAAGTTTTCTGGCAAAATCAACAAATTTCGGGTAACCCTCAACAAAAGAATTCATTTGAATCAAATCGTCGTACAGGGCCTCGAATGGATTAACGAAATTCTCAGGTGTCATGTACGGTATATTATTAAAAATAGAGACAAAAGTTTGAAATTGAAATCTTCTCTTGGAGAGACAAAGTTTTCTTGTTTGAATTCTTCATTGAAAATTTCATTATTTCTTCCACATTCATAAGCTTCAATCCATCACTTTCAAAGACAAAGAGCTGCTTATCGTCAGACAGGTCTTTCTCGATTTTTTTATGGGTTTCAAATTGATATCTTTGGATGGTTTCTCTGGCTTCGTCTTTCAGCGCCTTGTCTTTGATCTGTTTCAGGCAGTTGACTTCCGCAATGAGCGCTGAAACTGCAAACTTTTCGTCCTCGTTCATCTTTCGTGCTTCAATCTTGACCATCTCGATTTCATGACGAACCAAGTCGTCACTTAAAGATGTCATCGACACGATCGAGTCCACGTGGAAGCGAAATTCTGGATCAGACGAGATGCCGCGCTTGATGAGTTCTAGCGCACGATTGTAGTTGGACTTATAGACAAGTGCGTAGGCCGCATCGAGCCTGTCATAACCTGCTGACGCTAACTGATTAAGATGCGACTGATTGGCAAGTTTGAGAATAATTGAATGGTTTACATCCTCTGAATTTAAATTGGAGCTTGTTATGAGGGATGATAGTGTGTTCGAATCAATTGATTCAGTATTTGTATTATTTTTTTCTTGTGTGGCTTTGTTATCGTTGTCATTTGGCGTGATTTCTGTTGTGTTTGGTGAATTATTTATTGTATTAGCATTATTGGCAAAATTATTGGATAATAATGGAGCTTTTTGGCTTGGATTTGGATTTGATTCCAATGGAGGCTTCTTTAAAGATTGATTCAAAAAGTAGGGTAAAAGTGGCTTAGGAATAAATACTTGAACGGTTGATTGATAGTTTATTCCATATGATTGTAATGTTTTGAATTTAAGGCAAATTATAGAGTTATAAACAAATTTAATAAATGGGAATTTTTCGGATGGGAAATCTTTTTGATTTAGCCCAAATTGCGTAAAAATTTGTTTTGCTACATCCAAAAAAGAATCATTTAGTTGAACTTTCAGTTCAATGGATTTGGGCGGATTTATTACTTCAAAACGTATCATTTATAAATTTAAAAACGTGACAATCTGCCTTATTTAAAATTTGGTAAAAACGATCAAAAAAAATTCAATTTAAAATTTTTTGTCCTAGATGAATCCACCCTAACAGCGAAGAGTCTATAAATTAATATTAAATTATTTTTATAGATAGTATCTTTAATAGATTTCCATGCTTCTGCTTTTTTCCCTAAAAAGTATTAAATTTCTATTATTATATTAAAAATAGTTCTGGCGGTTAGACCTTTCTTAAAAAGTGATTTTTAACTACTTTACAAATTATTTTTTAACTTTTACAAAAGTTTATATTTTACGTCTTTCAAAAAAATAACGAATTTTCGAACTTTTTGTCTCGATGAGTATTGGTATACCAAGAACATAATGCATGTCTATTATTATATTAAAAATAGTTCTGGCGGTTAGACCTTTCTTAAAAAGTGATTTTTAACTACTTTACAAATTATTTTTTAACTTTTACAAAAGTTTATATTTTACGTCTTTCAAAAAAATAACGAATTTTCGAACTTTTTGTCTCGATGAGTATTGGTATACCAAGAACATAATGCATGTATTTATTTACAAAATACTTTGCTTAAAATAATATCTGATGTTCAGTTGTATAAATTAATTATTCAAGGAGAAATATATAAATTATTATTTTTTATGCTTTCAAATTTTCTGAATTACTATTACAATTTTTATTTGAATTTTTTTTTTTATTTCAAAATAAAAATACTTTTGAATAGATGCTTTTTTTTTCTATTACTTTTCCAAAATTGCATCCGAGCATACAGCCTCAATTATCCGAGCTTCTTGCACTGCAAAAAAAGTTTTGATTCCAAAATCAATACTATATGATTCTGAGTATTATTCAATTATTTCAATCTTATCAAACTCATTTGCAAAAAATTCACTATTAGAAACCTTAGAATTTTGTTCAGATTCAGAAATTATGTCGATACATAAAAATGCATTTAAAAATTGTACTATTCGTTATTTAAGCATACCAAAAAGTATGGAAGAGCTTCAGAGTGGATGGTGTAAATATGTAAAATATTTAAATTGGATAACTATTGCTCCAAATAATGATATTTTTTGCTATTTTGATCAAAATATTATTTTAAGTAAGCATAATTCAAAAAGTGAAGAGTATGATACTGTTGTATTTGCAAGAAGAGATTTAATGAGTATTATTCTTCCATCTTTTATTAAAAATATTGCACCATTTTCATTTTCTTTTTGTACAAAACTTAAAACCATAGAAATTACAAAAGATGCTCAAATTTTTTCAATAGGTAATTATGCTTTTGCTGAATCATCTGTTCAAGATATAATACTTCCAAATACTATTCAAATATTTGGGAAAGGATGGTGTAAAAATACTTTCAAATTAAAAAGAGTTCAAATAATTGACCTTAACGATAACTTTATAGATAATTTTGGTAAACAAAAAATTCTTGCTCAAAAGTTAATATCAAAAGATGGTCATTCATTTTTTGTTCTACAGTACGTGAATAACAAAATAAAGCGTATTATAATACCTGATTTTATAAGAATAATTTCTTCATATTGCTTTTATAAATTCAAAAAGCTCACAAAAGTTGATTTTACTAATTCATCTGATCTTCGCGAAATTCAACAAAGTTCATTCTATAAAAAATTTATTAATTAATAAAATTAAATTATAATTCTTTTTTTTTTTTTTTTTTTTTTTTTTTTTTTTTTTTTTTTACAAAGTATTATTATTAATTTTGAAAATAAAATATTTTTATTAAATTAATAATTAAAATAATAATAAAAGACAGTAGATTTTGTCTTATAAAAACGGGTAACCGGGGGGTTTGGGGGCGGAGCCCCCCAAATTTCTTGTTGTATCTTAAACATTAATATTTTATTTTCTCCCTTTTTAGTTGTTAAAAGGTGGTTGATAAAAAAATACTTGTTTTGTTTTTGATATCAGAAACATTAAATATAATATGATTGCAAAATAACCTATCAAAAAAAGTTTTACTAAGATTAAATGGCCATCAAATATGAATGACTAGCGGGTGTCTATTAAAGATTTTAAAATTTAATAGTCTGTTATCAGCTTGATATCAAGCCTGAAAAGGTTAAATTATTTTTAAGCAGATTATTTTTTATTTTCAACATAAATTTTAAAATATATTTATAATACAAGATAATAATTAAATATGTGAAAATATTTGAAAAAAAATCTTTAAATTAAAAGATATATCATTAAAACTAGAATTGAAAAATGTTAACAAAAATTAAATAAAACTTTACATCTTTTCAAAATAATTTATTAGACCTCTTAAGAGGTCGTTAATTTATTTGAAAGGGAGGCCAACGAAATTGAATGAATTTAGAATTTTCTATTATTTTCCATTTATCTCATTAAAATAAGTACATTTACAAATAATAACTATTTATTTAATATTTGTATTAAATATTGTTAATAATATTTTGTTTTATTTTGGTCAATGCATCAATATCCATAATACCCGATCTGCTAAAATGAGATATATCCTGAATTAAATATGAGTTTTAATTACTTGGTATATAAATATGCAATATTTAAGCAATCGTTTTTTAAATAATTTTGTTTTTCGTTGAGATACCTTTGATACAAAAAATTTTGTAAGAGCATTTTAAAAAGAAAATATCTAAAAATTGGCACATCCTTTTATAAATTAATTCTTTATTTATATTTATAAAATAAAAATAGAACTAATAAAATAATTAATATTTAAATCCTAACTCAAATTATTGAGAAATATGTATTTTATTTCAATAATGGCAAAATAAAGCCGATCTAAAAAACAAAAATGGCCTTGATTCTTTCAAAAAAAGATTTATTTTGTAATTAAATTCTATATATGCAACATACATGATTTAAATATATTGATTTCTAAAAGTAACGTTGAAATAATTACATTATGGAGAGATTCATATCATGAGTTCCATCAAATTAAAATATTTCATTCCATAATTAGAGGTGAAATATTATATACTTATAGTATATTTATAATTAAAAATCAAAATCATGATTCGTTTGACTGTTATCATATTGCCATTTATATAGCTTTACATTTAAATTAAAATCGCAAACAAATTACAATAATTGATTATATATATCAATTATACTCCATTAATGCTTTAAACATATTTGATTTTTCCCGTCTTATGATAATTTCAACCAATTAAGAAAATTTTAATTTATTTGTTTTTTGCTTTCAAAACACAAAAAATTGTTTTATTATAAACATTCAGATCTTATTCCGTAAAAAAGTTATTTAATTTAAGATGATTTACTATGTGAATAAAAAAAATCCAATGATTTTTATTCTTAATATAATTGTTTATTTTATGAATGAATATATAAAAATATATTTTGATTTTAAATTTATAATATTTGAAGATTATTGAGAAATAAGAAAAATATTATTTTTATATTTCATTCAAATTAATTCAATTTTTAAAAAATAAAAATATCTAATTATTTAAAATAAAATAAAAGTAATCATGAGATGCATTAGTAATTAATTTTAATATATATATTAATATTAGAATATATAATTTCCAATATAACTGTACTTTGAGTTAGATGTGAAAGCTTTCGTTGGCCTCCCTTTTTTATTTGCCTCAAAATTCGTTATTTTATTTCAAACTTCCTCATGTTTTGAATGCCTCTTACAAATTTATTTTATTTTTCTCTCAAAATCCTAACACAGTTTGATCGCATTGTTCATATATAAAATCGCATAAATGAAACTTTTTCCCCATTAATCAATCAATCAATTGATTTTATATGTAATTTTTTGTTTTTCAATGTTTTAATTTTGAAAGGATTTTTAACGATCACATTCTTTCAACTATATTATGTTATAAAATTTTATTTCGATAACTCCCAGTGTCATAATCTTAATAATACTTATATGATAGTATAATTAAGTTTTTAATCTATAATTAATAGAAAAATATAATTTTCATTACGATCATTTTTTATTGTATTTTTTGAAAGTTATGACCAATAAAAAACAGAAATTTTTAACTGATTTTTATCATAATAATTCAAAAATAATAATAATAATAATAATAATAAAAATAGTTTTTGTTTTATTTTAAATACTTCTAATATCTCAATTTTTATGCTTTGGTATATGTCTATTGAAAATATTGCTATTGAACGATTAAAATCTATAGAAAATGTGTCCGGCTTTAGATTTACAATTAAACCAAATCTATCATGTATTTAAATAAAATCAAAATATTAGCGTCCTATTTTTCCTAAAAGATAGATTTTTTTTTTCAAAAATTGAGAGAAATTCAATGTATCGAAAATATTGTGTTTATTTATAATAAAAGTTTTCAAACATAAAAAAAAATATATTCAATTCTTGTATGATTTTAGAAGGAGTCATAGTTAACATATTCAAAATCCATTATGATGTCATTTGAAATCAGAATTCATTTTTCAAAAATGCAAGTTTTATTAATTATCTTGTTAAAGCACATATCAAGTTTAGAAATTAATCATGCAAACAATGTCCACTTGAATGCAAATGAAAAACAATTTGCAGATCTAGCAGATTTTCTGTATTCTCTTGAAATATATACTGAATATATGGAACTTACGATAATAGGGCAAAAAGCTCAAATGCATAATGTTACGCTTCATGAAATAATATTGGGAGACTTGCAACTTGTTCCATTCAACGACTCTGCCGTTAAAGGTCTTGCAGTTGATGTTGTTATTTCTCAATTGAATATCACAATGGAAAGCCTAAATGTAGGAGCTGCTTTCAAATACCAAGACCAATATATGTGCCTAAAGGATTTAACTTTGAATCTGGTTATTGATTTACAAACCGATGATGACAATTTAATAACATCCCTTTCAATTCCAACCAAATTTTTAACTGCAAAATGTGGAAAAGTTGAGTCAAATAATTCTTTATTAAAACTTTCAAAAGGTTTCATACCAACTGTTCTTAAAACAATGATCAACGACGATCTCAATCCAATGTTAGAAAATTTAGTTGGCCAATTGAATGAAACAATGCAACAAATCTTAATTTATGGCAACAACAATGAATTATTAAATACTGATGCTTTTGATCTTAGAAAGTCATCTGTCGTTGATGCAATTTCTTACTTTTTAAACAAAGTTCTTGCTCCAAAAACAGGAAAACTTTCAATAAATTCATTATTCCAACGATTCACTGAAAATGCAAATGTTCTAGATTTGTACAGCATTTTACGTTCTATGGGTATTAATGACAAAATCAGCTCAAGTTCCAGTATTGATAATGTTGGTGATTTCTCATTCAACCTTCACAGTTTATCATTGAAAGGACTTGACACTTTTTCTGATTTCTCTTTCCTTTCTCCAAAGAACGGCCATACATTTGATAATTCAATATCAATCAAAGATATAGATATTAGTGTTTCCTTTGATTTCTCATTAATGCTCGCTGGTTCAATTACAGATTCAAATGGCTACTGGCTTTTTCAAAAGGATACAGTAAACCTTGTTTTAAATGACAATAGTGCGAAATGTCAGATTCAAGCTGTGATTCCAAATGGTGCAGGTAGAGATTACACTGATGCTCAGTGTTTAAATATGGATTGTATTGGTTCTTTATTTACAAATGAAACCAAAATAAATTCAATTGGAGTTGACTTGACTCTTTCAAATTTCAATATTGACAATGAGCCTCTTAATAAAACAATTGATGTCAATGAATCGGAAAGATTAGAAACAAAACTTTATGGTGCTATTATAAACTTCACTCAAACAATCTTAGATGATTATTATGATACAATCATGGTCTATTTGTGGGCATTTTCTATACCAGCTATCAACAAGAACATTTATAATTCAATAAGCAACGTTTCATGCAAATATATTCCAGATGAAGACTACAATGATTTTACGCTTTGGACAACTTTGACAGCAATCGCTGTTTCAGTTGGTCTCACACTCATTATTTGCTTGTTCATGTTTTGTCCTTCAAGAAAGAATATGAAGAAATATCAAGAATCAGAAAGAGAGTTTGAAGATTCAGCTAAAATGGAATATGAGGGAAACCAATCAGAAAGCCAGAATGGCAATGTTGAAATTGAAGATTCTAGTGACCAGTCGGGAAATCAGGCTGAAAGAGCAATTACAAGTGACAGTGAACCAACAGAAACACAAGAGAAAAAAGAATCCAAAGATGATGAAAGCAGTAAAATGACAATCAAAAAAGTTGGTTTTATTGCATATTTCTTTAGAAAAGATGATCAATCAAGCCTCCTAATGGACAAAGCTTTACCATTTTGGGTTCGAATATTGTTCCCATTTCTCATTTTCCTCAACATTGCTTTATTTGTTTCATCAAACACAGGTATTGGTGCATCTGTCTTTTTCAAGTTCACTGTTAGTCCTGACAAAATTGTTAGTATGCCTTCGATGTTTGATTTTGGCCTTGTTAGTACAATCAAAAATATGTGGAAAGCACATTCATATGGACTTTCAATCATTGTTGCTTTATTCTCATGTGTTTGGCCTTATGCAAAGTTGATAATGATGTTAATTATATGGATTTTCCCTGTTTGTATCATGAAACGAAGTGTTCGTGAACGTTTTCTAAAAGTTCTTGATGCACTTGGAAAATGGTCTTTAGCAGATTCATTTGTTATGGTTCTCATGCTCATTGCTTATCACTTAAATATTGCACTCCCAATTCAAAACAAAGAAGTAAAACAACCTTTTGAAATTAATCTTTGGGTTTATCCTGCTTATGGTTTCATAACACTTTGCATTGGAACAATTTATTCATTAGCTTTATCACACATTATGCTTGCACTTGTCAGACGTGTTGACAAAATATTAGAAGAAAAGAATGAAAAGTCAAGGAATTACAAATCTCTTTTCAAGTTTTGCCACAATGAATTCCTCAAATATTTTGTGATCCTTGTTATCCTCATCACACTTGGAACATTGATTGGTGGAATAATACTGAAGACATTTTCATTCGAATTTGTCGGTCTAATTGGCTGGGCAATTAATTTGCTTGACCATAAAAACAAACAAGAATACTCAGTGATAAATCTTGCCTTTGATTTACCACCTGCTTGTGAAAATCCAAATTCATTTACTGTTCGTTTTACACAAGTTCTTTTCTTCCTTGTATCAATACTCCTCCCAATAATACACGTTTTATTATTATTTGTATTATGGATCGTTCCACTCACAAAAAAGATACAAATTGGATTGTTCAAAGCTTGCGAAATTCTTTATGCATGGTCATGTCTTGATGTCTTTGTTGTCAGTGTCCTTTTAACAATCGCGGAAATATCTCAGTTTTCACGTTTCATGGTTGGTGATAGATGTGATGCTATTAATCCAATTATATCAAAATATTTCGGTCATGAAGAAATCATTGAAGGTCATGAAACTTGTTTTGATGTTATAACTGTCCTTAGAAGCGGTTCTTGGCTTTTAATTGTTGCTGCTGTTATGCATAATGTTGCGACAATCATTGTTACTATTGTTACTAGAAAGGCCCTTGAAAAAAGAGATGAAGTTGATGCAGCGAAAAATGATTATCAATCTGAAAACGAAAATATTGATGATGAATCTGAAAACGAAAGTCAATATTTATAAATTGTCTTTTCTAAAATAATAATAAATTGCTTTAAATATTTTTTTATATGTCTTTTGGCAACAACAAACTTATTATAAAAAAAATATCATCAATGACAATCAAATTTCATATATCCCACAAGATGAATTTCATGTCTCAAATGTTTTTTAAGTGCACACGTTTCGCAAATACTGATTTTCCCTGAATTATCGCAAGTATAACACGTATAGCATGTTGAAACGTCGTCTTTTCCAAGAACTCGCCTGCCACAACATGTTCGATCGTCGTGCAGCAATGGATTCATCATCATTGTGCAATTATCTGTCGACTAACACGTGCAACAGAACTTCTCAATTCCAACGTATTCAATTGAATGATTTATATGACTATTAACTGCACAAGCCTCACAAATTCCAAGTGGTCCTAAAATACTGCATGTCAAGCAATGATACTTTCTCTGCTCGATCTTTTTGTCCTTATCTTTAAACCGGAAATTAGGACAACGTCTCAAATATTCACAAGGCGAATTCTCATCTTCATGCAGCAGACAACATTTACAATTTTCTACGCAATCACAATAAAACCTATCGGCAAGATAAGAAAATTCAGCTGCATGATTTCTGTGACAATAATTTGCACATGCAGAGCAGCATCCTTTGCTACCTACGAGTATGCATGTAAAACAAGTATATTCTTTCTGTTTGATATAATTTGGTCCTGTTTTGACGTAAGTGCAAAACGGTTTCCTTGATTTAGAAGAAATTTTACAAACACATTGATCAAAGCAATGACAAATTTTATTTTTTAAAATGCCGACATACATCAAATTGTGACCAAAATTGCATTTAATTGCGCAATTCTGACACAAATACAAATTGCCAACAATGTGGCAGTCTTTGCATTGATACATCGTATGTTATCTCGTAAGTGCAGCGAAATTCATCAATTTCAGGAAGGCGTTTACAATTGCACAGCATCAGACAATCACAAAAAGAAAGCTCAACTCCTGGAACAGAATAAACATCATGTCCAGCATGACATGTTTTCGCACAAATCTCACAAAAACCGTTGTCACCTGATATTTGACAGGTTCGGCATTGGTAACACTTTTGCTTGATGTACGTTTTGCCAGTCGCAATATACGTGCAGATTGGATCAATCCTCGGTATCAGCTTGTTCTCATAAGGAGGAGGAGGGTTGGGTTCTGGACTGATTTGAAAATCGTCCTTGATGGACTCAATGAGCTGAACAGCAAGCATTTTTCGTGTTGCCTTTACAAACTTCTGGTGGCAAAAAGGGCACTCGTCCAGCTTTGATATGCAGGCCTCGCAAATTGTGTGGCCGCAGCCTGGAATGATCATCGGAGTCCTGTTCGGCGGCAGCATCACTAAGTGGCAGATTATCAAGAAGATTTGTACTAGAAATGCTACTTGATGTAGCCAGTTGTTTTTCAGCAGAATTTGAAATAACTTTATCAGTAACAGAAACATCGTTTGCATCAGAATTATTTTCGGCAGCTCTTTCATTTAAAGAAACACCATTTTCATCAGAATTAGTTACAATTTTATCAGTTAAAGAATCCTCGTTTTCATTAGATTTTTTTTCAAAAACTTTTTCTGAAGAAGAATTGGTTTTGGCTGTTTCAGGATTTGGCTTTTTTTGTAATTTGACACCCTTCAATTTGGGGTTGTTTGCGCACCATCCTTCTCTGAGCTCGGTGATGGTTGCTGGAATTGAGAGGCATTCAATTGATGTCTCTGAAAAAGTAAGAGTTTCTATCGTGTTCAATTGCGAGCCTGGCTCAAAAATAACTTCTCGAAGCTGCTCACAACGATAAAAGGCGCCTTCACAAATATATGTGATGTGAGATGGAATCGAAACTTTTTGAATGATTGCCTCTGAAAAGCGTACGAAGCAATTATATTGATAAATGATGGAATTTGAACATCATCAGCATCACGGCGAACAAATACAAGAACATCATATATGTCACTTTTTTATCCTCCTTCCCGATGATCATTTGGTTGTCAATGTAGATAAAATTTGGGTTATTAGGCATAATTGTTACTTTTGTTAAATTGGGAGTGAATTTGCCCCAGCATTCTTTGAGTACCAATAAACTAGATGGAATTGAAATACTCTCTAGTGTTGAATTTGAAAAGTATTCTTTTTCAATTGCATCTATTGACGAATCAGCAGGAAATGTAATCAATCGAATAGATTTTGAATTTTTGAATGAATATTTTAGTATTCTTTTAATAGTGTATTCTGTTGTTTTATATTTGATTGAGCTATGAATAAAAATAACGCCAGATGCATTATCGTTTCCAACTATTCCTGCTATTTTACAATCAACATTTAATACAAAAATGAGATTATTTTGTTTTATTTCTGATGATTCATCATTCCCCATGATATAAAACTAAAAGGGACTTAATTTAATAGGGACAAATAAACATTCAATTGAAAATTTTGTTAAAAACAACGGTAAAGAGAATTCATCCTTTCGAAAACCTCAATTTTTTATTTTTAATTTATCTCATTTATATAATATAAAGAGGTGGATCTTTCTTCTATTTGAATTGAATTTTTAAAATTAAATTTCTTCAGAATTAGTTACAAATTTATTCATGTTATATCTTGTGAGGAGACAAAATTTTAAAATATCATTTCAAATCTATATACTCTTTGATCAAAGAATTCTTGATTGTTCCTGAATTTTATTGAAAAGTAAATTTTGCCCTAATTAAAAAAACACAAATTTTTCCACTAATGAGCTCTCGAAATGTATTAGATAAATTAAAGTTAAATTATGCAACCCTTATTAACTTTATAGATGATGAGGAAAATGATGAAATGAAAGCTTCATTTCTATTCCACATATTTAAAGAACAAAATTATACAGAAAACTTAGATAAAATCAAATCTGTTTTGTTTTCGTTGTTAAATATTGCAAACAATCATCATCGTTCAACTAATTTTTATCAAAAAATTGAAAAAATATTATTAATATTTAAACATCAACTACAGCAGAATTTTACAAGCCAGGAACTTCTCGATTTTTTTAAGAGTAACAAAAGAATCATTCTATTTTTTATTGAAAACCAAATTATACCAACTACTCAAATCAAAGATTATATTAATACCAATAAGCAATATTTTTTACCTGAACAAAATCAAAACAGCACAAATATTCCATTAGATTACGAAAAAAATCGAAAAATAGGAGAAAATGAAAGTCATATCTGTGAATTAATTCGATCAGATTCAGTCGTGGATTTCATATCACATGTCAATACCAGTAGCCTTAAATTAAAATCAACCGTTCCCGACTCAATTTTTGAGACGAATTATTTTTTAAATACTTTAAAACGCCGTCCAACATTAATTGAATATGCGGCATTTTTTGGCTCGATTGACATTTTCCATTTTTTACGATTCAATAATGTTGAATTGACTCCATCTTTGTGGATGTTTGCAATTCATGGGCAGAATCCAGAAATTATTCATCTTCTAGAAGAAAACCATGTCAAGCCTGAAGACAACACATTTTTACAATGCTTTACAGAAGCAATTAAATGTCATCACAACAGCATCGCTGAATACATTATGAATAATTATTTATCAAGCTCGATTAATGCATTTTCAATTGCATTAGAAAATTGCAATTATTATTTTTTAAATGAAGATATAGAAGATCAATGCATTACTGAACTAATTAAGTTCAATTTTATTGATTTATTTCAATTTTATTTTGAAGACAGATCAACAATTACTTTTGATTATTGTGACTTGTATGATGCCTGCCTTAAGTCCAAGCATGAAGAACTTTTTGACTTTTTAATTAATCATGAAAAATCTGAAATTATAAACTATGTTTATAAAGACAATGACAAGAATGTTTTAACATCGATATCAATCCCAGAATATGCGCATTCACTTGGTGATTATGCATTAAGTAAGTGTTTAAAGCTGACACAATTTACAGTTCCTTCGTATATAAAATCAATGGGAAATTATGTGTTTAATGAATGCCGTTCATTAACTAATGTGATATTCCATTCGTCAATAACATCGATATCAAATGGAACATTTTCAAAATGTTCAGCTTTGACTCAATTTGAAATTCCTTCTTTTATGAATTCGATTGGAAATTATGCATTCAATTTGTGCTTATCATTGAAGCAAATCAATATTCCTTTGTCTGTAACATCAATTGGAGACTATGCTTTCAATGGTTGCGTATCATTAGAACAAATAATAATTCCTTCTTCTGTTGTTTCTATCGGCAAATATGCTTTTCAAAAATGCACAAAATTGAAGCAAATGGCAATTCCTTCTTCAATTGACATTATAGAAGAAGGAACCTTTTGTAACTGCTCATCCTTATCACAAATTTTTATTCCAGATTCTGTAATTTCTATTGGCAATTATGCTTTCAATGGATGCAAGTCATTGTGGCAGATACAAATTCCTCATTTTCTTGTGTCAATAGGACCAAATGTTTTTAATGAGTTCAGCAGTATAATTCTTGATTTTCAAAGTAACAACTCTTTTGCATTGTATAATAAACTAACATGTTGCTTGATCATTTCAAGGCCAGTTGCAAACTTTGATTTTAATCAATACAGAAGTAAGATCAAGCAAGTCATACTTACAGAAACTGTTACATCAATTGATGATAGGGCTTTTTCAGGCTGTAGTTCATTAAGAAGTATAAGAATTCCCCCAACTGTTGATTCAATTGGAAGCTTTGCTTTTTCAGAGTGCTCATCACTGAAGCAACTGTTTATTCCCTCAAATATAACAACAATTGGTGATTATTTATTCAGTAAATGTAGGTCATTGGTAAGAGTTACAATTCCTTCTTCTATTACTTCAATTCCTGAAGGAGCATTTCAAGAATGTGCATCATTAAAGCAAATAACAATTCCTTCTTCAGTAACTTCAATTGGAAGCTATGCTTTCATTCAATGTTCATCACTTGTACAAGTAAACATTCTCGGACCATTGACATCAATTAATTCTTTTTGTTTTGAACATTGCACTTCTTTAGAAAGAATAAATATTCCTTTCACTGTTACTTCGATCGATATGTACGCTTTCTTTGGTTGCTCATCACTAGAGCAAATTTTAATTCCTTCTTCAGTGGCATCAATTGGAAATTATGCTTTTTATGGATGCACTATATTAAAGAAGTTTGTTCTACCCCCCTCAACAATAGCAATAGGGAAAAGTTGTTTTGATAATTGCAAATTTATTTTAATGCATCGTCAAAATCCAAATTCTTTTTTATTATATCAACAAGAATATAAATATTTGATAATTTCTGGCAAAACAGCAAAAATAGGCAAAGCTTTTAATACTTCTTTTTTATTTAAAATCTCAAAAATCTGTCTTTTCCCTTCTGTTAGTTGTATTGCACCAAATGCGTTTAGAGGTTGTTCAAAATTAAGTCAAATATCAATTCCGTCTTCTGTTAAATTTATTGGTAGGAGTGCATTTAATGGATGTTCATCATTGAAGCAAATATCAATACCTCCTTCTGTTACCGAAATTGAAGAATTTGCTTTCAAAGGTTGTGTTTCATTAAAAAGTGTTGAAATTCCTCCTTCAATAAGAACAATCAAGAAATCTACATTTTGTAAATGTACAACATTAGCACAAGTGCTAATTCCTCCTTCTGTAACATCAATTGAATCAAGTGCTTTTGAAGAATGTTATTCATTGAATCAAATATCAATACCAGCATCTGTATCTTATATTGGAGAAAGTGCCTTTAAAAGATGCTCGTCATTATTTCAAATATCAATTCCTGATTCTGTAACTTCATTGGAGAGAGATACTTTTGAAGGATGCTTATCACTCAAGCAAATATCTATTCCATTTTCGTTGGTTTCAATCGGGAAAAGATGTTTTGATTACTGCTTGAATATTTTAATAAGTTATCAAAATAAGAAATCATTTCAAATTTTCCAGAAATCAACGAATTATCTATTGATTACAAACACTGTGGCGAGAATTGATAATTCTTTTAATTTTTATCTCAAGAAAATTAATAGAATTGATATTTTCCCTTCTGTTAAAAGCATTTCAAGTAATGCTTTTAAAAATTGTTCAGCATTGGAGCAAATAACGATTCCTTCTTCTGTTATCACATTTGGGAAAAATGCTTTTACGAATTGTACATCGTTAAAAGAGATAGAAATTCCTTCTTCTGTAACTGAAATTGGATCATATTGTTTTAGGGGCTGCACAGCAATGAGTGAAATAGAAATTCCTTCTTCAGTAATTTTGATAAGAAAAAAAGCTTTTTGTGAATGCACATCATTAACGAAAATAACGCTTCCTTCTTCCATAAAATCAATTGGAAGAGGCATTTTCAATGGATGCACATCATTGACGCAAATAGAAATTCCTGATTCTGTTGTTTCTATTGGAAACAGCGCTTTTTACCAATGCACATCATTGGAACGAATTTCAATTCCTCCTTCTGTGACTTCAATTGGAAGAAGTGCTTTTAGTGGATGCACAATGCTGGATCAAATAACAATTCCTGATTCTGTTAAATCAGTTGGAAGGAATGCGTTTAGTGGATGTTCATTATTATCGCAGATCACAATTCTTTCTTCTCTGAATGAAATAAAAAAATTCTGTTTTAAAGAATGTAAATCATTAAAGAGAATCTCACTTCCTCATTCACTAAAAATGATAGAATACGGTGCTTTTTATGGTTGCTCATCATTAGAAAAAATTTCAATTCCATCTTCTGTTTCTGAGATTGAATCAAAAAGTTTTTATGGATGCTCATCATTAACAAAAATATCAATATTGTCACCTAACATCGAGATTGGAAAAGGCGTTTTCAATGGATGTAAAATTGTTAGTCTTTCCAAGAATATGACAAATATTCCATCAAATATGTTCAAAAAATGCACTTCCTTAACACAAATAACAATTCCGTCTTCTGTGAAATCAATCTGCGAATATGCTTTTTATGGATGCTCATCATTAACACAAGTTTCAATTCCATCTTCTATAAGTTCAATTGGAGATTATGCATTTTACGGTTGTTCATCACTTCCTCCTAAATCAATTCCTTCTTCAATAAAAAATATTGGTTATTGTGCATTACAATTCTCTAAGAAATTATAAAGTTGGCTGGATTTTATTATAAAACGAGAATCGATGATTATTCTCATTAAAAGTAAAAAAAAAAAAATGGAAGCTTAAGTCATTTCAATAAAAATTGAATTGCTTAGAGAAGAAATGAACGGTTAAAAAACGGTTTTTCAAATAAACGATCATTTTTCATAAAATTTCATTCTTTTTTATTTGAATAGCTTCAATCTTTCTTAAATTAAAAAAGTAAAAAAAAAATTAAGTAAAAAACCACTATTTTAATAATAAACAACATTCGTTTTTAAACATTTTTTTTTCAAAAGGCGCTTGGAGAGTCATCAGAAGAAGCCAGTGCCTGATTGTTTGCAACTTTTGCATTACTAGACTTGCAGCAAATGATCATCTTTTTAATTCCTATTTCAATTCCTTTTATCAAAAACATTCCAGCGACCATTGCGGCCGAAATGACCAATGACTCCCAGCCTTCAACAAAGCAAAGAAATATTGAAATTGCTGTTAACGGGAAGCAAACCGCCACCACGCCGAACCAGCCACCAGGCACGATGAATTTATCAGACAAATCCTCCTTCTCTTCCTGTTCATCGTTTCCTTTAATTCCATCATCTTCATTTGAATTGATATCTGGTCGAGACATAACCGCCAGGGATTCGTGAGAAGTCAGTTCGACATTGTCAGCACGAACTCTCAAAGCAGCCTCTTCTTTCTCCATTTTCTTGACCATCGAAGGGAAGCGAAGAGCGATGTACGCCGCTATTTGAATCATCATTTGAATGACCGTCAGAAGGCCGCTCCATTCGACCAGCAGCGAGAAATCAAAGAAGCTGAAAGGAATCGTCATTACAGACATGAAAACAATCGATACAATCGGCAGCTTTTGATGCTTCCTGTTGTTGTCCAAACGTCCAAGAAATTGGGAAAATGGAAAGGCATCGAGAAGGGCGCCAGCATAAGTTTCTCGCGATGTGCATGAAATGGCAATGTTCAAGAGTGAAAGAGCTGAAAAAACTCCTGCTACGCTGATCCAATATGCAAGCCAGCCATTAGAGCATAATGGCAATTTCTTTGAAATGTCTGAAAAAGCAACACTTTTCCACACATCTAAATCGGGCTCAACTGAAACCCCTGAAACTGTAGGGAGAAGGTAAACTAGAGTAACCAAAATTATGGTAATTGATAATGCAATTGGAAATGTTCGTTTCGGATCTTTCGTTTCTTCTGAGAGCGCAGCAACAGTATCAAAACCACTGTACTGCCAAATAAGAGTTGAAAGTAATATCGACCAATCAACAGGACCATATTGTTTTGGTTTATCTGCAAATACTTTGTCGATGGTCATTTGTGAAGCACCAAAACAGAAAAATAAGAAAAATGGAAGTACAATAACTATGGTAAAAATAAATGATACCGATCCAACCGTTTCGAGTCCTGATATATTCATTATTATGACAAGAGCATTCGATAAAATAACAACAATCGTTCTGCACCAAATGGTATCCATTTTGGGAATAAGTGTAGTTAAATAATCACAAACCATTACAGGATATATTGCATTATCAAATATTGAGCATAGTGTTCGTATATATGTGTTTGTAATACCCATAAATCTGCCTAATATAAATCCCCATTCTGCACATCCCCCACATGATGGTAATCGAGAAGCTTGTTCACTTGATATTAAAGCAAGAGGTATACTAAATACAATTGGCACAAGTAAAGTAAAAATAAATGTCATTTTGGCACCACCTGCTGCAATAGCTTCACCTTGTCCAAATGGACCTGCGCATACGTAAAAAAATGAAATACAGACAAGATGAAGAATTGAAACGCCTTTGTGCATTTCTGCTGAATTTGAATATTCTTCTTCATCATCAGGTATGTTATCTACATTAACTATATCGCTGTCTGACATCAAGATTTTTAAATCATCAATTCAATAAATTTCAATTGATTATTTTTTTATTTCCATTGAAAAATTTATCATTCACATAAAAATTCAATTGATTTTTGAATGACTATCGGTATTGATCATTATTTTATAACAGCTTATATCTTGTTGTTGTAACTACAAATTAATAATAATTATATTATTTATTAAATTGATATTTATAAGATTGTGTTATATTTAAACCAATATCCATGTTAGTTTTCTTACAGGTGATGAAGGTAATAAATCTATTATTGAAACAATTGTTCCTGAATGGTTTGAAACAGTAATGAAAACTAAAATATAGAATTTGAAATGGAGACTTTTTTAAAAAAATCATAATTTTAATTTTTTTTTTTTATAAATATTAATCAAATGATTAAAGCAGTTAAGGTCAAAATTGGCCTTTATAATACTTCAATAAATAAAAGGTTGAAACTTTTTTCTAAATATAATAAAAAATTATAAAAGAATAATAAAGACCAAATTTATTTTCATTAAATAGATTGTTTATTCAACTTTATTTTAATAGTGAAAGATAAATCTAATTATCATTATCGTCAGATGGCTCGTCAGAGAAATCGCTGGTCACAGGATCATCCAAGTTAATTCTTTTTTTCTTTACATTTTTTTGATTCTTATCTTTGTCATTTATTTCATCATCGTCGTTTTCTGTTAACTTAGCCAGCAACGACTCTTTAAGGTCTGACATTTGGTTTTGTATTGAGGAAGACTTTTTCAAATTTAACAGGAAATTGAAATAATTAACCTTTACATTAGACACTGTTCCACTTTTGTGAGCTGGAACATTTGTTTTAATTTCTTTCAATTGAGCAGTTAAATTCTCAATCATTTTTTCATGATGATCTTCTTCTTCGCCCGATTTAAGCTTCTTTATATCCTCAAAGATATGCTGTTTAATAGGAATGAATACGGAAGAGTCGTCTTCTGAAATTTCTTCATCAATTTTGAAAGGTTTTTCTTTAATTCTCTTAAGGAAATCGATAGCTTTTTGATAGTTTTGTTTCTTCGCTTTTCGCAGCAAATTCATTCCTTTTTCTTTCTTTCCTTCATGAGTGTAATAAAGCTTGCCAAGCTTAAAGAGGGCTCGTTTGTAGTTTGCTTTTGCGGATAAGACAAGAGCATTGCGTGCAGCAGTTGGTGAGATTAATTCCATTTGAATAAATTTCTTCTTTGATAAGTAATAACCAGCTCTATAATCAGGTTCTTTGCTTGTCATGAATTTCATGAAGAGGCAGAAAGACATCTGAATTTCTTGAGCGATAACTTTGCCATAATAAAGTTCTTCAGCGAAAGCGAAATAAGAATCTTCTTCATCTTCTTGATTAACATAATCAAGTTGGCCACTTTCGTATAAATTCAAGAACTCAATAGATTTGTGATATTGCTGGTCACGAGCTTTTTTAATTAAAATGATGCCAAGTTCATTTTTATTTCCTTTTTCATAGAAAAATCTTTTTCCAAGTTTGAACAAGGCACGTCTGTATCCAAATTTGCAAGCAACTTTTAAGCAATCTTCAGCTTCTTCTTTAGTAATTAAATTCCTTTGAATGTAACATTTCTTAGATAAAAAGTATCCCGCTCTTGGATCGCGATTAGAGATATCAAAAGCAAGTTTGAAATATTTAAATGCATTAAATCGATTCATTGGAATTATCTGTCCGTAATAAAGTTCTTTTCCATATTCAAAACGAGCTTCTGGACAGTTTTGTTTTGCTGCTTTTTGGATGTAATCGAGAGCTTTTGGAATATTTCTTCTCATTAACCAATTGTTCTTTAATAGAATCTTTCCACGTTTAAGTAAAGCAAATTGATTTGTCGAATTTTCTTGAAGGATAAGTTTAAGTTTGTCATTTCCTCTTTTAACGTAGAACCCTTTCTTTTTAATCAATAAAAATGCATCAACGCAAGCTCTGTATTCTGGCAAATATGAATTAATAGACAATTGATATTTTCTTGCAACTTTCTTATTTATTTGCATATAGAAATAAATGAATTCTTTCTTGGATTTCGTGGTTAAACAATTCATGTTTTTGATGAATAATTGGCATGCTTCTTCATATTCATTTGCTCTGTTTAAAATGGTCAACATTGCCATTAAATAATTCTCTAAATAACCGTTTTTAATAACTGAATGACTTGGATTTTCTAATGTTGGTGTTAATAATGATTTTGCATAAGCAATTCGATCTTTAATTTTTGTGTTTCCTGAATATAAAACTATGTGTTTTGCATACTCTGGAAGGAATGCATCTTTATCAAAGCAAAGACCAACGTTAATTAGTTTCAATGATTGTTCATAACGTTTTTTAAACTTATTAATTTGGATCATTCTTTTCGTTATGTCATGATCACACATTCCGACAGCAAACTTGACCAAATTTATGTATTTTTTCCTATTTTGAGGATTATCATAAATATGAATGATTCTAAAGAAAGCGTCAAGAAAACCTTTCTCGATTGAATTTTCATATTTTGTAACAGATTTAGCTGTTCCATCTTCATAAGAATAATTTGTCTCCAAAATCATTGCAAGTTGATTAATAGCATCAATATTTCCAGTTTCAGCACTTTTTTCAAGATATTTTTGGAATGATGGTAATTGAACATGTTCTTTTGTGCCATGATTAATGATGAAATGTCGAATAAATAAGCCAAATCGAAGCATTCCATTTGGATCTTCTTGTTCTGCTGATTTTTTCATATATAAGTAAGCACTCCTTCCATCTTGTTTAGTACCAAGACCGTTTACTGTAAGTTGTGCATATTTCCATTGTGCATCAGAGTTTCCTTTATCAGCAGCCATTTTGAAATATTTGGCTGCTTCTGTGTAATTTACTGGAAAACCGTTTTCTCCATTGAAATATGATTCTGCTAAGAAAAGTTGTGTTTTAACATCTTCAGGATCAACGTTATTTATTTTAGATGTATAAATAATTGGCTCAGAATAATAAACTTCAAAATTATTCAAGTCGGTAATGAATTCTTGGAATAATCTATTATTTGGCATGTGATCTTTCATTGTTTCTCTAAGAACTTTTTCTTGATTCTTAATATATTCTTCAATGCTTTGATTTGGGACATTAATATGAGTTGGAAAATATTTTTCTTTATCACATTCCATTATTCTAATCATTACAACTTCAAAATTGTCATCAATAACTTTTTTCAGTTCTCTTAATCGTGACTCAGCAACTGGAAGTGATAATTGAGGAACATATGAAAAAGTTGAAAATTGAAGTTTTCCGTCTTTTTCATCAACAGGAATATGTTTATTTTGAATTGCTGTTGAAAGGTTAGATTCAATATCTGACATTATTCCTAATTTCATCATATTTTGCCTTGTTATATCAATTTCTTCATTTTCGTTATCATCAAGCACGAGAAAGAAGCCAAATGTGATATCATACAAGAACTTAAAAATACAACTAAGCCAAGATCTTTTTTCTTCATGGAAAATCGGAGTTATTTTCTGAGGAAGGATATTTGAACTCAACAATTTGTTAATAACATGAACAAGTGAATAAAATTGAATGATTCTAATATCATCATTATTTATATCTTCATCAGATAAAGTTGGGACAATGAAATCAATTGTGTTAATAGCAAGTTTCATTTCATTCTTCTTTTCGCCTCCATAATCGTTTCTTCTATCGTAAAAGTAGAACGATGACATGTATGGAGCAGAATAAATGAATTGATCTTGCATATTTTGTATCAAAAAGTTGATTTCAGGGAAAATAAAAGTGTCATCAAATGACAATGATTCTGGACATTGCATGTATTTGTTATAAATGGTTTCAATACTAACATCAGAAAGATAATAACGCCAAACATGTTTCCTCATTAAACTGTCAAGAATCTTGGCTTTAACAGATCCTTTTAATGCAGCTTTTTCAAAGCAGTGACGGGCACGAATCAAATTTCGTGGGAAAATGTAACCTTGCAAATACATTCCACCTAGAAGGCACATGAAATAAGGAGAGAGTTTTGCTGCTTGCCTATAATAGTGGACTGCTTTTGATGCTGATACTGGGAAATGATTTATTCCGGAATAAAAAGAAAAGGCAACATAAAGAATATATAAAAGTTTGCCGTCATCAGCATTTCTAATTGCACTTTTTTGTTCAAGTTTCAACATGTGTATTTCTGCTTCTATTTCCTGTATCTTATCATTAATTGGATTAATGTAACGAGATACGTCTTCTTTATTTCCAAAAGCAACTGATTTCAGCCATTTTAACGATTTGTCAAAGTTGGCGGGCACAAGATCACCTTTTAAATAATGAATGGCCAACTTGATCTTGGCATCTCTATTGTTCTTTTTTGCAGCCATTTTTAAATGCTTCAAAGCAATTGGATAAATTGCATTATTAGGTTCTTCTTCTGTTTTAGTTTTTTCCATTAATTTTTGATATATTAAAAAGTTTATCTCTGGCTTATCTGAATAAAATTGCTTCTTGTATTCAGGTGGTAACAACAGATATTCACGTTCATAACATAGAAATTCATAGAACAATTTTGGCGGGTTTTTTTGGTTCTGTAAAAGAAGCTTTATTTCTGAATCTGGCAAGCGATTCAAAAGTGGGAAATATTCTTTATGTGAAAAAACATCTTCTTGAATATAACAAGCATGAAGAATATTCACATTATTATCAAAATACATGTTCGCTGAAAAAGTTCCATCGTCATTCAATTGAATTTTAAAAGGAGTGTAATCTATCCGATCAACACGATGATCATATCTGAATTTGTCGGCGCTGTCAAGTTTTGTTAGGTAATATTGAACAAACGGATCACCTTTGAATAGTTCGGTTAGGGAATTGAATAGGTCTGTTAGAGTTGGTCTATCGTTTTTTGTATTGTAACAACTTTTTATATATTGCGCTAAATTTGGATCTAATCCATCTGGTATTTGAACGTCATTTTCGCCTTCCTTTTTACATCGGCGGTTATATAATTCACACATTATTTGGCCAACTTGAAGAACTAAAACTTTTTCATCACATTTTTCAATTAATTGATTCAATGAATAATCCATCTCTAGCGAATTTGGATTAACATAATTAATAAATTTAGGACCGCTTTCTGGACTAAAAAATATTGTATCAAGAGAAAATTTGGATAGAGAAAAACCTTTGGATATTAAATATGATAAACCTGATATTATTCCTAAAATGATATTTTGTATCCATGTGTCATCAAGATTCTCGATTTGCTCTGATATCGGTGATATGCCTGGATAATATTCAAAGTATAAATCAGGGGACGAATCTGAAAAACCTAATAGAGGTAAAATAACTGGATGTATTAATTCTGAAGCTTTTTCCGCATGTTTGATAAATAAATATTTTTGCTCATCTGTTGCAAATTGTGAATCGGCTTTTAATAAAAAATATTTTTTATTATTACTTGTATTAACGGCTTCATATAAAGTTTTATGAGGAGATAATTCTGGAGAACAAGTGACGGGAGTAAGCGAAAATTCATCTTTAAAAATATGATGGCGCTGAGTTATTGCGTGATCAATAATCATTTAATAATGTTAATTATTTTTTATTATATAAAATAAAATCATATATATTATTTCGGGAAAATCTTCATAAATAATCATTTTTATTAAAATTAAATATATTTATAAATTATATTATTATTTTTTTGATATTATTAATAGTAAATAAAAGACAATTTTTATATTTACGAAAGATAGAATTATAAAAAGTATTGAATAATTATTTTATATTTCAATGATTGCTTTTAATTTTGAAAGTTTGTAATCGTTTTTTTTTATTTAGGTAAAATTACATTTGATTGAATTTTATATCTTTAAATAATCAACTCAATATTTATTATTACCAAAAATCTTTTTATATAAATTTTAACTGTTTAAACAAGCTTGCTTTTTTGTATATCATAATTTGATAAGCAAGAACTTATAAATAATAATACTCATAATATAATTGAAAAAAAAGATTTTTCTATACCAAAAATAATCATATCTCATATTCAATTCAAAAAAATTAAAAAAAAAAATAATAGTTAAATCATTTATAATGACTCTTTTCTAATGTTATTCCTCGGTGGCATTCAAAAATTAGGTTTTGGAAAAAAGAGATATTTTGAGATCATCTTGTCTATTAAGTTCATTTTTTTATTGCTTTAATAAAATATGTAGCATATAACAATCATAAATATATTAATATAACTTTTCAAAACAATGTATATAACGAGATATTGCAAAAGAACTATGAGATAATTTGCTTTACTCTCAAATTAGGGTGCTTTTCACTTTTTCCCACTTTTTCAAAAAAAAAAGTTGATTTTTTTCTGAAAACATTTTTTATTATGCATTTTTTTCAAAAAAATAGTCGAAAAATTTGGTTAGGCAATTTAGGTATTCATGGAGGAAAAATTCCCAAAAAAATATATATTGATCACTGTATGATGAAAGTTATAATGGCATAAATTTTATTCGAAAATTTCATTTCCACTCAAGATAAGTAGTTAAGTATAGGCGGTGTCTCATACTTCGCCACCGCCTACACGCTTCGCCACCAAGCTCAGGTACACCCTCGCTTGGGCCTCAGCTTCCGGCCAAATACCTACTGAAAAACCTATCGTAAGTATACCCTATCTACATTAGCTAATTTCCCACCCCCGTCCCTCAAGTTCAAGTACATTGTCGTTTTTCAATATTTCTATTAATTTTTTATACAACACTATACAAATGACCATACCATCAGATTTAAAGATTATGACCCAATATAAACAGTTTACTCTAAGAAATCCTATTTATACTTCTCGTGAAACCCAACAAGTTTATGATTCCTTTAAAGACGTCAGGACATGTGATTCTAATGGATATGTTATAATTGAGGTTTTGGACGAAAGAAACAAATTTAGTGGTTTTAGATATGCTAAATTTAGACGTGCAGCTGTTTTGAAATACAATAATGATTATGATAGGGAAAGAGAAAAAGATGCACCACGATATAGAAAGTTTGATGAGCACCATAAGATATTTGAGTAAAAAGTGTTAGTATTATTTTGTTTGCCAAATACACTCTGAAAACCTATCGTAAGTACACACTCTCTACTTTCACTATTCCACCAATGTCATTTCCAAGGTATGGAGTAGTTTTTGAGCTTTCTAATGGTGTTTTTTGAATTCTACACCCGAAAAAATATCTATCAACTTTTTGTATTTCACAGTAATGAATGTATTTCATTCTTAGTGTTATCTTCAAGTAAGATACCATTTGATGTAAAGAATGTCGAATTAATCGCTATGAAATTAGCTGTTGCATTAACCACTAAATTGCCACTACTTAATGGAAATTCAATATTGTTTAACCAGATCTTAGTTGGCTCACATTGATATTCACTCGTAGGCGTATTATTAACATTGAATGATATATTGATTTTGATTTCTTCTTCACTGGTAACATTATCTTTGGTTTCATTATAATTCAAATAGAGTGTTCCCTCATATGCATCAAGTTGTTTTTCGAATTGATAACGAATGCTATTACTATTCGGTACGCTGAATGTGTACTTAATTATTGTTAATTTATTCACTAACGCATCTAACCTAGCTTTTAATGATTCGTTCTCATGTTGTAGATTTGATATCTGACTGTTCATTGTTACGATTTTAGTAGCATTATCACCTACTAACTTGGCTAGATCTTGATGAGATTTAATATAATTATTTAATTTTGTCTTCAGTTCATCATTTTCACTTTTCAATGCTATTTGATCTTCTTCACCAAATTCAGCTAGAGTAACTCGTACTGGATATGTTCCAGAGTAATTATAAAGTACACCTGTTGCTTCTTCCCAATAAAACGTGCCAACACTTATATCCATAACATGAGCAATTGTATCGCGTATTTTTTTTGTACTTTCCGTCTTGAATATGATATCAAATTCCTCATTTACATTTGAGCCAGTCACACCAACCAAGTGAGCACCTTCTTGGAATGGAATGAAGGAAGTAGAAAAGAAATCACCAAGCAAATGTTCTGGTTCGTAAGGGCCGTTTGTTATTGGTAGAATAATTTTATTCCCAACTTTCAAATCAGTTTTGCTTCGATATTTTTCATCGGATTCACTTTTTGAATAAGCATAATCATCAGGGATTTCACTTTTCAATGCTATTTTATCTTGCTTCAATATTTTTTCCGCTAATATTAATTTGGTATCAAAAGAGTCTTCCCCGTTATCGATGTAAAAGCATAGACCATTACTATCACTTTTATAATAGGTCAAGTTATAGGTTGTTCCATCAATTTCAACATCGACATTAACTCCATCTTCAGTAATAACACCATTATAATCAAACAAATAATCAAACTCTTTTACAAAGCCATCGTTATTTGATATTGTTCCAACAAGGTGAGTTCCCCTAGTCAATGTTATTTTGACTTCCCACGTTCCGGAATTATCTTGGACATTTTCAAAAGGCACTTCAATAGATTCTTTGTATATCAAATCATTTTTGCTTCGATATTTTGCATCCGCTTCCTCTTTTGTATACAGGTTATCCATATTAACCATATTATTTTTTAATTCATCTAATGCTTCATTTACTTCATCAACATTTGGGAATTCATTTAAAGTCGTAGCTAGAGCAGTATCATTCTTTTCTATCTGCTCATGTAATGTATCTATCTTCTTATGTAAAGCATCTATATCACAAGTATATGCTAAATCATTTGTAGTAAATTCCATTCTTCTTTTTGCTGTATTCTCTTTGATGCTGATTCCACCAACCCTATGTTTATTTGGGTTTGATATAACAAATGTTTTGTCATTCATAGTGCAGCTAGGAAAATCAGTTGTTCCTTGGTAATTAATTGTTCCACCAGTAATATTAATAGTAACTATATTCTCTTCATAATCAACATCATTGTATTCACTAACTTTTTGCACCAAAAATCGTGCTTTGATTATTCCATCTGTTATTGTGTCTTCAGCCTCCAAATGGACCTCTCCATTAACAAATTTACCAACAACATCTATTATGTCATCTCTAACCAATTCATTCTTTGAAATATAGTCATTATTTATTTCATTGATAGCATTACATAACATTTTAAATGTTGGTTTCATTGCATGCACAACATTATTACATATATTGAACACACCCGCAACACTAGGAACACTTGTATCTTCATTAGCATCATATGTCAACTCTTTTATGTCTTCATTACACCAATCAATTAATGGAGTTAAATCAGTTTTAATGCTTCTACTTAATAAATGTAATGGTAATTCATTAGCATAACCAAACCATCTTTCTCCTGATTCAACAATACATCTAACAGAACCATTAATACCATTGAAGCCAAAACTAATACCTGTTTCTGTTAATGATAAACCTCCCATTAACGTACCTGTTGCTCCTATTGCTAACGCAACTCCTGCCATTATTTCTAGTTTATCTGTTTCAGACTTTAAATATTGAGTTTTATTTTGTTGCTCAGTCATTTCACTTCTTAATGTATCTACTTTTGATGTAATATCCTTGACATCATATGAAACAACATCAAAATTATTTGTCAAAACATTTAAATCACTTCTCATCGTTGTAATGTTATCTGCAGTAATGATTTTGGATGAAGTGATATTATAGTCAGTATAAAGAGTTGTTGCGGCATTTGGGTTTGGTCTTATATCATAAAACTGTTGGTCTATTATGTATTTAAATGCATTTGTTGTTGAATCCCAATTAACTTCTTCGATTGGATCAACTAAATCTTTCCTTAGATATAGTTCTACATCTTTTTTTGTTGTATCAATATTTGAATCACTCCATTTATATGGAATTCTATCTATTGTATCATATTCTGCATATATTCCTATGCAAACACAATCCTTTGCTTTATTATATTGATACACATCTACTGTACTATTAACTTCATCACTAAATCTAAATGTCAATCTCATGGAATCAGAAGAATCACGTAGTGTTAAATATAATACTCCTCTTTCAAATGTCTTGAGCAAATCTTTAATAGCATTAGGATTCTTGTAATAATTTTGCCATTCAACACATGAAACATAAACAGGTAGAGTTGAATATTTAGGATATGATGTATTGTTAAATATTTTTCCCGTATTATCAATGCTTATTCTTAGTTGAAAATGATAATCTGAAGCATCTTTTTCTGTTCCATCTTTTAATAACACCTTGAATTCTCTAGTGCATACATTCCAAAGAGCATGCATTAATCCTTTGTCATCTTTCTCTACTATTTTATTATTTAGTTCATCATCTTTGACCATAATTATTGCTCCCGTACATAAAGCATATGCTGATGCTGTTAATCCATATAATCTGCATGTAGTTTGACACAATGTTTTAATACTTTTATTATAACATCCTTGACAATTATAACCTGTCCAATATCCTTTATTAGCGTTATTATCATCGTTTTTCCACATTAAAGACCATGTATTGCCAAAACAATATTCTTTGAAAATGAATTCTAAATTACTTGGTATATTATAATTTGAATCAACTGAGAACACCATTTTATAAAATTCATTATCTTCTGTAATTATTGATGGTTTATAGAAATAATGAACATCCGATTTATGTAATTTGAGTGCATTATCAGCCTCGATAACAGAACATTTAATTGCTTTATCAGTTTTTAATGCAGTTGGAGTGAATTGGTTCATAATACTTAAATCACCATTAATATATAATGTACGTGGATCGAATGGTAATCTTTTATCAAATGCTATAAAAAATTTTCCATCTAATTTGCTTTGGTCAGCAGGTCCTATTGAACGAGTCATAGTAAAAGAGTTATCATTTATGATGCAATATTTTTGGTCTATATCATACGTAATGACTGGACAGACTATTTTATTATTTCTCGAAGAGATGTAAAATTCTTTAATGTATCTTCCTTCTTCATCGTAAATAACATTCTTTCTTAAAACAATTTTAAATATTGGTCTGTTCCAATTTAAGAAACCATTCTTTCTTTCTTCAGGTACATCAATAATTAAAATATTACAGTCAATATTATTAATGGTATCTGTTATTTGTGTTATCATTCCATTTTCAATAAATAAATCTGCTAATCCTGATTCAATCGTAAAATTAGAATCACCTGATGATAAATTCGATATATCTACACCATTAATCAATCCATTGACATTTAGATTTGCTTTGATATTAACATCACCATATACTGGTTTTTCTTTTTTAAACTGATAGTTATTTGGTGGCTCAATATAATTGCTTCCATATACTTCTAAAGCTTTCTTGAATGATTCACTATCTGAACCTGGAATAGAAACAGAGTCATCAGGCTGTTTTGGTGGTGTGCCGATGTCAATACTCAAAGGACTAACAGCACTATTGCAGTAAATCCATTCATTTTCATTTTCATCCCATATAATATCCCCTTCTTTGTTTTTTGTATTGTTAGCCATAAAGGCTGTATAGACAGCCACACTCATTCTATCTTCATTATTCCTCCAACCTTGACATTTATTATCAAAATCGGTAATCATAATTTGAATCCAGTTTTGTCTGTCCACATCAAATATAAATGAAGGAGGCGCATCAAAGCTTCTATTTGTTCTCCAGCCAGAAGGGAAATCATCTAATGAATACCCACTCTCAGTTAATAAAACCCATCTATGAAAGAGGGCTGACCAATAATATATTTCATCATGTTCAACATCAAAAGACCTATCATTCATGAAATTGGTATGCTTTATATTTGCATCAATCTGCTGATTTTGTTTTTGATATTGATTTACCAAATCATTTATACCATCATTATTATTGTAAATCGAAAAGTCAACTACCTGTGATTGAGCCAATTGGGCCTGGTTGTCAAAATGTAAACGACTAATATCATGTACCTGAAGATGGTCTTGAACCTCATCCACTCTATCATACAAATCAGCTAACAATTCAACAAATATAGCATCGTTCTCATCTTCAAAATTATTCTCTCCATCTTGATTACAATTGCATGATTTTATTTTTGAACAATAATCAGCCCAATAGTTTAATGATACTATTATATTATTTATATTCAGCTGGACATCATTTAGGAATTGATTTAAACTGACCTTTACTTTTGTACCATCGATATTGTCAACTTTTATTGTATGGTCTACAGTTAATGATGTCGTAAATAGTTTTAGAGCCGATGCCAGCCCATATCCAAGAACACTAGATAACAATAGATTTTGAATTATTTTTGGATAATTTAAGTAATTATCTTTTTGGTTTTGCGTATAGATATCGATGAATTCACCAGGGCTGCTTACCTCCACTAACTGGTCTGCTTTAACTTCTTCTGTACTATTTTTATATTTATATCCTATTGTTTGAAGAGTATGATTTTCAGGATTGTAATGATATTGCTTTGTTCCATTTATTATCTTTGTTAAGTTTGTTTCGTTAAATACATCATATAATATCCTTTTTATGGATTGATTCTTTTTTTCATTCTTCATAATATTCATCAACATATCAGCTAAATTATAAAATGGTTTGTAATGAAGGAAAGGTTCAGTTGGAGAAGGTTTTGGTGGTGCAGTAGGAGTTTGAACATACTTTATAACATCACATTGCCCTTTATCTTCATCCAATACTACTTGTTCATATCCGTCAGCTGCACACATCAATTCGTTGTACATATCATGGACAGCTTCACAGGTTTTTGATTCCGCTTCGATAATGTCATTGAATGTATTAACACATAATTCATCTTTGATAAGCTCTCTGTTGGACTCTACTTGTTCTGATTTCACTTCCATCAATATATTTTCTGGCGCTCTATATTCAAGTATTTGTGTAGATTTTTCAGTTATTGGAACGTCGCCGAATCCTTCAAGACTGCCTCCATTTTCAATGTAATCGTTTACCACTCTTGCATCAACTTCAGCTTTATTGTATAGACAATTAAATTTTGGGTATTCATTTGGTTTATCATCTTGAGTAATATTTATTTGTTCATTTCCATCTTCATCTTCTCCTTCACATATTTCAAAACCATTTGCTTTAAGTTTAGATGCCACCTTGCTCTTTGCAGAATACAGTGCCAAAGACATTTTATCTGAAATTAAATTATGTTGTATAGTGTTCAGAGTCAACCAGGTAATTATAATACGGTAAGACTTAATATTGATATCCCATGGAAATGTCCATACGTGAAGTACTATGTTTCATCTATTAATACCAAAGCCAACATATTGATGACAACGGATGATGATTATTTAATATTTGAGTCATCACTCGGAGAAGTAAAAATAGAATTTGATGAAATGTATGCTTACTCCTTTAACTACTTAGTCAAATGCCTAAATGCAAATCAGACTGTAATCGAGTTCAAGAATATCAATAATAGAACCATTTCACTAAAACCAGTCCAAAATGTAACTTTCAAGGAAGGTAGTCATAGAGCGAAATTGATTACTGGTTTGTTCAATACTAAACCAGGGCATATATTTCCAAATGGAGTTGAGTGCGAGGTACCTGATCTACCTATACTTGATTTGGCCAATAAGTTGTATTTAGTTTCATTACAGGGGGTAGCAACTCATTCATCAATTGGAGACCAAGAATATACCCCAAGCATCCTTGCAAACATTGACACAATGATAATGGATCAAGAGGCAATGATAGTTAACTATGACATGACTAAGCCAATAAAAATAAAAGTTAATACGGATTCATTAAAATATTTGGAAATGAGATTAGTCGATTTCATGTTTCAACCAGTAATATTAAAATCTCCTCTCTTCATTACCTTAAAAATAAAACCAAGCCAAGAGGCTGATATATATGACATCCTTACTAAATGATAGCTCTGGGACAATGATATTGGATATAAGTCCTAATAATATATATCATTTCATTCACATTCCCAACAAAGTACTCATTACCTATAAATGCTGTTCCATCTCTTGTTGTTGCTCTCGTATAATTTTCTTCAAATATTGTTATTAATTCTTTTTCCACTTTTACTGAATCACTTACTGCTTCAATTATATATACTTCGCTGTCTTTTGGATATTGTCCCATTCTTGTTGCAATCTTATTTGTTCTACCAATTTTGTATACAGGTTGATTAGAATAAGAAAATTCCCTTTCACGAATCAAATATATGTATTCTACCATTTTAGGGTTAATAAATATTTAGCGTGATATTTTTTTATTTCTTATTTACACTTAAATGACATACCTCTTTGATATATCAGTTGACCTCTATTCGACTGCAAGAACGGAAGCAAGAAAAGAGTATAAGCAAAGGGTGAAAGACGTAAGAGACAAACGAAAGTTCAAGAAATATTTGAAAGAATTCATGACCAAGGCTAAGAAAGAAATATCATTTGACATAGATATAGGTGATGATGAAGATAAGAGACTTGCTTTCACTGAAACATTAAGACAATTACACAAAGAGAATAAGAAGAATATAGTAGTAAAAAGCGAATCATTAGGTGGTGAGGAATACAAATGGTTTACACTTTCCAAGGCACGAAGATTAGATTCAACAATAGGACATATATCAGGGACAATAGACTTGAATGATGACTGTTCAGACAATAATCCTTGGGTTGGCAATGTATTCATCCCTGCAAAATACCAGTTGCTCTTCATTAAAAATAGAAAGAGAGGCAAGCAAACATCATTCACTATTAATAAAGAAGATAATAAAGGTAAGTTGTATGAAGAAGAAGTTGAAGTCGACGAAGATTATCGCGATAATCCAGAAGGTGGATTCTTCCCTTATATTAATCTCTCTGATTTAGACTTATCACAGTACCAAATATTCAAGACAGTTGATAAGAAGAACTATAAAGACAATTGTTTGGTATATGCTTGCATTCAGTCTGGAGTATTCACTGATGAGGAAATTAATTATTTACGCTTTATGGTCAAGACTAGGTTAATCCCCAATAACTTGATATACGATATAGCCAAGCAGTTTAAATGCCATTTTGTTGTAAGAAGGATTAATGAGGGAAAAGATGTAGTAAACCAACAAGAAATAAAAATAGATACAAGAAAGAGACCATGGGCCAAAGAGTTTGACCGAATTGTTGACTTATTACTGTACAAGAACCATTACATGATATATAAACCCCTAAATGGTGTTAAACCTATGGCAATATTTCGCAAGCTATTTAAAGAAGGAAAGTTCAGGGAGATAAAGAACTGTGAAATGAATATCTTAGCAACGAATGAATACAACTCTCACTTAGCGGATTATACAGACCTTGAATATGATCCTGAATTGTGCTGTAAACTAATAGATTCATCAGAGACGAAAAAGGAGAGAGAGTGGAGTAGGATTTATTATTCTGATTTTGAAACTAATACCACTGTATCACCCCATATGCCTTATCTAAATATTACTGTGTACAGGACCAAAGAGTTAATTCATAAAATGATATTTGATGGGGAGAATATTGCTGACAGATTACTAAAGTCATTGGAGAACAATTCTCTCATTTACTTCCATAACCTTAAATATGATGCTTGTTTCTTTATAAATACTCCTGGATGGGATGTACAAATAACAGAGAGAAGTGGAACGATTCTGCAAATAGTCATGACAAAGTATAAACCTAACAAGAGATTAACTTTCCGCAATAGCTACTCTATCATCCCTGCTGCATTAGCTTCATTTGGTAAGATGTTTCAGTTACCAGTTCATAAAGAGGTAATGGCCTATAAAATATATACTGAAAGGAACATAAATAGGAAAACTGTCTCTGCGCTTGAATTTCAACTACAGTATTACTTAGAGAACCAAGACAAGAAACCATTGACACAGATAAAACAAGACTGGAAGCAATTAATAGATAATGCAAAAGCTTGTGGTGCATATGTTGGAGGAGCTATTGATATTATGAAGTATGCCATCTATTATTGCAAACTGGATTGCATAGTATTGATGAAGGGAGTAGAGAAATTTAATAGAGATCTGGTAGAAGTATTTAAGCAGACGAAGACAAAGATGCTTGATGTCCATAACTTTATATCCATTAGCTCTATTGGCTACTATTATGCATATAAATTTGGTTGCTTTGATGGGTGTTATCAACTTAGTGGTAAACCACAAAACTTCATTCAGAGATGCGTTAGTGGAGGTAGAACAATGACAGCTAATAATGAAAAGCAATATATAGAGGAAAGGATACAAGATTTTGATGCAGTCAGTTTATATCCTAGTGCAATGAGTATTATGTCTGGTGTACCTAAAGGAGTGCCAGAAGTAATTCGCCTGGAGGCCTCAGGTACTAATCGTGCGGGCCCATCGGATATGTTTACAAAGGAATTATTAGATTTTGATCAGTTCTTCATTGAAATCAATATCAAGAAGATCAAGTGCAAAGCTGACAAACCATATAAATTTGGACAAATATTTAGTAGGAATGATCAAGGGTCAAAAATATTTAACAACAACCCCATCAACAATTATTACATAGACAAGAGAGCTTTTATGGACTTGATGGAGTTTTATGATTTCGATTATGAGTTTATTAGAGGATATTACTTTGACAAAGGATTCAACAACAAGATTAATGTATTTATAGAGAAATTGTTCAATCTAAGAAGGAGATACCAAGATGCTAACAATCCATTGCAACAAACCATCAAACTACTTCTTAATTCCATTTACGGAAAATCTATCCTAAAGGCAACAACAACTGAAACTAAATGTATACCAAAAGATAAAGCCATTAAATATATATGGAAGAACTATAATTACATAACAGAGGTGATAGAGAACAAGTCAATTGATAATGTATATGTTAAGAAGGTTAAACCAATAAACAGTCATTTTAATTTACCTCATTTTGGTGCTAGTGTCTTGTCATGGAGCAAACATTTAATGAATAGGGTAATGAGTACAGCTGAGCAAAATGGAATAGACATCTACTATACTGATACAGATAGCGTACACGTTAGAGAAATAGATGTACCAAGGATAGCTGAGGTGTTCAAGAAAAAATATGGGAAGGAGTTGATTGGTAAGAAGATGACACAGTTTCATTGTGACTTTGATTCATTTAATGGTGCTGTCGGTAGTGTTCATTCAAGGAAATTAATAGCATTAGGAAAGAAAAGTTACTTAGATATTCTAGTTGATGAAAAAGGTAATGAAGGCTATCACATCCGTATGCGTGGAGTACCCAAGCAATGCATATTAAACAAGTGTAAACGAATGGGTATTACAGTAGAGGAGTTATATGAAAGGATGTATCACGGAGAAGAAATAACATTTAATTTATTAGATGGTGCTCCAATTGCTTCAGAAAATCATCTTCTTATCAACAAATTAATATTCCGGTTTTTGAAAGAAAGATGAAATTCTAAAAAAGCTTTGTTATATTTTTGGTTTGACTATTGTTCCTTGTTCCTAGATGTTCCCGGATAAATCGTTTCCTAAAAAATGGAGCGGACAGATGACAGATGACAGATTTCATTTTATTTTTTTTTATTAATTTTTTTTCATTAATACACATAAACAAATATGACAGAAACAAACTTGACAGTCTCTTGGGAATTAAATGAACTTATGTTAAGACAAAGGATAGAGAACAACACAGTAAATCTCTACAATTATCTAAAGCATGATGGAGGAAGTGGTACAGCAGTCACAGGTAAAGCTCTTCTTAATAATAAGTGTTTGAATCTCTCCATAGTAGACTTAGATATCAACAAAGAGCTAAAACAAGAAGAGAAAGAAGTAATACGTAAGACATTGATGAGTAAATTAAGTGACGAAGATATAGTTGTACAGACAGCAAGTGGTGGATTGCATATTTATTGTAATACAGAAGAGTATTATGTTGAATCGAACCGAATGGTAAAATGTTATACTAGTCCTGAGTATGATGTAGATATATTTTCCTCGGTAGATGTTAACAGCAGATCACTTGTAGTATTGCCAGGAAGTAAAGTCAGAAAGAACGCTAAAACGCCTATTACAACGTATAAGTTTTTACAAGGTTCATTAGATTCAAAAATAAGAAGGTCACTTTCAGATATCTTACATGACCTAGACATCAGTATAAAGATTAAACAGAGCCCAGAGATAGAAAAGATAATGTTTGATCATGATGGAGAAACAATATCAGAGCAATACGCATTAAATTTAATTGAAGGACTTACAGGAATAGAAGTACATAATGATGCTGGTGGAAGAAGAATAGAGGATGAGGTTACTTTATTTACTTTATTTCAAGCGCTAAATGCACTTCCAACAAATCTAATAGATGAAGCTTACTCTCATGTTCAAAATTACTGTAAACTTACTGATGCTGCAGCTAGCAATTTCGACAGAGCTAGAAGAAGATATGCCAGGTCTTGTACTTCAGCACATGTGTTGGAAAAGATTCTTCGTTGCTGGAATAATGAATATTACATAAAAGTTATATCTCCAGTGGTTAGTCAAAACGAGATTATCATAAAAGATATAGACTTAAACGACTCGTTTACTATAAATGATATTAGACAGAAGGCAGAACAACATAGATATACCACAAACAAGGATCTAGTAGAAGACTTATCAAGAGTATTAAGGTTTATAGATGATGGTAATGATACTTATGTTCTTAAGACATATAACTCAATTAGCGAAACGTTCTATTTGAAGTTTGTAACTGATGCTTACATTGTAAAGACGTTAAAGAGAATAGCGATAGACGAGAAAGTAAATGCTCATACATTGTTGATGAATAATCTTTCTAAATTCACAAGACTTGGTGTAAAATTTAACAGCAAAGACAAGAATACACTATCACTCTTCCATGGTTACAAGTATAAGGTGCAAGAAAAGGTAGATATAAACAAGATTAAGATGTTTCTTGATTTAATCCTTGAAGTGATATGCGACCATGAGAAACATATCTATGACTATATATTAAACTGGATAGCATTCATCGTACAAAATCCGGGAGTTAAAACAGAAGTGGCTCTTGTACTAAAAGGCTTACAAGGAATCGGTAAGAATCGATTTACAGATGTTTTAAGTGAGATGTTGAGTGGATATTCAGCTAAAAATATAACAGATATAAGTGAACTTACCGGACAGTTCAACAGTATTGTAGAAGGCAAAATACTTATTGTGTTGAATGAACTAAAGAATTGTGGAGAAGACAGATTAGCAAACTTCAATGCCCTTAAGTCTATTATCTCTGATAACAGCATACGTATAAACGAGAAGTTAGTACCAAGACGTGATGCAGAAAACGTATCCAATTTCATCTTTGTCAGCAATAACAGCTTTCCAGTAAAGATAGAAAACGGTGATAGAAGGTATGTTGTTCTCGCTTGTAATGGTAAGCATAAAGGAGATTACAAATATTTTCAACAATTATGTTCATCCTTTGATGAAGACTTTTATAACACTCTTCTTACATTCTTCATGGAAAGAGATTTATCTAATTTTCAGGTAAGAGAAATACCTATGACTGATGCAAAACAAGATTTAATTGACGCAAGTAAATCTCCTCTCGATATATGGATATGTGAATATTATAATGCTCTTGTAGATGGAATGAATTGTGATGAAGCATTAATGTGCAAACCAGCCGAGATGAAGAAAAGGACATTTCAGTTACAGTTGAAAGATAAGTGTGAACGTAAAAGAAAGAGAATAAATGGTAATCTTACTTGGTATTACACGTTAAAGCAAGAATGTAAAGACATTTATCATCAAACACCGGATGAAAGTATAGTAGAGTTTGAGGAAATGTTATAAAAAAGATTTGTTATATTTTTGCCTCTCGTTCTGTCATCTGTCATCTGTCCACCTCATTTTTCACGAACTGAATTATCCGGGAACATCTAGGAACAAAGAACATTAGCGAAACCAAAAATAAGATGAAGATTTTTTGTTTTCATGCTTCTTTCTTCTCAGCAGTAACCATTTGAGCTTCGCGAGTGCTCGCAGCGAATTGAGCAATTTTCTTCAATTCCTCTAACTCTTGCTTCTTTCTTTGTCTATATTCTTTTTGTTGTTGTCGTCTGGCTTCAAGTCTTTCTTCAGGGGTATTATATTTACTCTTCCTGCCTCTTTTCGGAGTATCTATTGACGTCAGATTCTCACTTGACTTCGATTTGGACAATTTCTTTATTACTTCTGTTTTCTTGAATTGGTTTAGGTCTATTTTACTCGTCATTTTGATAAAAATAAAAAAACAAATAATAATTACAGATCATATAATAATTTAAATTTTGTTATACAAACATTAACTCTTTTGTTATTAGTATCATACATTAATACGTATTTAGTTCCGCATTCCATTTCATTGATGTAAAGTCGTTTGTATGACTCGTCAGTTATTTTTAAATAAAATTCATCTTCATCAGTTTCTTCATTATGATAATAATAATAATGATTAGGTTTTAATTGATGCCTATTATATTTATTTATTACGGTTGATGTACTTGGTAATTTATCAACAAACTTGTATATTATATTTGAATTCTTTGTTGAGATTGATCTGTTTGTATTATTTTCTATATGAGATGTCCATCGTAAGTTTTCTAGTCTATTATCAGCTCTGTCATGATTGATATGATCAACACAAGCTAGATTGTCAGGGTTAGGGAGAAACTGCTTGGCTATAATTCTATGTTTAATAAATGTTTTTGAATTCAACTTTAATAAAACATACCCTTTGTTATATACACTTTCTTTAACAATATATTTATTGTCTTTCCGCCTAACAGTATAAGGGTATTGGTTTAATATTTCATACTTATCTTCGAAACCGAGAAGTGGAACAAAATCAATAACCTGATCAGTTGTCATTTCAGTAGAGGTAAAAAAATATCATATTTTTACATGTTGATACTGTATTTCAGACAAAGATGATATTTGTTAACTAATTCATTGTACTGAGGATTAAAGTATGTTTTGAAATCAGTACATACTTCTCCATTATCATTTACTATCTTAATGGAATCTATCTTACGTATTGGATTAGCTTTCCCTGCACAACAACCTACATCCTCATCAAGACTTATTTCTACCACCTCCGCCTTAATAATTGTTTTAATTATATTAGATAAGGCAGTAACAGGGACAATTATACAATTCTTTGATATTAAGTTGGATAATAATGCTTTGTCCTGGTCTAACAAGATTTTTGCATACGTTTCAAGTATCACGTACTTAACATCCTTTGTTTCTTCTTCTTGATTCTCTTCTAATTCAACATTACGAGTGATAACAATTTCTTCTTTTCCATCATCCCTTTTGTTTATAATAATATTATTATTTATATTGCTTGTTGACTGAGCTGCTGCTTGAGGTTCTAATGAAACGTTCGCCTGCACACCTTGTGATAAGGATCTTTTCTTAATCATAATTTACTACATGAAAAAAGTTGATAATCAATCAGTAATGAATATTAGCTTGCTTAACATTAATTGGTTTAAAGTATTCAATCCTTCCTTTATTTCTTTCATCCGCTCTACCTTGTATTTCTCCTAATTTCTCTGGTTTCTTTAAGTATGGAGGAAGAATAGGAGCTTTGGGTGCTTTATCTTTCTTCAAATAATACCCTCCATCTGTAATACTAACAGGTGGTTCGTGTAATGGTTTTGTTTTATGTTGATTACTCTTTGGTGGTTTGACTGGTTTGTTTTCCATATACTTTGTTGGTGGTCTATTAATTCTTGGGTTAAACGTAACTGCGTAAGTATTGTCATTAGAAAATATGCCAAAGTGATTAAACTCTATTGTCTTCTCAGTCTTAGTTCCTTCATTAAACATTGTCCCTTCTGCTCCAACTGTAGTAGAATTGGGTTTTCTGTACTTATTCATTTCTTTTTCAAAAAAAAATTGGTTGGTCGAGATTCCGACTTACAGAACTAGCTCTTGATGGAGACCGATAAATAGTTCAGGTGTATTTAATTCATATTTCTTACGTAATTCCTCTATCATTGTTTTAGTCTTTTTGGATGCTAATTCTATTGAATAATTGTAATAACTGTATTCCTCATAATTTTGTTCCTTATTTGAACCATTAACAAAAAACTCATTCATTTTATAATTAATTTTCCTTCTTGAGTTAGTATTTAATACTATGTGTTCTATATCATATTCTTTAATCTTGTCCGGATATATCCTCCATACGTTCTTGTCCGCCTTAATTGATATGTAGATGACTTTTGCTAAATATTTATTTTTTGAAAGTTGAATTGGATATCGATCACAAAGGATAGCGAAATTACTTTCCTTAAAATCTTCTGGGTTATCAGCGAGGGAAATAACATTATTGATGTAATCATAAACCTTGAATTGTTGCTCCATTTTGTATGGAAATAAAAAAATATAAATAAAATTTTTTTAGTCTAATCCGTATTGTTGTTTGAAAATATGGATGTAGAATGTTGTTTTAGTGTGGTTAACATCTCTTGTCACAATGAATTTACGTCCTCCTTTAGCTGTATTAATATACATAATTCTATAAACTTCATCAGTTATCCTTTGGTAAAAGATATCTTCTTCAGTTTCTTCATTATAATAGTAATAATATTCTTTTTCAGCAAATACTCTTCTTTCCTTTTTCAAATCATAGTGAGTAATAACAATTGCTTCGTCTGGTATATTGTCTATAAATTCATATGAAACACCGTTGTTTGATGACTTGTTTCTCATGTTCTCTCTTACTGAAACCCAACGAAGATTGCTCAAATGATAATCAGATCTATCTTTATTAAGGTGATCAACTTGAGGAAGATTATTTGGATTAGGTAAGAATTGCTTTGCTATGATTTGATGTTTGTTGATTTTATTTCCATTGATGTTTACACTTACATAACCATCGCTTTTGTTTATGCATTCTTTGACAACATATTTATTATCCTTTCGTCTAATAGTGAATGGGTATTGGTTTAGTATTTCATATTCTTGATACTCATTTATTGTAACAAATTCGATTGCTTGTTCTTCTGTCATTTTGTATTTATGTATAGTGATAATAAAAAAATATAATTAAAATAGAAAGACGCAATTATTTTTGTTACTTAATCCCTTGAGGTCAGATCATAATTGCCCAAGCGAACTAAAGGTGGCATGCCATTCGGTTGAACTAAGATAGATATAGAAGAATCAAATAAGAGGCATATTAAAGGTGGTGTTTGAACATCTTTTGCATATGTACTTTCACCTGTTTCTTGTGTTACAATTATTTCAAAATTGATTGGTGACAAAGAGGTTAATCCTTGTTGATATGTATTATCAGTTTCAGTTGGGAGAGCAATAAAGAAACTTGTTCGGTCATCAGGATAATTTCCAATAGAGCGTGCGTATGGTTGGTCATTGGTTAATGATGCAACAACTTCTTTATTAAATCCACTCTGTCCTCCATTCAAGTTCATTGCGTTCTGACAATATTCAAGGAACTCTGGGTATTCAACAGTTGTACCAAATGGCTTTGCAGGAATGTTTCCATACCCACCACAGTTTAATTGGAATAACTTAAATTGTGGATTCTTAAATACTGTGTGATGGGTATGCTTTTCTGGAAATAGACAAAATATGGAATCAACAAAGCGAGGGGTAATGGTGCAGGTGGATTTACAATTCGGATTCTTTAAAGCAGTAGTAGTAGTATAGACAGAAAGTGTTTGGGTTGGAAATGTTAGTGGATGGGTTGGGTCAGCATATCTTTGTACTAGACTGGAATAAATATTATCTTCTATACCAAAACAAGGAATAATAGATGAACACTCAGTAACTTTATATTCAGTGACTTGAAATGTTCTGTCTTTTGCTGTTAGTACTTTATTAGTTAAACCTGTATACATAATAATTGGTTCTTTAATGGGTGTAAATTCATTTGTGATGATTGGTAATGTGTAAGTTGAATTAACGACATTATTATGTTCAAAACTTTTTCCTGGACCCATTGGACAACATACCATACCTTCACATGAAAAGAATAATCGGAGTTCAATCTTGCCTGCAAATGCTGGAAGGTATTTAATATTTGATAATGGTAAGAACCTTCTTAAATCAATCTTTAGGTGAATTTTATATGTTTTGTCTTTCCATCCTTCGGCCCAATCAACAATAAATCCTGTTCTGCTGCCTGAATTACCATTCCATATATCTTTATGTCTTGCCTTTGAATATACATCTGCTCTCTTTGTTGTTTCGTTGGCGCAACATGCAGTTAGAAATGATTCTTCGCAACCAAAGTTCTGGGTATATATCGTTATTCCGTTAGCTACTATTTCATATTTCTCAACAGCATCTCTAGCATCCTTGAAACCAAACCATACTCTGTTGAATTGATATTCACCATCAATTGTTGCTTTAACTTCTTGTTCTGCCATTTCTTTAATCTTTACCTCCATGTCAGCTCTAATAAATCCATTATATATGTCTGCTGTATTGTTTGTGTTAGGTGATATAATTGCACTTGTATATGAGCCTTGAGGTATTGGAGGCGATGGAGAATATGATGTTTGTGGACTAATTGTGTATTGCTTGTTGGTATCTGACAAGGCTATACAATTATCAACAATATCAAAATAGCTAGCAATTTGGGTACATGTTTCAGCTGACGTCCTTAGTTCAATTTCTGGATTTAACATATTTTCTTTTGAGAAAAATAACAAAAGCAAATTAAATCATATCAGAGAAAATATTATTTCGTCTTCTACGAATAGGTTGAGGTGGGATTACTGGTATTGGTTCCTCTTCTGATTCGTCTTCAAATTTGTTGGCTCTTGGATGTATTGTGGCTGAGTAAACTGTGGATAATATGGTTTTCTCATTTGTTTTTGTATTACATCTTTTATCATTTTCTTCTGTTCTTTCTTAGCCCTTTCGTTTTTAAACTCTTCACCCAATAGCTTTAATTGGTTTAGTATTTCTATATTTATTGTTGGGTCATATACTTGTTTTGGTTGTTCTTCAATTATTGGTTTTTTGGGTTTTGGTATTTCCTCAGGTGGGTCGGAATTCTGACCAACAACTTTTTCTTCAATCGTTTCTGTTTTAGTTAATGGTTCAGGTGGTGGTTTTGTTAATGGTTGCTCTCTTCTTTTTACTATATATTTGTTTTCTTTTTTGGTAGGAAGTACATCCCAATCAGGGTCCTCACGACCATTAAGCCAGTTCTGTATTACTTGTAATCTTTTTGATCCTGTCAAATGCTTAGACATTTAATTGATAAAAAAATCATTTTATTGAGTTTTATTGAGTTTTCTTTGTTTTTCTTGATTTCTTTCTCTTTCTTTTATTCAATTTCGCTATATGTGCTTCTGCTTCGTCCACATATTTACTTCTGTTCTGATATATTTTATAAGCAGCTGGCTTTCTCGAATAATGAATGCGTGGAAAATCTGCATACATTACATTACTACCTAACGGATTAGGTTGTCTTTCTGCTATATTCTTTTCTAATGCTGCCTTTACTTCTCCTTCTTTTATTCCACTTGCTATTGTTGTCAATCCTTTACCTATACCTATTGCTGCTGGATTACCCGTTATTGTTCCAAAAGCTTGTGTTGCTCCTCCTACGGTATTTAATATTGGTGCCTTATTTTTCCAAGCCCATTTACCAGCTTTACCAACTGCACTATCGCCAATGAATTTACTTACTTTCCCAAAACCAGATTTTACAGAATTCCATGCATTATTTATAAATTTCCCAAAAGTACTACCACCAGAATCTGGTGTAGTAGATTGAATATATTTTCCAGAATCTATAGTTCCTGAAGGCATTTAATTTACAAATAAAACTACTTTTCAAAGTAATATTTATTGGCGGTTATGTTCATAATAAATTTTGAATGAAGATCTCTATGCTGTAAATATTCTTTTACCGTCTTCTTGATATTAAGGTTGTTATTTGTTTGTTGAAGCAAGGAAGTAAAATCTTCTTCTGAGTATCCACTATAGCATATGATATCCGTGGCCAATCTTTTTGCATTTATGTGTACGAATCTGATTGTCTGAATAGCCATGATGCAGGTAATATTATAATGTCTTGTCTTGGTTAATAGTCTAAGGAATTCAGTATTGTTATGTGTCAATAAATCACTTCCTGCACAGTCATCCAATATTATTAGTGTGTTATATGGGTAAGAAGAGGTTTGGTATTTTACTAACTTATTGGCTATATATACTATTCTATCATCTATTTCTTGGAGGGAGTGCTTGTTTATAAGTCTCTGCATTTCTTCATTTGTTTCCTTCATCTTAGATAATACATGTTTAACCATTGCATAATATTTTATTTTTCTTTTGAGGTGTTTCTTTAGGTAATCCATCAATTGGGCTTCATTAAGATATACTATTGGTGTCTTTACCTCTTTACTCATTGCCTCAGCCGTTTTGTCTGCTTTTCCAGAACTTGAGCAAAATATTATTTTTTGATAGTACGGATGCTTAAATAGACGTTCAGTAATTAGTATGTGTTTCCACAACCAATAACTCTTACCTGCACCTGGTTTACCAATAAGAAAATAAATTCCATTCGTACTAAAAGGGTAGGAAGGATGGAGAGGTTTCATCAGTGCTGCCTCTATCTCTTTCTGGTTCTTCTTCATTGTCTTTTGGATTAAGGATTCCACTTCTTTCATTATTTGTTTAGACATTTAATATTCGTTAAATCCACTTTTTTATTCCATTGGGTATATTTTTCTTCTTTGACCAGTAATCTACTTCAAGATTAGATAGCTTTGTTGGAGCACCTTCTCGTAAATTTTTAGCCGGTATGATGTCTTCTGTTCCTTCGCTGTATTTAATTTTATATTTGTTCTTTGTTGTATCATAAGAAATAATCTTCTCCACAATACCTCTCTTGCCTCCCTTAAGTGTTTGTGCAATATTTTTGTTTTGTGTCTTGATTAACCTATAACCAGGGAGTTTGTCTATTGACTCATCTTTGGACTTAATTATAAATTGGTTCCCAGCCTTTGAATCAACTATATATGCTTCCTTGCTTACCTTGTTCCTGCGCTTCGAAAATGGCTCCTTGGCTTGAATAATTCTAACTCTATCATTTGGTTTAAAGTCATATGGATTGTTTTGCGACTTGGTTTTTACATATTCTTTTTCATCTTTCTCTGTCATCTCGTTTGGTATCTTATAGTCCAATGATCTGTGGGGAGAATTGTTGTATGAATCTATTAAACTATCCATTTCTTTCTCATTGATGAACCTGTTCTCGCCTACCATGTCTCTAATCGTTCTCATGAACCTATTTATGATACCTAGTACATTATGATTATTATCCTCGGTAGTAGTGTAAACAATATTTTTGGTCTTCATCAACTGTAATACATCATTGGACAAGTAAGCAGCATCCTGGTCTGATGTTATCGAATAGACATCTGGCTCGTCCTCAAAAAATTTATTTAATGCCTTGACTACTTCTTTTGCACCTTTCCCCTTCATTGGATAACAATATGCTTTTCTTGTGTTAATATTAATTAGCATCAAATAGTTGAGACCATCCTTTGTCTTATCATTGATGAATGTGTCCATTTGATATCCCCCAGAGTGTTTAGAATAGATATTCATAAACTTTGCCTTTGGTACCTTTACATCATGTACTATCTTCCTTAAATAATCTAATGCGGCTTCTTCTGTGAATCCATATCGTTTTGCGAGTGGAACAAATTTAGAGGCAGATCTCCAAGGAAAAAAAGAATGAAGCTCATTAATTGTCTTAAAATGCTTTTTGTTCATTTAAATTAGTCTTAAACATACATCAATTTCTTATTGAATGGCATGAATTGCATCTCAATATAAAATGTTTCATTATTTGGTATCTTTACTGGTATCTGATTATGACGCCCTGAATAGAATTCTATCCAAAATCGTTGATCAGTTGAGTTTAGCTTGAAGTATTTGATTGGGTTAAATATAACTTTACTATTTCCTAAGTAACCTTTTGATGATTGTTCTGCTATTGATGAATATATTTTACAGCTAACTCTATCCCAAACATCTTCGAATATTATTTCTCTCATCCATTTTCCTTCATATCTAATAGTATTCCCATTTTTGTCTTCAATCGGATTATCTAAATCCATGTATTTGTTTGGATTATTTTGAAAAGGTTCAAAACCAACATTAAATACATCTGCTAAATCATAAATACTATTAACAGAATTATCTTGTATACCATTTTCAAAAGGTCTTATACGAAAGCTGATTGATAGGTCAATATAAAAAGGATTATTTTCATCTTCATTCCACATCGAATACATTATTTCAATAAATTTCTTTTTATCATAATCATAATATCCGTCCATACCAACATCCCTTAAATTAAAAACAGGTTGTCCAACTAATTTTTTTGATTCCTCTAATTCATCAATTTTTCTTCTTAAATCCCAGCTCTCATTTATTAAATTTTGCTTCTGAAGTGTTTTTTGTGCGATTTCATCTAAGTTCGTACTATTTGCTATTTCGATATCAAGTTGTAGTGTTTCATCCATTTTCTTATTGATATCTTCTTCTAATTTCTCTTTTTGTTTATCAATAGATGAATGAAGAAATTTATTTAATGCAATTGGAGCAACATTATATTTTTCAAACTCTGTTCTTAAGAAATATTTCAAATCAATTAATATTTCCCTTAAATCTTTTTCTGTAGGAATCCAAGAAATTACATCATAAAATAATTCTGATTTCCTATCATTTGGAATAGATAAATAAAGATCATCATATGTTTGATTTGGGTTGTTTAGCTTTAAGTCATCATAATCTTTCTTATAATATTTTCTGATTCCTATTGTATAAGAAATTTTTCTTCTTCTACTATTTGTCCATATATTTCTTACGCCTATTATTGATTCCCCTCTATTTGAAGTAACCCAATCTTGAGGATAATTAAAATAAAAACGATTAGGTCTTGTTTTATCTCGTTCCCCATCTTCTAAAAAGTAAGCATATTCAATTGGAATAGGTGTTGTTTCTTCAGCCGGATTAAGTACTGGATACATTTTTATAAAAATATAAAAACAAAAGTGCAAAAACCAACCCTGAGAGGCCTTTTTCTGAATTACTTATAAAAGAGATCTACTTCAAATGAAATCCTTATTGAAAGGAGCCGTCCGTTAACTAGGGGAAGTTAATGGCCTCGATCAGGAAGATGGAAACTTAACTCAATAAGTTTTTTGTTTGCGGAATAATTGTTAACGAACAACTCACAACTTAGCCACAAATCCAAGTTTTCACAGATTTCACTCAAAGTCCACTCTTTCTCATAACTCAGAAAAAATGCGTTCCGGATATATGTCGAACCTAGGATGTTAGGTAGGGAGTTTAACCATTACGACACACGCATAGACAAAGATGGAAACTCGATTTTGAATAAATATAAAACCAAATAAATATTGAAATATATTGTAATAACTCAAATAATATATTCAGAATTTAGTTTTAAAAATAAACCATCCAAAAATATTCTTGTATGGGGTCATAGCTCAATGGAAATATTTGGTGGAAAGTTACATGGTTCGAAAAATAGAAAGTCCGACATTTTTTATAAAAATTAATTTTAATAAATTATAACCATAAACTTGTAAAAATAATAAAAAATTTTATCTATCAATTTATTAATAAAATTTTCTTTCACAAATATTATAATTTTAAAGGAAAAAATTTTATTTCTCAATTTTAATGAAAATTTTGGAAATTCAGTAATGCGCATTACTGAGCATTAATGCGCAATGTAGTGCAATGAAGTGCAATGTAGTGCAATATTGCGCAATACAAAAATTTAAATTCAAAAAGTGGAACAAAAATTTTGAAAAATTAATAAAAATCCATAACAAAATAATAAAAATTTAAATTCAAAAAGTGAAAAATAATATTAAAATATCTTGGTGTCTAGTTAACTTTTTAAGAATATTTTTATAAAATCTTTTCAAAATATTTGAGAGAAAAAATATACTTCTGGCATAAAAATATTTGAGAGAAAATATTAACTCAATCAAAACTCAATTTTTCGGGGTCGTGCCTATACAAGAAATACCGTATTTTTGGGTGTAGAATTCAAAAAACACCATTAGAAAGCTCAAAAACTACTCCATACCTTGGAAATGACATTGGTGGAATAGTGAAAGTAGAGAGTGTGTACTTACGATAGGTTTTCAGAGTGTATTTGGCAAACAAAATAATACTAACACTTTTTACTCAAATATCTTATGGTGCTCATCAAACTTTCTATATCGTGGTGCATCTTTTTCTCTTTCCCTATCATAATCATTATTGTATTTCAAAACAGCTGCACGTCTAAATTTAGCATATCTAAAACCACTAAATTTGTTTCTTTCGTCCAAAACCTCAATTATAACATATCCATTAGAATCACATGTCCTGACGTCTTTAAAGGAATCATAAACTTGTTGGGTTTCACGAGAAGTATAAATAGGATTTCTTAGAGTAAACTGTTTATATTGGGTCATAATCTTTAAATCTGATGGTATGGTCATTTGTATAGTGTTGTATAAAAAATTAATAGAAATATTGAAAAACGACAATGTACTTGAACTTGAGGGACGGGGGTGGGAAATTAGCTAATGTAGATAGGGTATACTTACGATAGGTTTTTCAGTAGGTATTTGGCCGGAAGCTGAGGCCCAAGCGAGGGTGTACCTGAGCTTGGTGGCGAAGCGTGTAGGCGGTGGCGAAGTATGAGACACCGCCTATACTTAACTACTAGATATCTAATTTGATTTCGATAAAGAGTTTCAATAAAAAGCTACAAAAGTATGCAAACAATGCACAATCGTATTTCGATAAAGAGTTTCAATAAAAAGCTACAAAAGTATGCTTTTTCGACCGCGATTAGTCTTTTTAGGAATGGATTCTTTTGCTGTTGTTGTTTCAACCATTGATTTCAAATTATCGCTTGATTTTGATTTAGACAATTTTTTAATAATTGGTGTTGGTTTAAATTCAGTAAGATTTAGCGTATTTTCACTCATTTATTAATTGATAAAAAAATTAAATTAAAATAGTTTTAACAATATTTTTTAAAACATATTTTTTTTAAAACATATCATCCCTTAAATCGCTGTTATCAAATTCAACTTTGAATTGGTCTCTTATATGGTCTATATTATGTTGGTTTTCGCATTCTACAACGTGCGATGGATAGTATTGTGTGTCTAAATATGTTTTCTGCTCAAATTCAATTACGAGTAGATACATTTTATTTAATGATGTTTTACTGTTTAGTTCAAATTTATTATTAAATGTAATGATTATAGAATCACCGAATAAACTATTAATTTTATTGTAATTGAGATAAATATTACTACGTTTATTAGATGCTTCTAATGTTATAAATAAAGGTTTTGAGCATATTTTATTAAATTTGTTTTTAAATGCTGCATCACCTTCAAAATAACAAACTGCTCTAATAAATTTATTATCGGGGTATTTGTCTTTAATGAAGTTAATAAATCTGGTTGTGGAATAGAAGTTATTAGTTTCAGTAGAGTTTTCAGCTGTCATTTATGAGGCGATAAAAAAATAAAAAATTTAAAAAGAGTTTAATTTAATAACTTGATAAAAATGTTAGTGGAATATATTTATTTAATTCGTGAAAGAGAATTTGCATATTCTAATCAGCCTGTATATAAACTAGGTCGAACAAATAAAATAGCTACTAGAATGAATTCTTATCCAAAAGATAGCGAAGTATATTTAGTTGAAGCAGTAAATGGATACTGATTTAATATCTCATAATCATTGTCTTCGGTTAATGGTACAAAATCAATTATTTGTTCAGCTTCCATTTTATTAGAGATAAAAATAAATACATGAGTAATAAGCCTAAAACAAATTAACAATTAACAGTATATTTTAGGCAAAGGTGATAAACATTAACAAGTTCGTTAAACTCTTTATTATAAACTTGCTTAAAATCTATTACTATTTCGCCATTGTCATTAATTATTTTAATGGCTTCAATTTTTCTAATTGGATTAGCTTTAGATGCACAGCATTTAACATCTTCGTCTAAATATATTTCAACAGATTCAACTTTGATAGCTGCTTTAATTATATTTTGCAAAGAGCTTACAGGCACAATAATACTATTTTTAAAAATTAAATTACTCAATAACGCTTTGTCTTGGTCTAATAATATTTGCGCATATGCTTCCAATATAACAGTTCTCACATCTTTATCTGTAGCCTCTAATTGTTTATCATCTAGTTCAATATCGCGAGTTATAACAATATCTTCTTTACCATCATCTCGTTTATTAATTATAATGTTGTTATTAATGTTTGATGTTGATTGTGATGCTGCTGATGGTTCTAATGAAACGTTAGCATTAACACCTGTGTTTAAACTTCTTTTCTTGATCATAATTTGAATAAAAATAAAAAGTTTTAATAAACTATGTTCTTTTGATTAATTGTATGCGTTGGTCCATAAACAACATTGCCTTTATTTTTCTCATCAGCGAGACCTTGAATAGTTGCCAAGTCTTCAGGTTTGTTTAGAAATGGTGGTAGAATAGGTGGTGCATTAGAAGATGCATTGTTTAAATATGTTTTTCCATCAGTTAAGCTTACAGGTGGTTCGTTATAAGTTCTTGTTATATGTTGATTAGTTGGAGGTGGTTTAATAGGGTAATGTGTCATTTGCTTCGTTGGTGGCCGATTAATGTAAGAATTGAACGTAACGGCATAAGTATTATCATTTGCAAATATACCATAATGATTATAATTAATTTGTTTTTCTGTTTTTGTGGCCTCGTTGTACATTTGACCAGTTGAACCAACAATATTACTATTAGGATTCTTATACTTATTCATTTAAACAAAAATAAAATGTTTAATCTAATCCATATTGGTATTTAAAATTATGAATATATATCGCTACTTTTTTATGATTGTTATCACGTGCCATAACAAATTTTCTTCCACTTTTAGTTTTATTTATGTACATAATTCTGTACAATTCATTAGTTATTTTTAAATAAAATATATCTTTATCAGCTTCTTCATCTCTATAATAATAATACTCACTTTCATTAAATACTTTTCTCCCATTTTTTGTATAATAATGATTTATAACTATTGCTTCATCTGGTATATTATCAATAAACTCATATTCAACTCCATTTCTAGACGATGTATTTTTAATATTTTCACTACTTGAAACCCATCGTAAATTTTCTAAGTGGTAGTCTGTTTTATTATGGTTAATATGGTCTATTTGTGTTTTATGTTCTGGGTCATCATTTGGTATAAATTGTTTTGCTATTAATTGGTGTTTATTAATCTTTTTGCAATATAAATTTACGCTTGGATATCCATTGTTTTTATTAATAGTTTCTTTTACAATATAATGGTCATTCTTTTTTCTAATTGTAAATGGATACTGATTTAATATTTCATAATCTGAGAAATCAGTTAATGATATAAATTCAATTGTTTGTTCTGTACTCATTTTATTATTGATAAAAAAATATATTAATTAAATAATTACGTTATATTTATTCTGGAGTAGTCAGATCAAAATTGCCTATACGTACTAATGGCGGCATACCGTTCGGTTGAACTAATATACTAATAGAGCCATCATACAATAAGCATAATAAAGGTGGCGTATCAACTTCATTAGCAAATGTATCGTTTCCAGTTTTCTGCGACACATTGATTTCAAAGTTAATTGGACTCAAACTTGTTAAGCCTTGTTGATATGTGTTATCTGTTTCTGTTGGCAAACCAATAAAGAAACTTGTTCTATCATCTGTATATTTGCCTAATGTTGCTTTAAAATTATATTTATTTGTTAAAGATGCTACAACTTCTTTATTAAAGCCTGATTGCTCACCGTTCATATTCATCGCATTTTGACAATATTCTAAAAATTCTGGATACTGTTCATTTGTTCCAAATGGTCGTGCTGGTATATTTCCATATCCACCTGCGCTAATATAAAATGAATCAAACAATGGATTTTTAAATACAGTTTTATGTCTATTATGTAATGGAAACAAACAGAATAAACTATCAACAAATCTAGGTGTAATTGTACATGTTGTTTTATCGTTAATATTCTTTAATGCGTTTGTTGTAGTATAAACTGATAAGGTTTGCGTTGGAAATGTTAAAGGACTTGATGGGTTGCTGTATCGTTGAACTAAAGAACTATAAACATTATCACTAATTCCAAAGCATGGTATAATAGATAAGCAATCTGTAATAGTGTATTCAACAACATTACTTGTTCTCGTACCAGCGTTTAATGTATATGTTTGATTCGGTGATGTTCCCGCAGCAGTAGATTTAACCCAACATGATATAGAATCACCAATTGGTTTAAATTCAGTTGTAATGTCCTCAAATGTGAATTTAGAAAACACCCCTGGATTATTCTTTAAATCTAAACTTGGACCTACTGGGCAATAAACTAAACCAGCGCATGAGAAATATAAGCGCAATTCTATTTTGCCTGCAAATGCTGGTAAATATTTAATGTTAGATAATGGTAAAAATCTCCTTAAATCTATTTTTAGGTGTATTGTATCTTCTGCAACTGTTTTATTATCCCAATTAACAATAAATCCACATCTGCATCCTTCTTTATCATTCCATACGTCTTTATGTCTCGCTCGAGAATATATATCTGCTCTTTTTGTTGTTTCGTTTGCACAACATGCCGTCAAAAACGATTCTTCACAACCAAAATTCTGTGTATATATTGTTATACCATTTGCAACAATTTCATATTTCTCGACGGCGTCTCTAGCATCTTTAAATCCATACCATATTCTATTAAATCTATGACCATCTACATTAGCAGATGTTGATAAATTTTCATTTATATTTACTTTTATTTTCATACTGGCTTTTATAAAACCATTATATATATCTGCTGTATTATGACTGTTTGGCGAAATAATAACTGATGTATATGAGCCTTGTTGAATAGGTGGTGATGGTGAATAAGATGTTTGCGGATTAATAGAATATTGTTTGTTTGTATCACTCATAGAAACGCAATTATCAACCACATCAAAATATGAAGCAATTTGAGTACATGCTTCGGCTGAAGTTTGCATAATCAATTCATTGTTCAACATTTAATATAAAGTAAAAAATGTAAAAAATATTCATTTATTTCTTTCTTCTATTTTTGTTTTCAATATATTGTGTTTTTTGATTTTTTATATAAGCTATTTTTCTGTTCAGTGCGCTTATTGCATTATGCAATTCTGCAGTTTGTTTTTGGTCATTTTTATTTAAAATTAATTGTTTATTTAAGTCATCAATCATTTTTTCATTAGCTAATATGGATCGATCAAATTGTTCTTCTCTTTTCAGTTGTGAATTGTCTCTAAATAGAAGCTTATTTTCGCGTCGTTGTTGCATAATTCGCTCGTGGTTAGTTTTCTTTTGTTCTGGAGTTAATTTTGGCTTACGTTTAGGTGATGTTTTGGATTTGGGTTTATCTAATTTATTTATTTCATTTTCTATTTCATGTTTTCTATTTTGTAATTGATTTAATTTATTTTTCATAGTATCAATTTCACTATCTGTTTTATTTAATATATGCTGATGTTTTTGCTTATATTTTTCAATAAGTTTTTCGGTTTTATTAATATCAATAGCTCTATTTTTAATATCTTGTTTAATCGTTTCTTTTTCATCTTCAGTAAAATCGCCATTGATTAAATCATCTTCATCGCCACGTTGGTCTGCTATTAGATTCTTCAAATTAGTTTCTAGTTTGCCATATTTTATATGTTTTTTGCTTATATTATCTAATTCAGTTTTAAGTGTTAATATTTCTTTATTTATCTGCTCTAATTCTGGTTGATTATATTTCTTTCCCTTCAATTCAAAAATTTTATCATTTAGTTCATTTATTTCTGTTGTAAATTTATTAATATAATAATTACATTCTTCAATGCTAACTTTAGCGTCTTTATTCTTTTTGGCCTCTTGTAAATCTTCTTCATAATCTTTTTTGTTTTGAATTGCTAATTTTAATTGAGCGTTATATTTAGCAATTTCATCGTTTATTTTCTTTTTATCGCCTCGTTTCAAGTTAGGATTGGTTTTAGTTTTGGTTGGTTTTGATGTTGTTTTTGTTGTAGCTTCTTTATCTATAGTGGTAGATGGCTCTCGTTGAATTAAACGTCTGCTTTCAAGTAATGATGGTATAGGAGTCTCTATTTTAATTTGCTCGGTTGGGTTTTGTTTATAATAAACTAAGTAATCTTTAATTCTAACGCCTCGTTTAAATATATTCTTTTTGATTAAATGAGCTCTAAGCATTTCTTTCAATTTAGGCAATAAAACTTTATTCAAACCACTAAAGCCAGGCAAGGCTAAAATATCTCTTTTAGTTAATTTAGAAATAAGTTTATTTGAATCCATTTTATAGAATTAAAAATATTTTACATTATATCAGCGAATATATTATTTCGTCTTCTGGTTAATGTTGGTTGTGGTTGTTCTATCATTTCTTCATCTTGGTTTGGTTGTTGCGTATAATCTGGCTCAGTATAATTATATTGCATTCTTGGCTTGGCAATTTGTTTTTGAACGACTTCTTTAATCATCCGTTTCTGTTCTTTTTTCTCACGTTTAATTTTAAATTCTTCGCCTAATAATTTCAATTGATTAAGTATCTCTATATTAATAGTGGGGTCGTACGATTGGTCATTTATGTTTGTTTGCTGTCTCGCTTTTGGTCGTGTAATTTGTTTTGGTTTAGGTGTTGTTTTAGGCTCTTCATAATGATCATCTTGTTCGGGTTCTATTGGTTCTTGTTCTGTTTTATCATTTGGCTCTTCATTAACTTCTTTAGTTGTTTGTTTAATCGTTTCATTTCGTGGCTTGACGATATATTTGCCTTCTTTACGTGTTGGGAAAACATCGTACTCAGGGTCATCTACTCCATTAAGCCAACGCTGAATAATTTGCAAACGCCTACTTCCAGTTAAATATTTCTTGCTCATTTAAAAGCCAATAAAAATAAGAAAAGTGAGTTTTATCGAGTTTTATTTTTGAGTTTTAATATATTAATCATCATCCTTAGCATATCTAGCTCGTGAATTTGGCTTGGACTTAGTCCTAGGGGCTTCTTGTGCCCATTCAGTAGAATTTAATTGCTTATTGATTTTGGTCTTAACACTATAATTTTCATTTCGTCCTTGAGCAGCATTATTAACTTTTTCTAAAGCAGTTCTTACGTTGCCTTTTGGAATATATTTTATAGCAGTATCAGCGAAATTAGATATCTTTTCTCTTGTCTTATCACTTAATAGTTTTCGACCGATACCTTGAGCAACCTTACCAATTATACCAGCATGCTTATTAACTCCATCGATAGCAGTATTAACAACTTTGCCAGCTAATCCACCAGTAGCACTATTAGCAAAATTCATTAAATGCTTGCTTGCTAACCCTATTCCTGTTTTGATTAATTTCTTAAAAAACCCGCACATTTAAAAATAATTAAAAAGTTTAATCGAAATAATATTTATTTGCGGTGATATTCATAATAAATTTATCGTGTGGCTCTCTGTGTTGTAAATATTGTTTAACTGTTTCTTTTGTATCTAAATTATTATTTGTTTGCTGAAGTAATGATGTGAAATCTTCTTCGCTATAACCACTATAGCAAATGATATCTGTAGCCATACGTTTAGCGTTGATATGAACAAATCTTATTGTTTGAAAAGCCATTATACACGTGATATTATAGTGTCTTGTTTTTGTTAGCAAACGTATAAATTCACTATTGCCATTCTTCAATAAATCGCTACCTGCGCAGTCATCTAGAATTATTAATGTGTTATATGGGTATGTTGATGTATTATATTTAGCAAGTTTATTAGCAATATACACAATTCTATCATCTATGTCCTCTAATGAATGCTTATTAATTAACCGTTCCATCTCTTCATTTGCTTCTTTCATTTTTGATAGAACATGTTTAACTAATGCATAATATTTAACTTTGCGTTTGAGATGTTTTTTTAGAAAATCCATTAGTTCTTTTTCATTAACATAATTGATTGGTGTCTTAATACTTTTATGTAAGACTTCAGCAGTTTTATCAGCTTTACCACTAGTTGAGCAGAATATGATTTTGCTATAATAAGGTTTCTTAAATAATTTTTCTGTTATCATTATATGCGACCATATCCAATAACTCTTTCCAGCGCCTGGTCTGCCTATTAAGAAAATAATGCCATTTGTGCTAAATGGGTAATCTGGTGATAATGGTTTAATTAAAGCCATTTCGATATCGCGTTGATTCTTTTTAATAGCTTTATTTATTTCATTCTTAACTTGGTTAATAATTTGTTTTGTCATATTTTTATTATTGTTAAATGAATTATATAGAATTTGTTAAAGAGTGTTTTAAATATCAATTGATAGGGTTCGTTGTAGAGTTGGTCTATGAGACAACAAAAATAATTTATAATGAATTCGTTATGCGTTAGCTCTAAGCCACTTTGTGGATTAAGCCCGCTTCTTAATAGCATCTGGAATAGTATTTTGCGACGACCAATACTCAAGCTCCATTTGTGAAAGTTTAATTGGGTTCCCCTCACGTAGATTTTTTGCTGGGATTGTGTCTTTTACACCTCCTTCATATTGAACCCTATATTTATTTTTCTTGGGGTCATAGCTAATAATTTTATCAACGATGCCTCGTTTGCCTTTCTTTAGAGAATCAGCGAGTGGAATGTTATTTGCTGATTTAATTAATCTGTAGCCTGGTAATTTATCAACTGAATCATCTTTAGCTTTGACTATAAATTGGTTCCCGGATTTTGAATCAACGATATAAGATTCTTTGCTTACTTTATTACGTTTCTTTGAAAATGGTTCATTAGCTAAAACAATTCTTACTCTTTCATTTGGTTCAAAATTATATGGATTTATTTTTGTTTTCGTTTGGATATAATTTAATTCATCTTCTTTTGTTATATCTTTTGGCGCTTTATTGTTTAAAGACCGATGCGGAGAATTATTATATGCATCTATTAAATCATTCATTTCATTTTCATCAATATATCTATTTTCACCGATAGCGTCTCTTATTGTTCTCATGAATCTATTAATGATGCCGAGCACGTTATGATTATTATCTTCAGTTGTTTTATAGATTATATTCTTTGACTTCATAAAACCTAATACCTCGTTTGATAAGTATGCTGCATCTTGGTCGCTTGTTATTGAATACACATCATTTACATCGTTAAAGAATTTGGTTAATGCTTCTACTATTGATTTTGAACCTTTGCCTATTAATGGGTATGCGTAAGCTTTTCGTGTGTTAATATTAATTAGCATTAAATAATTACGTCCTCCTTTATGTTTATCATTGATGAATGTGTCCATTTGATAACCTCCGTGATGTTTTGACACAATAGGCATAAATTCGGCTTTTGGAACCTTAGCGTCATGAATAACATTATTTTTAAGAAACTGTTTAGCATCTTGTTCATTAAATCCATAGCGTTTAGCCAATGGTACAAATTTATTTTGACTACGCCACGGATATTTTTTAAATAATTCATCTAATGTTTTAAAACTCATTTAATTTTTCATAAAAATATTTCTGTGAGTACTTTATACGTATAATAGTTTATTGTAAGACATGAATTGCATTTCTATACAAAATGATTCATTTTTGGGAATAACAATAGGTATCTTGTTATGACGACCACTATAGAACTCGACCCAAAATTGTTGATCAGTAGAATTCAGTAGTAGTATACGTTAGGCTGTGCGCCCTTAACGGTCGCCCAGACCTAACTGCGCCGATGATTTCACTAGGGATAGGTTTAAGCAAAAAAAAATAAATAGAATTAGCTAACATTTATGGTTTTGAATAAACTTCAAGATATGTTTGACGATGATATAATGATGAACCAAATGAATCCTGTAGTTCATCTGGAACTTTACAATAACCATTTGAATCTTGAGTTAAGGGTTCTGTATTTCCATTTAATTCATCAATATAATAAAAACATTCCTCAGTCTCTACATCATATTTGAATCTGACATAGTGTTTGACATCATTATTATCAGTAAATACTCCAACATATTCTGTATCATCATTATACGTAACAAAACATATATCGAAATAAAGGACACCCCCTCCTCTCTCAATAATATCTATAAAATCATTTTCACCAACTTCATGATATGTAAACCCTTGATAGAAATCAGGCAAAGTTGGCCCATGTGGTTCAAGCGCATAAATTCTGGCTTCAAAAGCGGCTATCGTAGCCTTTAATGTGGTATTTTCAGCCTCTAATGTCTCAATTCTGCCTTTGAGCACATCTAAAGCCTCATTTGTTTCATCAACAGTAGGATAAGTATTCATTATTTTTGCTATGTTTTCATCGTTTGTATGTGAGTTTTCTTCTATTTGATCAATCTTTTTATTAAGCGCATCAATGTCACTCATATATGCTATATCATTTACAGTATATTTCATACTTCTTATCGCTGTGTTCTCTTTGATGCTGATTGCACTAATTCTATGTTTCTTTGGGTTATCAATAATTATAGTTTTGTCTTGGAGAGATGCAGTTGGAAAGTTCTCTGTGCCCTCATAGTTCGATATCTCTCCATTTGATATATGAATTATTGGATAATTCTCTTCATAGTCTATATCATTATATTCGCTTACTTTCATGATCATAATCCTGACTTTGATAATTCCTTCACTTATTGTATCCTCAGCTTCTAAATGTATTTTGCCATCAATTAATTTGCCATTAATGTCAATTGTATCGTCTCTTTTCAAATCACTTTTTGAAATAAAATCATTATATTCAAATTCATTGGCTATTTCATCGATCTTTAAGGCCAATAATTTTAAAATAGGTTTCAATGTTTCTCTGAATTGATTACATAATTCATAAGCGGCTTCAACTGATAACGAATATTCTTCTGGATTTTCATCTTCGTTATCAAAAGTTATATCGTCTAATTGTTTATATTCTGAATTACACCAATTAATAACAGGTGAAATATCGGTGGTTATGCTTCTAACAGCAATATTTCCGAACATAATTCGTAATCTGGTCCAATCAGGAGCACCCAAAACTCTGGACCTACTAAACATACCTCTGAAAAAGCTAGAAAAAGCTGCTTTTAAAATTCTGATACCATGTGGAAAAAGTTGCATGCCGATAGATGCTGCACTCCCTACTGTACCTGCAATACCAAAAGCTAGGGCTGTATATGAAACAATTCTTAAATTCTTAACGTCATGTTCTAAATGTTGAGTTATGTCTTTGACTTGAACCATTTCTGAATCAAGTACGTTAACTCTATGATTCATTTCATTCAAATCGTACGATACGACATCCAAATTATTTGTCACTAAATTTAAATCACTTCTCATCGTCGTGATGTTATCGGCGGTTATGATTTTAGAACTTGTGATATTATAATCTGTATAAAGTGTGGTTGCTGCATTTGGATTTGGTGTTATTTCATAAAATTGTTGCTGAATAATATATTTGAAAGGATTCATAATTCCATCCCAATTGACCTCATCTACTGGATCCACCAAATCCTTTTTCAGATATAATTCAATATTTCTATGACTTGCATCAATTTTTGAATCTTCATAACGATAAGAGATTTTTTCAATTGTATCGAGAACACCGATAGTATCGCAATAAGCTGTATCGTTCCTTTCAACATGGTGAACTCCCTCAAGGCGAAATGACATTCGATTTGCTATATCTGAATTTGGTGAATAGATATCCAAGAAAATTTCCTCAATGTTTTTCACCTCAAAAGTTCGTTTCGAATAATTATATATTAATATTTCAATTGCATAAAGATCATAGCCTTCAACCGAATGACTGAAATTTGTGTTTCCCCAATCAACACCTATTTCATTTCCATCTTTCAAAGTACCATCATTAAATTTCACTTTCAATTCAATTTTGCCATCTTTTTCCCATCCTTCTCCTCTAACAGGTCTTCTGATAAATGCTTGCATTAAATTCTTTTCATTAACATTTGTATACCATATATTATCAGTAAAGAATTTTTTATTCCAGTCATCATTCTTCATCATAACACATGCACCAATAGCATCATAAGCATCTTTTTTTGCTCTTGTATTGCATTTATTTATTATTTTTCCATTTGATTTGCCTTGGATATTTTTGCCATCCCATTTAGTTCCATCCCATATTAAGTCCCATTTATTTCCAAAACAATATTCTTTGAATTTAAATTGTAAATGCGGTGGTATTGTATAATCTGAGGGTACTTCAAAAATCATTTTATAATAATCATTATCATCTGAAATAATTGAAGGCTTATAGAAATAATGAACGTCACTTTTGTGTAATTTGAGAGCATTATCTGCTTCAATTATTTTGCACTTAAAAACTGGTTTATTCGATTCAATTAAATCCTGACTTGTTTGATTCATTATACTCAAATCACCGTTCATCCATAACGTATATGGCACAATATTGAGACGCTCATCAAAAGCTATGAAAAATTGAGAGCTATCTTCAGAACATTTATTTGTATATCCTTTCGATTCTTCATCATAAGCTATTATCGGACATTGAATATGATTATCATGAACGCTTATGAAAAATTCTTTGATATATCGTCCTTCTGTGTCATAAACAACATCTTTTCTGAGAATTATTTTGAATATATTCCCATTGAAAGCTTTCAATTTTTGTTCAATATCATCATCGTTTATTTTAATTTTCAATATATTATAATTTACATTATTGATTGTTTTTGTATCCCCTTCAACGTTTTCATTTTTCACATTGAATTCTGGAACTCCAAATTTTATATTAAAAAGTGAATCTGTCTTATCTGATGACGTAGCTAATTTTTCAATATCAACACCGTTTATTAATCCATTTACATTCAAATTTGCTAATATATTGAAATTGCCTAAAACCGGTTTTTTCTCATCAATTGTTCGGCCATCTTCTTTCAAAATATTGATATCATAGCTTTCTAATAATTCATTTACTGAATTCACTCCTGAAATATTTGCTGGCAAATTATTATTAATATTAATATCTGCTATTTCATCTGATAATAATTTAATATCATCAACGGGGTCTACATGATGGCGCCAAACCCATTCACCTCCATATTGAACAATTTGGCCTTTTCCTAAAAATCGGCCTGAATTCAATAATTCAACCATAACTGAAACACTCTCTGAATAGCTATTTCTCCAATTTCTGTCAAAACCTCTATTTCTATATGATAACATCACCCACTCTTCTAAATAATCATCCCATACATAGTTATCAGGAGGAACAAATTCATGATTGGTTCTCCATCCAGCTTCAAAATTCTGTCCATGTTCTTGCCATTCTTGATCAAAAACATTCCAAACATAATTATCACCAAAATGTTGTCTTTGATCTCTTTGCCATTCTAATCTTTCACTTTGATCTTGATTTATATATGAGTTATAATTTGCATGAAATATCCATTGATCATATCTATCACTCCAACGAAAAACACCATCATTTATTTGAGATGGCAACAGAAAGGTTGCTAATGCTGAACTAGGATTCGTTCTCCAGTCTGTATTTGATTCTTGAATACCATTTTCTGCACCGACAGCAACCCATTCACCATGAAAAGTGTCAATGATAAAATTGCGTGGCATATTTTGTGCATTAAGATTTGTTCGCCAACCAGATTGAAAATTAGAATTATTATGAAGAACCCAATGATCAGTTAATATGTCAAAAACATAATTTTCATCTCTTCGAAAAGAACGATCATGTGATGTGTCAATTACATTCACTTTTTCTTTCTTTTTTCGTCGTCTTTTTATCGTTGTGTTCACTTGAGTTGCTGCTTCTTGATATATTTCTGGTTGAAACATCGCATCAACAAAAGAGCCGACACTATTATCAATTATTAAATGATTTTGCTTTTGAATTAATTGTTGAATGTCAAGATGTTGTTGTTGAGAAATTTGGCCAAAAAATCTTTGATTATTATTATTATTATTATTATCATTACAATTGCATTCTCTTATATTTGAGACTCTTTCTTCTAAAACATTATGTTGCTGAATAATATTTCGAATATTTCTATTTGTTGTATCGATCCATCCCTGAAAACTAGGGTCTCTCATATCGTCATCATTATTATCATCATCATTATTATCATTTCCATTTCCATTTCCATCAATGATAATACCATCATTAATATCCAACAATTGACCACCTTCAAAATTGCTCGTGCTTAATGCTAAACGTCCATTTTCAATTTTTTTGGCACGAATCTTTTTGAATGCACTTGTGATTACCATTCCCGTAATTCCTGAACCAAGAAGAACCAAAATAACAGTAAGGATACTTTTCATAAGCTCTGTTTGGTTTTCATAATATTTTTTCAAAAATTCATAAGCACTATTCACTTCAATAACGATATCACCCGTCGTTTCTATTGGATGATTGACAAATTGATAAACTGCATGAATAATTTTTTTTGTGGATTTATCCCATATTAATTGAACTGTACCGTTAAATATTTCAATAAATTTTTCTTTGGAAAAGTTGTTATATAAAAATGTTTGTATTGGAGCTGTATATTTACTATTTTGAATTATTTCTTTGAGCCAATCCATGAACTTGCCTATATCAACTGGATTTTCAATATCAACGATATCCTCTCCATCAAACATAAAACGATATTCTCTATTTTCTATTTCTCCATCTAATTTATGAAATGGTATCTGAATTTTATCAAGAACCTCCATCATTTTCTGTTTATTTATATTTTTGCCTATCCATTCTTTCCAGTCTTCAAAACTGCTTGTATTTGAAAAGTATTGTTTCAAAAAGTCGACAAAATTTTCGACAAAAAATATGCTTCATCACCAGAAATCATCATCAAAATGTGCTATATATGTCTTCTGATATGTTTCTCCATCTTTACCAAACACAGTCTGTTTAAAATTATTATATATATTTTTCAAAGCAGTTTTATTAAAATTCTCCATGATATGACGGAAAAAATTCTGATTCTGTTTATCGGCCTTCTTCAATTTTTCAAAAACATTGGCTATATTATCATATTCGATTTCACCTTTATCGTTCACTGTTTTTGTTTTTAAAGTTTTTGTCTCTATTTCATCATTAGCTTCATTATATACTGTCACTTCTTGATTATTTAAGCCTTCCATAATATCTTCATGCATTTGAGATATTGTTTCTGTGTTTGTATTGATTGCATTGACCATTTGGTCAAAATTTGTGATAGGTTCGTCTTTGGTTTTCATTCTATTTTTGGTCAAAAATGATCCATACCATGGTTCTGATTCTTTTTCGGTTTCTTCATACGTTATCACTTTTGCTTTTCCATCTGGTTTAATATTTGATGAACTGTCAAAACCGAAATCTTTCAAATTATTGAATGTTTTCATCCAATTATATAAATTTTCAAGAGTGATATTCAATGATTCAATAATCTCATTAATTGTGGTTACTTTTTCTTTTTCATAATAGCATCGTTTATCCTCCCAATAATCCAAAAGTTGAGCACCATCCTCTTTTTTAAGGGGGAGCATTTTCAATAGTTTATTATCTGGGCTGATAACCGTCATAGCCCTTGAATGTTTAATAAACTGATTGAGTACTCTTATTAATTGATTATATGTCTTTATTGAATTGTTTTCTGTTGAGATATAATGTTTATTCTTTAGATCAAAATCTAATCCTTTCAATGTTAAGTCTGAAATTTCACGGTTTACATCAAAAGTTGCGTCTATTTTCAATTGATTTAGAGAGTTTTGAATAGCATCTGAATTATCATTCAAACATTTATAAAGCTGTTCTAAGGTGAAAGCATTGGTCAATTTGCCATTCACCTTGATTTGTCCTGTTGGATAAATATTGACCTTATATAAGTTTTTTATATCTCCTGGTTTTATACCTGCACCTGCAGTTATATAAGCATCTATCTCTGTTTTATTATAAATGTTATTGAAGAAAACTGAAGAACCATCTTCATCTTCTATTTGAACAATTTTATTTCCATTCTCATCTTCTCCGACTTTGATTTCTATTCCATTTGATTTTAATGTCTCAGCCTCACTTGATTGAATTGAGTATAAACCAATCGACATATTTAATAATAAATAAATGTTAATTTCTATGCAAAGCCGTGATTCACAAAAATATCATACTGTGTCTTTGACGATGAATATACCTTGGAAATGCAGTTATGTAAAATATTATGTGTCTTCGATAAACACTAATTCAAACATATTATTAAGTACAAAAGATGATTATATGAAATATCAAGTTGGCAAAACCGTTCATACTATTGAATTTTCTGAGTCCTATCATTATTCTATCAAACAACTTGAACAAATTTTTAGTCAGAAAAGTGAATTGGCATGGGAATATGATAAAAATAAACGCACATTTAAGATAACAGCAAGTTTGAAAACAACAATTACATCAATATCTCACAGAGCAGCATTATTGACTGGATTATATAACACTCCGTTGCCTTTGACAATTGATCCTAAAGAACCCTTTATTGTGCCAGATTTGCCGATCATAACTCATACAAAACTTTATTTAGTCTCTTTACAAGGTAATCCGATGTATTCAGCTATTGGAGATCAAGAGTATACTCCTTCAGTTATAGGAAATATAAACACAATGGCTATAGACGGCAAGCCACTGATTTATGACTTTGAGAAAGAAGGAAAACCAATAAAAATAAAAACAAACACAGATAGTTTAAAATATTTAGAATTAAGTTTAGTCGATTTCCAATTTCAGCCTATCGCTTTAAAAAGTCCTTTGTTTGTTTCAATTAAAGTAAAGCCAGCTAAAGATGCAGACGTTAAGGATGTGTTAACTAAATGAATTTAAGGGTCCTGCTAAACTTTTTGAGATTAGTCTGCTGAAAAGTTTGAGTTTTTCTGAATGCATTTGTGCCATCTAATAAATTGAACTCCATTTTGGCCCCAGCATACAATTTTTCATAGAGTTCTTCAATTGTGATGCCCATTCGTTTACATTTATTAATGATCACTTGATGAGGAATGCCCTTGAGTCTTATATGATATCCTTCTTTTCCTTCTTCATCGACTAAGATATCTAAATAACTTTTCTTGCCTAATGCGATCAGTTTTCGTGAATGTATTTGGCCTACTGCACCCTCAAAACCGTCAAAATCATTATGAAATTGACACATGTTTTCACCTATTAATTCAGCATTATATTTCTCCTTAAAGATCTCTGCCACTTTTTTCACATCATCTTCATATAGGTGCATGCTATCGGTATCTTGATAGAATATTTCAATCCCATTTTGTTCTGCACTAGCCATAACACGATTCATCAAATGTTTTGACCATGAAAGAACGCTAGCACCAAATTGTGGGAGATTGAAATGATCATTGATCGGCTTCAACTTTTTCACATAGCATCTATCAATTGTCGGTTCATCATAGATTTCTGTGATAAAGTTATAATTGCGCCAAATGTATTTCATTAGCTCATCTCTGGGTACACTTTTTGTTTCGGTTTTCATCGCTTTCAATATTGATTTGCCATAGATTGAATTCAATAGCAATTTGATCGTTGACTGCAGTGGATTCTTCTCTTTCTTATATTTGAGTCTTAAATTAAATAATCCAAGAATGAACTCATTAATCTTCTTATTAAATCCTTCATCAAAATAGTAACCACGAATGATTTCGTATTTGATATCATAGAACTCTATTAAATCCATTAGTGCAATCTTGTCAATATAAAAATTGTTAACAGGGTTATTGTCAAATATTTTTGAGCCCTTATCATTTCGTCTAAAGACTTGCCCGAATTTATATGGCTTATCGGATTTGCACTTGATTTCATTAATATTGATTTCAATAAAAAAAGTGTCAAATTTCATCAATTGATCATGGTCTATATTTTGAGGCAAAATTTTCGGTTTTCCTTTAGCAACACCATCCATTACATACATAGCTGAAGGATAAAGGCTAACTGCATCAAAATCTTGTATTCTTCCTTCTATATATTGCTTTTGATTTGATGCTGTCATTGTTCTTCCTCCGCTTACACATCTTTGAATAAAGTTTTGCGGTTTGCCACTTAATTGATAACAACCGTCAAAGCATCCATATTTATTGGCGAAATGATAACCGATAGATGAGATTGAAATAAAGTTATTAACGCCTAACATTTCTGTACCTGTTTGTTTGAATACTTCTTTCAAATCTTTATCAAATTTTTCAAGCCCTTTCATAAGAACGATACAATCCTTAAAACAATAGAACTTGGCATATTTCATAATATTAATTGAATCATTTTTTTCATTGTATGCTTCACTTATTTTGGCATTTTCTAGGATTTGTTTGCTTTCATCTTTGCCATCGTTCTCTTTTCTATACTGCTCATAGAATTCATTGATTGGCAGAACAGCTTTTTGAATGTTTTCTTCAGTGTATATTTTGTATGCCATAACCTCTTTATGCACATCTAAATTAAACATAGATGCAAAATTCCTGAGAGCCGATGGAATAATTGAATAGGAATTGCGAAACGTAAGCTTTTTCACTAATTTACCATTTGAAGCATACTTGAGCATAATGACTTGCAAAACTGTGCCTGTTCTTTCAGTTATTTGTGTTTTCCATCCAGGAGTATTGATGAAAAAGCAACCATCGTACTTTAAATTGTGAAAATAAGTTAGTGAATTATTGTATAGATAATTGAGAAGCTGACGATCAATGTTTTCACCTTCAAAGCTTATTTTGTGAATATTTTGGCCTTCACGATACACTGTGCAATTCAAATAAGGACGATGAGGAGATACAGTAGTGTCTGTTTCAAAATCTGAATAATATACTCTAGACCAATCTTTCTCTTTCTTCTTATCTGTTTTCGAGTCTATTATTTTTGTGCATAATTCTTCATTATAATCAAGATCAATGTAATCATTCAATCCATCGTATTCGGTTGTATTCAATATGGATAATTCGCAGCTTCTTATCTCTCTGAACATATTGAGCTCAAACATTTTTCTGAATATCATCATTGGAAGAGTGCCATTTTCTGAATAAAAAATCTTTTCGCCTTTGATGCCTTTGATCATGAAGCGGTTTTTATCATCTTTGAACTTTTCGTCTATTTCTTTTGCATGTTCAAGATAATAGATGGTGCATTTGATTGGCCTATATATCATGTAGTGATCTTTATAAAGAAGCAACTCTACTGTTCGATCATAACCTTTCTTTCTTGTGTCTATTTTGATCTGCATTTGATGCTTAATATCAAACCTTTCGTCGATTCTTTTCACGACAAAACTGCATTTGAATTTTTCTGATATCTCTTTGATTTTGTTATTTGGTATCGATTTTGTTTGAACATAATATCGCAAGTGATTTATTTCTTCATCATTGAACACTCCTGACTGAATCAAAGCATAGACAAAACAATTGTCTTTATAATTTTTCTTATCTATCTTTGAGAATATTTGGAATTCACTGAGATCTAAATTAGATAAATTAATAAAAGGAAAGAATGAGCCTTCTGGTGTGGATCTATAATCTGGATCGATTTCGACTTCTTCATGATATAAAGCATGGTCATCTTCATCTTCTTTAATAACATCGAACTTAATTCCTTTATCGTCTAGTTGTTTTCTCAGAAAAAGTACATCATATTTGACTGGAATGAATTCAAAATTGACAGTTGGGTTTGTATCTGATTTCTCTTCTGACAAGTCTAATTCGCCTGATATGTGACCTATTGTGCTCTCTATGTCATGTTTGTCGCTGAGAGTGAACCATTTTGCGTGTCCATCAAGTGTGTATGCTTTGACGACAACTTTTGATTTATTTCGAATCTTATAGCAGTGTCGAAGCATCTCTGTAAATGCGAGTCTCTTGCACTCACTGTCTCCAATATCGACGTCAAAGGAGAACTCTTTTGCAGCCATAAACATGAGTCTTTTGAGTTCTCTTTGAAATAACTCTTGATCATCCACTTCTTGTACTCTTTTTTCGTATGCTTGTCTTGCTTGTGTCTTTGATTCTTCATAAAAGTCTATAGACAAGTTCATTATGTCATTATCTACATTTGCATTTGATATATATTGGTTTTCATCTTTTTCCCCGACAAGCCACTTCTCTGTAATCTCTGTATTTGATTTTGCTGTGTTTGAACAAGTTTTATCAATTCTTCTCTTGAAAGTTTGTTGAAGTCCATTTTAAGTGTGATTAAATTGACCTTTATTAACCTAAAAACCGTAGAAATATAAAAAGAAAAAATAAAAGAAAAATAAGAGAAGAATTGTTTATTAATGACCTTATGCAATTAAGTAATTTTCAACTTGTTCCCAGTAAAGATTTATCGTGTCTTTTTTGGTAAATGGTTCTTTTAAAGTTTTTTGACGCCCATCATATTCATCAGGACCAATGAGTTCTCTGATTTCATTTGGTAATCTTTGCCAAACTTGTTGCATTTCGGGATTTTTCTTGAACTTGGATTCTCCATCCCAGTTATTGACAAAAAAGTTCATGTCTTGGAGAATTGACCTTGCTTTGACACTTCTTTCAATTCTTCTTCCAAGAAGTTTGGCATAGTTATCAAGTGCATTGAATGAACTTAATGTGTTATTCACTTTGGCAATCTCGTTTTGCATCGTTAATTCTGTCATCTTTTTGACAGTTGCATTGAATTTTGTGTCAGCACAGATCCTTGAAACGAGAATAAGTTGTTCGGTTCCCGTTATTGCCTTCTTATCCTGCATTTGGTTCTTTAATTTCAAGATTTCAGCCTCCATTGTTTTAATCTTGCTTTCGTATTCTTGATTCTGCTTCTGGAGTTTATCTTTCTCAGAATCAATTTTTTTGCTCACATACTTTTCGATGACTTTTCGAAACATAGATGGCATTTTGTTCTTTGGATTCTCCTCCTCATTATCGTCGATGAGTGTTTGCAGCATTTTTTCCCAATTTTTCTCAGCTGGTTCAGCCGGCATGATATTTAGTATTTGCCCAGGCTGAATATTTAAGTGCGGTTCTTCTTGCTGTATTTGAGGTTGCTGCTGCTGCACTTGATTTTGTTGCTGCTGCTGTAATTGTTGTAATTGCGCTTGCAATAAAATGTCTAATTGGCGTTCGATTGCAGCCATTCTTTCATCTTCTCGGGGCTCTCCCATATATTGATGGGGCCCTTCCGAGGCATATCTTTCTTCTCGGGGCTCTCCCATATATTGATGGGGCCCTTCCGAGGCATATCTGTAACGGGGCTCTCCCATATATTGATGGGGCCCTTCCGTAATGTATCTGTTGTAGCGGGGCTCTCCCACCAATATATGGGGCCCATCCGTATATCGATTGCTGTAAATTGGATATTTTTGATTACCTTTTCGCGAGTATTGACGTTCCATCTGCAAAAATAAAAAATGAAAATTTGAGACAAAACGATAATTCAACTATCTCTCAAAATTGAATGTCCGATCATTTTTTATTTTTGCGATTTTTAAACATTTTATTTTAATCTAACGATTAATTATTAATTATCTATATTAAGTATATATATTATTTTTATGATTATTATTAAAAAACAAATTATTAAAAATATTTCAATAAATTGAGAGAATGTAAATTTTATTCCAAAGTATTTTATTTTTTAAATCTAATCTATTATTTAATATCTACATTAAATATACATATTTATAAAATAGTTATTTTTATTCTAAAAAATGTTTTTCCTATAGATTTTGAAAATTCTTTTGAAAAAGTTCACACTTTTTATGTCTGAATACTTTGAAGACGAAACTGATTTTCTTGATTCTTTAGTTCATTATGAGTTAACAGAAGAAGACAAAGAGCTCTGGCATCTTGATAATCAAATAGAAAAATTGGGGAAAGATATCTCACGGTCATTACATATATCTTCTCAAGAAGATAAAATTCCTAGTTTCGAATTAAGTCCAAAAGCCAAAATATCAGATAGCCTCCATATAAATCCCAAATTCTTGACATTTTATAAATCTCTCAGAAAAGATAATTATTATGCAAATGAACTCAGAGATTTATATAATAGTTATTTTGGCACAAATTTACCAAAAAAGGACTTGCACATATACTTGAAATAAGAACAATGTTTTCTAATAAGCGTATTAGAATAAAAAATAAAAGATTAACAATATACACAAAAATTTTTTACTAAACATTACTGCATGAATCATTGAATTTTTTTTTTGTCCGCATGAATCATTGAATTTTTTTGGACGCATGAATCATTGAATTTTATTGGACGCATGAATCATTGAATTTTATTGGACGCATGAATCATTGAATTTTTTTTGTCCGCATGAATCATTGAATTTTTTTGTCCGCATGAATCATTGAATTCTTGAATCATTGAATTTTTTTTGGACGCATGAATCATTGAATTTTTTTTGTCCGCAAGAAAATTGAATACTTCATGAGGTCATGGCCGCATGAATTATTGAATGTTTTTTTATTGGCCGCATGAATCATTGAATTTTTTTGGACGCATGAATCATTGAATTTTATTGGACGCATGAATCATTGAATTTTATTGGACGCATGAATCATTGAATAATTATTGAAAAACAAAAATAAAATACAAGCCAATTAGGTATTCAATTGGGCTGATTCGTTATCATATTTACTTTTTCTCTTAATTCTTCTAATTCTCTTTTTTTCCTTTCTCTATATGCTTTTTGTTGTTGTTTTCTAGCTTCATGTCTTTCTTCTTCAGTAGCGTATTTTAGTTTTCGTCCTCTTTTCAAATTTTGTATACTTTCTGATTTGGTGAGCTTTTTGATAACATTTGTTTCATTAAATTCTGAAAGATCTAATCGTCCGGACATTTATTTTTGAGAAAAAATAAAAAACAAAAAAGCTCTTCACATTTCTGAAATGACTGAAGAAGAACAAATGACTGAAGAAGAACAAATGACTGAAGAAGATCCTTATTTGGATGATAGTAACGATGAAGACCAAATAATAATTCAAAATGTCCTGCCACATTACCACCCAGATTTTAATGATAATGATCTTTGTGTCAACAATAACCCAATTAAACTTGACGGTGATGATTTATTGGCCCTTTATTCATTGTTGGAACCAAACGAAGAGAATTTTGGTCAGGTATTCAATTCAATATCTATTGCACCATATAAGACCGATTTCAAAAAGCAAATCATGAAAAGATGGTGGTGTCTCAAAGAGGGAAATAGTGAAGAATTTGTCGAAGAAAATTGGCTAAATAATCAAACTCTCAAAGGGAACAGATGGTTATTCGATTTCTTAAACTGTTTACCTCAAAGACAGAGGAATTACATGCTTGAGACGTACTTTAATAACACCATTAATGACTCAGCTCAAATTGAAACATATACCCATTTTTCATTAACTAGCATCAGACACAAAGACTATAGGAAAAGCACAGGGTTTGGCATCAGAGTCGGGGAATTCATGACTGATCTTGTCAGAGTTGCTAAACATATTGATGTTGTGCCATCAATTTTTCTCCTCAAAGTGAGAGACCCAAAGTACAATCACGCACAACTGACATTCACTACTATGGCACAGTTCAATCAAAAACTAAAGTCAATAACTTTGGGCAAAACGACAAAAGCAATTACAGCATATAAAGTTTTGCAGGAAGGAACAAATACAAACTTTTTGACAATAGAGCAGATGGCATTCTACACCGGACGATTGGATGTGTTTCAATTCTTCCAGGGATTTGATTATCCTTTATGCTTTGGACAAAATATAAGACAAGAAGTTATTCAGCCATTCCTTTCTCATATTTTTGCCATCATATGCAAAAAAAGAAAAGATGTTTTCAATTATGTCATATCCTGGATATCGTATATTATCCAAAATATTGGAAAAAAGACCAAAACAGCACTCGTCATAACAGGTATGCAGGGTACTGGGAAAAACACGTTTACTGACACTATTTGTAAACTTTTTGGTGGTTATGCCAATCCTGATGCCAAACTTGATTATCTCACAGGCAAATTTAATGGAAGTTTGATGTATAAAATGTTGCTTGTGTGTAATGAAGTAAAGAGTTTTATCGGCAACAAGAAATATGATGACGACACCTTAAAGACATTGATCACAGAAGAGTCAATTGACATTCACAAGAAGTATCAGGACGTCTTTACTCAGCAAAATGTTGCCAACTTTATCTTCCTTTCGAACAATTTTGCACCAATCAAAATAGCAGAAGATGATAGACGATACATAGTTATGGAAGTTTCAGCAGAAAAACGAGGAGATAAAGACTATTTTAATAATCTTTATGGGTCCTTCACTCCTGATTTTTTTTCGATCCTGTTATCTTGGTTCAGAAGAATTGATCTTTCCCAATGGGATCCGACAATCATTCCTTTGACAAGAGAGAAAACAGACATTATTAACTTTTCGAAGAATCCATACTCAGCATTCATTCAGCTGAATGTTTCACAATTTATCCATGGAATACAAAAGAAGCAGGCCTTTGAATCCTTTAAAGCTTGGTGCACCGAAAATGGATATGCTGTGGGAACAATGCAAGCCTTTCGAAACAGCGTTCTCAAATACTGCCGTGAAACCAAAGATGGCTCAAAGGCAGCAATTTATCAATTGCGTGAAGACGCATATCAATTCTTTCAAATTAATAAATAAAAGAATTAACTTTTATTAAATTAATCTTTTTTTTTGAGAATGTTATGTGATCTGACATAACCGTTTTCATTTTTTTCAATGTTCGCTATCTTATTGATACTCATTGAATCATTTGAAAGACCTGATGGAATCCCGGAAGAGGCTAATTGGATACCTGCTTGGAATTTTACTCAAGTTTATGGAGACTGGGCGATGGATACTTCTGACTTGAAGGATCATCTCTTCGTTCTTTATCAAGGAGGAATTCTTGAACAACAAATTACATGTTCTCGATTTTGGATAATTGGAATGAAAGACTCTAATTTTGATACAATTGACATTTATTTTGGACAATTAAGTCAATTAAACATTAATTGTAAATCAGATGTTCGTCAGAAATGGCAAGTTTTCTTTGATTCACAATCAATGCCGATCACTACTGATACTCTCATGATCCAAAGCAGAAGTGCTTCTGCTCTTCATGGACTTTTTTATCTGTATGATCCTCCAAAACAAACTCCCTCATTAACTCCAACCATATCACCTGACCCTTTTTGCCCTGTCCCAAGAATTGTAAAAAAAAATCAATCTGAAGCCATTATATTGAAACATTGCAAATTCTCGAATATTAAATCTTACGAACCTGGAGGAATTATTTTTTCTCAGAATTGTATTCTTCTAGTTTGCAATTGCCAAATATTTAATATAACTGGTGGAGGAGCTATTTACTGGGTTTTTAACTAACTAAACGCAAAACTTAAGACATAAATGATAATTATTTAATAATTCATTATATTCTTTATTATAAACTTGTTTGAAATCAGTGACGATTTCGCCGTTCTCTTTGAGTATTTTAATGGCTTCTATTCTTCGAATTGGGTTTGCTTTTCCGGCACAACAACCAATATCTTCATCAAGATGTACTTCGACTTCTGTGACTTTGAGAATTGCTTTTATGATTTCTTCTAAGCACTCTTTAGGGACAATAATAGAATGCTTAAAGATTAAATTGCTTAAAAGCGCTTTATCCTGATTTAAAAGTATTTGAGCATATGTTTCTAAAATCACACTTTTTGCGTCTGTTTCATTGATTTCCGGTTCTATTTGAGCATTCACGTCTCTTGTTATCACTATCTCCTCCTTCCCATCTTCTCGTTTATTTATAATAATATTATTATTTATATTTGAAGTCGATGACGATGCTGCTGTTGGCTCCAATGCTATATTTGCGTTAACACCAGTTGCGTTTGTTCTCTTCTTGATCATTTGCCTTGGAGATAAACCTGAAAATTTTAAGGGACCAATTAACTTCTGAATTATCATAAGTAGCCGGCCATTTATTTAAGAAGAAAACTTTAGAAAGAATAATCAAATCACACTTATATAATGTCCATCCAAAAACTTGCTCATGAATTAACTCAGATCCAAAAAGAGCTCATGCCCCTCATAAAAGACATCCGGGCTTTATTAGAACAAGAAACAGAAGAGATCCCGATTTATAAAATAGAACAGATAATTCCACTCATGATGGTTCGATACTGCAAACTGAGAAACCAAGAAATAGCTACAAAAAGACTAATAAATGTATGGATTCAAATGAATGAAGCAGAAAAAAGATATAAAGAAAAGAAAAAGAAGAGGAGGAAGAAGAAGAGGAGGAAGAAAAGAAAGAAAAGAAGAAGAAGAAAGAAGAAAAATATATTAAAATGATCAGTACTGATTCTGACGATAGTCCTTTTAATTTTCCTTCTGATAATGAAAAAGAAGAGGATGAAGAAAAGAAAGAAGAAAAAGAAAAAGAAGAAGAAAAATAATTTAATTAATAAAAATTAATTTAATTTAATAGATATTATTTTTAATTATAACTGAGTGTTTAGGTCCATATATTATTGATCCTTTATTATTTTCATCTGCTAATCCTTGTATTCGAGCTAAATCTTCTGGCTTTTTCAGGTAAGGAGGCAAAAGTGGCGGTTTTTTCACATATCCATGGTGAATATAATGTTTTCCGTCAGTTAAGCTTACTGGTGGTTCATGAAGTCCTTTTGTTGTGTGCTGATTAGTTGGTGGAGGACGTACAGGTTTATTTTCTCGAACTATCGTTGGTGGCAAATTGACCTTGGGATTAAAAGTGACAGCATAAGTGTTATCGTTCGAAAAGATACCATAATGTTTGCCTTTGATAAATCGCACTTTTTCTGTATTTTCATTATACATTACTCCTTCTCTTCCTACAATCTCTGCATTTGGGGATTTATAATCATTAGCCATTTAAGTAAAGAAAAATTCTATTTTATTCAGGAGTTGTAATGTCATAATTCCCAATTCGAACCAGTGGGGGCATGCCATTGGGCTGCACTAAAATCGAAATAGAAGCATCAACTAATAAACCTAATATTGGTGGCGTATCGACTATTTGAGAAAAATGCTTTTTATAATTCTCTGATTTATCATTTGGATCTTTTATTTGTGCATGTTCCTGTGTGACGATTATTTCGAAGTTAATTGGTGATAAACTTGTAAGGCCCTGTTGATATGTCCCATCTGTTTCTGTCGCAAAACCGATAAAGAATGAAGTCCTATCGTTTGGATATAAACCTGTGATATTGGCTAAAGGTTTACTTACATTACATAATGAAGCGATAACCTCTTTATTGAAACCGGTTTGTTCACCATTCATATTCATTGCATTTTGACTATATTCAATGAATTCTGGATATTCACCATCTGTTCCGAAAGATTTGGCTGGAATATTGCCATAACCGCCACAATTCAATTGGAAATGTTTAAAAAGTGGATTTTTGAAATATGTATGATGACGTTGATGAAGAGGGAATAAACAAAAGATAGAATCAACAAATCTTGGAGTGACAGTGACTGTTGTTTTGTCTTGGATTTGTTTTAATGCTTGAGTGCAGGTGTAAAATGACAATGTTTGAGTTGGAAATGTGAGTGGATGTTGTGGATTTGAATAACGCTGAACCAATTGTTGATAAATCTCATTGTTTATACCAAAACATGGAATAATTGATGAGCATTCAGTGATTTCATACTCATAGACTTGGAATTTTCGTAAACCAGAATAAAGAGTATATGGTGTTTCTGATGCTAATATTTCAGCTCCATCTGTCTTTTCTGATGCTTGGCCTGATGAATTAGCTGATGTACTTGAAATCCATATTTTAACATCATCGCCAACAGGTGTGAATTCATTAGTGATCGCAGAAAAAGTATATTTAGTTGCAAGAGATGGTTGAGCAAGTAAAGATCTTGATGGTCCACATGGACAACAAAGCATACCAGCACATGAGAAATATAATCTTAATTCGAGTTTTCCTGCAAAAGCTGGTAAATATTTTATATTTGATAATGGCAAGAATCTACGCAAATCAATTTTTAAATGAATCGTAAATGTTGCTGTTAAATCATCTTTTGGCCAATTAATTACTATTCCGCAACGAGTGGCAAAATTATTATTCCATATATCTTTATGTCTTGCCTTTGAGTATACATCTGCTCTCTTTGTTGTTTCATTCGCACAACATGCAGTTAAGAACGATTCTTCACAACCAAAGTTTTGTGTATATATCGTTATTCCGTTAGCTACTATTTCATATTTTTCAATAGCATCTCTTGCATCTTTGAATCCAAACCAGATTTTATTGAATGGATAACCGCCAATATCACTCAAATCTGGTATCTTTTCATTTATATTCATTGTCACTTTTAGATCAGCACGAATAAAACCATTATAGATGTCAGCTGTATTGTGTGTATTTGGAGAAATAATAACACTTGTATATGACCCTTGTTTTATTGGAGGTGAAGGCGAATAAGATGTTTGTGGATTAATTGAATACTGTTTGTTTGTATCAGAAGTGGCAATACAGCTATCTACAACATCGAAATATGACGCAATTTGCGAACAAACTTCAGCTGATGTTTTCATATAAACCTCATGATTAATCATTTCTTGAATAAAAAAAGTTAATATATATCATCAAAGATTCTGTTTCGTCTTTGTCTTGGAATTGGTGGTTCATAATATTCTTCTTCTTGTATTGGAGGAGGAGGAGGAGGTGCTTGTTTTGGTGCTGGAGTTTTCTTTGAGATTACTTCTTCAATTAATCGTTTTTGTTCTTTCTTTTCTCTTTTGCGTTTGATTTCATCACCCAGTAATTTGAGTTGATTTAAGATTTCAAGGTTTATCGTTGGATCGATTTCTTGACTTTTTGTGAGTTTTTTCGACTTTTGTTTTTGCATTTTGGGTTTTTCTTCTTCCTCTTCAAAAACTTCGTTCTCTTCATTTTCTGGAGTTTTCTCTTCTTTTTCTTCTTCTATTGGTGTTTCTCGCTTTTTAACAATATACTTTCCTTGCTTTCGAGTTGGCAAAACCTCCCAATCTGGATCGTCATGGCCATTTATCCACCTTTGAATAACCGCTAAACGTTTTGAGCCTGTTAAGTGTTTTGACATTTAAAACTCAATAAAATTGACTTTTCTTATTATTCATAATTTGATGAATGTACATGATTTATAGGTGCTGGTGAATTATTTGAACTACTCGATTCTGTTTTAGCGGGTTTTGGCATTTTATAGTTTTCATCTCTTCCTTGTGCATGATTATTGATTTTTGTTAATGCTTCTCTTACGTTGCCTTTTGGAATGTATTTTATTGCTGCATCCGCTACATTTGAGATTTTGTTTCTCATATTATCGCTTAAAAATGCTTTGCCTAAACTACCCATTGTTTTGCCTATTAATCCTGATTGATTTTTCATTATTCCTGTTGCATTATCCGCTAATTTACCTGCTAATCCTCCTGTTGCTGAATTTGCTGCTCCCATTAATAATTGACTTCCAAGGCCAATACTTCTTCTCGCCCATTTTCTAAATAATCCCATTTAAAATTCAATAAAACGTTTAAGATTCAAAATAGTATTTGTTTGCAGTTATGTTCATGATAAATTTGTCATGCGGTTCTCTATGTTGCAAGTATTCTTGCACAGTTGCCTTTGTATTTAAGTTGTTATTTGTTTGCTGCAATAAAGAGGTGAAATCTTCTTCTGAATAACCGCTATAACAGATAATATCGGTTGCCATACGTTTAGCATTTATGTGCACAAATCTTATCGTTTGAAATGCCATTATGCACGTTATGTTATAATGTCTTGTCTTTGTCAATAATTTAATAAATTCTGAATTACCGTTTTTCAATAAATCTGAACCAGCACAATCATCAAGAATAATCAGAGTATTGAATGGATAAGAGGCGGTTCCATATTTACAAAGCTTACTGGCAATATAAATGATTTTATCTTGAAGGTCAGTTAAATGATGCTTTTCAATTAAACGCCTCATCTCATCAGACGTTTCTTTCATTTTTGAGAGGATATGTTTGACAAGTGCATAATATTTTATTTTCCTTTTCAAATGTTTCTGAAGAACGCTCATCAATTGTTTTTCTGAGACATAAATTATTTTTGTTAGAATCTTTTTATTCAAAACTTCGGCGGTTTTATCCATTTTACCAGACGTTGAGCAGAAATAAATTTTATGATAATATGGATGTTTAAATAATCTTTCAGTAATCATAATATGGCGCCAAATCCAATAACTTTTGCCAGCACCAGGACGTCCAATCAAAAAGTATATCCCATTTGATGAAAACGGATAATTTTCTGATAATGGTTTGATCAAAGCGCCCTCAATTTCTCTCATACTTTTTCTGAGTGTCTCATTGATTAATTCTTCAACTTTTTGAATAATATTTCCTTTCATTTGATTAAGAATAATTAAATGTATTTTCTGATTTTAACTGGTATGTTTTCACCTGTTTTCACCCAATACATTCGTTCTAACCGTGATAATATTGTTGGATTTCCTTCTCTCATACTTTTGGCATATGTATACCCTTGACTTCCATCATCCCATTTGACCTTGTATTGGTCATTTGCATTATTATACCCTAAAATCTCCTCTATGTTCCCTCTTTTGCCGTTTTTCAATGTTTTGGCCATAGGAACAAATCCTTTCGCCTTAACTATTTTGTATCCAGGATAATCGTTCACAGATCTATCGTTAGCGGCAATTTTGAATAAATTACCAGATTTTGAATCAACTGTATATGCTTGATTGCTAACCATTCTTCGTTTTTTATTTTTAATCGTTTTTTCTTCTACGATACGTACTTTATCACCTTCTTTGAAATCATAAGGGTTTGTTTGCGTTTTATTTTTCAAAATATATTTCTGTTCGTCTTTGGCTGTCATTTTATTGGGGGCTGTTTTTATTTTAGTATGATATGATTCATTATATGCTGACATTAATGACTGCATTTCTTTTGGTGAAATATTTCTTGTAGGTTTGTGTGTTAATTCACCTTCTTTTGATATATCTTTCCATATATCGGCATCTAACAAATTTTTGTTAACCGCTAAATCTCTTATCGTTCTCATAAAACGGTTTATTATTCCTAAATTATTGTGATTATCATCCGTTGTAGTCGTATATATAATTTTATGACTTTTCATCCAAGATGTCACTTCGTCTGATAAATAAGCAGCATCTTGATCTGAAGCGATTGAATGGCAATTTGGTTCTTCCTTGATGAATTTATTCAATGCTGATTTGACCTGTAACGCCCCTTTCCCTCTCATCGGATATGCATAAGCTTTACGGGTATTTATATTGATAAGCATCAAATAATTCAAACCGTTAGCTCCTTTATCGTTTATAAACGTATCCATCTGAAAACCTCCGGAATGAGACGATACGATAGGTATATATTTAGGAGTTGGCACTTTTTGATCATGAACAACGGATTCTGATTGAAATTTCCTTATCTCTTTTTTCGAATAACCTTTTTCAAGTGCATGTTTTTCAAAAGCTGGACCACGGTATGGATATTCCTTGTATAATTCTGCAAGTGATGTCATTTTTTTATAAATTAAACGTATAACATCTTATTATAAGGCAAGAACTGCATTTCCATGACAAAAGTTTCTCCATTGGGTAATTTAACGGGGGCATTGTATTGTCTGGCAGAATATAATTCAATCCAAAACCGTTGATCAGAAGAATTCAATTTAAAATATTTGATAGGATTATAATAAATTTGTGAATTACCGATATAATTATGTAATGATTGTTCGCCAAGTGAAGAATAAACTTTACATGAATGACGATCCCAAATATTATCAAAAATTAATTCATTTTCATACAAATTATATTTTCCTTTTCTATTTTGAGTAGGTCCGTCACCAATATTGAATACTTCCTCAAAATCTTTATTCATTTCAGTTATTTTGAAAGCACAACCGTATTTATCTAAAGAATTATTGTTTCGTTCAGAATATATTTTTTCATGAAAACCTTTTTCGTCATAATAACCATCAGTTTGTATGTCTCTATTCAAAACATCAATATCAGATTGTTCAAATGCGTTAGTGATGCTATTCCACCATATTGAGATATATGATTTCAAAGCATTGTGGACTGCTTCAAAAAATCCTCTGAAATCTCTTTCTGTTGAGAGCCAGTCAATTACTTTTATTTCTTTGATTTTTAAATCATCCTGATAAAGAGATGAAGTCATAGATTCAATTCTATCGTGTATACTGAATCCAGGTATTTTATCAAATGAAACCTTTAAATATTTAGCAATTGAGATGGTGAATTCAAGTTTTCGTCTTTTTGAAACGAGCCACATTGACCTTACACCCACAATTGTTTCGCCTTTGTTTGACGTTGACCAATCACCAGGAAAATTGAAATAAAAACGATTAAATTTGCTTGGATCTCTTTGTGAGTCCTCTAAGAAAAAAGCAGTCTCAATTGGGACAGGAACGTTAGCATCATGTACAATATTTTCACGATTAGGGTGTTGTGTTTTAACTCTTGGCGGTAACTCCATTTTGACTAAAAATAAATATCTTACTTATTCTTTCTTGGTTTACTAGCATGAAGAATTATTTCCTTTGGAATTATATCTCCCTTTTTCAATTGAATCTGATAGGCTTTTGATTTGACCATATTTTCATTCCTTTCACCTATATAACCAATTATCGATCCAAAAAGTGTGATTTTATGTACTGAACAATATTTGGCCACTAAATTCAATATTTCTTTAACGTCCTCATAATCATCCCAATCAAATTTCTTTGCCCAATCAGTAAAGATTATTTTTTTGTTTGATAATTTAAACTTTGATTTACAAATTTCTGATAATTCAGATATTTCTGTCTTTTTCAATGTTTTATTAAAATAAAGTGAACATTCAATTGGCAAAATTAATTCTGGCATTTTTATTTATTGAAAAATTTTTAATTTACATTCTTTTTGATTTATCTTTTGGTACACCAGATTCTACATCTTCATGAACATTCCAATAAGGGTATTTATATGATTTAGCTAAATGATATGCACCTTTTTTAATAAAATAATTATAAGTCTCTTGTTCGATTCTTTCCTTCTCAGCTTGACTCATTTTTTTTTTGGGGAGAGTCGGTTTTTCTGTGTTGTTAGAATGTTTTTGAAAACTGGGTGGTGTAGGTGGGAGGGCAGCTGTTTCTAATGATTTGCTCTTTAATTCACGTGCAATTCTTTGTCTAATATTAGGTACGTCATCTATTGGATAAGGCCATTTACCATCATGCAATAATATCCTTGCATTTTGCATCATTAATATAGCACAATCAATATCATTATTTTGTTTAGGAACACGATTATATCTCATTGGATATTTCTGATTAATGCCTTGTGATTTCAAGAATTTATTTATTATTTTACCGATATCTGGGTATGCTTTCATGTTTGAATCATATACACCGATATCTTTATTGCCATTATCGATTACTATTAATATCCAATGTTCCTCTAGTTCAGCAGGAATTACAATGCAATCATAATAATCAATTGGTTTCTTATTAAACTGTGGAGCTTTACTAAGATACTCAAAGAGAGAGTCCACTGCTTCTTGTTTCGGATTCTCATATAGATAATAAAACCAATCAGGAGGCAATAAGGCTACATGTCCTATTCTTTTCACCTTTTTTCCTTTTTCTACTAATAGTTTTAGATATGGATATACTTCTTTTGATTCTAATTGTGAATTATTATCAGTGATTGCATTATAATCAATAAATTGGTCTAGATCCATTGGAGGTGTTGGTGGTCTTGATGTGTGCCTTGATGTTTGTTTTGATGATTGAGGGGATGTTTGTGGGGGTGGGGGAGGAGATGGCGCTCTTGATGTACCGCTTGATGATAATGTAGATGTTTGAGAAGAAGACGATGAAGATGCCAACTTTTTAAGTATAGGTTTGGCCGAAGACGATGACTTTTTCTGAAAGATTGTTTTATTTTGTGATGGCTCTTCTTGAGGTGGCGGTAATGCATCATCATGCTCTGGCTTCACCCATTTTGCATGTCTTTTTGGTTTTGGCTTATAATATTTTATGAACTTAAAGGCAGCATTATTGTCACTTTGCACCTTCCCATATTTAATGAAATAACGCCAAGCAGATTTAGCATTAGGCGATCCTTTATAGGCCAAAATTTCACCACTAAAACGTTCTCTAAATAATTTGCCCTTCATATTATTCGCAAATATTTCTAATTCATCCCTAAACCCCTTTGCTGGTATCCAATTATAGGGCACTAAACATGTCACATAATTATTTGTGATATCTATATATTTAAAATTGTGTTCTCTTTTCAAATCTGCAACTTTTTGATTTGTTATAGGTGGATTAAAACGAATTTGACCTTGAATAATTATTATATCTGACATTTTGAATAAAAATAAATTACGGCATTTTACGATTATAATTGTTTTCAGAATGTGTTACCCATCGTAAATTACATAGACGGTTATCTTTACGATTGCGGTTTTTATGATCGACTTCTTTTTTGTGAGCAGGATCATCGTTAGGCAAAAATTGTTTGGCAATAATAACGTGTTTTAAATAGTTTACACCATTCAAATTAACCGTCAAATAACCTTCATTATGTTTTGAATCTTTCAATGGTTTACGTGTCTTCTTATTTCTTATTGTGAAAGGGTATTTATTTAAAATCTCATAGTCATTTATAAAGCCTTTTAATGGAACAAAGCTCATTTTTCAAATACAAAAAATTAATCTAATGGCCGTTCACCAAATTCTTGGAAGTCATGTTTTCTCGTATTGTTATTCAGTATATATCGAATACACCAGCTGTTTCTACGAGGCACTTCTAAATGAGCATTATGACCAAATAAGCTCTTAACACACTTCATATCTTCTGGATTTTTGAAATAAATGAATGCATGACCATGATATCTGCCATTCTCACAAGTATCCTCACATGTACATAGATAAGTGGAGTTATCTGGCAGTTCTTTAGGGTATTCATGTGTCCAGAATGTGATCATATAGTTCCTTCTTTTTCCCCACATTTGTTTTTTTGATATAAAGAAAAAAATATAAAAATAAAAATAAAAATAGAGAAAAAAAATTTATAAATGGCCTTGGTGAAATCATCGGCGCAGTTAGGTCTGGGCGACCGTTAAGGGCGCACAGCCTAACGTATACTACTTCAGTTTATAGTATTTTATTGGCGTAAAATATACTGAACTACTACCAATATAGTTATGTGATGCCTGTTCAGCAATAGATGAATAGACTTTGCATGAGTGCCTATCCCATACATTATAAAAATCTATCCTCCTAAGCCATTTGTTTTGAAATTGTTCTGGTTTATTTTGATATGGTTCGTTGCCTATATTCATTAGATCAGCAAAATCAAATCTTCTATAATTTTCATCTGTACTTTTTTCTATAAAGTTTATTTTGAAATCAACGTAATAAAGACTTGGATTAATATCATCCTCAATTTTAATGTATGGTGGTATTGGTTCAGGAGTTGGTGTTGGCGTTGGTTTATATTCAGGGTTTTCTATGTATGAATTAATTTGTTGATTTATCGGTGAAAATATTGTCTCTATAAAAGAATTCTTATCATAATCATAATATCCATCCATCTGGATATCATTTAACTCTCTATTTAAATCACTCAGCCTAAATAATGGTATTAAGCTATCGGCGTTCTGTTTATTGAAGTCTGCAATTTCTTTTAGGAAAGCATTCCATTCTTCTTTACTTTTAAAGAATAGATCATAAGAGTCTTTAATAAAAGAAATAGGTCCGGAAATTGGAACGCGATATTTATTTAAAATGCCTGTATAAAGTTTATACATGCTTGACAAAATATTATTTGTCAATTTATATTTTTCCATAACTTTATTATTATACTCATCGAACTTAGGTTTAAGTGTAATAATGATATCTTCAAATAAATCTCGTAAATCTTTATCTGTTGCCAACCAAGATATAATATGTGTTGATACCTCTCCTTTTTGTTTTTCATCAAGTAAATTATATATTTCATCATTGGTTTTATTTTCGTTTTCTTTTTTCGTTTTCAATTCATCAAAAGCACTTCGTAAATATTTTCTTACGCTTAAATCAAACTCAAGCTTACGTCTCCTTGCTATTGTATAAATATTTCTAACGCCTATAATTGACTCACCACGATTTGCTGTGCTCCATTCTGGTGGAAAATTAAACCAATAACGATGTGGTTTGTTTGGGTCTCTCTCACCATCTTCAAGAAAATATGCTGTTTCTATTGGTATTGGTACTTGCTCATCATTGATATTGGCTATGGTAGGGTGTAATGTTTTTATCCTTGACATTTACTAGCTAATAAATTAATGTTTTGAAACGTAAAAGACTTTGTTGGTAGTAGTAGGACCTTGGTCCCGGGCTCGAAGAGCCTTTGATGTTAATCATTCGGTGGTAGTAGCTGGTTATAAGTAGTTATCCATAGGATTTTCTTACAATGATGATTCTCTGGCATTTTTGGGGTCATTTGTTATATTAGGCTTCTGTGTGTGTAAATAGTGTAGTGTGTGCGTATTGGTGTTTTAAATCAATTGTTTATAGTATAGTGTATTCGGTGGGTTGTATGGACCTTGATGTGTGTTAATATATATTTTTTATATAAATTTGTTGAAAATGAAAACATCGCCAAAGTGATCTTATTTTTGTCGTTTTTAAGCCCCTTTGGTGCAAATGACCCCAAAAATGCCAGAGAATCATCATTGTAAGAAAATCCTATGGATAACTACTGTACATGAAATCAAATAGTCTTATATAAATGCTAAAGCTTAGATTGCTTTTTTAAAAATATTTTTGTGCATCTATATTCAGTTTTGAATCGATATCTCATTCATTTATAGGATAATTGTAAAGTATATATACATTAGCATAATGATATATTACTATATTTATTTAAAATATGATAATCAAACATTCGCCCTTACATTTTCGATCATATTTTCACCTCACATTTCAGCCTGTATGATATTGCCATTTTTATATCAAAATGCTCTATATATTGATAACAATACCATCTTAAATATTTTAAAATAGATAATTTAAATCAATTTATCACATAAAAATGTTATATATATTTTGAAGCAAATACATAATTGCAGATTAATATCTTGAATAACTCTGTTAACAATCTCAAGCGCTAATAATAACAATCAAAGTGTCATAAAAATACTTAAATAGTTATTATCATTGCCAAATTTCTTTATTTTCTTATTTATCAGTATAGTCATCATCATTATCTTTCTTTCTCCTTTTTTGCCATCGTATTCTTTTTCATTTCAATCATCTTCCTCTGATCCTTTTTTCTTCTTCTTCCTCTTCATCATCATCATCATTTTCTTCAATGCAATCATTATCGTCTTCTTCTTCTCCTCCTTCTCCACCATCATCATTGTCTTCTTCTTCTTCTTCTCCATATCATCATCATCGTCTTCTTCTTCTTCTTCATCATCATTATCGTCTTCATCATCATCATCATTATCGTCTTCATCTTCATCATCATCATCGTCTTCTTCTCCATCTTCATCATCATCATCATTATCGTCTTCATCTTCTTCATCATCATCGTCTTTTTCATCGTCTTCATCTTCATCATCATCATCGTCTTCTTCTCAATCTTCATCATCATCATCATTATCGTCTTCATCTTCATCATCATCATCGTCTTTTTCATCGTCTTCTTCTCCATCTTCATCATCAGCATCGTCTTCTTCTTCATCATCATCATCGTTTTTTCATCGTCTTCTTCTTCTTCAATGCAATCATCATCGTCTTCTTCATCATCATCATCATCGTCTTCTTCTTCATCATCTTCTTCTTCTTCATCATCATCATCACTATCGTCGTCTTCTTCTTTTTCTTCTTCAATGCAATCTTCATCGTCTTCTTCTTTTTCTTCTTCATCTTCATCTTCATCTTCATCTTCATCATCATCTTCTTCTTCATCATCATCCTCTTCTTCATCTTTTTCTTCATCATCTTCTTCTTCATCATCATCACCATCGTCTTCATCATCACCATCGTCTTCATCATCACCATCGTCTTCATCATCATCATCATCATCACCATCATCATCTTCTTCTTCTTCATCACCATCGTCTTCTTCTTCATCATCTTCTTCAATGAAATCATCATCGTATTCTTCTTCATCATCATCGTCTTCTTCTTCATCGTCTTCTGCTTCTTCTCCATCTTCTTCATCATCATCATCTTCTTCTTCTTCATCGTCTTCTGCTTCTTCTCCATCTTCTTCTTCATCATCATCTTCTTCTTCTTCTTCATCATCATCGTCTTCTTCTTCATCGTCTTCTGCTTCTTCTCCATCTTCTTCATCATCATCTTCTTCTTCTTCTTCATCGTCTTCTGCTTCTTCTCCATCTTCTTCTTCTTCATCGTCTTCTTCTTCATCATCATCTTCTGCTTCTTCTCCATCTTCTTCTTCTTCATCGTCTTCTTCTTCTTCTTCATCATCATCTTCTTCTTCTTCTTCAATGCAATCACCATCGTCTTCTTCTTCATCATCATCACCATCGTTTTCTTCTTCTTCACCATCTTCATCGTCTTCTTCTTTTTCTTCTTCTTCATCATCATCGTCTTCTTCTTCTTCTTCTTCTTCAATGCAATCATCATCATCTTCATCATCATCATCTTCTTCTTCTTCTTCTTCTTCAATGCAATCATCATCGTCTTCTTCATCATCATCATCTTCTTCTTCTTCTTTAATGCAATCATCATCTTCTTCTTCTTCATCTTCATCACCTTCATGTTCTTCTTCTTCTTCTTCATCATCATCATCTTCTTCTTCTTCTTCTTCTTCTTCTTCTTCAATGCAATCATCTTCTTCTTCATCATCATCTTTTTCTTCTTCTTCTTCATCATCGTCTTCTTCTTCATCGTCTTCTGCTTCTTCTCCATCTTCATCTTCATCATCATCTTCTTCTTCTTCTTTATCATCATCATCTTCTTCTTCTTCTTCTTCTTCTTCTTCATCGTCTTCATCCATTCTCTTCTATTCTCTTCTATTTCATCCAATCTTTCTTATTCTCATTTATCTTATCTAATCTCACTTATTCCCTTCTATCTCATTTAATCTTTCTCATCCAATCTCATTTATCTTATCTAATCTCACTTATTCTCTTCTCTCTCATTTAATCTTTCTCATCCAATATCACCTATTCTCTTCTATTTCATCTATTCTTTCTTATTCTCTTTTATCTTATCCAATCTCATCTATTCTCTTCTATTTCATCCAATCTTTCTTATTTTCATTCTCTTCTATCTTATCCAATCTCCCTTATTCTCTTCTATCTCATTTGATCTTTCTTATTCTCTTTTATCTTATCCAATATTTCTTATTCTCATTCTTTTCTATTCCCAAGTAGTGTATAGGAAGTCTTTAGAGGGGGTAGAAGCACGAACTACTGATTTGATATAATATCATTGAGATTCATATGTTGTACTCAATGTTGTTTATCACATTCTCTTCAATACGCACAAACTACTTATTCATTTCTTTCAGTCCATCATGTCATCATTCAAGTGATAATTATTTTTTATTTTTTTTCACCCCATGAATTAATTTTTTATTTCCACCCAAATGCGATACGATTACCAATCACTTAAAAATATTAACAGCGAAGATATTATTACATTAATCAATTCTATCAATACACTTTTCAATGCAAATCTACCAATTACAACAACTGCTAAAACAGAAGCTTGGAATAGAAGGAAAAACGTAGAGGTATTATGTGATTGGCTTAATAATCGTAATGCCCACAGATTTATTAAAAATGATTTACCAAACGCAGAAGAAATAGATGATTTCATTATACATGAACATAAACTAAAACAAATTTTAGATGATTCATACAAACAGAACTACCAAGATATACTCAAACGTGATGATTACTTTGAAGAAGATATTAATGAAGAAGATGAACGCTATTTCAACACAAAACAACAACAAATCGAGAGAGAATTCGAGATAAAAGAAGCTATTAATAGGGCTTATGAAGCAGTTGATGATGCAATACAATTAATAAAACAACAACAACATCCTGTATTACAGAAGACTGAAAAACTGATAATCCCAGATGCTCCATTAATCAAAAACCATCAAAAGTATTACATACCAGAGAATGAAGAAATATATGAATACCTCAATAAATGTGCACACAATTTCACATCAAAACATAGTGATTTCCTTATGATTAACGAGCCACATGATTTTGATAGAGCCGTAAATGAGTGGAATCACTATAATAAATATCCATCTGAAAATACTATACAACGCAAAGACAGTGGCAAGCCGATAACAACATATTATTTCAATCAAGTTGCATCATTAGATAATATCTTTGAGTGTCTTCACAATGTATACAAGAAAGAGCTGAAACCATTTAAGATTCATTTTCAACTTTCAGGAGTCTTCGAAACATACACTTATGATTTTGAATCATTAGAAGAGAAATACGATTATAAAGCTAAAGACATTATTTGGAAAAACTATCAATCAATGATACCTATCATTATCAGTAAACTTGAAGACCTTGATATTGTTAAACTCTATATTGAATCTGTTTTACACTCTTATGAAACAGAATCATCAAGCACAAAACTTATATTAGTTGGTTCAATAGCTTTTACAGTTTCAAGAATGAGAAAGATAACTGGTCGCATAAAGGATTTACCAATAGAATTCATCAAAAATGATTTCATAATATGTGATAATGAAGATGATAAACTATGTTTCTTCAGATTCTTAGCTGTATGTTTAAATGAAGAACTAGCAAATACCAAAAAATATAAAACTAAAGAACGAACTAAAATCGCTAAGAAACTACTTCTTAAAGAACATAATATTATATACAACACAAAGATTCCAAATGAAGGTAAGAAAATACTTAATGAATTCGAAGGTGTTTCAATGGAGCAAATGAAAGATTTAGCACAAAAGAATCACATTAATGTTAACATATATGAGTTTCACAAGACAGATTCTGAGCAATATTATGATTTATCAGAGCAGTGGTTTTTCGATAAAACATTTACAACATATTCTGCATTACTTTTCACTCAAAATCAAATCATCCATATAATGTACATCAAGAATCCTGAAAAGCTTACCCAAATACATATTTGCCCTAAATGTAATTCATATATTCATTATGGCTCAAAGAATTTTAACAGGTTTGATTCTCATGTTAAACACTGTGATGGTGTATTTAAAAAGAACTTCATACCAGTTAAAGAAGCTTTACCTTATTGTCCTCATATATTGAATAACCCTGTTTATGAATACTGTTTAGCATATAATCTTCAATGGAAACCAGAAATATATTATATCACTTATGATTTCGAAACAATGGAGCAATCAATAAATAAATCAATCTCTGACTCAACAACAATAAATTCAAGGTTAATTCCGTTGTCAGTTTCATCTTGTGTGAAATCATCAAACGGCTTGACAACAAAGAATTTCTCATTAAGAGACTCTCAAGAGTTCATACCACAATGGATAAAATGGTTGTTCGAGCAATCAATGAAAGTCTATGCAGATAAGATATCATATTATAACTCATTCTTACCAGATACCTCTATTAACAAAAATATGAATGTAATTACTGTATTAGGGTTTAACTCATCACGTTTTGACAGCAATTTATTTAAACAATATTTTAATCATTCTTTCTGGAAAGTCGAACAAAATTCAATAATTGGCACCCTATCTTCATTAAAACAATTCATTCTCACATCAGATAATCATCCAACTAAATTGAGATTCATAGATGCTCAATCATTTGTTGCAGGAGGTACATTAAAGCAATTTGGCGAAGATTTTGGCAACGTAATCGTTGACTCAAACGTGAGCGTTTGTGGTGGTATCAATGAATTACAAAGCAATACCCAAGCTAAAGCTTGTGATATAAAAGGTGTGTTTCCTTACGAAGCAATCAACGATAAGAACTACAATGAAGTATTATCAAAATCAGAACCATTTTCATATGATGATTTTTATAGCTATCTCAATCAAAAGAATCCTCTTACTAAAGAAGAATATGATGCTTATCTTGAAGATTCAAAACGTTTTGCAACACGATGGGACTACCTATTAGCATACAATGATAATGATGTTGAAATGATGATTAAACCTATTGATAATTTAATAGCACTCAATGCTCAATACAATGTTGATTTACTTTCAAATCTCTCATTATCAAAGAATGCTTCGTGCATCAAATATGCTTTGGCTTATAAAGATTTTAATCCAAGGAACAACATTGGGATTACAAATAAATACAATACATTCAAACCAAGCAAGAAATGGTGGCAATATAAATGTGATAGTTATTATAACCAAGATGAGAAATACAATAGATTAAACCCTAAAAAACCACAACGAGATTTAACAAAATGTGTATCAGAAAATGATTTCGAAGCTTTTATGAAAATGTATGACGACCCAAATAAAGGGAAATGCCATTTATGTCATGAACATTTTACTTATCAAAATAAGCCTACATTAGATAGAATTGACAATAATAAAGGTCACCAAATTGATAACTGCTTATTAGCATGTGCTGAATGTAATAAACTTCGTAAACGTGATGACCCTAAAATAACAGCTCTAAGAATCCAATTAAAAAAATATTGTAAATTACATCATTTACCAACACTCATCAACGATGAACGTGAATATTATTCAATAAGAAATGCTATCACAGGAGGACTCTCTAATGTAATGCATCGAGTAAACATTAAAGATGAGACTCATATTAATAAATTTCGCTATATTGACAATAAAGGAGTTTTGTCATATGATACTTCTAATGTTCAATCTCATGTTGTTGGTATCGATTTTAATTCTTTGTATCCATCATCATTCTCATCTTGTAAACATGAATTTAATAAGTATCATGGAGGTATAATGTATATGCCTGGAGCATTTATTAGACGAATTGATGTTAAAGATAAAGCTTCAAAAAAGAGATGCCTCGATATCATAACAAACTCATCAAGATTCTCAAATAAACCATCATATTTGTTCTACGCTGAAGTTAAACTAAAATGTCCCACCTCTAAAATAAACTATTTTATCAATTTACCTCCTGTGTTTCGCAATATCAATATCAAAAATGATGAATCAACAATTGGCACTTATATGTACAATTACATGAAAACAAATAAATTAACTTCTACAGATATGGAAGAACGCAAGCTTACAATGCTTCTTGATACTCATGATGAATACATGATTTTCTCAAATTATTATCTCTGGTTTCTGTTAGACCACGGATTGATTATTGATGATGTTAAATCTGTTTCACAATATGAAGCTCATACAGGATTTAATGAATTTGTTAGCACTTTTATGCAAAAACGTCAGGATATTATTAGTGGTGTTAGTAAAGGGAATGGCTCTGAAGGAGACTTGAGCGTAGCGAATGAGAAATTCTATAAAATATCTATGAACGGTTCATATGGATATGATGGGATGAACTCTGAGAAATTCAGTAAAGTCAAGATATGTGATGCAAATAAAGCTTATCAATATATCATCTCTCAAACTTATATGGGTGGAGCACAATTAAGTGATAATACATTTTTAATTCAACAATCACCCAAATCATATCATTGCAATACATGCATTCAAGAATCATTGTGGACTCTTGATAACGCAAAGTTTTGGTATCTCACATTTTATTACGATTTTATGAATAATTGTTTTGATATGGATAGACTACATTTTATAGAGGGTGATACTGATTCAGCATATTTTGCAGTTGCTGGGAACCCAAATGAAGGTCCTGAACAATTATTTGATTACGTTATTAAAAACAAAGAGTTCTACGACAAGAATGTATATAAATTCATGCCTAACCCATCAATCAACACTATTCAAGACGAAAAAAAGATATTGGGATGTGCCATTGAAAAATATGGTGAAAACATGATAGCTCTTGCACCTAAATGTTATACTATATTTAACAGTAATGGGCAAACCAAATCACTCAAACTAAAAGGTGTATCTTTAAAGAAGAATCATATTGTGTCTTCCGATTACAAATCTATTATTGATAATCAATCAATTAAGCTTGGTAAGAATATAAATCTTCAGATGCAAAACAATAAAATGAGTAAAATAACGGTAAACAAGAATGCTCTCACAGGATGTCATACAAAGATGATTGTTTTACCAAATCAATCATGCGCACCTTTTGTTAGTGGCTTAACAGCGAATAATTATTTTATTAATTATAACTAAATAGTTATTTTTTTATTCTTAACAAATGACAAACGAAATAATAAGAAGAATCGATGATATAATAGCTGATTTGTATACATTAAAATTATGGGTACATACTGAACAAAAAAAAGACAGTTCGTCTAATAGTGAACCACAAAGTGGTGAAGAGAATTCGTTAGAAGAACATACAATTGACTTGCAAAGTAATACCAAAGCTAAAGCTTGTGACTGTGTAGCAGAGCCTAGAAAAGTCATCCATAGACGAACAAACCGTTCATTCCCATTAAATAAATCAAAGAATCTCAATGATGAACAACGTAATAAAGTATTAGCATTTGCAAATGAAAATAAACAACTCATCTTGGATCAACCATCTGCTACAAGAAATGAATTCCTTCAAAAGCTTGTTCGCGATAAATTGAATATTAATCTTTCTGCATACATGTCTTGTAAGATAATTACTATGCTCAGTTTTTGAATACAGCAAGTGTTTTATCATCTATTATTGCAGTGATAACCCCCACAGTCATACGTTTAATCTTTGATGTTATTGCAGTTTCACCACTAAGAATCTTCAATTTATTGTCTTCATTATCAATAAATACTTCATCTCCAATACCATAACAAGATGAATCATCAACTTTTACAAGATAATCACCATGGGAACTGAAGGTAATACAATTATTTTTTTGGTCAATTCTAACACAAATACCAACATATTCTTTCCATGAACCAGTAGTTTTGACACTGCAAATACAATCAGTTGTATCATTCACAGTTGAAGATATCCACGTATCACCATCATGTTTATAAACCTTACCAGTCATATATACTGGAGCTCCAATAACGAAATCATTAATAGAGTTCATTGATGACTCGATTGGGGAGTAGTGGGTGATTGTATTTGAACCGTTTGATGTTATCTTGCCAGAAACATGTAAATTTGAATCAATTGTTGTATTTCTTGCAGTACCAAACATGCTAAATGATTGAAATCTATGACCATCAACATATATAAATACTTCACCAGTATCAGCAGTTTTTGAAGACCTATACATAAAGACAGTATTATAAGTATCATTATATCCAAATCTAAATAAAGTAAGTGTATTTGAATCAATAGAACTAAAGAAACTTGCAATATTACTTTCGGTAGTATTAATTGTTAATGAACCATCATTATTTTTTGCTACATATTTTCCATCACATTCTGATTCCGTCAAATATTTATCAGTTTCGGTTTTGTACAAATCAGTGGTTATTTCTACTTTATCTTTATTAATCGCTATTATTTTTGAACTATTCAAGAATAACGATAATTTTGGAATATTATTTTTTAATTCATATAATATTTCACTTTTATTTGCTAAATCTAATCCAAAATTTATAAGCGCTTGTTTTGCTGAACTTGATGAATAAATATCAAATATATTTAAGTCAGAACCTTTTATCATAACTCGTCCAGCAACTACTAACTGGTCTCTTATTGTTGTTTTATATTTTTGAGATTTATATGTGCAGTTTATCATATCGGCATCTTTATATTGTATCATAAATTCTTCAGTATAAGGCGCATATCTTAATGTGACATAACTATTTTCGTTACATAATCTTATATCTGGATAATATGGATTATTCACTATTAGCGATGGAGAATTATTTGTAAAAGTAGTAGATATCGATAATGAACCATCATCATTTTTCTCTACATAGCCCGATAAGTCGACAGGTTCTGGAATCTCACTTTTTACTTGGTCAATAGCACGGGTTAAATCACTTTTGAGAGCATATTTATCTTGGAGAAATGCAAGATTAACAACACTGTTTAAGTTCATTTCATCATAATCTTCATTTGCAATATAGCAACTTATTACATTGATTCTATGTTGGTTATCAAAATCATAAACAACTCCACAACTTGAACTCATTTCTAATGTTAATGCTATATTTTGAACGCCATTATTTAAAACATAATCATTATTATTAATACTTGATATAGTGAATATTCCTTGATATTTAATACTTTCATCAGTCTTATCATATCCATCAAATAACATTCCATATTGTTTCCATTTTTCAAAATATTGACTTGCATTAGTATAAAGAACCGAAAGAGTATTAATACTATTACCTTCATCATAAGTTAATTCTAATTCTTGATTGAAAGTAATTGTTTTATCAATTATTTCTGGAATATCAGATTTTAATGCATAAGTGTTTAACACATATCTAGCCGAATAAGCGTTTTTGTCTGTTGGTTCGACAGTTTTGGTTATTGAACATGATAATATTTCTGGTGTTTCACCAGTTCCTGGATTGATTAATTCATGGGAGTTATACAGATACCAAAGACTAGAATCACTTCCTTCCATACGCAGTATCTGAGAGGGTAGATTATCATCATCGTCATTGTACGAATAGTCTGCGTGAACATAATGGGCCGTATAGTAACTGTCTGATGATACAATATCCAACCCATATTGCTCAATCAGTATATGATATGGGTCGTAATCCAAATCAAGAATTGTATTATTGGCGATTTTGAATTGAATAGTTGTTTGCCCCTCAATAATCTCTGGGATTTCGCTTTTCACTTGCTCAATAATTTTTGGGAGGTCTTCTTTTGAAACATATTCTCTGGCACAAGAATCCAAAGCTGCTTGAAGACCTTCATTAGCTGCCATACTTGTTAAACACATTGATGCTTGAGCTGATAATGGTTTAACATCATCAGCCATCAATTTCTGAAACATTTCGTCTGATAATTGGTCTCTTATGTTCAATTGCAACTCGCTATTTTTGAGAACTGTGGGTATCTCTGACAAGTCTTCTTTTTTTGCGTACAATGTCATATCTGGCAAGTCTTCTGTTTTCGTGTATGGTTCCAAAGCAGTTGTCAAAGCAGATTCATTAACCAAATCTGTAGGTATTTCAGGTATGTCAGTTGATAATGCAAAATTGTTAACAACGTAATCACGTAATGTATTAACAGCGTTTTGAATTTCTTCACTACTAGCATACTTTAATAATTCTTTATTGAATTCCTCTGTTTTCAAATAATCGAATAAATCAGTTGTTTTCGCGTAAGGTTTCAATAATTCTTTCAATTCCTCAGTATTCAAGCTTGACCCCAAATTATTTCCGTTATTACACTTACACCCACATGAAGTGGCATATTGTTTTATGTATTCTATTATTAATTCATCTATTGTATTTACCCTTTTGATACCACCTGCTTGCTCTATCGTAAACATTTTGAACATAATAAATGACGTCAGATGTGGATGAACAATTAATAATGAATGAGGTGAAAAAGAAAGATTATCAAGATATGCTCATATTCATGTTCCAAAATAGTAAATCAGAGCAAATAAAAACAATAATACACAATATTATTGAGTATCTCAAGAATCCTCGTAACTATATCAAAGACGTGAAAGAAAAGCTAAAAGATATGCTTGATAAATATAACGCAAAGCCTAAAGGAAGTAAAAGACAAAAAAATGAATTAGCTAAAATACTTGATTCAAAAGCGAATTACTTTATTGATATATCTGGCTTACTAAAAGATAAAGCTGCGGGCACTCGCAGCCTCCGGGAACAAAGTTCCAGTCAACACAGTTGCCGACAAGCGGAGGAAGAAAAGCCTGTTATTCCACAAATTGAGGAAGAGGAAGAACCTGACTTGGAAGGCCACTATTTTAGAAACAGAATTAATAAAGACATTGAATCACTTAGTAATTTATTTACACTTGATAGTAATCATATTAATGCTTTACACTTATTTTATTGTATTGCTGATGACTCAAAAAGGTATCCGTTATTTAATAAAAAAGATACTACACAGATTCAATTACTTGTCGTATCATTGGTTGAAAACATAGATTCACATAAAAACAATAAGATACCAGATGACATAAATAACCTAATGCAATTTGAGAAACAAAGAAGACAAACCAATATTGAAACAATGAGAAAGTTAGCTGAATCTAATCAAGAAGGTCAGCAATTATTAGATGCTTACAATAAATCTTCTACAATTGATGCTAACCAACTAGAAAGGTTTGGCTTATTAAATGAAGAGTTTACTGCTAAAAACCTTTATGGTTACTATAATAGGTCTATAAATCCTAAAGATGACTCCGATGTTAGAGTTAGGAATATCGCATTACAATTACATGATGCAATAAGAGAAACAAACATATTTGAAGAAACAACTGAACCTAAAAACAAAAAGCAACTCAAACAATTAATAAAGTACCTTAATGAAAATGGAGATAGAGAAATATTTTTTAATATGAATAGTGATATAGAAGAGCAAAGTGATATAGAAGAGCAAAGTGAATCTGCACCACAGGCGAGTCTTTCAAAGAAAGCCGAACATTTGCAAAGCAAAGTTGTTAAAGACAATTATCATGCAATTGACGTAAATCTAGAAGATGATAGTGAATCTTTATCCGACTATAAAACAATGTCGAAGCGTGTTTTTAGCACACCAACCAAAGAATATCTTAGAAGAAACAAACCAATTGAAGCTGAAGATGACCACAACAACTTTTCAGAACTATTGAACTCAAATATTGAAGCAACAAAAGGACCTGAAGTAAATGCTGCTGAATTCTTAAATGAATATATGAAGTCTATCCCAACAGGTAAACGTGCTGGTAAAACATTTGAAGCATCACAAAAACGTATGAGCGACCTGTACATTTTCGAAAACAAACAAAGTATCGATGTTAGTAAATATCGAGGGGAATTATTTGATATTCTTATTAACGGTAATTACCGTGTCAAGTTTTCACCTAAATGTGCTACAAGAGATGGAGCAGAAGCTTATTGCAAGAAAAGATTTGATAAAAATGGATATCCATTATATCGTTTAGTACCAGCTAGGCATGACACTAAAGACCCTCTCGGTAATCCAATTTGTGATTTAAACGGTGATAGAGTTGAAGATATTGTTATTGTTGATACTCGTGGTAAGCCTGTTATTATTAATGGATATCGTCTTGTTAAAGCAGACCCTTATAAGAAATTATGGCAAACCGAACGTATTGCTGGTAAAACAAATGATTCATTCGAAGTATGGCTTAAGAATCTTATGGGAGCTAAACGAACATGGGAATACACTCCAGAACAATGGAATGAAGGTAAGTTTAAACCTGAAATTGATAAGAAATTAGAAAAAGTAATAAACTCATATCAATCTGTTGGTTTATCCAAACCCAAAATCAGTACCAAAATTACTGCAAGAGGTTTGTGGAGTTCTATATTTTCAAAAATATGGCAAACTGTTTTATACAATATATTTACTAATGAAGAATACAAAGATTTGGAACCATTAAAATGTATATTTAGTTATTTCAAAGTATGTACAGCCATATTTATTGCACGTTATGAATCTAAAGTGATGAAAGACCATGAACGCAATGATTGGAGTGATTGGGTTAAATATAAGAAATTACATCCAAAATCCGTAAATGCTGAATTGGGTGTTATGATTCAAAAAGAATATAATGAAAGCATTAAAGCGACTATGCCAGTTGATGGAGAAATAAATAGTGATGGTGAAATATCAGGAGTATTACAAGAAATATTGGAGCAAACAAATGACCTCATCTTTAAGACTGGTCTTGGATTCACAGAAGATAAGAAAGACCAATATGCACAGTTAGCTCAAGCTATAATTGAAAATAAAGTAAGTACAGCAACAAAGAAGCAATTACAAGACAAATTTGGTGAAAATATTGATGCTTGGATTGATTCACAAGTTGGTGGAAATTACACCACAATCAAAGGATTATATAAGGCTGCACATAAAGGTGCTGGTGATAAATCATATATTAGGTCACGAACTGTTGAAAAGCCAGCTACAGCTGAAATTGTTGAGGAACCTTCTGATGATGATGATGACGAAGATGAAGCATAAAAAAATTACTATTCCTACTTTATATCCTTGCTAATTATTTTTTTGAACCTGGTAATTTGAATGTTGTTGTATGCGCCTTATTTGTTCCTGGATTTACCTGTGACTGCATAGCAGGCCCAAGCTTCGCTTGCGACAAGAAATCATTTTTAGCTTCTGTTGGACTTGCAACCTTTTGATTCTTAGATGTATCACGAGCTATACTAGATTTTTCAGGTTCTTGGTAAAAATATTTGAATTCAGTTATTGGTGATGGTAATACCTTCTTTGGGCGTATTTCATCGGGTATATCAAGTTTTTCATTATTATATTCAATATTTACTTTTGGGTCATATCCACTAAATAAGGAAGGCTCTCTAGGATGTGAATTATTTGTATTTACTTTTAAGATGGGGCTTGTGATATTTGATTTGAATACATTGAATACTGGAAAATGGTATTTCCAATCCTGAAATTCATATTTGAAACCTTTAATATCAGCATCTTCATTTTTATTTCGCAATCGAACTTTCTGCCATTGGCTCATGAATGTTTCTTTTTCGAAACAGAGAAAGATAATTATTGGTACTGGCTTAACTGTGCAATCAACGTCTACGCTCGAAGATAGTTGATAACAGAAATTATTTGTTTCTTTTACATCATATCTATAATCATAGTCTCCAATCAATAGTATATATGTTTTATTTAGGTCAGGAAATGATTTTTCAACAAATTGGATATCTGTATTACCAAAATTAGAAAAAAGGTCCACAGTTATTGTGAATAAACGTAATAGACTAGGATCGTTTGTATTATTTATATTTCTCTCATCTTTGAAATCCACTTTTTTAGGTAAATTCAACGTTACTTCACTACCATTAATAAGTACAAATAATTCATGGTAATTACTACTTAAATACAATAAGACTCTCCTATTTCTTTCAGAGATATATGAAAACAGTTGATGGTCCTTATTAATATTGATACAATTTGGATCTTGCAAATTAAGTTCTTGCAGTGCTGTGAATACCGATTTTTGGTTGCTGTTATTCATTTTTCCTTCGAAAAAAGCTGTAGCTTAATAAATAAGAAGGCAGCTCATGATAAATGCTGATGGTATGATTGAATTGCCATACAAATCGGTAAACCATATCTTGTAATCTCTCTTATTGCTACTGAAGAATTCGTATTTTCGATATTTGGTTTGACGCTTATTAGCTAACATAATGAATGAATCACAATATGCATCTAATTGAACTATATCTGAATGCACCATTAAATCACCAACTAAAAAGTCTTTTACAATTGCTCCAACATATTGAATTACAATATATTTCTTGTTTCTGCTTGATACAAATTCAAGTGGCAACGTAAATTCTGTTGATTGAGTGTGGAAATAACGTTTTGTTATGGGCTGTTTTACATTGTTTGTTGCAACATTCTTGATATTATTCATAAGCATTTTTTTCATAGAAACTAAATGTTAAAATACTTAATGTAATCTTCATTTAAGTCTCCAAATGAATTACATATGAATTTCGTATATATAATAGGTACTTCAATAATAGCTTTTTCAGCATCAGTCATACGTTTCCTACCTTTATGATGCTTTTCTTGTGGTTCATCTTTTTTAACAGTCTGATATGGTTTTAATAACTTGCAGATTACATTTCCATTACGATACTCTAGAAACTCAGCAATTTCATTAAATACTCTTCTACGCTTCTCATGCTTTTTTTGCGTTTTGCTTTTATCGAGATGAACTAATATAATATTACCTCTATTATAAGATAACAACCCCTTAAAACGTTGTTTATCATTGATTTCCCGCAATTTCATTTGCATTTTCCTGATATATCTCCACTCCAAATCAGTATCGTTTTGCATTTGAGCTGGGGTATAATATATGTACTTCGTTGGTTTTACAAGATTCTTGTCATAAAAATCTGATGGGTCATAATCAAAATTCTTAAATCGAAGAGAACTATGAGGGGTGTTATTATAGTAATCAACCATTTGTCTCATCAAATTATAATCACTTAATCTTCGCTCATCTAACCCAAAAGCATTTCTCAGAGTTCTTATAACAGAATCAACATTTTTGTGAGCTAACGCATATGGAGAATCATTAATAACGAATCTTATAGGATAGAAATCGGTGATTGAATCTATTGTATTTTCCCAAAACTGGATGTCTTCAAATTGTAAATTGAGTAGCCTTTGGAAACGAGGTTTATAATAGTCGCTTTTTTTAAGCAGTTTTTTAAGAGTTTCCAGTTTGTGGTTCACGAGGATTTTCCTTAATATTTTATCAAACTCTTTTATCCTTGCTTCTTTAATTACAGCTTTCAAGTCAAATATTAAAGTAGTTTCTCCTGTTGAAAACCAAATGACAACACTATTATCTTTCATCTCTTTTAATCCAGGTTCTCCATCACATTTGATAGTTTTGAATAGAAATTGTGGATATCTTATTATAATTCGTTCAAGGGAAAACCATATATTTCCTTTATCCTTTACAGGTTCAACGATTAGGTATCTTGTATTTGTATTGATGAGAACCAAATATATTTTATTTTCTTTTGTCAAATCTCTAGTATAGTATTTGCTAAACATCAAATCTGCTTCCCAACAACCTGGTTCATTAGAGAAATTTGGTTTTGATAATTCTTTGCATGATTTCAACTTGAAGTCAGGAATAAATGGTTCTGTTTTGATATCACTTTTAAAGAAAGGTTTTATGTAATTATCAATGTATTTATACTTGGATTTGAAAGGATAATTGAGTAAGGAGTTGTATTCTTTATCGTAGATTCTTACTGATTTAGTCATTTTTTTCCAAAAAAAGTATTGATATACAAAAAAATATCAATTACAGGTAAATCATCACGTTTTTCATAAGATTTGGCGAGGGTCGGAATTCCGACCGTCGATTTTATTGGCTCATACTATTAAAGTATTCTTCAATTAATGTATGGAGCTTATTGAGATGCTCTATTTTGATATCAACACAGTTACCACTATTGGAAACCTTATAATCATCTGTTCCAAATGATGCTTTTATAATGTTCTTGATGTTTAAATTTGGTGTCATACTAATAGGAAGGTCATCTTTGAAGTAAAATCTTTCGTTTTCATTATTATAATGGTTAACAACTTTTCTCCAAGTACTCTTATGACGACGACACAAATGAAGCCTAATGAAACCTTCTTTATTAATATCCTCTTTGTAAATCAAATAACGGTAATCATTCTTGTGATTTTCTGGAACTGCACGTGGTTTGAGTTCATCAATTTGTTGCTGATGTTGTTTGCGTTCACGTTCAAATTGGGAGTCTAAAAGTTTGGCAATATAGATTGCGTATGTTGGTGATGCCCACATTGCGATGTGATTGACTAGAAGCTTGTGAATATAATAACCTCTTAATCCGTTAGGTAAATCATCACGTTTTTCATAAGATTTGGCGAGGGTCGGAATTCCGAGGGTTGATTTTTGAGACTCAAATTCTTGTAATAACTCTTTTGTTGTCTGATTTTCAAACCAGTGCTTTGCAAGTTTATTTGATTGGCATGCAGTTATTATGCTTTGAGCTTGGTACATATCATCTTTGATTGAATGTATGATGCGTAAATGTGTATTATATTGAATAAATTCGTAGTCATCATTAATTCGTTCTACGTTTATTGAAGCCATTTGTTCTGGAGATAAAAAATTATTTTAAAAATAGATTTGCAAAAAAATGTGGGGACAGCAATTTTGCAACTTTGTTGGCCCAGGCTTTGCCTGTGCTGCTACCGGTTTTCTCAAATCAATTTACTCATTAACTTGACTGCCAGCTGGCGTTTCATCATCAACATATTCCAATCCATTAAGTAAGTTTAAAGTATGTATCTCTTGTGAGCCATAATTGAGTTGGAGGTGGATGTACTGTTCCTTCTTCGTTAACATTATAGTAAGTATCATTTGGACCTGTATATATTGGTTGACCATTAACCTGAACTTGAATATTTCCAAATCCACCATCCAAACCATCATAGCAATATCCTGCTGAAGCACGTTCTGTTTGAATATTGAAAACAAAGCTAGAAGCATCACTTAAAGTATTTCTATAACGAACTCCATTTGCATCATTCTTTGGCATTGTCATACTATCTTCAAATTCTTTTGTGCATTGTAATGTGATTCCATCAAGGTCTCCAGCAGTTAATTGATTTTCAAAGAATCTTGCACCAATTGTGCTAACATTTTCATCTGGGAAGTTCTTACCACCAATATTGAGATAACAATTTTGATATACTGGATTTTCGAAAACAGTGAGGTCATTATGATGTTTTGGAAACATAATTGACATTGTAGTAACATTAATTAATGGGATATTCAAAGTAGATTTGATACCATTTGCTGCAGGAGCAATTGGGAATGAATGGTAATCAACTTTTTGGGATGGTATTATAATTCCTTCACGTAATATATTTTCAATACCTCTGCGAGTAGATTCACAGACACCATATCCTTGCATATTTGATTTACATAATGTGATTGTCATTCTGTTTACAGTTAATGTGGCTTTCTGTGATGAATATGTTTCATTGTGAAGTTGTGATTTAGCATCATGAATTGCTTGAAGAGTCTGTTTAGCAGAAACAATTGGTGTTTTAACAATTTGCCAAGCATAATATCTTCCATTTTTGTCAGCATGATTTAATGGTGGTAATGTTACAGCAGGATTATGAACACATATTTCTTCATCAGTTGCACCTGGTTGTAATCCAAATTCTTCAAATTCTTCCTTTGTGTAACTGAAATTGAATTCCAAATCTGTAAGAATATCAGTGTAACCAGTACTTCCATCATCATTATCCCATTGTTCACCAATTCGATATTGAATCTTATACTTGATAGGTGTTGGGGTTGGTTCAGGAGATGGAGACGGTGATGGGTCAGGTGTTGGAGATGGTGATGGGTCTGGTGTTGGAGATGGGTCTGGAGATGGAGCACCAGGACCTGGAATTATAGCTTCATTACCAATTTGTGTAAATTGATGTTTCAAGTGACCGCGGGCCTTTATTTCTTTCAATCTTTCTAATTCTGCAGATGAGATACTATCATTATCTTCTAGATAAGCTTTTGTTTCAGCAACAGTATAAGGGTCTATAGCGGCCCAAACTAATCCTGCGGGTGATACTTGGAAACGAATTGATAAATCACCTATGATACCATTAGGGAATAAATCGAATGCTTGTAATGCAAGTAAATCATCGAATGGTACGTTTAAATCAAATTCAACTTGGGATTTACCATTAGATTTGAATGAATTGAGGTTAACATAAGCACCAGCAACAGTCTGTGAATAATTTGAAACGTTTTCCCAAAGTGAATGTACAAAACGCCTACGTTTCTTCTCAGTCTCTGGTTTAACAGTGGAATACAAAAACCCTTCACGAATACATTCATTTTGCTGATATCCAACGTTTACATTATTATGGAGAATCTCCAAACGGTCAAACAATTGATTAGAAGATTTGAGCCCGACAAATAATTTGTAGAAGTTATTTGGGTCATCAATTTGTTGTAATTTTGCTAAATCAGTATTGAGTTGTAAATCTAGTTTGATGTGAAAGGTGAGGAATCCTTTATCAACATCAGAAATGAAGTGGTCAGGATGTGTTAAACTGATTTGGGAATACTGTCCTTGATGAAATGGTGCGGGTTGGTCATGACAATCAACTGTTCTGAATGAAAATGAGCGTGTACCATCATTAGTGTTAATCATTTCACGCATCTTATTAAAAGTGTCAAGTACATTCCCAGCTTCGATTTTGTAATTATGTGCTCTTTCGTTGCGATACAACATTTATGATACAAAAAAAGTACTTATTACAGGACTTTTTTCATTATAAAAACAATGGGTATCGGAATCTTCAAGAAAATGAAAAATGCTTTTAAATCAGTTGGCAATACAATTAAGAATGTTGCAACTAAAGTCGGTAAAGCGCTTCCTAAAGTTGTTGAAATTGGTAAAAGAGTTACCAGTGCGGTAAAGCCTGTTTTAGGTGATATACCTCTTATTGGAGACACTATAAGAGCAATTGACACAGGGTTGAATGTTGTCGATAGAGGAATGAGAATTGGTAAGAGCTTGATAAATGAAGTAGAATAAAAACAAAAAAATTTTTTTGAAAATAAATGGAATTGGAAGTAATTAACGAAATAACTGAAGAAACAAAAAACTTCAAATCCATCGAAGAATTTAATTTGTTCTACCAGAAGCACAAGGACGAGATGAATGGACGCACCACACAGTACCTCAATAAAGTATATAAGATTATTACCCCCGATGGTGTTGAATATAGAATAACAAAAAAGAATTGTTCGAAAGAAGGAAATAAGAGAGTTGGGGGTGATATATTTCTAAAAAAAGTGTTTAAAAAGGAAGACCTAAAAGAGTTAGAACAAGATGTTATCAGAGCTGATATTGAAAGTGTGAAGGATGAGATTAAGCAGATGATATCGCGCATTCATGCGAATGAGCTTCTAGTGAATCGTATTGAGCAATCAGAGAAAAAAATAATAGAACTAACATCAACTGTGAATCAGATAGCTAAATATATTAATACTATGAATAATATGTAGCTTAAATCTTACTATTAATTGGGACCACTGAATGGTTTAAAGAATATGTATGATAGTTGAGTTTTTTTGTAGTTATTGGAGGCTTTTCATGGTTTATAGTTCCCTTCAAATCTCTCTTCTTGATTATAGGTGCAGAATTGATTCTGGTACGCTCTTTTTGCATTTCCAATTGAAGTCTATCGTAGAAATTCATTCTTTTATCATCTCTTATCGTGCGTCTCTGTTGAAAAGACATTTTTGTATTGAAATAAATGACTGAATTAAGTGATTATAAGAGGGAAATTCCTGAACTTAAAAGAATCAAACGAGCGCTAAAAGAGAAATGCTACGACTATAAACAGCATCTCAATAACGTAAAATCAGGTATGCTTGGCTCAAATGGATTAGCAGTAAGAGAATCGTTAATTGAAGATATTGAATCTTTAAAAGAGAAAGTTCACAAACTCGAAAAAGAATTTGATAGATTAACCAATAAAGAGTAAGATGTATAGAGATTTTTTTGCACTGAAATGTCAAGTATTATGAATAAAGCACGTATATTATCTTCAGAAAACGATGCAAGTGTAAAACAGAGTCAAGAAACAAATATAGAAATCAAATTAGCTCCTCAAAGAGGAAGTGCAGTAGCATATCCACAAATACCGCAACCACAAAATGTAAATTTTACTATACCACAGACCCCACAGGAGGGGTTTGCTTCTCAATACATACCTCCAACCAACAGTGTTGCCCAAGAAAGAGGGCTTGCAGATTTAGGAAATGAGTTGGATACACTTGAAAAGAAAAACAAATTTTTGGAGTTGCTTGTTGGGATGTATGAGAATAACCCATTAAAGGTAAACTCTTATGTAGTATGTAAATCAACCTTATTAATGGATATGATAAAGCTGTTGACAGATTGTGATAAAGTTGATTTGGTTATTGAAGATGAAGAACCTGGTTGTTGTGTTGCTAGTGTTGCAAAACTGATAAAGATTGATAAGATATTAATCACTAAAGATGGTAAATCCGAAGAACTAAAATACTGCTACAATCATGTCTATACAGAGTTTGTCAAATATGCAATATCACTCAAATATTGTTGCTAATTACTTTTTCTTAATAAGAAATGACTTACTTTTAGTAAGGCTTTTTTTCGAAGGAAAAATGTTTTGTGAGATACTTTTATGTATGATTCTAGCTGTTAATGTTATGGAGTTATTTGTGATAATATCAGCATTGAAACCTGATGAACCACCTGAATTAAGTGAAGAGATGCGACAGAAACTTTATTGCTAAGAAATGCTTAAACCTACAAAGTTTGATTATTCGACAGTGTTTTTTTCAGATTCTAGTGATTCAGAAGAGCTATTTGCTGAACCTCAGGTAAAACCCTTTTTTAACATCGACATTGAGATGAGTAAAGCGTATAAAAAAAATGAATCCAAGATATTGAGTGAATCTATTAGACCAATTGCTAATGGTATCTACGCAAATTATAATTCATTAAACATCATTGTTGGAGCTCAAGGAAAGGGTAAATCTCATATTGTATTGCGTGATATTATTCAAATATCAAGAATCCCTGGTGCTGCTCATTTAATTGTTTATATTAGTAAGAACGGAGTTATAAATGATTCAACATTTGAGGCCCAGCGAGAATTGATTAAACTTCCTGTGAAAGTCATATCTGATTCAAATGCTGAGAATTACTTAAAAGAACTTGATTTATGGAAAGAATTGTATGATAAATACGTTAATAATAATACTCGATTAGATGACAGCTCTGCTGGCCCAAGCTTTGCTTGTGAAGAGAAGATAAATAAGATGCTCTCCTTTTTATGTATTTCACAGTTGAACTCCTCAAAAAGTCCTCTAAATACCATCATTTTATGTGAGGATTTCATTAAATCAAAGCTATTGAAATCAGCTTATTTTACCAATTATATCACTCAATTACGGCACAAACATTCTATTGTCTATGTTAATGTTCAATTCTTTAAAGCAATACCGACGGATTACAAGAATAATTGCACATCTTTCTTCATATTTAATGGATTCTCACGACAGAAAATGGGTTATATATACCAACAAGTTGTTATGCCAATTGAATTCGAAGATTTGTGGAGGAGATATTGTTGTATGAAAAATCATGATTTCATCTTGGTGAACACACGAGAAGGTAGTATAGAGTTTATTAGTTGTGTGTAAAAAAATATTGTGTTCAAAGTATATTTTTTTAGTCTAATACAATATTTTGATGAGTACCCTTAAATATTGTTGGTTCTGGTATATCATATTTCTCTCTTAGCTTTAATAACATATCGTGGTTTGTTTTGTTGATTCGTTCAATAGAATAGTTATAATATTCATGTTCTTTATATACTTGCTTTTCTGTATTACCGTTAACAAAGAACTCTAATGAATTACAGTTAATTCTTCTCCTTGTATTTGATGTTAAAACGACGTGCTCAAACCCCATTTCTTTGATTTTATCTGGGTAGAATCTAATTGTTTTATCCGGTGTTTGTAGTGAAATGTATAACACTTTCGCAATAAAACTCGATTTGTTGATAATAGGATATTTTTCGCAAAGCAGTGTGAAATCACATTTATTGAAATCATCAGGGTTTTCCAATAGTGAGATAAGATTGTTGATATATTCGAAAACTCTAAGTGATTTGCTATTGCAAGCCATTTTGTAATGAAATAAAAATTTAAAAAAATATTTGATTTACTTAACTTATGGTTCATAATCAAAATATGTTTTGTTATTTCCAAGATGAGGTCTTGTGTTATAGTATTTCCAATCATTCCATACAACTTGGTAATTTCTATCTTTGTATCTATATGTTAACTTTGATTTCTGATTAACATATTGTGATATCAATTCACAACCTTCTTTAGCAAATAATTGTGCAATATGTTCATGAGTGTATCTTGGGCATTTAGATTTATGTGCCCTATATCCTGTATTCCATTTTGTTGGTGTTGTTTGGTATTCCAGTCCTTCAAATAAGTATCGTATTTTGGTTCGTCCATCAACATATTTATCAAGTAATTCACAACCTTCTAGCTTCATTGAATCTCTCAAATTGTTTTCTTTAGCTAATCGTTTCTTTTCAATTTTATCATTTTTGTACTCTTCTAGTTTCGTAATTCCATTGGGATTAATATCATATTTCATTTTACTTTTACTCTTATAAGCACTTCTTATAGGATCAATAACAAAATCTTCAAGATGAGTAGTCAATAATTGTGTTGGATTAGAGTTTTTATAAAAATAGATTAGCGAACTTGGATATATATTCTTAGGTGTTTTGATGATTGTACAGTTATTTTCTTCAAACAATAGCTTAACTAAATCATATGTTGCATCAACAGTTTTTGGAATATACGATGTATAAAACTTATTTTTGTGGTTTTCAATAATGTTAGCTTTCATAGTACTTAATGCTTCGCTCATTTTTAGTGTGAAAAAAAATAAAAAATAATTATCACTTGAATGATGACATGATGGACTGAAAGAAATGAATAAGTAGTTTGTGCGTATTGAAGAGAATGTGATAAACAACATTGAGTACAACATATGAATCTCAATGATATTATATCAAATCAGTAGTTCGTGCTTCTACCCCCTCTAAAGACTTCCTATACACTACTTTCCCATTTAATAATAGTATTATTATTATTATTAAAAAAAAGATTTGAGTTAAAAAAAATTCTCTTTATTAAAAAAACCGATAAGAGTAGCATTTTATCTTATCCAATCTTTCTTATTCATCACCAATAAGTGTAGCATTCTGGTGATGAGTTGCTTTTATGCTGAGTTGTTTCTTGATTGAGTTGCTCCTTGGTTGAGTTGCTCCTTGGTTGAGTTGTTCCTTTGCTAAGTTGTTTCTTGGCTGAGTTGCTCCTTGGTTGAGTTGTTTCTTGGCTGAGTTGTTTCTTGTCTGAGTTGTTTCTTGTCTGAGTTGTTTTGCGGCTGAGTTGCTTATTGGCTGAGGACTGATTAAAAAATAGTCTAATTGAATTAATAATAATAAATAATTAATTATTTATTTATCTAGGTATCACTTTTTAAGCTTTGTAAAATACTCAAAAAGTTATAAAACAGATAATTAAATATAAATAAAGTAGCTTTTTGAAGGCTAAGCCTTTCAAAAAGCTACTTAATTTTTTTTTAAATAAATAAAAAAAAAAATAATCTAATTCAATTAATTCAATTAATAAAAAAAAATTCATTTTGAATGAAAACTACCTTTTATTCGCAATTTTGTGTTTAAAAAAGAGAAGATTCATTGTAAGAATAATACCGAGATTTTAAATATCACAAAAGAACTTCAAAAAAGTTGATATTAAAATTGAGAGGGCCAGCGTTTATATATATATATATATATAGATAAACTTCCCAAGAGAATTGATTCTCTTGACTTCATATTAAAATTCTTTTATCATTACTTTTATGATTTCTTTTTCCTATTTTTTCAACCTTTTCTAAACGTTAAAATAGATCGCTCAAAATATGTATTGGGGAAAATATGTTTTAAAACAATTTAAAAAACAAAATTTTTGGAAAAATATGAAAAATGAAGCAGTTCTTATTTATATATGTGTGGGTAGACGATCAAAACACGTTATTTATGGACAAAAATTTTTTTTTAGAAAATTAGTTATTTTCCATTTAAATGGTCATATAATACAATATAAAATGATAAGTAATTAAAATTTTAGTCTATTTCTCTTTTTAATTATTTTCATTGAATTTGAAAAAATTGAGAAAAGGTAATACTATTTACTTATCTTATTATTTTCCCCATTTTTTATAGTATACAAATAAATATTAAATATTTTTAAAATAACATAAATATTTATTTAATGTTGGAATGTATTTTTATCCAGTAATTTTTATATTAAAGATCATTTAAGTATTTTGTTTTTTAATAATTCAATATTTCTGAAGAAGATGGAAAAAACGATAGTCATATAATCGATTATATCTTATTATTTTTTTCCTTTTTTATAGTAAACAAATAAATATTAAATATTTGTAAAATAACATAAATATTTATTTAATGTTGGAATGTCTTTTCATCCAGCCATTTTTTTATTAGAGCTCATTTAAGTATTTTGATTATAAATAATTCAATATTTCTGAAGAAAATGGAAAAAAAAAATGCTTTTATAATTGATTATATCTTATTATTTTTTTCCTTTTTTATAGTAAACAAATAAATATTAAATATTTTAAAAATAACATAAATATTTATTTAATGTTGGAATGTCTTTTCATCCAGCCATTTTTTTATTAAAGATCATTCAAGTTTGTCATTGTTTTCCAATCTATTTACCAAACTATAAAAAAAAAATAAATGGAGACAAATCTTACGGACTTATAATATATATAATGTCACCAGCTAATTGAACCTTCTCTTATATGTTTCATTGAAAATCAGAATGATATGGAAGAAAGCTATCAAAATTTGATTCAATTTTTCGACGATTATAAAAAATCAGAAAAAACTGATGATTTAAAAGAGAATTTAAGCATTATTATTTCAAATTCAAAGTATTTCCATCGAAATCATGATTTTTGGGAAAAATAATATAATTCTTTTGAGATCAAATCATAAAATTTTGGTCAAATATCTAAAGATTTCACATATTTAAGAAGAATAAGCCATTCATTTTTATTCAATGAATTAAATTGTGATTCTTGATCTTCAAATTATATAAATTTTCTTTGATCCTAAGTTTATGAATAATAATAATATTCTTTATTTTTATCCTGAAATAAACGCAATGTTAAAAAATAAAATAGATATTGAAAATGCTATTTATCATGAAAAAGATATTTTTTGGAAAAAAGTAAAAATGGAGAAATTGATACATTAGCCTGTAAAATCATTCAAGTAGACTTATTTGATGAGTTTATTTTAAAATTACATTATTTACATAGATATTTGCTTATATTTTCAGTGAAGCTAACTTCTTTCAAACCCCACAATTATTTCTATAAGACTTTACAATTAAAATATTTAACGATTATTTTAAATACAAAAACATAAAATGATACTATCTAACCTAATGTTCATTATTTCCTCATAATATTTATATTTATTTCTTAGCATATAGTAATAAAAAATATATCATAATATTTTAGATTTTTATGGAACAGAATCTAGTACCCACACATATTTATTTATGCAAAAACCAAAGATTATTTCTATCAGCAAATGAATCTGCCAAGATTGAAAAAAAAAAAAAGCCAATACCAAAAAGTGCAGATAATTGTCTTTCGTGCTCTGTGAAGGGGGACCAGGGGAGCCAGAGCTTGTAGTAATGAGAAGGTAGATTATCCCAGTGAAGCGGTATGCTTTGTGATAATGGAGCCTATAATATGAATACATTAATTTGAATTTGTGTGTGTTTGCTTATTATTTTTGGATTGAATGATATTCTTCTCATCCAGATGATCAGTTCTCTGAAAGGTACAAAGATAATTTTATACCCAATTCAGCAATTCAAAATGCTTTTAGTTATGCAAAAAGATCATGTCTAACATTAAAAATAGAACGTGACTGTAATGTAACGCTCAGAATACTAAAAAGAAAAAATTTTGGATGGGTCCATTTGAATTGCATTGATTCTCATAATTTAGAATTTGTTTTATTTTTACCTCCAAATTTTCACTTTTATCATAGAATTGATGAATTCTCACAACAAATATACCAAATTGGCACAGATACCTTAAATGTTGATAACAAAATAATTGATTTCATTGAATGTTTAAATGAATTTTTCCAATGTTGTCCTTCAGTTAGAAATGGCCGTTTTTCTACATCAAAAGGTGGAAGCAGAGCCTCTAGGATAATAACTGCTTCTGAAAATAGATATAAATATTACTATTATATATATTAGGAGGAGATTGCAAATGAAAAGAAATGAGGGAAAAAATTGTTTCAACATATAAATCTTCCTTGAAACAAGTATAACCGTTGCGAAAAATAATTTTGGACTTTCAAATCTTTCCATCAAAGCAATTCTCAATTATGATGGTATTTAATACTTCAACAACGATTATAAAATAAAACGATTGGATTTTTCAACGAAAATTTCCTATTATTCTCAAGAAAATATTCCAAACTATATCATAACTGGTGAATCAACAGTAGAAGATAATCTAGAAAAAGGTGGGATATGCCCCCCTGCGCGTTATTTCCCTCCTGGTATGTTATACACCAAAGAAGGTCATCCTATATCAGTGATGGCGTGGGGAGAGATAGGCCCTGAGGGCCATTGTACAAAATTATTACAAGTTAATGGGAAGATAAATTCAATAAAGTATGAAGATCTCTCATTATCAAATAGTTTTTTCATAAATATTGAAAATATTTTTGAAAAAATCTACCTCTTTCAACAAGATAACGCACCCACACATAAACAGAAATATACAATGGGCAACCTCAATGATATAGTATTTGAAAAGCTTGATTGGCCCAAAAATCACAGAACCTAAGTCAAATCAAACAACTTTGGAAATATTTGAAGCGAAAATTAGCAGGTGTTAAATTCAAAGATCAATATGAACTTTTTGATAAATTAGTTGTCCTCCAAGTTGACAAGATACAATTATATTCATTCAAGAATAATAGTTAATAGAAAAAAATCACAATTTAAACTTTTAATTTTTGAAAGATCCATCAATTTATAAGCATATATTTTCTATTAGAATTAAAAAAATTGAGAACTGATGGTAAAATTTACTGAGGTTTACTTGCTTGCAATTTTCAAAATTGAAAGATTATTAAAAAACTATCTTTAAATATAAATATTTTATACTTTCAAATTTATCAGCTGATAAATAGCTATGATTTTTTTAATATTTTTTTCATTAAAATTGAATAATTAATAAAAATATTAATGAACATAATGAATTCTCAGGAATACTTGGACATGATGAAGGATATCCAAGAAAACATTCTAAATTTTCTTGAAGAAGCTAAATTCGAAGAAAACTTACTAATACTCAAAGACATTTTTAATAATTCTAAAATAAGTAATAGCCAATATGATCTTTTGTCATTACTACACTTAATTTCCAAAATCGGTAATAATTTTCATCATTTTCCTAATTTTTTCAGCAAAATCGAAAGAATTTTACTCATTTTCAAAAAAGATATCAAAAAATATTTTTCAAATTCAGAAATATTCAATATTTTTAGGAGCAATAAAAGGATCCTTTTGTTTCTCATTGAACAACAAATAATAGCTATTGATGAATATATAGTAAAGAAAATTGTAAAGACAGACAAATACATCAAGGCCAAATATCCCCAGTATTTTCAGCCAGAAATTCAGCCATTCATCAATGAAAAGTGGTTCCCAAAATATGATCCTGAAGATAAAGAATTAAAGGAAAATAAATGGGTCGAAGAGATGAAGAAAGAATTGCCCGAAAGATTTTATGAAAAGCGAAATGAAGGTGAAAATGACAACCAAATCTGTGAATTGATTCGTAAGGACATGATTGCAGAATTTGTTAAATACATTACTCAAAATTGTGTTCCACGCAACGCAAAAATTCGACCATCGATTTATGAGACAAATTCATTTTTACTTAAAAATCAAGATAATGAAGAAGATGGTGGCTTTTCATTGATTGAATATGCTGTATTTTATGGTGCAATTCAAATATTTAACAACTTGCGACTTGAAGGTGTTGAATTAACACCATCGTTGTGGCTTTTGGCCATCCATAGTCAAAATGCTGACATGATTCGCTTACTCGAAGACAATCATTTTAAATTAAATGATAAGTCATACGAACAAGTCTTTTATGAATCAATCAAATGCCACCACAACAACATTGCAAATTACTTCATAAACAACTTCTTGCAAAATGATGAAGAAAATTCACAGGATACATTCAATCAATGTCTCAAATATTATAATTTCGCCTTTTTGAAAAATGAGCTCATTGATGAATCTTCATTTTGCAACTTGTGCAAGTACGATTATTGTGCACTTTTTGATAAACTTGTGAAAGATATAGTTATAGATATAAACAAAAAAGAAATTTTTAATATTCAGTTAATACAATTTCAATTAATAATTATTTAATTATGTTAAAATTATATCATTCAATACCATTCAAAATCATATCATTCAATGACATTCAAAATCATATCTTTAAATAGAATTCAAAATCATATCTTTAAATAGAATTCAAAATCATATCTTTAAATAGAATTCAAAATCATATCTTTAAATAGAATTCAAAATCATATCTTTAAATAGAATTCAAAATCATATCTTTAAATAGAATTCAAAATCATATCTTTCAATGAAGTTTTAATATAATTATAATTTATAAAACAGCATTATATTTGGCAGTTGAAAGAGAAAACATTGAAATTGTGAAACTTTTATTAGCTAATGAGAAACTTGACATCAATCTTGGATATATTTATTATAACTTTTTTTTAAAATTCGATATCATATCTTTCAATTACATTCAAAATCATATCATTCAATTACATTCAAAATCATATCATTCAATTACATTCGAAATCATATCTTTCAATGCAATTCAAAATCATATCATTTGATGACATTCAAAATCATGTCTTTCAATATAATTCAAAATCATATCTTTCAATGAAATTCAAAATCATATCTTTCAATGAAGTTTTGATACAATAATAATTTATAAGCCAGCATTATATTTGGCAGTTGAAAAAGAAAACATTGAAATTGTGAAACTTTTATTAGCTAATGAGAAACTTGACATCAATCTTGGATATATTTATTATAACTTTTTATAAAATTTGAAATCATATCTTTCAATTACATTCGAAATCATATCATTCAATTACATTCGAAATCATATCTTTCAATTACGTTCAAAGTTATATCTTTTAATGAAATTCAAAATCATATCTTTCAATTACATCCGAAATAATATCTTTCAATGTAATTCAAATTCATATCTTTCAATCTAATTCAAATTCATATTTTAAAATAAAATTCAAAATCATATCTTTAAATGCAATTCAAATTCATATTTTTAAATGCAATTCAAATTCATATCATTCAATAAAGTTTTGATATAATAATAATTTATACGACAGCATTATATTTAGCAATTGAAAAAGAAAACATTGAAATTGTGAAACTTTTATTAGCTAATGAGAAACTTGACATTAATTTTGGATATATTTATTATAACTTTTTTTTAAAATTCCAAATCATATCTTTCAATTACATTCAAATTTATATCTTTAAATGAAATTCAAAATTATGTCTTTCAATAAAATTCAAATTCATATCTTTCAATGGAATTCAAAATCATATCTTTCAATATAATTCAAATTTATATCTTTAAATGAAATTCAAAATCATGTCTTTCAATATAATTCAAAATCATATCTTTCAATGAAATTCAAAATCATATCTTTCAATGAAGTTTTGATACAATAATAATTTATAAGCCAGCATTATATTTGGCAGTTGAAAAAGAAAACATTGAAATTGTGAAACTTTTATTAGCTAATGAGAAACTTGACATCAATCTTGGATATATTTATTATAACTTTTTATAAAATTTGAAATCATATCTTTCAATTACATTCGAAATCATATCATTCAATTACATTCGAAATCATATCTTTCAATTACATTCGAAATCATATCATTCAATTACATTCGAAATCATATCTTTCAATTACATTCGAAATCATATCTTTCAATTACTTTCAAAGTTATATCTTTCAATATAATTTAAAATCATATCTTTCAATAGAATTCAATATCATATCTTTCAATAGAATTTAAAGTCATATCTTTCAATAGAATTCAATATCATATCTTTCAATGAAATTCAATATCATATCTTTCAATTACATTTAAAATCATATCTTTCAATAGAATTTAGAATTTCTATCTTTCAATGAAATTCAAAATCATATCTTTCAATGAAGTTTTAATATAATAATAATTTATAAGACAGCATTATATTTGGCAGTTGAAAAAGAAAACATTGAAATTGTGAAACTTCTATTGACGAATGAGAAACTAGACATCAATTTTCTTAATATTTTTCATAATTTTTTTTATAAAATTCCAAATTATATCTTTAAATAGCATTCAAAATCATATCATTCAATGAAATTCAACATCGAATCTTTCAATAAAATTCAAAATCATATCTTTAAATAGAATTCAAAATCATATCTTTCAATAAAATTCAAAATCATATCTTTAAATAGAATTCAAAATCATTTCTTTCAATGTAATTCAAATAAGCTGCTATTTAATAAAATCTAAAATTGGTGATTTTAATACCATTTTAAATTTGAATTAAAAAAATGAAGTTTTTAATAATCTTAAAATACAGCATTGCATAAAGCAGTTTTGCAAAAAAATATCGAAATAATTCGAATTCTGGTAAATTTCAAAGGAATAGATTTGAATATAGTGGATAATATTTATATGAAAATATTAAATGAAATTTTCTATGTAATTTTATGATTAGACTTATTTGTTTTTAATGAAAAAAGCCTATTGACCTTACAGAAGATGATGAAATAATCTATTTGATTCAATCCGCAAAGTCGTAAAATTTGAATTACTTTTTAATTAAAAATTCATTATTAAAACTTTTTTTTGCATTTTTATTAGGGTGGTCAAATATGCCCAAAATAATATTTTTTAAAAATCATGGGCCAAAATGTGGGCCAAGATGGGTTTAGTGTGGGCCAAAAATAATCAATAAATATCACATATATTTATTTTAAATATATAAATATATAAATATAATTATCGTTTTATATCTTTTTAAAAGTATTTTTTCCTCTTAATTTAATAAATTGAATGCGATAAAACTATATTTAATGATTTATAATTTGATAGTATTTTTATCGTTTTCATCAGAAATATTGAGTATCCAAAAAATAAATATATCTTCCTAAAAAATAAATATATCTTCCTAAATTTTTATTATAAATAATGGTCATAAATTTAATTTAAATATATAAAACAATATAAAGGTCATATATAAAATTTTGGCCCAACTTGGCCCAAATTAGCCCAAATTTTGAATAATTCAGAGGATATTTGGCAGTTAAATATGGGCTAACTTGGGTCAAGTTGGGCCAAAATTTTGCATTCAAAATAAATTGATATATCAGTATATTTATATCTTCCTATAAAGTTAAAAGGTTATTTAAGAACTAAAATAGTAATAATTAAAGATATCTTTAATTATCATATTATTATTTAGTTTTTCATCGCTAAATATGAAATGCATTTCTAAGGTTATGATTATGTAACATAAACAAAATGTTTAATACAACTTTTTTTTTTTTTAAACATTAAAGATATTCAATTATCTGAAAAATTTTATCAATTTTTTTCATATATATATCATTATTTTTGCACTAATTTCATTTCAAAACATTTTTTTGAGGTAAAGTCATATGATTTTGTTAAAATGAGATATGAATTATTCGATGAATTTGCATTTTTTTTGAAATTTTATCTTTTTATTGTTTAGGAAAATCTCACAAAAATTTTCTATGTGGCACAATTGTGATAAGATACCGCTTGTTCGACTCAACACAATGCCTTATTTTTTTTATTCTATTTAAAATTAAATTTATATTAATTTAAAACTTTGTTAAAAGCATTCAAGAGCTAAATACTGCATTCTTGCTATCATAATTTTATTATATTCTGCTTTTAACTGAAATTCTTCAAAATTTTTAATATCAATAAGTTGAGAAAAAAATACAAGCAAAATGAGTTAAACAAATTTATTAGGGAAAATTAAAAATAGATGAAATAATGAATTTGATTAACCCAATAAAATTCCCTGTTTTATTTTAGGTAAAAAATTGACCTCAACGATCAATATTTTAACATTTTTATTTCTTCTCTCTCTCTCTCCCCCCCCCCGCACGACAACATTTTTCGCAAACTAAAAAAAAAAAAAAAAAAAAAAAAAAAAAAAAAAAAAAAAAATTATTTGACCTCTTTTGATCGGTAATAATTGAAAAAATTGAGAGGTTATTTGGTGACCCAATTACTCTATTTTTTTTTTTGACCCATTTTTCTATTTTTGACCAACCCAGTGCCGCCCTATATTTTTTATTATTATTATTGGCAATCTAATTCATAATTAAATGTTTTTGGGAATCCAATTTGATCTTACATATTTTTTTAATAATAGACTTGTTATTCTCCGATTCTCGAGATCGATAATTGATTGACTTTTTGATATCGATACATAAATATGCACAGATTCTCGAGATCGATTTCAGAGATCGAGAATTTTTTTTCTCAGCTTTTGATATCAGAATTTTCAATTAAACTTTTTGATAAATATATGATCGTATTTTAATCTCAAATATATCTTTAAAAAAAAATGTATTTTTTGATTTTAATCTTAAAATAAACATCAATACATTATATTATTTATTTTTAAATATTATAAAATCACAAATACCAATTATAAAAGAAGATAAATCTGTTCGAGATCTCGGTAATTGATATCAAGTTTACAATTATTTTCATATCACATTTCATATCTGATATCTTGATAATCGATAATCTCGATATCAGATTTTTAAACTGATAATCGAGTATCAGATGCAAAAAAGTGACGTTTTTGATATCGATTCTCAAAATAACAAGTCTATTTAATAATAAATATACTGGAAAAGCTTACTTTATAAAATTTTTCTTTTAAATTTAACAATCGAAAATATATTCTTAAAATAAATTGAGAAATATAAAATTTTTATTGAGAAATTGTTTTTTTTCCTCATAAAAAATTGTGAAAGATTGTATACTCTTAATTTTCTATTTTTGTGAATTTATTTGGCCTCTAACCAAAAATCATTCAAAATATTAAAATGAAGCTAGAATTGGCAACATGATGACAAATATTAAGATGATTATAGGACCTTACTAAAAATTGGATAGAAATTTGTTGAGTCCTCCAAATCTGTATAAAAAAAAATGTTGAGCTTATTACAAATGAAAAATTATATATGTCACAAAGGTCATTCGCGAATTGCTTTAAAATGGATTATCATTTACATATTATTAATAAGCTGACTAATTGAAGGGAGTTTGGTAGATTCATGTTGATTTGAATTCAAACTTAAAGCATTTTTTGTTGATTTTTTATTTGATTCTTGAGGAATTGTAACTGGGAATTGATTTACCCTTTTAAAAACTGCTGTTGGTCTTAAATCACTAATATTTGAATTTTCAATAATTACAGTAGAATTATTAAAACAGTTATCTCTTGTAACTTGTTGATGAGTTAAGTCCTCATTCTGTGAATGAGTGGTATATTGATTTTCGGATAAACTGCTTTTTTGGATTTCATTCATAGTTTTATCATGAGCAGATGGAACACTTCTCTTTCTTTTTCTCTTGTTTAAAAATGGCCCTTTTAATAATTCTATCTCGTTTTTATCATTTATGAAAGTTTTATCTTTCAAATGCCAATACCATCTATTTTTAATATCATTCCCACTTCTTCCATTAAAATGTATTGCTATATCAGTCCATCTCTTTCCCATTTTGTTGATTTTATCAATGAGAATCCGATCTTCTTCTTCAGTCCATTTTCCAAAACGAATGTCAGGACTTAAATATGAAACCCAACGTTCTCGGCATTGTCTAGCTGACCTTGTCTCCATTCTTTCAGCAACTGCCTTCCAATCTTCAAAACAATCACCCATTGAATTAACAATCTCAATTAGTTTTCTATCTTCTTCTTTGGTAAAGGGTTTTTTAACTATTCTTTTATTTTGATTTACAAATGTAACAGGAAAAAACTGGCATTCATATTGAGGGAAAAATGCATAGTTTGTATTCATAAAATCAAAATATTCTTGAGATATTGTAAAGCATTCAAATTATCAACGTTGCTAAAAAACATTGAAATATTTCAAAGGTTATCAAATAATCTGATAAAGGTTATCAGATTTTATATCAAATACTTTGCCAATTTATATTTTATTCATTGCGAATTTTATCTTGTGTATTTCCTAATATGGAATGATGACTTCAATCGTTTTGCTTTTTCTCTTATTTTTTTTTCCCCACATTTTTCTCATAAAACATCATATATTTAAAATTATTAATGGAAGAATAACCATCAAAAAGGTGTAAATATAAAATATTTTCTAGTATTTTGGTTCAACCATTCGATATTTGAATCCCAATAATAATTTTTTATTTTTTATGAATCTTTTACAAAATAAATATGAAGAAATTATATATATCAAAGCAATATTTATTATTAAGTTAAAGCATAATTTGAATGGATTCTTCTTTTCTCTCCTTTTTGAATATAACCGATTTTTTTCGTTTTCAATGGACAAAAGGACTAAACAAACTTAGTTAATATAAAAAACATTTTTATCTTTGAAATAAGGACACATATTTGATATTTTTATTATATTTTTGTTTTAAAAAAATGTGTTAATATATTTTTTGATATTTTTTGTTTAAAATATGCTTTTATTAAAATATTAAAATAATTTTATGTTGATCATTTAATTCTGCCCGAAAGTTTTTAATTCTCATTATAACGGATAACTTCATATATAAGTTATAAAATCAGTAAAATATTAAGTGAACAATCTTTTTTTATTTATATATTTATAGATTTTTAAAAAATCCATATTAAAAGGAAAAGTTGAATATATAATTTTTTTCAATAAAATTTAATATGTCAATTTTTTTCTTTTAAAAAAAATGGTCCTGACAAAGTCCTAAGTCCTGCGGTCCAGAGAAACTTTGTCAGGACTGATTCTATTGTCCTGGACTTTGCACAAGTCTAGTTTTCAAAATTTTTTTGACTTTCACAGGAAAAAAAAATTTTGTGTGGCAAATTATAGTATCTAAATTAAATATAAATGAGTATATAGATTAAAGTTATGGTTGCATTTGGCACGGTTTGGGCAAAAAAGCTGCCCGCCCAGGTTATTTTGATAACCCAACGGGTAAGAACAAATTATTTGTTGATTTTATATTATTTTTAACTTTTCATAAAAATATGTATATTTTAAATATGTGGTTTTGCATAAAAATATTAAAATAAAATTAAAATTAAAATAGATATTTTGGAGTTTTTATTTTTTTATTTATTTGTTTATCTATTCAATTTTTTCAAAGATAAATTCTGTTGTTATTTGCAAATTCTATTGGGCTGGATACTTTTCTATGTTTTCATTCAATTTTTCAGTTAAAAAATAAAAATTTGCCCTGGGCAAAGTGGCTGGGCAGCGACGATAGCCCATTTTTTCAATCCTTTTTAATCGGGGCTGGGCTAGCCCAAGGGAAGTTATATGATAAATTCAAAAGCTATTTTTATTATTTTTCTTTTTAAATCATTATCTTTTCTTTAATATATGATATTAATTGATTATTGTGTTTGATAAAATAAAAAATTCAAACATATTTTTGTATATAAATAAAATAAAGTTTGGAATGGATTTTTTGCAAGATACCTCATTAAAATAATCATAAAATTAGGATAATAAAGTGAAATATATATCAATATATTTAAAAATCATATAAAAAGTAAATAAAATATTAAACAAATTAAAATAATTTTATTTTTGTTGTTGAATAATTTAATAAATTAAAAAAAATAAATAATTATGAATATCCTCGTTTAAAGTATATTTAATTATTATATTATTATATATTAAAAAAGATACACATTAAAAAATCTAATATATAAATATATTGTTTGAAATAATTAAGAAAAGATATAATATTTAAAAAAGATATTTTAATTAACAGAATTCACAAAATAAATTAAAAGAATTCCATGAACAAAGGACACATTACCGATTTTTTTTAGTTCAAATCATAATAAAAATGATGAAAGTGGTGAATTATTAGATTCAAATGCAATTACATTCCACAACTAGCAATCTAATTAGGAACAAATATCATCATTTTCATAATTTGGAAGTATTTATATATATTCTATGCTTTTATTCAATGCCAAAAAGTTCACACTTTAAGTACATCCATAAAAAGTGGCCTTTACAGGCCAAATTGATCACATCACTTCATCATAATTTTTGAAGCTCAATTGCCCAGTGGGCAGCCCACTTCTTCAATTTTTTGACCCTATGCAACCCTAAATTAAAGTATCTTTTGTTGGTTTCTTTTGACTTTCACAAAGATCAATTATTAAAAAAATATATATTATAAATTTATATTATTTTAATATTAACAATAAGTATTATTTTTTGGCTTCATTCGTATTTCTTTACGTATTTCGTGACACCTGCAAATGCAGGATTTTTGGAGAAAGCTAAGTGTGAAGGAACTGAAATTTCCTCAATTGAAGAGCAACCTCTAAAAGCATTCTTTCCAATGTTCGTCACTGATGAAGGAATCATTACTTTAGTCAATGAGGAGCAATTACTGAATGCGTAAGAATCAATTGTTTTCACAGAAGAAGGAATTGTTACTCTAAGAAGATTAGAGCATCTTTCGAAAGAAGCATTTCCGATCTCTTCAACAGAATTTGGAAATGCTATTTCAGTGAGTGAAGAGCAACCATAAAAAGCTCTTTCTCCAATCTTTTTACAGATGAAGGAATCCGGATATGACGAAGTGAATCAAAACTGATTTCTGCTAATTTTTGATAATAAATATCAATTTCAAGTGAAGAGCATTCGAAAAATTGCCCCAGGCCGAAATCAATATTACAATCATCCATTCAGCAACATTAAAAATCATGATATAATTCGTATTTTTAATAGTGCACACTTTATTCGGTCACATTGTGACAATGCCAATAAAGATTGTCATTCAAAAATCATTGAATATCAAATGATATAATGACAGAAATAATTGGCATCAACTTGATGAAAGAGATAATGAAAGCTAATGAAAATTCTTGTATCGTTTTTGTATCATTTCCTGTATAGACTATTTCAAATTGAATTTATTGTTTTGAATACCAAAATTTATGGTGAAGTATTTTAACAAATAGAAAAACAAGTTTCTCTGGACTCTCAATGCTACGAAACGCATTATGCTCGACTGATTCTAGTAATGAATTAGATTCAAATGCAAATGTTACCAAACTAGCATCCAACAAAAGCAAATTGTTTGTTTGATTGAGTTTATTTATATTAGTTGTTTTATTTAATATTAAATTAATTTTTTTGATTCTGTTTTTTCTGTCTGTTTTGAGGCTGTGCTCATTACTTGCATGATACTGCTTGTTTGAGATGTTTTTTTTCCATTTGTTGTAATTGTTAATTTTTTGGCTATACTTTTTCTTATTGTTTTGAAATTGTGTTTGCTTATTGTTTGACATTGCTCGTTTGATTGAATTTATTTATATTAATTGTTTTATTTATTTTAGTTGTTTGATAATGTATTATTTTCTTCATTTGATGTTTTGGAGAGATATTAATTTGTAATCTTTATTTTTTTTTTTATAATAATAATAAATTATATTTGAAGATATGCTTATAAAAATATTTTGGAAAATTTTTCAATCAATTTATAATTTCATGTCACATGTCTGTCTTATTTTTTATTTGTTGTTTGTTATTATATGAAAAACAATTCTCAAATAAAACTTAACACTGCATGCCTGTTAAAGGTCCCACTTCATGCTTATAACAAAGACTTTTCATTTATTGTTAATGGAGAAGAAATCAAGACAAGTAAGATTATTTCAGATCTTTTATCACCAGTGATTTGTCGAATACATTCATCCGATCCTACATTTGATACATTTATAATCAATACACGAAACCAAGGTGATTTTTCGCATCTTCTCAACCTTTTTAATTTCGAATTGCATAATCTTCCCGATTCAGAAATCCCATTTATTTTAGAACTGATTGAAAAACTTGGCACCGAAACTATTGAATATGCAAATGTGAATGATTCTACAGAAATAACGATTGACAATGTTTTTACGCTAATTAAACAAGATGAAAAACGTCGCCAACTATTCAATAATCGCTATCTGTCAGAAATTGAGTTTGTATCGTCGCACTTCTACGATCTGGCCAGTGAACAATTAGATGAATTTTTGGGTCTTTCGATTTTCACGATTACGAATATTTTGAGCAGCCGCAGCCTTCGACTTGATAGCGAAGACCAGCTTCTGAAATTTTGTGATCACCTGTATTCGCGTGATGTAAAGTATTCAATCTTATATGAAACAGTTATATTTGAAAATGTCACGAGTGAAGTGATTAAAGAATTTACGTCAATTTTTGACAACAATGATATGACGACATCAATCTGGCAGAGTATTGTGAATCGTCTTGAGTGTGAAGCCGTTTCTTCAGAATCAAAGATCGACAACGATAGATACAGAAAAGTGAAACCACGAGGAAGAGAAATTTTATGGTCGAGTGGGAAAGAATTCAAAGGAATCATCAACCACCTGAGAGAAGAGTCAAACGGACAAATTGATAATGAAGTTAACATCACTGCTTCTTCTGTACTTGATGATAGATCATCCCATCAGCCACGCAACGTTGTTTTATTTGAAGACCAAAACAATTACTTCTATTCAGGAAATGTTTCAGGTAGCTGGCTGTGCATTGAATTCAAGAATCACCGAGTGATTGCAACTGATTACACATTGAGATCATATCCAAATGGTCCGAATTGGAAACAGCCGAGGAGCTGGGTGATTGAAGGCTCGAATGACAACTCGAGCGACGACTCGAAATGGGAGACACTGGATAAACAAGACAACTGCTCTCACATGAATGGATGTAATGCTGTTCACACATTCAAAATGAACCAAGAGAACTCAAAAGAATACAAGTACATCAGAATTCGCAGTACTGGACCAAACTGGGCCGGAAGTAATTATCTCACACTCGACTCAATTGAACTTTATGGCCGAGTGATATGAAATAATTCAAACTTTATAAAACACGATACACCACTTTTTAAAGAATGTTCTAAAATTTTTTTACATCATAAATAATGAGATTAATAAAATTGAAATGAAAAGAAATTGATCTTTTTTTTTTTCTTTCGATAACAACGATAATATTCAATTCTTTGTATTATAACATATGAAAATTTAAAATATTTGAAATGTTTTTATTGATTTTTTTATTAAATAAATGCTGCTAACTTTTGCAAAGGACAAATCCACTTTCGCAAAGCTCAATTCTAAGCAATCGAAGCATTATCTTAAAATAAAGAAATATTTTAAAAAATGTTAATTTTTATTCATCAGAATATTGATTATCATCATCATCATCATCATCATCATTATAATCTTCATCATATTCATTAATTTCTTCCGTTGGATTAATGGTGTTTATTGTATTCTTTGTAGGCATAAAAACGAAATCAACAGGAGATTCAATAAAAATTGCCATTCTAATCGAATCCAATTTAGAATTTTCTTCAATTTCAACTATTCTCAAGTTAGCGCAATTGTAAAATGCGTCGGATTCGATTTTGGTAACGCTAGATGGGATTATGATACTTTCAATTGAAGTTTCAGAAAAAGCTTCTTGGCAAATGGACTCCAAATGAGAATCCTCTTCAAATGTAACTTTTTTCAATCTTTCACAAGATCCGAAAGCTTCTCTTTCTATTTTTATAACACTGGATGGAATAGCAATGCTATATATTGAAGTATAACTAAAAGCATTGTTTTTGATAACTTCCAATTGAGAATTCTTTTCAAATTCAACGTTCACCAGAAAATTGCATTCCATGAAAGCCTCGATTTCAATGATTTTCACACTCGATGGGATTTTTATTGATTCGATTGTGCAGCTGTTGAACGCGGAATTGCCAATTATTTCCAATTGAGAATTTTCTTGAAATTCTACTTTTGTCAAATTATTGCATCTGTTAAATGCGTCACATGAAATGCGTGTAATGAAAGAAGGAATGACAACTTGTTGGATGCTTCTTTTTGCAAAAATTAATGTATTGAAAATGTCTTTTTTTAAATCCGTTTTTCCAATGATTAAGCCATCAGTCAAAAGTTTAATGTTCACTTCATCGTTGGGAATGATTTCAACATCTGCTTCATAAAAAAATGAAAAAGACCAACTCTCTTCAAAATTAATAATGCTTGACGGAATCTGCAGTTTTTGCAAGTTTGTGTTTGAAAAGATAAAGCTACCAATTGATTTCAATTGTGGCTTTTCACACATTTCAAATTTGGTCAGTTTCTCGCAGCCTGAGAAAGCTGAACTTCCAATCCAAAAAACAGGAGACGGAACTTTGATTGCTTCAAGAGATGAAAGGCAAAACGCGCATTCCTCAATTACCAATAATTCAGAATCTTCATCAAATTCAATCGATCTAAGCTTTTTGCAATATGCAAATGAATATTTATCCAATCGTCTCACATGTTTTGGAATTATGATTGTTTCAATTGATGTGTATGCAAAAGATTGAAAACCAATTGTTTGCAGTTTTGAATCTTCTTCAAAAATGACGGATTCGAGATTCTCGCAATTATCAAATGCATATTTCTCTATTCTCGTGATATTCGATGGAATAGTCACGCTTTCAATGTCTCTCGGAGAAAACAAGATAACGTCATAATCATTACTTTCAGCATCAGACTTGCCAAGAAGAAGTTTATTCTCACTTAAAATCACATTCTTCTTGTCCTTGTTGATTATCTCGATCTTCTCTAAGTATTTTAAGCCTAAAAACAATCGTTGGTCGATTTCAATGTCAGATGGGATCGAAATCTGTTTAAGTGGCGATTGATAAAAAGGAGATTTCATCTTGAAAAGTTTTCCGATGATTTCTACGCTTTTGAGTTTTGTATTCTCAAAAGCACTCTTTCCAATTATTGTTACTTTTGGCGGAATGGTAATGCCTTCAATTAGACAATTAGAAAAAGCATTTTTATCAATTCTTTGTAATTCAGAATCTTTTTGAAAAGAGACTTTTGCAAGCTTCCGACATTCAGCAAAAGCCATCTTTTTTATCCGTGTCACATGCGACGGAATGATTATGCTTTCGAGCGACGATCGATAGAATGATCTCTTGCCAATTGTTTCCAGCGCAGAATCTTGTGGAAACACGACAGTCTTGATTTTCTTGCAGCCTTCGAATGCAAAATCATCGATAGATGTAACAACACACTCACGCGATTCATATTTGATTGTTCGAGGAATAAAAACACACTTACTTCTGCCAATGAACTTGAAGACTTCTGCGGTGTTCTCTTCCTCATTCAATGAAAATATAAAATTGTCAATCATCGCTTTCTTCTTAATTAATGATCTAATTTTCGACGCCTCTTTGCATTGACAAGCCGTTTCTATATGCTTTCTGAGAGGAGAAGATGTGATAAAGGACGTATTGCTGCCGCTTTGGAAGAGAATATCAATTATTTTCATATATTTTTGTTTGGTTATAAGAAGTTCTGTAATTTTGTCTTCTTTTGATCGTTGTCTCTTATTTAAAGTATTTATTTCATCGGAAAGCGGTGTGTGCACTGTATCCTTTTTGAATATTTGAATGAGTTGTTTCATACGATCAAATTCTTGACTTAATTGGTCATACTCATATAAATTATCATAATCGATATTTGGAACTATACCCTTCACCCAATGCTCGATGAAGGATCGGAAGTTATCGTTGCAAACATCTGATTTAACTCGATATTGTCCTTTTGAAATTAATTTAGCATAAATATCTCGATTAACATTCTCCAAATTTTGGAAATTAGATGGAATCAAAAAAGTTTTTGTTTTCAAAATTAATTTATAAGTGTTCTGTTCTTGATTATCGACAAGCTCTTGCATATCATAAAAGTAAATAAAATTTTGATTCAATTTTCTATTTAATAATATCTTCTTAATTAAATCAATAATACAGATTTTAATTGATTAATATACATTTAATCTAAAATAAATATTATAATATTGTTTTCAAAAATAAAAAATTTCTTGTTATATTTAAGAAAACGAATAATCAAATTTCAAACAATTCAATTCAAAACAAGACATTTTTTGATCAATGGAGAAAAAGTCTTTCACAAATTAGATATTTAGAATTAATATACATTATTAATAATAATGAATAAATGAGTGCAGTAAAAGATTTTATTATTCCAATTATGATTATTCTTTTTTCAAACTTCATATTTTATTGATATACATTTTGAATGCAAAATGATCGTTTGTATTTTCAAAATAATAACCTTTATAGGTGGACTCGGAGATGTTTCAGATTTTATTTAGACTTGTTATTTTGAGAATCGATATCAAAAACGTCACTTTTTTCATCTGATACTCGATTATCAGTTTTAAAATCTGATATCGAGATTATCGATTATCAAGATATCATATCTGAAATGTGATATAAAAATAATTGTAAACTTGATATCAATTACCGAGATCTCGAGATCTCAAACTGATTTATCTTTTTTTATAATTGGTATTTGGAATTTTAAAATATTTAAAAATAAATAATATAATGCATTGATGTTTATTTTAAAAATCAAATATTGAATTGAGAAAGTAAAAAGAAAAAGAAAAATAAAAGCAAAAGATAGCGATTGCATTGCTTGTTTAGCACAATGGTAATGCATTGCTTGCCGAAGAGAGGCTGCCAGGTCGATATTTTCGATTTGATGCAGTCCAATTTGCCCGATCTAAGTTTACACTTAAACTTGGGAAGCAAGGACTGGTGGTTCGAGTCCATCAACAAGCATTTTTTTTTTTTTCCTTTTCATTTTTGCAAATATAAACAAAAAGCAATAAATATGAAATCAAATGGGGTATATGAGTTTTAAATGCACTAGGAGAAACTCGCATTTTAAAAAATACCCTCATTGATTTTTCAAAAAATTTAATAATTTGACTGTATGTATCAAAAATTTGGCCACTCTCATCATTTTAATCCATTTTTCATGTGGATGGCAGCAGCAACATCAACATCGACTCTACATAAATATTTAATGCAATGATGGACTCCGAGGTACCCCGTTTTCTCCTCGACGTTGCAGAATAGCAGAAAAGTGACATTTTCATTCAATTTTTCAATTAAAAATAATGAAAAATTTTATATTTTTCTTTCAATTTTTATCACCCTCTCAATTTATTGAAAATTAGAAATTTTTTCGTACGTTTATTTACGTTGTTGAGTTTTAAAAGTGAATTTACTCTCTCAATAATCTTTCAGTTCTTTCGGTATTTAAGAAATATATTAGTTACATATAGGTGCATCTGATGAATATAATATCTTCATTTTTTCAAAAAAAAAATATTCATAATATATCGATATTTTTTTATCATACCAAGTAAAGCCTGCAATCGTTTTCCATTATGTTTTCTCGCTAATGCTTTATATATTTATCCAAAAAGAAAAGGTTTAAATTTTTGGCGTCTCAAAAAGTGGGAGAAATTATCAATTTTCTCAATCAATATTTAGTTTTTTGGAAATATTTTCAGCAATTTAATTAATCATCATGTACTCTATTTAAATATATAAGAGATAAAAGATTTTAATTTTTTCGTTGTAATAAGATGTTTTGCAAATCTTTATAAAAATGAAAATAAAGAGCAAAAAGCATACCATCAGGCATAAATTCTTTTATTCTTTTGATTTATTACTATTTTAGCATTTCAAAAAAAATGATATTATTATTGATAAATTATAATCAATGTAAAATGGAAATAGTATTACAATCATTCATAATCTTTAATTATAATACAAATTAAAATCAAATGTTTAATAAAAACTCATAACAATAAAAAAATTAAAAAAAAAATATTAAAAAAAATTAAAAAATATAGAATAATGTTTTAAAAAAATAAATGAAAACGATTACATAGATAAAATAAATGCGAGTAAAATTAGAATGAGTCATAATTAATGGCTCTATAGTACAAATTATGAAGATAAAAATAATTTGTGAAAAATCATTAAAATAGCATATCGTGTAAAAGTACAAACTGAGGGAAGGTTGATTTGAAGTTTAATTTAGGTTTATTTGAAATTTCTAAGGATTTGAATATGTCGATCAGTTAAAAACATCAAAAAATATATAAAAATGAGCATTTCAAAATAAGGAAAGCTGTTTAAATGAGGTCAGGATCAAAGAAATAAAAAAATTGAAACGAATTTAGTGCTTCTTTGCTTATTATTTGTTTACAATAAAAAATAATTATAAAAATCGGTTTCTTTCAAAAAAATATCGTTTCTTTTATTTATCTAAAAAACACTTATAAAATGCTCTCTTTCCTCAAAAAATCCAATATATTTATATATAATAAAGCTAATTTTATAAAGATTGATTTTTTTGGTGTCGCTTTTCTGCTATTCTGCAAGGTGATGAGAAAACGGGGTAATCCTAATGCCTAAGGCCAGAAAAAAACAAATATCAAGCGAAGTCAGAGTGTATGAAAGCCAAATTCTAAAAAAAAAAAAAAAAAAAAAAATAATTAAGTTTCATTTTTATTTGAATAAAACTTTTATTATGTAAAAAGAAATGAACTTTATATACTTGTTTATGCTCCATTATACTTACTATTCTTATATTTATTTTATCTATTTATCTTTTTGTTTGGTTGAAAAAATCATTTTAAGGAAAGTATTCACTTTTTTCATCTGATACTCGATTATCAGTTTTAAAATCTGATATCGAGATTATCAATTATCAAGATATCATATCTGAAATGTGATATAAAAATAATTTTAAACTTGATATCAATTACCGAGATCTCGAGATCTCAAACTGATTTATCTTTTTTTATAATTGGTATTTGTGATTTTATAATATTTAAAAATATATAATATAATGTATTGATGTTTATTTTAAGATTAAAATCAAAAAATTCATTTTTTTTTTAAGATATTTTTGAGATTAAAATACGATCATATATTTATCAAAAAGTTTAATTGAAAATTCTGATATCAAAAGCTGAGAAAAAAAATTCTCGATCTCTGAAATCGATCTCGAGAATCTGTGCATATTTATGTATCGATATCAAAAAGTCAATCAATTATCGAAAAAATTTTTAACTTTTTGAAAGCAACTTTTTGGATTTAGAATTTTTTTTTGTCATTTAGGAAAAGACTTTTTAGACATAGAAAATCAAAATGAGTATTAGTAAACAAAGTTTTAGTCATTACAAAATTAAATCTGGTCTTTACCTGAACATCTCCGAGTCCACCTATATTTTTATATGGCAAGTTTCAGATCACCTTGCACTATTGCTCTAATTATTTTTTTTTAAAAAAAATAAAATCCTTTTAAAATAAAGAATTTAAAATTATCTGCTGTATGAAAAATCATTTAAACCTATATATTAAATAAAAATATCATTTTCAATTTACTTTTTATTTATTCTTTCACTGCAATATTTAAAATAAGTATTATTTTTTGGCTTCATTCGTATTTCTTTACGTACTTCTTAACACCTGCAAATGCAGGATTTTTGGAGAAAGCTAAGTGTGAAGGAACTGAAATTTCCTCAATTGAAGAGCAACCTCTAAAAGCATTCTTTCCAATGTTCGTCACTGATGAAGGAATTATTACTTTAGTCAATGAGGAGCAATTACTGAATGCGTAAGAATCAATTGTTTTCACAGAAGAAGGAATTGTTACTCTAAGAAGATTAGAGCATCTTTCGAAAGAAGCATTTCCGATCTCTTCAACAGAATTTGGAAATGTTATTTCAGTGAGTGAAGAGCAACCATAAAAAGCTCTTTCTCCAATCTTTTTTACAGATGAAGGAATCTGGATATTAACAAGTGATTCACATTTTTGGAAAAGATTGAAGCTGATTTCAGTCAATTTTTGAGGAAGAATGACATTCTCAAGTGAATAGCACTCGTAAAACACATCATTCTCAATAGTTGTCACAGACGAAGGAAAAATAATTTTTTGAAGTGATTTGCAAAATTGAAACAAATAGCGTCCAATTTTTGTAACTGTTGATGGAATTATCAATTCAGTTAATGAAACACAAGAACGAAACGTAGAATCGCCAAGTTCTTTAATTGAAGTTAAAGAAATAATTGAATTATTAGAAAGCCTTGTGCATCTTTTGAACGCATGTTTCCCAATGCTTACAACAGATGATGGTAGAATGATTTGTTCTAGTTTTGTGCACTTAAAAAAAGCTGAATTTCCAATTGTTGTGATTGTTGGAGGAATTGTTATTTGCTTCAACATTATGCAACCATGAAATGCACCATTTCCGATTGACTTCACTGATGGTGGTATGATTATCTTATTTAATATTGTGCAGTCTAGAAAGGCTTCATTCCCAATTGAGGTGAGATGAGGTGGAATCGAAAATTCTCGTAATTTTTTGCATCTTTTGAACATGTGATCGGTAATTTCAATTCCTTTGTGATTTAATAAAAGTTCATATATTTCTTTGTGTTCTCTTTGGCAAGCAATATTTATTGGCGTGATTTCTTTCATAATATGGGGAGTTTGTAAATTAATGTTAACTGGATAAAATTATATTAAAAAAAATTGCTATCATCGTTCTATTAAAAATTTTAATGTTTCAATTTTATTTGAAAATAAATAAACTTGTGAATTTCAGTGTAACAAACATTTACATCAATTTCAGAGCATGATAACAAAAGTTTAACTATTTTTAAATTTCCTTTTTTAGAAGCAATAAATAAAGGATAACTATTCAAAATAAATAATTAAGAATTTCATTTAAAAATATTCAGTAAAAAAAACTTTGTAAGTAAATTTTTTAATTGAAACTATATGAAAAAAATATTGCAAAAAGAAATGCTGTTAACAAGTAATTTTGGAACTATATTTTTAAAAATAAACTAGATGAAATTCTTTCATTATTAAAAAGCAAAGAAAAATATCATTCAAAAGAATTAATCAAAAATTGCATTTAAATTAATTAATTTAATTTGAAACTTCATTTAAAAACAAAAATGATTTAAAAATTATTTTCTCATTAATATCGATTTTCTCTGTCTCAATTAAGTAATTAACATACCAATAATAATTAAAATGGCATAGTTCATGAAATGCAAAATTGTCTTTAAAATTTTTTGGAAAGAAATGAAAGTTTGAATACTTGATGCTTTTTGAAAGATGATTTATGTCATCAATTGTTTTATTATCTAAGAAATTCTTACAGAAATATTCAGCCATTTCATTATGATGACATTTGATTGCTTCATTGTAGCATTCGATATAAGTTTCATCTTTCGGCTTGATTTTATTCTCTTCAAGAATATGGATTATTTCTTGATTGTTTCCATGAATTGAATAAAGCCACAATGAAGGTGTCAGTTCACATCCATTCAAATACAAATATTTGAAAATTTGTGTGGATCCAAAAAATGCAGCATATTCAATTACAGTTGGATTATTTTCAATCAAATACAAATTCGTCTCAAAAATTGAAAATTCAATTTGCGACCATAAAGTAAAACCGTTTTTGTTAACAAAAACGATGAATTCTTCAATCATATCTTCTCTAATTAATTTGCATACATAATTATCATTTTCTCCAATGATTCTTTTTTCTTCAAAAAGTTCTGAATCACCTTTTGTGGTATCGTAAACAAGCCCGCCAATATGAAATTTGATGAGTGTGCTAGTGATGCCTTTATAAAAACCAAAAAAATATGAAAGAAATGATTTATCTTCTAGTGTCTGCATTTTCTCTGGAGTAATTACATTTTCTTTCAAAAAAAATAAAAGAATTCGATAATTTTTCTTGAATAAATTAAAAATTTCTGAGTTTGAATAAGTTTGTTTGATTTCTTCTTTATAATTTATAAGAATTCGCTCAATTTTGGTGAAAAAATTGGGTGTACGTTGATGATGATTTGATATTCTTAATATTAAATATAGAAGCTCTGGTAATTTTGATTCTTCATCTAATTTATTTATTGAATCCATTAAATTTTGATAATTTTCTTCCAGGTTATCATTGGTATCTAAAAATTCAAGCATTTTTTGTTGGACGTCTTTATCTTTTTCAAAATGGTGCTCTATAGTCATTTTTCTAAATGTTTTTGTATTTAACTTTTTCAATGATTATCTTCTCAAAAAGTTTTATTATTTTTAAAATCAAATTTTTCTCATGAAATATGAATATTTCATGATATCATCCCAGTCATTAAAATTTAATAATGCTGTGAAATTTAAATATTAAATTTAAAAATGTTTAAAAAAGTTTTTATTTTAATGTTTTTTAACTTGAGAGTTCAACCAAGCAAAAATGCTCTTATAAGTTCCTTTTTCATCAGAAGCTTCTTTGGTACCTCCGCCGTCATTAGTGGCCACAAAACCATAATTTTTAGTATCAGTCGAATTCAATATTTTTTCACGATCTTGCACTTTGGTAATCTGGTCATTAAAAAGACGGACCCACGACCAATGACCGAAGAATTTTGTTCCCGGAAGAGTTACGCTTTCTACTGTTTGGAAATATGAAAACCAGCAATTTTTCGCTCTTTATACGTTGGAAATCCATAACGCCAGCCTATCACCAAAGGATCGTCTTCTGACTGTTCAAACCACATCGGAATGTCTTTAAGAATTTGTATTTTTTCAGGCGTCATGAATCTTTCCTCAGTATTAACAACATTAGTTGGAAAAACAGGAAGATTGAAGCCAGCAGAAATGTATTCACCTTTTTCATCACGTTTTATGACCATAAATGGATAAGGTTCGCATGTTTGGTAAGAAGCTGCAAAATAATTAGGATATGTAAGAAGCATAGTCATTGACATGAAGGCACCATTTGAACATCCGCCAATATAAATTCTATTTGTGTCAACATCAGTGTTTATTGTGAGGTAGTGTTTGATTGTATCCATTAAAATTTCTGTATATCTAGATGGAATATCTCCAAGGTTGTTTTTTCCATCTCCACCATCCATCCAATATGTTGAGGTTTGAATTGCTAATACGTAGGCTCCTTTTGCGCCATTTTGAGTAGTAAAGTAAGATTGTATTTTAGGTTTTGCAAGTGAAGTTACTTGATTTCCTAGCATACAGATATCTATGTCAGTTCCTCCTTCACCTTGACCATTTAACCAAATAATAAGTGGATTTTTTGCATTATCTTCTCTTAGTTGAGATGGTTCATATGCACCATATTGAAGAGTTAGCAATTCTTCTTCATTGGTCATCGGATTTTTATACTTGCCAGAAAAGTGTCCACGATTTGTGAATGGTGCTGTATCTGGTAAAATTCTGTTGTTAATTGAGTTTTGATTTAAAGATATTTTATTTTCTTTTCCATCAACAGTGACCTGAAAAGTGGTATTTATGATGTATTCTGAAATCCACTCATTTTGATACGTAGTTTCATTATAATAAAATGGACTAACCTCTGAATCAAAAAGAATATTTAATTCTAAAGAAACATATTTAGAGCTTCCTGATACATGGTTTCCTTTTTCATCTGATAAATAAATGTCTGTGATCTTTCTTTCTTTTTTCCCAGTGATGATCGATGAACCGTTTTTATTAACAGCATCAGCAGATCGTGAAAGCGAAATGATTGCTTTTGAAACTCCTGGGCCCCATTCAAATCCTGATATAACGATAAAAGCTTTGGTAGCCTCTATTAAATTATCACTCATTTATGTGATGTTATTATATTTGAATGTGGATTTTCTATTATAAGGATGTGGATGTGAATCAATCAGTTGATCAGTTTAAAAATATGTTTACACTGTTCAATTTATTAATTTTTAAAATATTATTTTATTTTTTAATTGTTAAATGTATTTTATAATATATGTATATATAAAATATTTCTTTTTCAATTGATATTATCAAGTTATTTTGTTTTAAAAAAAAACGATACATTTTTTTCAAAATATTGTTTAAACAATTCAATTTCAACATAATAACAAAATACGATTTATCTTCTTTCATTTTTAATTTAAGTATTTATACTTTTAATTACATAAAATTTATATTTTATATAGTTTAAAAAAATCTAAATCAAAATTATTTTTTTGCCTGTATTAAAATTATCTCATGTTTTTTATAAATGCTTTTTTTTCACAGAAAATGGATTGAACTTTTGTATACTATTGAAAAGTTAACTTTTAAAGGGTTGGAAACTAAGCTTTGGTATCCAGTGAACTGAGTGTCCATTTTCGACTTTTTTGTAAAAAGATTTGTGTTGAAGTATCCAAAAAATTTTTTATTGGATACTTTATTTTTACTTTAATAAACTCATTAATATCAGAAAAAAAGCAATAATAAATGCCTTAAACACCTACTATTCTTAATTTTTAAAAAACCTCTCAAATATGAATTATAAACTTTTCAAATTCACTAAGAATGATTTTGACCAAGAAGATCAACATTTGAAATAAAAAATAAAATTCAATGTAAATTTGGAGCGATATAATTGGTCAAACGAAATATACATTCAAAATAATCAATGAAAATTGAAAAGTGTATCCAAGATTGAATTAAAGTGTCCATTTTGGCGATTTTGGATCCTCAAATTCTCTCAAAAAATAACGAACAAAAATGAGTATCCATTGGATACTTTTTGAATACAAACTCGTTTGGACACAAAAGCCTAGTGGAAACAAGCTCTATATAAATCCCAACTTTTTTTTGACCTTTTGACCGTTTATTCCATATTGAAAAATAATTTTAATGAAATTGTATAGAAAAGGCGAAATTAAAGGTGAATTTGGCGAAAAAAAGGTCAATTTATAAAAAAATGTGTAATGATAAGGTTTTTTAAAATATAAGATAAATAATAAGTATATGGAAGTAAACTGGGAGTAAATAAGAATGACATTTTATTGAGAGTTTGGTGTAAATTAAGATTAATTGTTGAATACGTGAGGATGAAATTTCATTATCTTAATCTTAGTACCAATTAATCACTACTTCGCTACCTTTGTAGTGGCTAGTGCAATCTGCGGAGCCGAAATGCCTGATTTAGGAGCTCAAGGCGACATCGACATTCGTTACCCGCCATCGTCGTACATCTGGTTCCCTTCAGGGACTGGGAAGGGGCAAGGAGGAGGGCCTGGTCGACTGCCACCTCCTTTTCCCCTTCCCTAGACCAATCTCCTTTTTTCCTCCCCAGGCCACCATTTGAAATTCCACATCTGCAAATGCAAGTAAAAAAGCTGTGTCAGCTAGCCTGTTCAGGGTCACAACTGTATAAGATCGGTTAATTAGTTAATTCTTTGCATTACAGCTGGTTGAGATTAGTCTATCTTTGCTTTGATAAAATAATTATTTTTTGAAAAAACGGTTAGAAGGTCAATTAAAAAGTTGGGGGATTAATATAGAGCTTTCATGCATCCATTTTAAAGAATGCTTGAATAAAAGTATCTAATTATAATTTCGCGTTGCTTCAATTATTTCATTCTCATTCTCGTGAAGTATTAAAACTAATTGGCCAAAAAGATTATTTTTAGATTAGGCTAAAAACCAGAAAAGAGCAGGGAATTTATAATCAAGAGCTATTTAATCCTTTTTAAATTACAGATTCATATCTCTTTTCTTTTATAAAAAAAAAAAATCATATTATTTTTTTGGGAAATCGTAATCGCCCGTGGCGGTTTAGGTCAATATTGACCTAAACCGCCTCGGGCGATTACGATTACAGGCGATTACGATTACAGGCGATTACGATTACAGGCGATTACGATTACGGGCGATTACGATTACAGGCGATTACGATTACAAGCGATTACGATTTCCCTATTTTTTTTTTAATATTTATAATTGATTGTATTTAATATATGGATTTATTTTATATAAAACAATTAAAAGGCTCATAATGACCTTTAAAATTTTTTAAAATGATATGATTTAAAATATGCTAAGGTTTTGGTTTTTTATTAAATTCACTGCATTTACCATATTCATTACAATTAAATGACAAAGTAATATCATTATAATCAATGCTGTGTGAAACATCTCCAAACAGACTTTGTTTCAATGTGATATGAGGAATAGATTTATAATTCAATTCATAATAGATTCCGACGACAAATATAATGGATGCGATTCTTGTTGCTCTGTTCAAGTAAATAGGCATTTTTCCATCAGAAACAATGTAATCTCCTGAAATGGATGGGTAAAAATCAAAAGCTTTTTCAATATTGTTCATCACATTCTGAAAATGATCTTTAATTTCATTCGACATTTTGATTTCTTGAACAATAGTCAAATCAAATACTTTAGGTAAAAGTTTTAGGTCATTATTTGTTGAGTTCAAATATAACTTTAATGGGAATACAACCCCTTTTTTTGAATACCACGTAGTTTCAACAAGTGAGCAAGATTTTGAACAAATAAACGAATGATCAGCACCTTTTGTGTAAATAAATATAAAACTGTTTTCTCTCAATTCTGCCATGATTCTAGTTAGTTGATCAAATGTAATTGTTGATTTATATTTAGTCGTGTATATGAATCCAAACAAGATTTCAACAATCCATAAAGATAAGGCTACCAAAGAACAAAACATAATTAACCCAAAGAATATGGAATTGCATTTTGATAGATTTTCTGTAAAATTGTATAAAATGGTGAATAAACCAGATAAAATACCAAATGTATGTAAAATAAAGTGAATAACGATGATTCTTTTTTCTATTGTCTTGTATGAAGCATTCGGAAATTCAGACTTATTTTTTTGCAACCTATAAATAGGAATAATAAAGAAAATAATCATATTAATTGATGAATAAAATATAATTATGAATCCAATGATAAAATATTTTTTTTCGACTTTTCCAATTGTCATTGAATTTCCATATGAAGAAATGATAGATGGATACTCATCGTCGTTTTGTTCTAGTTCAACTCGAGCTTCCATTAAAAATGTTTTTGATATTACTTTTGAAGTGATTTTATATGATTTCAATTTAAATTAAATTTCAAAATAAAATAAATTTCATTTTGATAGAAATATCTCAAATTTGAGTGAATTTATCATTTTTATTTTATTTTATTTTAATGATTCACTGCTTTTTTATATAGATTAAAAATATTAAACTCAAAATTGAATGGTAATTTAAAATTGAAAGAAATTTTTTCGAATTCTGCCCATTTCATATTTTTTCTCTCCACATCAGAAATGAATTTTAAAATTTATTTTAAAATAAGCCAATTCACAAACTATTTTTCAATTTAATTTAATATATTTTTGATAAATACGTATTTGATATATAAAATAATCTACAATATTATTTATAAAAATAAACAAAAAAAACTTAGTATTAATATGTTTGCAAAGCAATATTATATATAATATCAGAAATCAATATGTATTAGGATGTGCTAGTTAACTCACATTCTGAATATGATAATTGAGTAACAGTTTTAGATTTGACATACCAAAAAACAACAAAAGCGCAAATTCCAATAAAAACAAGGCAGCAAAGAACAATGCCTGTGATTATTCCACCGGTCAATTTATTATTTTCTACTTGTTTTGCAGTCACAATGAGCAATGTTACTTCATCCTTTTCAATACATTTGTATGTTATATCATTTTTCAATCCATCATTATAGACGATTCTTTTCCCCAATTCTACGCATCTAGGAAAAGATGGTGATCCGATGATTGGAAAATTGACAATATCAATTTTCCTGACATTTGGACCATTTAAAAGCACAATATTTGATGGTATAGAATTGAATTTATCTTCAAAGAAAATGACAGGTTTTTCTAAATAATCGAAAATTCCTGATTTTTCGATAATTATTGTAAATTTGGATTCATCAAGAGCATTTGAATTTCCTTCCAAAAATAAATTAGAATTATCATAAACATTCAAATTTCCAAAAATGTTTGCATTTGTCAATGTTATTTGTGAATTAGAATGACAAAGAATTAATTCTCTAAATAATATATTAATGTTATTCACATTTTTTTCCTCGAGAAAAACTGAATTTTCGACAATTTGGGAAACTTTAAAACTCGATTTCCTAAACATCAACAAATGTGTAAAAGAAACTATCTTGACTGCCAACGATACAAAAATGCAAAAATCATCACGACGGTTGTGAACTTCCCTTAAATTTAATCTGGCATCATTGAAAGGGTAACTGATTGTAATTCTTCCATTTGAAATATTATTAAAAAAACTTAAAGGAACGTCGTTTTTTGATATTGAAACTGTTGGTGAAAAAGCAGACGAAATCCCAATTTTTGACTTGATTACATTCTTATCAATGATTATCGTTGATTCTTTTTTAGATGCAACAAAATAAAGTATTTGTGAAGACGCACATTTTCTGTTTTCTTTGATGATGATGCTTGTCTTATGAAAGTTTATCATAATGAGGGATGCATTCTTTGCATCAATGACTTTTTCAGAAATCCTGATTTCGCTCTCTTCAAGTGAATTGAATCCATTGTCTGTTATCTCAATGATTTCTGAGGTTGTGTTTATGTACTCGACAATAGACTCTTCGATGTCGTCCTCAGATGGAACTTCTGTGTATGAGATGGATGCTGCTTCGGTAAATTCATCAAAACTTGTTGCTTCTGTTTCTGTTTGCTCGTTTATTCCAGTTGATTTATAGGGAGTTTGAGTGCTTGTGATAGGTTTTATGCCACTTATTGAACTTGTGGCAATAACTGTTTCTGGAGTTATTCTGCTCGTTTCTAATGTGCCTTCGTACTCGTTTGTGCTTTTTTCTGTGATATCAAAACTGCTCTCGATTATTTCTGAAGCACTCTCAGCTTCTTCAGATATGCTTTTTGATGGCTCAGGGATGATTCCAAGTTCAGAACTGCTTTCTCCTGTTTCATAGATGCTTCTGGTTTCTTCAGAAATGCTTTCGGTTGCTTCTGAACTACTTTCAATTTCTTCTGAGCTACTTATAATTACTTCTGAATTACTTTCTGGTTCTTCAATTTTATCATGACTACTTACTATTCCATCTGAACTGTTTTCTATTTCTGAACTGCTTTCAATTATTGAACTACTTTCAAATTCATCTGAACTGCTTTCTATCTCTGAACTGCTTTCAATTATTGAACTACTTTCAATTTCTGAGATACTTTCTATTTCATCTGAACTGCTTTCAATTATTGAACTACTTTCAAATTCATCTGAACTGCTTTCTATCTCTGAACTGCTTTCAATTATTGAACTACTTTCAATTTCTGAGATACTTTCTATTTCATCTGAACTGCTTTCTATTTCTGAACTGCTTTCAATTATTGAACTGCTTTCTATTTCTGAACTACTTTCAATTTCTGAACTGCTTTCTATTTCTGAACTGCTTTCTATTTCTGAACTGCTTTCTATTTCTGAACTGCTTTCTATTTCTGAACTACTTTCAATTATTGAACTACTTTCAATTTCTGAGATACTTTCTATTTCTGAACTGCTTTCTATTTCTGAACTGCTTTCAATTATTGAACTACTTTCAATTATTGAACTACTTTCAATTATTGAACTACTTTCAATTTCTGAGATACTTTCAAATTCATCTGAACTGCTTTTTATTTCTGAACTGCTTTCAATTATTGAACTACTTTCAATTATTGAACTATTTTCAATTTCTGAGATACTTTCAAATTCATCTGAACTGCTTTTTATTTCTGAACTGCTTTCTATTTCTGAACTGCTTTCTATTTCTGAACTGCTTTCTATTTCTGAACTACTTTCAATTTCTGAACTACTTTCAATTTCTGAACTGCTTTCTATTTCTGAACTGCTTTCTATTTCTGAACTGCTTTCTATTTCTGAACTACTTTCAATTATTGAACTACTTTCAATTTCTGAGATACTTTCTATTTCTGAACTGCTTTCTATTTCTGAACTGCTTTCAATTATTGAACTGCTTTCAATTATTGAACTACTTTCAATTATTGAACTACTTTCAATTATTGAACTACTTTCAATTTCTGAGATACTTTCAAATTCATCTGAACTGCTTTTTATTTCTGAACTGCTTTCAATTATTGAACTACTTTCAATTATTGAACTATTTTCAATTTCTGAGATACTTTCAAATTCATCTGAACTGCTTTTTATTTCTGAACTGCTTTCTATTTCTGAACTGCTTTCTATTTCTGAACTGCTTTCTATTTCTGAACTACTTTCAATTTCTGAACTACTTTCAATTTCTGAACTGCTTTCTATTTCTGAACTGCTTTCTATTTCTGAACTGCTTTCTATTTCTGAACTACTTTCAATTATTGAACTACTTTCAATTTCTGAGATACTTTCTATTTCTGAACTGCTTTCTATTTCTGAACTGCTTTCAATTATTGAACTGCTTTCAATTATTGAACTACTTTCAATTATTGAACTACTTTCAATTATTGAACTACTTTCAATTTCTGAGATACTTTCAAATTCATCTGAACTGCTTTTTATTTCTGAACTGCTTTCAATTATTGAACTACTTTCAATTATTGAACTATTTTCAATTTCTGAGATACTTTCAAATTCATCTGAACTGCTTTTTATTTCTGAACTGCTTTCTATTTCTGAACTGCTTTCTATTTCTGAACTGCTTTCTATTTCTGAACTGCTTTCAATTATTGAACTACTTTCAATTATTGAACTACTTTCAATTTCTGAACTGCTTTCTATTTCTGAACTGCTTTCTATTTCTGAACTGCTTTCTATTTCTGAACTGCTTTCAATTATTGAACTACTTTCAATTATTGAACTACTTTCAATTATTGAACTGCTTTCTATTTCTGAGATACTTTCTATTTCATCTGAACTGCTTTCTATTTCTGAACTGCTTTCAATTATTGAACTACTTTCAATTTCTGAGATACTTTCAAATTCATCTGAACTGCTTTTTATTTCTGAACTGCTTTCTATTTCTGAACTGCTTTCTATTTCATCTGAACTGCTTTCTATTTCATCTGAACTGCTTTCTATTTCATCTGAACTGCTTTCTATTTCATCTGAACTGCTTTCTATTTCTGAACTGCTTTCTATTTCTGAACTGCTTTCTATTTCATCTGAACTGCTTTCTATTTCATCTGAACTGCTTTCTATTTCATCTGAACTGCTTTCTATTTCATCTGAACTGCTTTCTATTTCATCTGAACTGCTTTCTATTTCATCTGAACTGCTTTCTATTTCATCTGAACTGCTTTCTATTTCATCTGAACTGCTTTCTATTTCTGAACTGCTTTCAATTATTGAACTGCTTTCTATTTCTGAACTGCTTTCAATTATTGAACTGCTTTCTATTTCTGAACTGCTTTCTATTTCTGAACTGCTTTCTATTTCTGAACTGCTTTCTATTTCTGAACTGCTTTCTATTTCATCTGAACTGCTTTCTATTTCATCTGAACTGCTTTCTATTTCATCTGAACTGCTTTCTATTTCATCTGAACTGCTTTCTATTTCATCTGAACTGCTTTCTATTTCTGAGATATTTTCAAATTCATCTGAACGGCTTTCAATTTCTGAGCTACTTTTAATTATTAAATTGCTCTCAATTTCATATGAGCTACTTTCAACTTCATCTGAACTACTTTCCACCATTTCACTGATACTGTCTATTAATTCTGTATCACTTTCAATTGTTTCTGTACTTTCTGCTGTCTCTGAAAAGCTGTCAATTATTTCCGATACACTCACAATTTCTTCAGAGCTTGATTCGTCTATCATTGAGCTGCTCTCCTCTGGCTGTATTAAAGCTGTTTTCAGCCTGCAAAAAGTGCCATCTCTGTAATCCTCTGTTACGTAGACAGTGATTGAGTTGAGGTCCTGGTCTGGGAAAGCCAGCGGGCATGTCGGCTGTTTTGTTCCATAGAAATAAATTTGTGTAATTTTTGAATACTGGAAAACGTTTGGTCCGATTTCTGTAATTGAATCGGGGACCCGAATTGGACCCTCTAAACTGTAGCAATATTGAAATGCAATTTCTCCTATTTTTTTTAATTTATCGTTGAATTTTATCGAATTTATACCCGTACAATTGTAAAATGCATGTATTCCGATTTCAATAACCGACTCCGGAATAACTAATTCTCCTCTTAATCCAATGCATCTTGAAAATGCTGATTCTGGAATTAATTCTAAATTGTTGCTAATTTTAACTGAAGGTAAAAGGTCACATCTTATAAAAACATATGTGCCGAGAGATACAACTGAGTCGGGAATAATAATTTCTTCTTGGATTTGCCAGCAAAATGCAAAAGTATGATACCCAATTGTTTCTACTTTTTTCCCTAGTTTTATAGATGTTAATTTTGTGCAATATTGAAAAGCCCAATCATCAATATTAATTACATTATCTGGAATAATTAACGGGCCCATAAAATTACTGCAATTAAAAAAAGCATTTTTGGATATGGTCACTAAAGAGCTAGGTAAAGATAAAGTAATCATCTTTGAGCAAAAATAATATGCTTTACTTTCAATTACTGTGGTTCCTTCAGGTATAACTACATTTTCTTGGCAAGTGGATAAAGAGAGAGATGTAAAAGCTGTAATTAACAGTAACAACTTTCTAAAAATATTAAAGATGTTTTGAACAATTCAATTTATTGAAATTTCAAATGGATATTTTTTTTTTAATTTAATAAAATACAAAAATATTAATTAAACTTATTTTCATGATTTGATTTATCCTCAGAGAATAAATTACTTTTGTTAAGAATTCAATTACTATCACAATTTCAGATTTTATGATTAATTTAAAATTACTTTTATTTTTTACTGTTTTATTATGTATAAAACTAATTAATTATTATTTTGTTAGATATTATATTATATAATAAAAATAAATTTGTCTTAATTATTTTATTTTCCAGTATTATAATGAAAATAATGGATATATATTATAAAAAAAAAAATTTAAAGGAGTATTTAAACTAGTTATACAAAAGTAAAATATTTCAATTAGATTGAAAAAAATTATTTCATTTTTGTTTCCATAAATGTATAATAAATTTTATATCATTAATATTATTTATTTTTTGTAAATTCTATGTTAGGATCATTGAAATAATTATTTGATTGAATTTTGTAAAATATTTTTTTTTCAATCATCTTCATAATTCATCGGAAATAACTATTTCAATCATCTTTTTCTTAAAATACAAAATAAATTAATTATAAATTTAAGTTAGTAAATAATAATGTATAGATAAATAAAATTCATTTTACAATTTTTGCAATTATTATTATATATTCAGCAAAGAAAATTTTATAATTGTTCATCTACTTGTTTTATTTTTATCTTTTGGTGAAAATTGAAGCGAGTTCGAGAAGATTTTTTTAAAGTTTTATTAAAATATTTTCAATATAATCTATATTGAAAATTGAATATAAATGATTATATTAATTATATATAAAAATAATATTCTAATGTAATTAGAAATTTATCAAGATATATTTGTTTATTAAATATAAATAATTATGTTATTTTAATATTTATTTGTAAATCGAATAATGTTCACAATTTGAATAATTATATGAATATTTTGAATATAATTAAGAAATCAAAACCCACTTTTGATAAGTTTAAATACCGATTGTAAATTATTTCTGAAGCATCAGTTTCAACTAACGTTATTTTTGTATTCTTGAAATATTTTGAAATATTCTAATTCTTTCTTGGCAACGTTCATTAAAATGGCCAATGCATGAAACGAGGAGAAAATACACAATTGTCAGGTGTAAAATTCGAGATATTTTTTTTTTTTTAAAGAAATTATTGAAAAAACCTTATGATTAACATTAAGCAAATTAAATTATAATTATAATTTCTTTTAAATGTGAGTTTTTTGCAAAAAATTTAATAAAATGACAACAAATCGAAGAGTATTATTTCATATATATTATTATCCGAGTACCCAAAATTAGAAATATGCAAGTAAGTTTTTGGAATTTATTGTTTTTATGATTTTGATTTTTTAAATTAAATAAATATTTTTTTGAAAAAAGTATAAGACAAAATTCCAGATACTTTTCAATATACTAGCGAAATAAATCGGTATTCAGCAAATATACTTGTTTAATATCAATTTTCAATATTAATAATTGATTTGTTTTTCAGATATATATAACAAAGCCGAATTTTTTTATTTCGATAACGATTTTCGAATCAGGTTAATATGTTTGAAAAGATTACATTTTTATATAATCTTTTTAAATTATATGGTAAATTAAAGTGTTATTGCAAAATATCATATACCAGTAAAAAAAATATTTTAATCGATTCTTTTGTTAAATAAAATTATATATATTAATTTTAAGCCATCAAAATATAATTCTGATATATTAAAACAAGGACATTTTCTTCTGGCTATTTATAATCTCAATATAATTGAAACCAATTCAAAAATTTCAATTCTAATTGAAATTTGAGTGCTTAGTATTTGGATTAGTTATCGCCAGTCCAATTATTTTTTTGGGTGAAAATTTCAAGTAATTGAATTGAATATTAAAAAAAAAAAAAAAAAAAGATACAATTTTAACATTTGAAATTAGGATGGTTAATTGAGTAATCGATGTCATAATGTCACTTTTTATTTAATCAATTATTGATACAGAGAACGGTTATCAGAAAAATCGAGAAAGTCGATAATTTGAATCTTGATCATAAATATTATTTCACATAGATATAACATTATTAACACGCTCACACTTTTATACTTGTATAGTGATTTCCAAGATATAACAAGCCAAAAAATAATAAAGATAAAATTTTTAATCAGTAATCTTTATTAGACTAATAATCATAAGGTAGCTTATATAAGTGTTCCATAGATCTCAAATGAATCAACCATGAGATAATTATATCCATACCAATTTGGTCCTGTGAGCCGCATCCTGATGTATTTGTATTCATTTGTGTTTTGCTGGTTCATTATGAATGTGTGAGCATAATTATACCCATTCAGATGAGGACAGTCGTCTTGCTTGTCGAGTGTCGCCCACGACGAGTTGTCATTTGATCCTTCAATCACCCAGCTCTTCGGATTATAGCCATTCACGCCACCTGGATATGACCTGACAGTGTAGGCGGTTGCAGCGACTCGGCGCTCTTTGAAATCGAAGCACAGCCAACCGCCAGCAACATTCTGAGAGTAGAAGTAATAGTTTTGGTTGTCAAACAAGGCAACGCTGTGCGGCTGATAGTATTCATCACTATTAACAATTGTTGAAGCAGTGATGCTTACTTCATTGTCAATTTGGTTGTTTGACGCCTGTCTGAGGTGGTTGATGATTCCTTTGAATTCGTTGTCGCCAGTCCATCCAAAATCAGCTCCTCGTGGCTTCACTTTCTTGTATCTCTTCACTTCACCGTCAAAACGGCCGCCTCCTTCAACATCACTTTCCAAACGCTTCACAATTTTCATCCACATCGGAGATGTCATGTCATTGCTGTCAAAAACTGACGTGAACTCTTTCATCGCTCCACTTGTCACATTTTCAAAAAGAACGGTTTCATACAATATTGAATACTTTACATTTTTTCCATACAAAAAGTTCACAAATCTGACAATTTGGTCCTCGCTCTCCAGCTGAAGGCACTCGTCACTCAGAATCATCATCAGTGTGTCTATCGAGAGCTCTTCGAGGTCTTCTTGGTGCTCGTTGCAAAGTTCGCTGAAATGTGATGCGATAAAAGCAATTTCGGCTGAAAAACGGTTATGGTAAAACTTTGAATGCTTTTCATGTTTTTTTATTAGAGTGAAAACGTTATCAACAGTGAGTTCAGTGGTTTCATTCTCATCTTGGTATTCGATCGAGTCTATGCCAAGGATTTCGATGAGTTCTAGAATAAATGGGAGTTGATCATCTGGGATATTATTTCGTTTAAAATTAAAAAGATTAAGAACGTGTGAAAAGTCCCCCTGTTGTTGCGTGTTGATTATAAATGTATCAAATGTCGGGTCATTCGAATGAATTCGACTAATTATTGGTGATAGAAGATCTGAAACGACCTTGCTTATCTTGAATTCTTTACCATTAACTATAAATGAGAAGTCTTTATGGTAAACTTGAAGAGGGATGCCCATAACGCATGATGTCTTGAGTTGAATTTGGCTTGTCTGACTCATAAAAAAAATAATGACATGTGAAATAAAATATTGGCATAAAAATCAACCAATTGAATACTCATAAAATCTTATAAAATTTTAACATATTATTCATTTATCTTTGTCTATATTGAATAAGATCACTAATTTTTAAAATAATTAAAAATAACATTTAATTAATAAAAACAAAATTAATAAATATTTATATTTTAAATGATTCGAAATATTAGCTGATTTTTAAAAAATGCATATTTTAAATTTTTTTATTGTTCTATTTATTGCCCTAATGATAAATATCCATAATAAATTGTTTGATTTTTTTCAGGTTTTAATTTATGAATGGTCCAAATCATTATTTATCATGTAAATTGTTTGCAAAATCTTGAGAAATTGGCAGATAGATTTCAAAAGCTATACCTATCATTTATAATATAAATAAGGATAAATATATATTATTATTTATTTTTTAATTTACAACTACCAATTTTGTTATATTTATAATTTAAAATGTATCAATTGTAAATTTTTTATTTCTCAATTAAACTGAAAATACAACTTTTTAAAAAACGTAATAAAACCAAACTATTTTCTTCAAAAATGTTAGCGAGTTATATATGTTATTACACATCATATATAAAAATTAATACAGTAAAAAAATTAAAATTTTTAGCATATGTTCCAAAGATAATTGCTAAACATTGCATTTTTAGACATTATCTACATTTTTCTCAAATAAAAATTAATGAAAAACAAAAATAAAGAGTTTTAACTAATAAGTAATATATGAATAATTATTTTATTTAATTTATAATCAATAAATGTTAATTTCAAAATGTTTAAAAAAATTAATGCAATTCAATGAAAGCATTCAAAAAGTTATGAAATTCATAGAAAATAATCATCCAAGATCTTATGTGTCAATTGGTCAGATTTTCACATATTTGTTTTATCTCCTATGAATAAATTAAAGCACCATAAAATGATTAAGTATCGAAGGCGAATAAAGAAAAAAAAATTGAGAGCATAACGATCATTTTAAAAATACCATTATCTTACAAAAAAATTTTAAAAAGTAGATTTTTATCTTAAATATAATATTAAAAATATCACATTTATATAATAACAAATTTGTAATTCATATAAATAGCATATTTGTATAAAAATAGCTGAATTATTTAAAATACGTTTTTTTGAAACTTTTGCGTTTTATCACGTTTTTTTTAAATTAAAAATTTAAAATCTAATTTGAATATAAAAATTTGAGCTTGAAAATTATAGAAAAAACAAAATTATATCTTATTCTATTATATTTATAGAAATAAAACCTAATAATAACCTAAAATGTAATCATTGTAAGATAATAACTTAAATATCCATACAGATAAAATGATTTTAATTTTGAATACATATTAAAATTTTGGTTATTCAATTAGAAAAAAATACAAATATATTATTGTTATTATAGTAAATTATTAAATTTTTAGTTGCAAACATACTTAATTATGATAACAAAATATAATATTAAAACATAATTATTTTTACATAATAATTATGGAGTTTTATCTATAAAGTAAGCTTGTCCTCCCTCTGTTTGATTAAAAAAAAACTCTGGTAAATCAACTTGTTAAATATGAAAATTTTGTGTATCTAATAATTTATAAATCAATATAAATTTATTTTTCCAAAAAGTTAATAAGCAGTGAATATACTTCTTTTTTAAATATTTGTAAAATTTTAAATATTTGTTTTATAAAACTTTTTGAGATCATTTTATAAAATGATAATTATATAATTAATTCAAATTTAATTGAATTTTTTATTATTCCCATGAATGATTATGACCTTTTTTTATATATAGGTATTTTAATGCTACCAACATGCATAGCACAGATTATTCCACGCCTCAAAAGATGCAATACAGCACCATACTCAGCATTTTTTTTCTGCATATGCTGTAATGTTGGATTTGGATTTTTAATATATTATCTCATAGACGAACAAAATCAGGAACAAACACTTTATTTAATATTAGCAATTGTATTTCTTGTTTTTGGATATCTTCCACAAATCGTACCTTTTTCAATTTTTTGCTGTCCCACGTCATTTGAAGGCAACTTTTTAATCAACAAAGAAATATTTGGCAAGCTAGAAAACAGTCAAGATTTCTTCAACAAACTTTCACAAAATCGCGTATTTGCGCCAGTAATCACTGTTCATTGCGAAGCCTCACACGATGATCATTACATTACAACCACTCGAGACTCAAAAGGAAGATCGACCACTGAACATCGCAACAGGGAAGTTGTCACATACAGAAACAGTCAAATCTTCCGTTACAACTCGTGGCAAGAAGGAGGGAATCCAATTCGAGTCGATAAAGGGACATCTTTAATTCATTGTGTTTTTACGGTTTCTTTCAAACTTGACCAAGAGGCCAAAAATGCTCTGAATTGGCTTCGTGATTATATGAGACGTGATGCCTTAAATCACGATAGAAAAGTTCGTGTTTGGACGAATTTTGAAGTTCCTGGAATGACGAAAACTTTGTGTGGAACAACGATGCAAAACGATAAGGATTTGCCTTGTGCTGTCACTTTTCTATCGTCTTGTTTTGGTAGGTTTATTTTTATGCTGATGACGCTGATTGGTTATCAAAGCATAATCGACGCAGTCTGGTGCGCACAAGGCGAAAGATTGAGGCTGAAATTGGTTAAGAAAATTTCAATGCAACCGAAAAATAACCGTAATTTTGGTTTGAGAGCAGGTTATTTGGAAAATGATTTTGAGGCAGCTGAGAATACTTTTCATGTGGATAACTTGCAGGCTCCTCTGATTCCGCCAAATTACCAGCAGCCTTTCCAGTTCGACAGCAATGCGAATTACAACAATTACATGAATTCGCCTTATTATCAGAATTTTGCACAAAGTAATTACGGAACACAGAATGAAAATTGTCCTCAGTTTTATGAAGTTGATCCTATTCCTATAAATTCAAACAAGCCTAAACAATAATTCAAGCATTAATAATGTTAATAAAACATTTAGTTTTTTGACATTTTTATTATAAATGATGCTTTTTTTTTTTTTTTTTTTTTTTTTTTTTGAATTAGATAAAGTTTGTCCTTTAATTGGGAAGTGAGGTGAATAAAATTTGACACCAGCATTTTCTAATCTTATTTCAAATGCAGAATTGATTACTAACATTGTTAAAAAGCTTGGAACAACTTCTCAAATAAATTCTGATAAAAGTAAAAAACACAATCTTCTTTTCAATTAATTTTTTGCTTTATTTAATGAGTTATATTCACTGAAATTCCAATCAATAATGAAAAAATGTTTCTAATACGAGCCAAAACATATACTACTGAACTTTCAATTTACAGCTCAATACTTAAAAATCGATGATCATCAACTAATATGTAAATTCATGATCAAAAAATAGTATTTGAGTAAGTTCATACAAAAGAAACTCTATTTTAATATCATTACAGGCTATACCATTCGTTTTCCTGTGCAAAAATCTATGATAATTTTCACTAAAGATTAGGTAAATGGTATTTCTTTTGAGGATTTTTTCCTTACAAAATATAAAACATTAACCATAGGCAAAAAAATATGTATTTATATAAAAATGATGCTTTTTTCTTTGTTTTTTTATTATTTCCCCCTTTTTTCCTCTTTAGCAATTCATTTTTTTAATATATCTCACAAAAAAATAATTCATACTAGGACAAAATTGAATACTTTTTAGTATATTTAAAAAGTTTGTCACATGCTTTTTGAATTCGACTTTAGAATTGACCTATAATTTGGTTAAAAAAATTTTTCATATCACTTTCCAATTATTGGTCAAACTTTATAATTATAAATTGAAAATAGAAAACCGTCTAAATTCAAAGAGTGGCCCATTTTTTGAATTCACAAAGTGGAACAACTTTTTGAATACTTTGAATCATCATATTCATACCTTATTAACAAGTATATTTTGAGCAATATTTGAACATTTTATAAAAACAAATACATTTATAAAATTTTATTATTAATATTTCTACTTGAAAATAGATTCTCAAAGAAAAAGAAATTTTTTTTTTTTTTTTAAAAAAAAAATTTATTAATCTTCTTCATTGAATAGCATCAATTTCTTCAACCTTTTCAGTTAAAGGCCTTCCGGTTATTACACAAATAGGATTCTGGTTTGCTTTCACGTGTTGTCTCAGTTCTTCTCTTTCATAGATGACTCCAGTTGAAGACCTGACAGGATCTTTAATGACTCTTCCAGATATCTGAGATACCATGTATGCAGGGACGTTGGCACCATCGAATGTCAGCTTGTATCTATCGTCTACCTCATTTTGAATGTGTTTGTTTGGAGGTAAGAAATCCTCGTACTTGTCCTTTCCGACTTTTTGAGCTGACTCTTTAGCCAGTCTTTCATATTCCTTATTATCGCTCATGAAAGTCTCTAGGATTCCGATTTGAATAGGTGTGACAGGACAAGGAATAAGGAAGAGTTCCTTTATCTGCTGAAGGATGTCGATTACGTGTACGTATGAAATGTAACCTTTCTCGATTATATCGAAGCAAATCCTTCCTTCAGACGAGACATTCAAGTGGTAAGGAATGGAAATGAAGCGGAAGACGGGAGGCTCATTCGGATAAATATCAGGAAAAGTGACATTCAAAAAGAACCATTTCTTTTCATAAGGGGTATCAATTGGTCCCCGAATAAAAACTTGCCAGACATCGAGACTCGTACCGAAAGGTAAAACAACCAAATCTTCATCGTAACGTTGAGATTCTTTGTCCATTACAAGAGCTGCATAATGAAGCTCTCTCAAAATCCTCCTTCTTCTTGGCTGCTGAATCTGGTCGTTTTGATTGATGTAGCAAATGTACTTCGGCGTTGCAAGACGCGTTTCTTTTATTGCTCTTTGAAGGATGATGTTTTCTACATTCGTGTCAAAATCAGCCATTTGAACAGCCTCTTTAATGAAATCAGGTGTGATCATTTCAGGCTTCAACATTTTTGGCCTTGTTTTTCGATCACCTTTGATTAATGGCGTTGTATTTTCAATCCTTTCTTCAATATTCAAAAAGGCACTCTTGTCAAAGAGAAGAAGTCCTTCATTTGGACTGATGGGATTGAATGCAAGACCGCCTGTAATGTGACACAAAGTGACCAATTCTTTGCACTTCTCTTCAGTGCTGACAATGACACTGTCGGTTAGAATTTTATGCTTTAACAACTTCTGTGAAACTTCAACTAAACTCGTCTTTGAACCAAAATCATCACCGTCCGAAATGACGAGAATTCGATTTCTTGCCTTCTTGAATTTAGGTCTACCATCAGGAAAAGTTGTGAACTTGACAAGTTCATCACAGGCAAGTGAAAGAGCATCCCATAAAAGCGTTTTTCCATTCGGTGCGATCTCCTTCAATCCTTTCTCTTCAAAGTCAGGAACGAGAGCATTCAATGGACATTTAATTTCAATTGAGCTATTGAAAGCAATGAGTCCTTGAACACAAGGGATGTGATAACCGTAAGTTTTATTTGCCAAACTTGTTAGATATTGAGTTGCTATGATGGCTCTTGTTTGTGTCTCTTGCGTTATTGTATTCTTGTCTTTGTAACCGCCAAGAGAACACTTCATTGAACCTGAATGATCAAAACAGATGAAAATCACTTGCTTCACTTTATCCGTATCAATCAAACTAGAAACATCATCGATTCTATCGTTACCTTGTAACTTGGCAAACTTCTCAACATCAACAGAAGTGGCCATTCCTTCAACAGGATCAATTATGTCAACCATGTTCATTGATTCGGGACCTTTTGACATCGCTTTTGATATGTACAAATAATTGTGTTCTTTGCCTTTGACAATTGAGCAGCCACTAACAACACGAATTGAAAGAGGTGCAATTGGTGTGAATGAAGCAAAACTTTTGTTCTCATTCTCATTTTTATTAATATATTCATTCATGTCGAAGTTTTTCAATTGAAAATGAGTGAAATCTTCACCACTGTCGCCTTTCCAAAAATAGACCATTTTTGGCTGTTTCAACAACGATAGGAATTTGACAGCCTCATCTTCATTTTTCACTTCAGCACACTGCATTGGAATAGTATCGCTATAATCACAAATGCTGGTAATTACATTACAACATTGAAGTGAAAATTCAAGAACTTTTTCAATTGGTTTTGATGGCAATAAAATTGAATGAAAATACGTTTGAAGTGATGATGTGATCGTGACAACATCAAGTCCAGTCACACCGTTCCTCTCCATCACTCGATTCAGACACGTAATTAACGGTGGAAAGGGAATAACAGCTGCACAAGTTTTCAGAAGTTTGTCGTTTAAAATGCCATCGTGATTCAAATAGCCAAGAAGGCACGATATGTCCACAAGTCCTTCTTTTGAAGACTCGCAAAGAGGGGACAAGAGAGTCTTCATTATAAGATCTTTAGTATTGCAGAGTTCTGGATAGTTACGAAGAAGATCTTCGTCTCGAATTGGACGAGTTAAAATGCCGTAAATGTAGGGCTTTACTTTTGGAGCTGTTTTCGAGTTGTAGAGGTCTTGAAGGGTGCCACCGAGAAATGGAATTCCACCGGAAAGATAGACTATTAGGTCGTATTTGGAAAGAGAGCTTGGAAGTTTGCTCTTTAAATATTCTTTACATTGATGCGGATTAAATGTAAGGTCGAGGTCAATATCTATGCCCGTGAGCATTTGGGGTGAACCAGTAAAGAAGAAAAGAAATTTGTTTTTGGCTGGCTCAGGTCTCTTAAATGGCTCGGATATAATATCCATTTTATAAAATTTTTAAAATTTTTGAAACTTTTTGAATATAAAGTCAAATTATTGAATAGTATAATTCAATGATTTGTATTTTAGTTTAAAATATCATATTGAGCAATTTTATTATAATTTATTTTATAGTAGAATATACATAAAATATATAATTTTGTTTTGTTCTTATAAATTTTAAAAATAATTTTAAGATATAAGCAATTTAATTTTTTTTTTGTAAAATATTCAAAATTATTAGCTGTGTAGTTAAAAAGCATTCAATTTTCAAATGCTTTAAACTTAATAAAAGAAAATGCAAATAAATGTAAGTCCGAAAATTATATATAGACAATAAATTACATAAATCTGTTGTTTTTTAAAAATGAAACCGATTCTTTCAAATTAATTTCAATTTCATCTACTTCTAATAATATTAACTCATACTTGGACATAGATTTAATACTGTTTTTATCGGCGATAAATTTGTAAAAGATGACAGATTTTTGTATATTAAAAACAATTCCATTATATAAGCACACAACTAACTGGCATAATAAATTGACTTTTCTTTCAATTAATTTAAAAAGTAAAACACTTCCAATTGCCAACAAAATCATAAAATAAAAAATATTAATAATTTTGATACTTTCTTAATTTTGTTTAATTATTCTTTAAAAGTTCCTTCAAATTCAGAAAATATAAAGTAATCATCTTAAGTGATGACAATTTAATTTTTAGTGTAAATCCGAAATACACCTCTCTTTTTACAATTGGATCAAAGAAAGTTTTAACTTTTAAACAATTAAATATCTAAAACAATTTAAATATTAAATGAAGATTTAGACATTAAATATTTCAATAAAAAGAATATATAAAATCAAGTTTCAAACAGTTTTTTATTAACCACCAATAATTAATGGAATAACTTCAATGTTGACTCCATCTGTGATACCATTCGATGTGAAGTCTGATAATGAATCAATTTCTTTCTTAGTGAATGATTTTCCTGCATGAATGAATTTTTGATTATTCTTTTTGATTCCTAAGTTCTTTTCAACTTTTGAAGACAAATCTTTGAAATCTGTCACATCATAATCATATATTTTATTATTGAATTTGATATAAAGATGTGTTTTATTTATTTCAACTTTTGTTGTCATTATGAAGAAATATAAATAATGAAATGAAAAAATAATTTAATATGTCTTACAAAATTTTATCAATGAAAAATTTTTTATTTCAAAAATTTGACAACATCATAAAATTTTTCTTGTCAAAATTAATAAAATATATAATTAAAATATTTAAATCGTTTTATCATTTTTGACCAATTATTTTTAATTTTGACAAAACATTTTGTTTTTCAATGAAGGAATTTTATAATTAAAATGTTATTAATGAAATTGAAACTCAAATTATTTATTCAAAATATTTAAATCGTTTTATCATTTTTGATTCCTAAGTTCTTTTCAACTTTTGAAGACAAATCTTTGAAATCTGTCACATCGTAATCATAATTTTTATTATTATATTTGACATAAAGATGTGTTTTATTCATTTCAACTTTTGTTGTCATTATGAAGAAATAAAAATAACTCATGAATAGCAGAAGGTATCATGATATTTATATAATCTATACTCTTAATACAGGATTTTGGTTGTTCAAAAATCCCTCACTTGAAATCATTTTTTCTTTTTTCTCATTGAAATTTGTTTTTGAACTGATTTTTGGTATATTTTCAAAATGAATAAATTTTTGAAGCTCATCGAAGTCTTCAGAATCGATTAAATCGTTGAAATTTGTTTCATTTTGAAGCAAATCCTTGAAAATCTGTTTTCTATCTAATTTCTCAGATTGTTTAATGAATGGATGATCCAAGAGTTGAGATGCCTTTGGTCTTTGATTTGGCCTTATTTGGCAGCACTTTTTCACAAAGTCTGCAAATTGAGGAGAAATTGTTGATTCATCTCTGAAACCAGGAAAACCGAGAGAAATTATTTCATTCATTGCCCTTGATGATGGATATTCATAAAATGGAGGCCTTCCTTCATGTAATTCGACTGCAGTAATACCGATACTCCAAATATCAGCTGGAAATGAATGTTTTTCTGCTAGAATAACTTCTGGAGCCATCCAGTATGGTGAACCTGAAATTGTTAAATTTTCTTCCGAATTGTCTATTTTTTTAGAGAGACCAAAATCAGATAATTTAATTGAAGTATCAGATGACATTAAAATATTTGCTGCTTTAATATCACTGTGATAAATTTTATGTTCATCGTGTAAATAAGAAACTGCAAGAAGGATATCATGCATAACAATTGAAATTTGATCTTCATTAAGCGTTTTTTGAGTATTATTTAAAATATCTCTTAAAGAACCTCTATCACAATAATCCATAACGACAATGTAGTGAGGATTTTCTTTGGGAAAGTTGATTATACCATAATAATTAATTATATTATCGTTTCTAATCGATTGCATCATTGAAATTTCATTTTTGATATTTTCTAATGATTTTTCATCAATTGATAACTTTCTTAAAATTTTCCCTGCAAAATGCCTACCTGTTGGAAGATGAACAATTTCAATAACTTCTCCATATCCTCCACATCCTATTAATCTGCATGCTTTAAAATAATCTGGATTTGTTGTTATATCAAAATTAATAATATTGGACATTGCTTTTAAAATACCTATTTGTTGAATTCGTAATAAAAAAAATAAAAATTTTGTGAGAGATATTTTATTATTTAAAATAGATAATTAAATATTGTGTTTTTTAACCAGGAAATGTATATTGTTTTTTATTTATTTTTTAAATCTTATATTTTAAAAATTATATATTTTAATTAAATGTTTTGTAATTAATTATTTGTCTATATAAAAATATATTTTTATTTGATATAATAGAAACTGATTCAAAAAAATTAAATAGATTCGTTGAAATGCGAAATCTCAATTGAAAATGTTTTCAAACAAAATTTAGAAATTAATTGCTTTGGTAAAAGTTTATCTAGAATATTATTAAATATTTTTATATTTTATTAAATATATAAATATATTATCGAGTCAAAAAAAAATTACTCCTGGATTTAAATGGTATATTATATTTTTAAAAATTTCAATTGATATCAAAAAAAAGTTATCTTCTTTATCAAAATTTAAATATCGTATTGAAACAAAGTTTTTGTTTTAGATTTACAAAAATATGAGAATTTATTTGGGTCAGTGATATACAGCCATCAAAATTATCTTAAACTTTTTATATGTGGATGAGGCTAAGATTTTTATTTAAAAAACGTGGAATGTGAAAAGGATCTGTACATTAATTGCGTTTTCCAATTTAACAGAAATGTTGAAAATACTTTCAAAGAAGAAGAAAAAAGAAATGATTTATATAAATGAAATTAAGAAATGGGTCAGATTGTCGTTTGATGTTATTGATGATTTACTGTATGATCAAATTTGATCTTGAATTTTTGAAATTTGCTAGAATGGAATAATCATAAAATTACAAAAATAATGTTTCATCACAAATTGATCCGGAGTAATAAAATAAAATCCACAAAAGATTAAACTTTTGAAATGAATTATATAATTACAGTTCAGTAACAAAAGTGGAAAATGATTCAAAAAAAGGAAAATCGGACTTTTTGATAAAAAAAGATAAAACAAAAAATAAAAATTGAAAAGAAACTTTCAAAAAGTTAGATTTTCCATTTTTTTATTCTCAAAAAAATTCAATTAAAATTTGAATGTATAATTGGTAATATTCCCAGAAAAGTGGAATTTTCCATTAAAAATACGTTTTTAGTTTTGTTACTGTACTGTAATTATATAATTAATGAACAACAATTTTTTATTTTATACTTGTTAAAAATCAAAATTTTGCAGAAGAACGACATAACCAGGCTGCTTTTTCAATTGACCTCACGGATTGCGGAAGTGCCATTTGAATTGAGAATTGAGTCCTTCTCAAATTCAACAATTTTCAATTGTTTACATTGTGAAAAAGAACTTTCGCTGATTTCAGTACAACTTGATGGAATTGTCACTTTTTCTATCGGTGTCGCACTGAATGCATTTTTCCCAATTGAATTGAGATTTGAATCCTTCTCAAATTCAACCGTTTTTAGTCTTTCAATGTTGAAGAATGCTGCCTCTCCAATTGACGTGACTTTGGATGGAATTGTCACTTTTTCAATAGAAGTTCCAGTGAAAGCGTTTTTGCCAATTGAATTAAGAATTGAGTCCTTCTCAAATTCAATTATTTTCAATTGTTTACATTGTGAAAACGAGCCTTCACTTATTTCAGTACAACTTGATATTGAGGGCAGAATCACATATATCGATAAGCACTCAGTAACAGCCGAAGGAACGACAAAAAAAGTGACAGCAACGAGTGAATCATGTGCAAAAGTGAAATGTAAAAAAATTTGTTTCTTTCCTGATTTCTCGTCTTTCGAAGTACGAAGAAGAAATCCACAGTGAAGAAGAATATTACAAGGAAGAGTCACCGACAATCATGATTTGGTTGATCCAGAGGAAGAAGAATTCCAAGAAATTGAAAAGAAAATTGGAGAAGGTGGTACAAGTGAAGTGTTTAAAGTTTCAGACAAACATATGGTGAAGTGATGTGTATGAAAGTTATCAAAGAAGTCAAAGACGATATAGCATTCAAAACACTTCAGAATGCTGTGAAAGAGATCAATTTTTCAGAAACAGCCAGCCACACATGCATCTGCAACTTTCTTGGCTACAACAGGTAGGAGAGTCTTCCAGTTATTGGCAAAGAAATTGAGAAGACCACAATTGCACTTTTTGATGAGCTTCTTCCTTACAGCGCGAAAGAAGTCGCATCTAAGAATCTTCTGAGAAACACGCTAAAAGTTTAAATTCGAACTTTTTGAATACCAAAAATGGTTTCTCAGAGCCACCCTAGCCAGGAGTTTGAAGAGATCAAAGTTTTGATGACATGTGATATAAATTACATTTTTTACTTATTAAAAATCATTATAAAAGGCCATTAATTGATATAATTTTGGATTTAAACTCCTTATGATCAACCAAATATTCAATTTTATTCTATAAAACCCATCAAATAATTGAAAAAAAAAAAAAAATTAATGTCAAATGTCATTAAATTGATTGATTTTAAACCACAAAATAATTTACTGGTTTATTTGTATCAAACCTTCCATTTTTTAAACAAATTTCAACAAGATTGTTATATCCATATAGGCATAATGTATCAATTAATCTATTATCAATTTGATTAGGTTCAACAAAATAAAAATTATAATATTTGAGAGCAATATAAGTGTATAATTCTGCATAATATACATAATTCGATCTAATGAATAAAGCAAAGTAATTGTTATGATATCTAATTGCATCATTGAAGGATTCTTCGGCAAATTCAGTGAAATCAATAGCATTTTCAATAATTCGAAATATTCTCGTATTTGCTCTATGAATTGCAAATTTCAACAAATAATGATTTCTAACACCTTTATTTAATAAATAAATGAAAATTTGTAATGATCCGAAAAATGCTGCATATGCAATTAAATTGACTGGTACATAATCATAAATCCTGTTTTGATTGTTATTAAAAAAATCTATAAAAAGAGAATTTGTTTCATACATTGATAATTCAATTTCCATATGAAGATCGATTTCATTACTGTTTGTAAACTTGACAAATTCAATAATTGAATCTTCTCGAATTAATTTTAAGAGTTTTCTTTCACTTTCACCTCTTTCGCGGTTTTCATAAAAATTTTCTGGCAATTCATTACAAAAATCTTCTAGTTTCTTATTATTCCAATACACTTCTTCCCCAGGATTTTTTTTTTTTTTTTTTTTTTTTTTTTTTTTTGAAACCATTTCTCATTGAAGAATGGCCTGATTTCAGGCGCCTGAAATCTTATAACTATATAACTATATTATTAACAAATTTTTGTCATTGATAATAATTTTTTAGTTTTTCATCAATCATATTCATATTATCAAATATTATACTGAAAATGTAAAATTTTATAGAAATCCACTTTTTGTATCTTTATTCAGTCAACAATATAAAAAAAATAAGCAAAAAAAGAGTGATGGATGGAATCGAACCATCAACACTGAGGGTATGAGCCTCAGGAACTACCTCTTGTTCCACATCACTTATTGCTGTATATGTTTTAAAAACAACAACTATATAGTTTATAATTACATTTGTGATTGTGATGACATTTGATCATTTAAAGAAATTGATTTTGGCAAATCTTCAATTAATAGTTCATCATCCATTTGTAAAATATCGATTTCCTCCCCATGATTAGATCCAGTCAATGTTTTTATTATTGTATCTTGACCATTTATTTTTGCACAGATTTCTTTGGGTACCTTTTCATTTTTACCTACCAATTCATTGAGATCAATATCAACTATTCTTTTATAGGCTTCTTTTTCTCCATCTGTCAATTTTTGACGAAAGAAATTCGAATTAAAAAACTCAAATGTAATTTCTTGAATTTGGTCTACTTCGCATAAACTTCTATCAATATCAATTACAATTGTATATTCTGGTGAAATATTCTTTTGCATTGTATAAATTAAATGAATGGAGTAGTATATGCGAATTTAAGATAATCTTATCATAAAAATTTTCAGAAATTTATCGTTATATTCCTTAATCAAAATTATATTGATTATTTTTTAACCATTCAATATCTCTCAAAAATATTGTAATATTATTGAAAATTCAATTTGAATTGCATTAAATGAACCAAAATTAAAATGGAATTTTATCTTAGAATTAAAAATATTTTAACTTTAAATGAGCTATTATTTAATTAAAAATTGTTTTTGTATTTATTAAATTTTTATATTTTTTTAATAAACTTCGCATTTGAAAGAATAAATATGTTCATTAAAATAAAATCTGAATTTGATGAAGAATGATTTTATTAAACAACTCATCAATGATACAAATATATAAATAAAAATGATTTAAATTAGATTTGAATAAATATCTAATAAAATAAAAAAAGATTATTACTATTATTTTTAGTAACACTAAAAAAGAATTAATTAATATCAATAACATAATTCATTAATATCGTTTGGCTCTCAAGTTATATGCCCAAAAATTTTTTAATTTGTGATTCTTTTTCTTCAACACCATCGATGAGCATGAAGTTGCTATTTTTTATTATCTCAATAATCTCTGAAAAAGAAGGTCTTTCTTCTGGTTCTGTTTTCCAACAAAGATTTATCAAATGTTTTGATACCATATTCAAGTTATTTGGAATAGGAGCTTTTTGGCCATTCCGAACATCATCAATGGTAATTTTCGGATACATTCCTTTTGTCAGAATGAAGAACACTATAACGCCAAACGAATAAACGTCAACTTTTTCAGTATAATTTGTGAAGTTATTCAAAAGTTCGGGTGCCATGAACTTTTGAGTACCGAAATCATCTGTGTTTTCTTTAAGAAATCCGAAATCGCTCACTTTAGCATGTTTATCATCACTGATTAAAATATTTTCTGGTTTGAGATTTTTGTGGATCAGGTGCGCTTCATGCAATGCCTTCAAAGCGGTTGAAATTTCAAAGATTGTTGTGACCCTTTCAATTTCTGTCATTTTTTTGACAACGTTATTCAAATTTAAAGGAACAAATTCTAGAAGAATTGAAGGTTTATGTTCGTCATTGTCACCGAAATAAAATCCAAATGTTTTGATAATATTTGAATGATTGAGACCGTTTATTATTTCATATTCATGGTGAATTTTCTTCAATTTTTCAATGAACTCGTTTCGGTTTTTTTCGGTTATTTCTTCAAATTCTTTAAGTGCCATGACTTCCTCTTCAGCAACTTTCATTATTTTAGATTGGTTCCCTTGGCCAATTAATTTGATAACTTTGATTTTCTTCATTGTTTCTTCATCGATAATTTTCAATGGTTTACATTTTAATGAATCAGCAAGATTGTCGTATTTCTTCTTCTGGATTAAGTAGGCCTTTTTAAATTTTAGTAGATCTGATTCTGATTTAGTTAGCTTACTTTTTATATCATTTAAATTTCTGTTTTGATTTTCAATAGAAACTTTTTGTGAGTCAATTTCTATTTGAAACTTTTTCTTAGTTTGAATGGCCTCTGCTTTTTCTTTTGATGATGAAACCTGCAGATTTTTGTACTTTGCTTCTAAATCTTTGAATTTTTTGCATAAACTTGTATATTTCTTTTGTAAGAGTGGATCACTTTGATTATTCTTGATTTCATTTTCATTTGAAACATTTTGTGTATTACGATTGTTTTCGAGGTAAAAATTAATTTGTTGTTCCAAATCCATAATTCGGCCTTGAAGATACTTGAACTTACTCTCTGAGTCTTGATGAATGCCGAGTGACTGAATAAGAGCTTTTTGTAGTTTTTCTGGATCTGGTTGATAGCTAAAAGCGATTTGACGAATGTTTTGTATTGTTTCTTGCGTTGTAACGTCTTTTATAGGAATAGATAATTTATCTTTTAATTTATCTTTAATATCGATAAGGATTTCTTGAACAAAATTGTAATCTTTGTCACCATTCTTCAAAATGTCTATAATTTGGTCGAAAATCTGATCATGTAGGCTTTTAATTTTTGATCCTACCCGTAATATTCTTCCAAGTAGATCTAAATTATGATCTTCTGAATTTTCTAAAATTGGGATATTTAATTGATCTTCAATTTTACTTATACTTATATTTAATTTTTTTTCGTAAATATTTTGGTTGGCTCGCATTGTTTTGATTTGGTTTTGGAGATGGAAAAGCATTGATTCATCGATATTATTATCTGAACCTTGATTTGGACCATCTTTCGACATTTTCTAGCGCGAATTCTAAATTGAATCGATATTTAGATTTTGAAAATCTTGTACGTTAAATAAAATTGAATGTGTAGATAATTCGCAGTTTTTTTTTGGCAGTTGTGGTTGTTTAATTCAGAATTTGTGAAAATGTAAAAAATAACTTTCTTTAAAAAAAGATATTAAAGAAACAAATATGAAAATTTTTTTAAAATATTTTTTTTCATGAAGATATTACCATAAAAATCTTTACTGTAATGATTCATTATACATTATAATCAATTTATAATTGATTAAATTGTTTATTCATAGAAGTTAAGTATTAATTCATCAAGATATGCTTGTATATAAAGAAAATAAAAAAATATTGATTCTGATGGGACTCGAACCAGCAACCCTAACGATCAGAGCTTAATCTTTCTTTATCTTTGTGCTCAAAAGTAAGATTCCTTTTTCACGCACTTGCTATAAAACCAAATTATTTGAAAGCACATTTTTAATTTTTTCGATTGTTTAAGACTTCTTATACTGTACTTTTGTTGTTGATGGAAATGCATTTTCTTCCTCAAAAGATAATAAAGAAGGGAATGTGATTTGCTTTAGCGATATGCATCCATCAAAAGCGAACTTTCCAATATGAGTTACTGAATTAGATGCTGTAAAATCTTCGAGTGATTGGCATTCATAAAAAGCAAAATTGCCAATTTTATAAACAGCCAATGGAATTGAAACATGCTTCAACAACGTGCAGTTTTTGAATGCACAGTCTTCAATGTATCTAACTTTCTCAGGAATGGTTACTTGTATCAAAGATTCACAATATTCGAAAGCATGTTTTCCAATTTTTTCCACAGAAGATGGAATTTCTATTTCTTTCAACGAAGTGCATTTTCCGAAGCAATAATCACCAAGCGAAGTCACTGTCAAAGGTAAGTTTATTCGTTCGAGCGATGAGCATCCATAGAACAGAGAGCTTTTAATCTGTGAAACACTCTCTGGAATTGATACTTCAACCAAAGATGAACAGCATTCAAAAGCGTGGCAGCCAATTGATGTCACAGAAGAAGGAATGACTAATTCAAGCAAGCTTGTGCAGCCTTTGAAAGCATCATTTCCAATCTTCACCACTGAAGGTGAAATTGTTAATTTCTCCAAAGATGTGCAATCACTGAAGGCATCGTCACCGATTCTTTTCACAGATGAAGAAATCACAACTTCTTTCACAGAGGAGCATCCATTGAATGCGCTGTTTCCAATCACTGCCACAGATGAAGGAATTGTGATTTTCTTTATTGAAGTGCACAAAAAAGAAATGTTAAAACCAACATATTTTTTCTTTTTCATTGAAATCATGTCGCAAATATCGTCTGGATAGAAGTTGTAGTTGTACAGATCAATGATGTAGATCTCAAAATGGTTTAGATTCTTCTTTTCAATATCCTGAGAAAGAATGTTATTTCTAAAGTAACTATATATATCGTTGTGATGGCATTTAACAGCTTCATCCAATATGATCAAATTATTTTTATCTTCTGAATTGTCTCTTTCATAATAATACTTTCTATTTCTTATGTCTTTCTTCTCTATCTTGTTTTCTTCACAAAAATGAATAAGTTCTGGAACATTTGAATGAACTGCGTAATACCACAATTTACTTCTCAGTTTCACCTTGTTGAACTTCAAAAATTGAACTATTTGTACTGATCCAAAAAATGTTGCATACTTTATTAACGATGGCTTTTTAGCCATCAAAAAGTTATGCGTTTCAAAAATAGATTTTTTGATTTTGGTTGAAAGAGGAAAATTTGTCTGGGTTACATATGAAATAAATTCCTCAATTGAATCCTGTCGAATTAATTCACATACATACAAATCATTTTCACCTTTCTGGCACTTTTTGATAAAATCATCTATTTTAAAATGATAATTATTAATTTCTCTTTCTATTTCCTTTCGTTGTGATTCGTTTAAATATGGTTTAATACCAGAGTATAAATAAACAGGGTAAGGATAACGATTTAGATCATTCATTTGAAATATTTGTGCCAAGATTAATTCATCTGGAATTAAAAAGTTTTTTTCTAAAAGAAGAAGAAGCATTCTTTTATTATTTTTATAAATTTGAAATAAATCTGAATTTGAAATTGAAAATTGCTTTTCTTTGATGATATAATTAAATAATTGTTCAAATTTTTCATAAAATGCAACAGTACGATAGTGGTTCTCTTCTAAAGTTGATATTAAGTTGAATAGGTTTAATGTTTCTACTCGATCTTGTAGAATTTCTTGTTTTTCAAATACTTGAATTAATGTTGATAATTCATTTTCGAAATCATCAGAAGTTTCAATGAAATCTAAGAGAGTCGAATAAAGTTCTTTCTTTTTTTCAACAAACTCTTCTATTTCCATGCGATAAATAAAATGAATAAAGATATTTTGATATTATCGTTTAAAAATTTGTCAAAATTAAAATTTTAATTTTTTTGTATACTTTACAAAAAAAATTTAAGAAGATAAAATTTAAGAAGATAAAATTTAAGAAGATAAATGTTCGTATAGACATAATAATAATTCAAAACCATTCAATTCTTGTTGATGTAATTTAGTCCTCGCACGATTGAATTTCATTCAATTTTATTAACTTTTTATATATGCAAGATCAAATTTTGTATAATAAATAATTATTTTTTGATATATCTGTATCAAATATTGAAGGCTATTTGAAAAAAGCCTTCAAAAAGTGGCGACTGCGATTCTGAGATCTCAAATTATTTCAAATTTTTCTATAGATTGAGATAACTCATACAATTTCTTTTTTCCAAGATATTTCGAGCTTAGTTTTTATTATTATTATTGAGCAATTGGATCTTCAAATTATAGCAACTTTAAATACAATATAATTCTCTAAAATCTATCAAAAAAAATCTCAAGCATTTCAGATCAATAAATAGATTATTTAAAGAATAATTAATAATCAATTAAACCATCAAAGAGTTGACTTATTTTTACATCCATTGGCATGAAATATAAATATTTTAGTAGAATAAACATTCAAATATGCCTTAATTCACTTTTTTGCATATCACTTTATCTAATATAAATAAAAATATTAAAAAAAAAGCAATATTTCATTAAAAAATGTAAACGAGAATTTATTAAAAGTAAATTGAATATAAAAATCCATTATATTTTGATAGTTTTGATGTATTTTTTTTTTTTTGATATATAAATCATCAAATATTTTAAAGCAATCTCATAATTAATTGATATTTATTGATTTTTAAGTGATGATTTGACTTTGCAATGTTTTTTTTTTTTTTTTTTTTTGATAAAATTATTAGATTTGTAATGAGAATTGCATTGTGAAGAAATATAAAACGTTAAAAGCATGTCTGATTGATTGTTTAAATAAATTTTACATAATTTAAAAGCAACTCTGAAGTTGTTTGTATTGAATTCTTCAATATAAAATAAAAATATGAATATTTAAAAATCAATTCAATTTTTCATCGATTTAAAATTCAATAAAAAATAATAATCGTCTACTTTTAAAAAGTTTGAAATTTTGAATGAAATTCAATAGTGCGAGGACTATGATGTAATATTGAAAACAGTTTTTCATTCAAAATTATTTTGTTTATCTAATTTTTATTGAAGTACAGTTTTGTTGAAAGATAGGAAAATGGGCTTTTTGAATGTATTCTATTTTATCCCAAATTTTTTTTTTTAAATTAATATAATTAACTAAATCACAAAAAATTCCACAATTTTTTGAATAACTGGGCTATTAATACACTGTTAAGATCTGTGTAAATTGGTTTTTTGGATTGGGGATTTGATTTTTGATTATTATGCATGATTAATTTTTCCTTTCAAAAATTGAATTTTGCAATTTTGTAAATTAGATAAACCTTCTTTTGGGCAGAGGCAAGCAGACCGTGTACGCCCTCTTTCATATTTAAGATTGGCTTTGATTCCAAATGACCATACTCTGCAACATTCTCATGTAATAATAAATATAATTAATACCGGCGATTAGAGCTGATCATATTGGTATTTTACCAATAAAAATAAAAGCTATAATTATTTATAAAAAAAAATCAGCCTCCGGCGGGACTCGAACCCGCAACCCCAAGATTAAGAGTCTTATGCTCTAGCCGGTTGAGCTACGAAGGCTTGATAACTTTCAATTATTTTTAATTACTAAAAAATAAAAAAGTTTTTTTATATATTTTGAATTTTTTCTTAGAAAATTTTATATCTTCATTCAATTATTCTCCCAAAAATTTGTTATCGTTATATTTATATAAAACAATTTTTTGTTTTATACTTCATTTTTTAATTTGCAAGCTCAGCATGAAGGCATTTGTGTTTTAAAGTTCAAAATGTTCTGTTCAAAACGTTGGGATTGTTTTACTTTTTAATAGCATCTTTCAAATAAAATATTAAATTGTTAAAAAAAACAATTTAGAGAGCAAGTTCCTTGGATTTGGATTTGTTTTTCACATCCTTTAATACCAGAAGTTTAAATGTTCATATCGGGATCTAAATCGTCATGAGCTTTAGATTTAAGCAAAACTTCTGTTGAGCTTTCAAGGCAAGTTAAAAATAACAAAAATTACCATATTTCTTTTTACGTTCAAATTCAAAATTTGTTCTCTAAATTGGAATTCAAATCAAGCAGATGAATGATGAAAGTATCTTGAAAAAGACAGAAAGCATACGTTCCAGTCAAATAAGGTTTCAATGAAAGTTTGTACACTTTACCGTGAATTTCTTAGCGATTTTACTCAAATTTCATTTAGTTTTCAGTTAAATTTCAAAAAATGTCTTATTTTATATCAAAATTTGTAACAGCAGTTCGTCTTCAGTTTCAAATGATGATTTATTTTCAGTTTTTTTTATCAAATTATCGGAGATCAAACAAATCAAAAAATCAGATCAATTCAATTTATTCAATTCAATCAAAATTTTCGAAAACCGAATCAAATCAATTTTTTCTTGATTTTTTTCAATACGAAAATATTGAACGAAATGATGTACAAAACATCTCCAATCGATATATTGGACGAAAAAAGCAGCCGCTCAAGAAAACCACCTGAGCAAATTATGGCTCATGGTGCAAAACAACGGTTGCCCATTTTTTTATTTTCAATTAAAAAAGTGCTGGTAAGTTTCTCGTAGAAAAAAAATATCTTTTTTTCTATGTAGAGCTTCCAAAAAAAAAAAAAATCACAAATTTGAGTACTTGAATATGTTATAATATCTAATTGTCATTATGTATAATATGAGAATTCATAAAATGAGAATTTATTTAGTAATTAATATTATTGTTTATTCAGAAGTATAAAAAATGATTGAGCTGTTATATAAGTCAAGTTAATAGGTATTTATCATCTCACATTATTGAGCAGGTTTATACGTTTTAGTATAATTGAGAAGTTTTACAGATTGTTTTTAAAAAGAACAGATTTTTCATGATTACCCAACACAAATAAACAGATTTGCATAACCAAACAAAACAGCTGAGTTAATTTGAAGAATTAATGATAGATTTACATGATAACTTTTAAAAATTTTAAATAAACATTCTGTTTTAATTTATGAGCATATACAGATATTACACATAAAAAATTAATAAATGATAAAAAAATTAAATGGCATCTTTTTACTTTTTAAATTTATAATAAATATACCAAGATATTTTCTCTTTCAACATATTGTAAATTTGAATGGTGCCACAATTTCCCATTGAATGTTGATCAACATTTCTGAATTGAGAGAAAAAATAAGCATAAATAAAAAATAAGTGGTCAAATCATTTTCTAATGGCAGATGATTCTGATGGTCTTCAGTATTTTTTGAGTTACTCAGAAAAATGCAATGATATCGATCCATATTCTGATGACAATTTATTCCTAGATGATTATCAAGAGATATTCTCAGCTGAAACATCAAAGGAAAACAATGATCAAAGTTTTGATAGCAATAAAGTGTATCATACAACAAATAATCTCCAATCAAATTACACATATTATGGCAATGACCTATTAATTTCAACGAAAGATGATCCAACGCAAATCCATCATCATAAAAATATATTATGTAAACTGCCTGAGCCAATTTTCAAAGATAATGATATAATACCTGAACGTGATAAATTTCCAAAAGATGTTGCCAATGATTGTTTTACATTAAAATCCCCTACTAGTGAAGAGGGTTTGGTTTACCAAAGTAAACCTGAGAGCCCATTCAACAACGTAGAGGATTTATTAAAATATTTGTCCAAAGTGGTTTTAGTAGGCCACCTTAATAAACTCAATAAGAGTTTTAAAATTATTATATATCAAGTAATCCAAGAATTTGTTTTCAGCCATTATCAAAATCTTAGTTATGATCAAATTGAAAAGCTCAATAGAGAAGATAAAAGAAGTGTCCAGAGACTTGACATTAAACTTTTTAAAATAAAAAATTATATTTATGAATTGTTTGAATCGAAACAAAAGAATAAAATAGTTTTAGATATTATTCAACAAGTTTACAATCAATGCATCAAAAAGATTGAAGAAAAATTGCAAAAGGAACAAAATGCAAAGATATATTGCAAAAATTATCTTCTTCTAAAAGAATATCAAAAAGAAATTGACAAAATCAGTGCAAATATGAAAGAATAACAAGAGATTTTACTTAAATTAAAAAAAAATATAAATATTAAATAATATAATATTTTTTTTGTATTTTAAAAACTGATTTTTCTTTCTTTAATGCAAGATAAATTATAATTTATTAAACCAAATTTCGTCTCAATTTTTTTGAAACTCCTTCACAAATTTTTGAAAAATCTTACAATTTTAACTTTGATAATGTAATTTTATTATCTTTTAATATAATTAATAAATACGGATCTTATATTGCAAATTAATTATTATATAATAATATAATTTTTATTTCATTATATATTATGAAACATGAAAGAAAATAACTAAAAAAAACCTTATTTGAGTACATTGAACCCTCCACTTTTTATATTTTTATTTTATTCATTTCAAAAAGTTCGTTAACAAGCACGTTAAATTTAGAAAATTTTATGGATAAGATTCTCGGATGTAAAGACCCATACAAAGGTGATCCAGAAAAACGTTTTGAATTCGTCAAATCTTTTGGGAGCGGTGGTTTTGGTACAGTTGAACTTTGTCGAGATCGAGAAAATGGAAATAAACTTGTTATCAAGAAATTAGCCAAAATTGAAAGTACTACAATAAACGAAATAGCAATGCTTTATCACATTCGTCATAAATATATTATTAAATTATATGATTATTATCAAACAAAAATAAATCAAGATACGATTGACAGAAACGAAATAAAAGGAGCAAAAGTCAATACTCCTATGTATGGAATGGTTATTGAATTTGGTGAAGGAGGAGATTTACTTAAATATATTACCGAACGTATTTCAATTGAAGAAATTATTTTATTAAAAATTATCGATCAATCGGCTCAAGCTTTACGATTTCTCAATGAAAACCGTACTATGCACAGAGATATCAAGCCAGAAAATATTTTATTAGACAAGTATGGAGATATTAAACTCGCAGATTTTGGAACAGGAGATGTTTTACAAGAAGATTCCGCATATAGAACTTTTACGCAGCAAACTGGAACCCAAATTTATATGGCTCCTGAGATCAAAGCGCAGCATAAATATTATACCTATGCTATTGACGTTTACTCTCTAGGAGTATCTATTTACCGAGCTTGTAGAGGCAATTTAGAAAACAATGACCTTAAAACAATAGATGTTGATGGGCTTCCAGAGCCCATTCCAGATACATATTCACCAGAATTTATCTCTCTTATCAAAAAGATGCTAGCCTTCGACGAAAATGAAAGGGCAACCTTAACCGATATACAATCAATGATACAATCCATTACAACTCCAATCAAATTAACAGAGTATCAGCAAAATCAATTAGATAATTCTCTAAGCCTCTACTACGGAACCGACGGTGTCACCAACAAACAAGAAGCAATAGAAAACTTCAAAAAACTTGTTTCCGAAACCAACAACGAATGTCCTGAGCCTCTTTTTCAACTTGCGCATTCTTTTTTATACGGAGACTCAAATCAGCAAGACAAAGAGGAAGCAATCAAGCTTCTTCGATTGGCCTCACGTAAACTTTATTGTCCAGCCCTAAAATTGCTCTCATTTTGCTACCAGCACGGATTCGGAGTTGAGAAAGACATGTTCACGTCCGTTCAACTTTTGACAATTGCACAGAAAAACGATCCTGAAGCAAGCTTCCTTCTTGGCTGTCTGACGTTCAATGGAGAAGCGATAGACATAAAGAACAATAAATATGACACAAAGGAAGTTGTCAAGCAAGATTTCGAGCTAGCTTTTCATTACTTTTTGAATGCAAAAAATTTTGTCCCTGCTCAAAATTACATCGGACTCTGTTACAACAATGGAAGGGGAATAGAAGCCAATCCTTTTGAAGCATACAAGTATTTCAGTTCAGCTGCAGAAAGCCACTTTTTGGACGCAGTTTACAACCTCGCAGTCTTCTATTTGACTGAAAAAAGTAATGACCAAATATGCATTGAAAAAGCTGTCAATCTACTTAATAAAGCAGCAAGCGAGTATCACATTGGAGCATGTCTTAAGCTTTCCGAGCTTTATAGTGAAGGAACTCTTGTTCAAAAAGATGAGAAAAAAGCAAATTTTTATTCAAAAATTGACGATAAAAATTCAGTCAATTTTGATACAATTTACAGTTATGCCTTATTCAAATTGAAAGGAGACAATTATGCACAATATGAAGCGTTCACCATTTTGTCCCTCTGTTCAGAGAAGCATGCTGGTGCCGCTTACAGACTCGCTCAATGTTATAGAGACGGAATTGGCACAATAAAAGACGATCAAAAAGCAGCCAATCTTTTTGAACAGGCCTCGAATCATGGAATCGTTGATGCAACTGTTGATTTAGCTCTCTGTTTCCTCAACGGAACCGGCCGTGAAATGGACAAAGAAAAAGGAATCGCTATGATGAAGGACTCAATTGAGCAAGGAAGCATTTATGCTGCGCGTTGTTTGGCACAATGTTACATTACGAAAAATGGTGTTGAAGAAGAAGGCAATAAGAAGGCAATCGATCTTCTTCGTACAGCTCAAAGTTGTGGTGATTTAGAATCAACATATCTTCTTGCCAAATCTATTCGTAAGAAAGGACTCGAGGAGATGGACTTTGATCTTCTTGAAGAAGCAATGTCGCTCTTTGAGAAGGCTGCAATGAAAGGACATCCTGGCGCCTCGCATGAATTTGCGATGATTTATTCGCAGGGCTTTGAAATCTACATTGACAAGGAGAAAGCATTCGAATTCTTCCAAATTGCATCACAAAAAAATCATCCACAAGCGACAACAGAACTTGGCAAACTTTATGAAAAGCAGCACGAAAATGAGAAGGCATTCAAAAGTTATCAAAAAGCATCAAATCTCGGAGACAACGATGGTCTTTATCACTTAGGAATGTGTTATCTAAAAGGAATCGGTGTTGATATAGATAAAGGAAAAGGTAGATCTCTAATTGAGAAGGCAGCTGAGGCAGGAATTGTCGATGCCAAATATCAGCTTGGTTTTCTGTATCAAGAAGGAATCGGAGGACAAAAAGATGAAGGAAAAAGTGCCGCTCTTTTTGAAGAGGCATCGAATCTAGGAAGCATTCAAGCCAAAGTTCAACTTGGCAATTGTTATCTGCATGGAATTGGCGTTCAGCAAGACAACAGCAAAGCTTTCAGAATGTTCAAGCAAGCATCTGACAATAAAAGCGTCGAAGGCAAGTACAAGTTAGCGAAGCTTTATTTGAAAGGTCTCGGTGTTCGAAAGAACCCGAATGAAGCGATTTTGCTCTTCGAATTCTTGGTCAGAGAGAAGAACTACGTCCCTGCAATGTATCGGCTAGCTAAGTGTTACATTGACGGCGTCGGTTGCGATGCAGACCCAAAGAAAGGAGTCCAAACATTAAAGAAGGCTGTGAAGAAAGGAAATGCTAAAGCGATGAACTTGCTGGGCCTTTGCTACATCAATGGAAATGGAGCTAAATTGAACACCGACGCTGCTCGCGAGTACTTTAAAAAGGCAGCTGATGCCGGCAATAAAGATGCACTTGAAAACTTGAATAAATATAGAAAAGAAGAAAATGTTCCTCCAAAAACTTTGGAGAATTTCGACGATGAAAATCAATTCGAAAAGCCTTCGAATAACCTCCCTTTCTACAACGTTGGAAGTGCTGCGTATTTCCATTCAAATTTCAATGAATCCGCAAGACTTCCTTTGGAGCCAAGCAGCTCGCAAAGATTGCCAGACAATGGAAGAGTCATTCGTCCTCCTTTGAAGGATGCAAGAAGCCCAAGAGTGAATCCTAGACTTGGAAGCGCTCCAAGGAAGCAGAGAGATAGAAACCAGACAAATGACAGAATTGACACTGGCAGAAAACCTCCTCGTCAGGTTGCCTTCGGCCAAATAACTCCGCTATACCAGATGAATCGCGGCGCAAGCAGGCGTGCAATTAATCAGCCTGTCCCTCAGGTTCAGCACAGACGTTAAATTTATGTTTTTATAGAGTTTTGTATCATATTTTCATTGTTATTTTTTTTTACTAATAATACTATGTTGTTTATATTTTTTACTAATAAAAATGTAATACTAGGCTTATTTATATTTTTACTTTTGTTTTTGTTAGATTTTTCACATAATGTAGTTTTTAATAATTTTTTTTTGAAAAGAATTATTTCACAAAATGAAAATACTCCAAAAAATCTGTTAAGGAAAAAAATTCCAACTTGGAAATTCCAAGCTTTTTTTACAATTAATTCCAATTTTTTTTTTTATATTGGATTTGCCCGCAGCAGTTAAGGTCAAAATTGGCCTTTATCGTTCTTCAGAAAATTAAAGCTTTGAACGTTTTTGCACTTTTTCATAAAATACCATGAGTAGCTACTCGTTTTCTTTGCTAGCAAGTAACCAAAAGAATGATTAATTGTACTAATTCGTTTATAAAATAAGCCTGAGCTTTTTTTTTTTTTTTTTTGAGCTTTTCTTCACCTATAGCAAGAACAAAATGATAAAAAACGCGTTAATACTTTAAATTTAATAAGTTACCAATATCATTCGGTAATTTTTTTCTTGTATTTCATCCAAATTTTAAAATGCTGATACTGATATCTATACGTCATGCGTATCAGATGCATTGTAATTTATATTACTGGTTAAAGTGATTCAAAAAAAAGTTAAAAAATCAGGCCAAATATGATTTTTGATAAATTTTTCATATTATCAAGAGTCTCATTTGTAAAAACATATAGTATTCAAATTCAGATTTCAAAAAATTTGGGCCATTCAATAATTGTGAATAAATCAAGACTCTTAAGCATCTATTTTTTAGATATTACCATTGTTTTATAATTATAAAAAAACAGGAAGCAGTCATAATATGGGTATTATTACTATATTCACAAAAGCAACCAAAACAAAACAAAACAAAAAAAAAAAAAAAAAAAAAAAAAAAAAAAAAAAAAAATATCATTTTGGTTATATTAAACACTGGAAAAGTTTTAAAACATATATTGAAAGATAAATTGAAGTAGCTTTAAGTGATTATCCTTTTCATAATATTTTATTATCTTATAAATTAACTTTTTGAATATCCTACATTTCATGAAGAAAAAAAAAAATTGAGAGTCATGATTTATTTATAATTTAAAATTGTTGTTTGTTTAAAAAATATAAATAATTAAATTATCTATTTAACTTTTATATGATTATTTCTTTAAACAAATTATAAAAACTATATGCTATTGATGTTTGATTTTTTTTTAGTAATTAACGAAATAGGTAAAAAAAAAAAAAAAAAAAAAAAAAAGAATGAATCAAGGATTGATTAATTTATGATGTTTCATATAAGTCAACTTCGGCTGACCATTTGTCAAAAATAGTTAAATCATTATTTATTTCTTGAATGAAGCAAAATATTGATGTTTTTTGCTTTGTGATGTTGTTTGTTAACCATATATTTTGATCAAGTTCGGGATTAATTGCTGAGTTTTCATTTATTATTTCACAATTGAAAGTATCACAGACACTAGCTTGTTTGATTATTTGTTGAATTTTCATTATTTCATTACATAAAATTGAGTTTGCAAGTAATCTTTTAGAAATAATAACCAGATGGTTTACTTCAATAATGTCGTATTGCTTATTTATATAATATTTTCCCAAAATTTGTGATTGCTTTTTTATTGTTTCTTGATACTTTTCTAATTGTTGATTGAATGAAGAAAGTCTTTTTTGCGTTTGCTTCTTTTTTTCTTCCTCGATATTCATATTTTCGTCATGTTCTTTCTTGCTTTTAATCTTTTTTTCTTCATTAACTTTCTTATCCTTGATCAATTTTTCTCTTTTTTGAGTTAATAATTGAAGAGATTTTTTTTTCATCTCAATTTGTTCTATTTTGTTTTGATTTTCTTTTACAATCATTTCTATTTTCCTTGTTTTATTTTCTAATTGCGTTTTGCAATTTATAAGTAATTCACGCTGAGTACTCAATTCATTTTCTATTTGAGTTTTTTGTTGAATTATTTCTTTTTGATTTCTAAGTTGAACATTTCTTAAAATTTGACTGCTTGTAGTGAAAGCTTTAAGATCTTCTTTTATCTCATTGATTTCTACTTCATCTCTTTTTATTTGTTCTAAGCAAGAGTTTAATTCATTTTGTTTTGTCCTTAAATATGAAATTTTGTCAGGTTTATATTTTTTCCAGGTATATAATTTCAGATCAACATACATCTTTTTGTTTATCCATTGTGTGGCAACATATTTAACATGATATTGTTTATTATTCACCTCAATTACTTCCTTTTTAACTCTATTAGTAATAATTTCTTTAGGATTCTCATAATCATAAATAATTCCTTTATCAAAATTGACTTCCCAAAATGTCTCTTTGAATAATCTGTGTGCATAATAATTTTTATCAAAAACTGGTTCAGGATCTTTCTGATTCATATCTTCAATTATATGATTAATATCATAAATACTCTTTTGAGCATAATCACGATCTTTTTCAAGATCTTTTAATAGTAAATTTTTTTCTCTTAAAGCTGATTCATAATTTTTATCAAATTCATCTAATTTCTTTTTAGCGTTTTCAAGGTTTGATGTAATTTTTGAAATCTGTCTTGTAAGATTTTGGATATTATCTTCAATTTTCTGTTTTTGGTTTTGTAAATCTTGTATTATTCCATTATCAATTGTTTGAATATTAACAGAAAGATTTTCATCATTTGAGTTTTCTAATTGAATGATTTGATCTTTAATGATGGAAATTTTGGAATCACAATCTTCAATTGATTCAGTTATTTCTATTTCTTTTTTATCAAATAAACTTATATCAAATTCGTCAACATATCGTGTATTACTTAAAGCTTCAATTTGTTTAGCGATAATTGATACAGCAGTTTGAATTTGTTTTAGAATTGAATCGAATAAAGTTTTCGGATATTTCAAACTTAATAAATGTTGTAACATTTTTTGATAATTTAAAGTTAATTTATAAACCATATGTATATTAAACACTTCTCTTACTTTTGATGATCGATATACTTGTATATGGTCTTTAGATATAATAGGAATATCTGACAATTTTTTCTTTGTGGCCTCGATTATTTTAGGTTTTAAGACATCAATGTACCCAGCATTTCCTTTACTAATATTATAGTCGAAAAGATCAAAGTATTCTATATCTTTTTGTTTTTCTTCTGATTCAACTAAATCTTTTTTAATTTCTTTGGTCTTTTCTTTAGCTCTCTCTTTGACAAAATCAATTCTTTTTGTATCTTTTGATAGAAAATTATTGTAAATAGAGTCATTAACACAAAAAAAACGATTAAATAAGAAAAATATTGGCACCATCTCATTTTCATTATTAACAAATAATCTAGAAATAATTTCACCATTTTGTTTCATTCCTGAGATTCCAGATTCAAAATCTGACCATTTGATGACGCAAACGGCACGTACTGATTTAGCATTTCTAATTGCAATTTCAAGTAAAAGTGATCCAATTACTTCTTGGTCGTCATGAGATTCTCGGGTATCGAAGAAACCTTGAGTATCTAAAAGAACTAAATCATTGGAAATTGTATAAGATTTTGGAATAATTGTTGAACTTTTTCCAATATTTTTTTTTCCAATTTCTGCTAAATCTAATTGTTTTTCATTTTGGCACTTTAGTTTATCATCATCAGTTATTTCATATTTTGCTCCAAGCAAGCAGTTAATACTTGTACTTTTCCCACATTGCGTTCTTCCAAGAAAAATTACAATATCTTTCCCATTTGTATTAATTTTATTCTCATTGTTGATGATTTCTTTACAAATTGTCTCAAAATTGAACTTACTTTTATCAACATGAATTTTCTGAATTGGGGCATCTGGAATTTGAGATTTAAATTGACTTATTCCAGAAAAGGTTTTTACATCTTGACTTGAAGGTGAAATTGATGTGGGTGGTATTATATTTGCTTTATCATTTTGACTCTTAGACTGAGGAGATGGTTGCTTCATTTCATGAGTAAGTTTTTGAAAAGAGGGCTTTTGAATAAATCCACTTGGAGGTGGAATAATTATGGATTGTGGTGACTTTTTTGTTTCATTATTTTGGTTTTGTGTAATTGGTGGTTTTGGACTATCTGCTATCTGAATTTGTGATGTAGGTTGATGAAACGTCTGTTTTTTTTGCATATCTATCGGTTTTAATTCAACTTTAATTACTGGTGTATCTTTTTTGGTGAAGAAATTAAACAAAAAAGAAAGCTGGATCATGAAAATTTTTTCTGAATTTATATCATTATAATTGCTGGGTGAAATGAATGAAACTATTCCTAGTTTTTGTAGCGATGTTGTAAATAATTTCAAATTATTAGGCTTTCTGACTTCATTACAATTAAAATAATCAAGAGATTGAGGACTAAAATGATTGATTATGGCACAAAATCCTAAGCAATTGATCCATGAACGACTGAAATCAACAATTTTGACATTTGTGTATTTAATGGTGACTTCTTTGCACCATAATAGCAAAGCTGCCTTTCCAGTCATATTTTTATATGATATGGATTTTATGAGAGAATGTTCGATTAAATTCCAAATCAAATTTAAAATTGCATTCTTTTTATTGTTAACAATATCATCAGGACTAATTCCATACAAATGAAGGTTTTTACTTGATAGAAAATTGAATGCAATTTTTATATTTTCTTTCATTTTTTTTGGGCTCGTTGGATTAGAATCCCATGAATCTTTGATTTCTTCATTATATATAAGTTCAACAAGTTGAATAATATTGGTTCCATCTTTGAAATCATTGAAAATGTCTTTGATTTCAATATGTTTTCTTTGAAGGTAAAAGTTCACCCAAATAGTATATGCAATTATCTCATTTTGATTAGTGGTTTGTATTCCAATCATTCAGATTTGATAAATGCAAAAATGAAGTGGTCGCAAAACTATTCAATTACGGTTAAAGGTTAATGGTCTATCTTTGAAAAGTGAAGTGTGGTATTTAATTTTAACTGATAAAAATTTAGAAATACAATAGACTATTTCTTTAAATTTTCAAACTTAATAAAGTTGTAACATTTTTTATAAAGATATATAAATTATATATATAAATTATTTAAAAAAAAAAAAAAAAAAAAAAAAAAAAAAACGAGGCCATATACAAGTATATCGATCATCAAAAGTAAGAGAAGTGTTTAATATACATATGGTTTATAAATTAACTTTAAATTATCAAAAAACGTTACAACATTTATTAAGTTTGAAATATCCGAAAACTTTATTCGATTCAATTCTAAAACAAATTCAAACTGCTGTATCAATTATCGCTAAACAAATTGAAGCTTTAAGTAATACACGATATGTTGACGAATTTGATATAAAGTGAGAGAAATAAAGGGAGGTCGATTCAAAAAATAATTGATTTCAAGGGGAAACGATAATATAAATTTATTTTGGAAAAAAACATTTGAAAAAAAAAATTTTTCTCTAAATTATATTTTCTGAAAAAATATTCAATTTTTTCTTAACTTGATCGTCGACCCCTATTTTATTGAATGAGACCCCTATTTTGGGGGGTACTTTAAGTTTATTTGATAAAAAAGAAACAGAAATAACTAATTCCAAAGTTACCAACATTATAGAACAAATCATTCAATTAGAAAATTCAAATGATGAAAATCTATTCCAAAAAAAAAAAAAAAAAAACATTCTTTTGCGTTAAAAAAAATAAAGTGATCTTGAAATTGAAAAAAAATCATGACCTTCAATCTTTAATTTCTATAAAACGTATAATTACTTCTCAAGAACACTTCTGATTATAAAAAATTGAGAAAAAAAGAAGACATATATACTAATATTGCTTAATTTTATTAATATTGAAATTAATTATAAATATATTTACATTTTTTATAGAAATATTTTGAATGTACAATAAATACATTTATTGTATAAGTTTTCATAAAAAATCATTAATTAATAGAAGACATTTAATATTTAAATCTAACTTATAGGTTATTTATTATAATGGATCTTGATAGAAAATAAATACATACAAAAAGTCCAAATATGGAATAAATATTTTTTTAATAAACTTCAAATTAATGATTTTCCAAAAAAAATAATGAAGTATTTAAATGAATTTTTTTCTCAAAATTGGATGATAGTTTCCTAATATGGCTGATAGTTTCCTGATGTATTTAGTTAATATATAGCAAATGCTGGTATAAATGATTATCATTTTAAAATTCAAATTCAAATTATTTAAAAAAAACTTTTTAATTATTAGTATAAATGATTTTTATTTATGAATGGTTCTAGCCTACTGATGGTCTTGATTCAAGAAATGTTTTGAGCTAAGAATGATTCTTATGATTCGTGACATTCAAATCTCTCAAATGATGATTCGTGACATTCAAATCTCTCAAATGATGATTCATGACATTCAAATCTCATAAGAAATTCAAAACAAGCATAAGCATATCAATTTATTTTATAAACTTTTTCCGTAAGAGATTAGAATGTCATGATTCATCATTTGCCTATGTTTGTTTTGACTTTCTTCAAGAAATGAAACAATCTTTCATATAACAAAATACTTAATTTAGTCATTTCTTTCATTTTCATGTTTTTGTTAAGTTATCTTATTGAATATAGTTATTCTGAGTTAGTGGGTTTTCCCTCTTTCTTTTAAAATGTTTATTTATTCCCGATATCAAATTCTATGAATCATTTTTCTGATGTTTGATGAATTTTCTCAATTTCTGTTTCGTGATAGAAAATTTTCTTATTATTTATTTCTTCAAAATTAGTGTACTTAATCATTTGTTATTTGATTAAATTGCTGTGATTTCTCAAAAGATGATTCGTGACATTCAAATCTCATAAGAAATACAAAAATAGATATATCAATTTAAAATTGCATCATGTTATTGATAATGTTATTATTATTTATTATTATTATTTTTATAATTTTAGAATATGATAACGGCCAAAAGTCGAACCCTTTTTATTTTTTATTTATTGTAATAAAAATTATAAATTTTGATAAACTTCAACATATGGTGGAAATTTAAAATCTTTCATTAATGTTTTTGGGAATGCATCAGCTCCTACTTTTTTGAGATTCAAGAAAGATGAAAATTCAACTGATTGTAGATTTTCACAATTTTCAAAAGCTTTTTCCTCAATAACTTCAATGCTTGAAGGAATTATTATTTTATTAATTGATGTATTTGAAAATGCATTTTTTCTTATTGTATGAAGGTGAGAATTATTTTCAAATTCAATTTTACAAAGGTTTTTGCAATTATTAAAAGTATTAGATTCAATAACGCATAAACCTGATGGAATTAAAATATTATGAATTTGCGTATTTTCAAATGCACTCTGATACATTTTTTTAAGATGAGAATCAGGTAATATTTCTACTTTTTCAAGTTTTGAACAACTTGAAAATGCACAATCTCTAATAATTGTAACAGATGATGGAATTGATATTGATTTGACTGATGTACAATAAAACGCATAGGATTGAATAGTTTCTAATATTGAATTTGGCTGTATTATGAATTGTTCAAGTTGACGGCATCCAGAAAAGGCATAAGATCCAATTTTAATCAAACTTGATGGAATTAAAATACTCTCGATTTGTGTATTGCAAAATGCAGAACTTCCAATATTTTTAATATGAGATTCATGCAATTTTTCAACTTTTTTAAGATTTGAACAATAACTAAATGCAGAATCACCAATAGTTTCTAGTTTAGAATTTGGTTGTATTTCAATTTGTTCAAGTTTCTTGCAATCATTAAAAGCACCATCTCCGATCGAAATCAAACTTGGTGGAATTAATATACTTTGAATTTTTGTATATTGAAATGCGTATTTCTCAATTGTCTTAAGATGAGAATCATGCAATATTTCTACTTGTTCAAGATTTGAACATTTTTTAAAAGCAGATTCTCCAATAAGTGTAACAGATGACGGAATCTTTATAGATTTAATTAATGTTGACGAAAAAGCAGAATTCCCAATAGTTTCTAGTTTAGAATTTGGCTGTATTTCAATTTGTTCAAGTTTCTTGCATTCATTAAAAGCACCATCTCCGATAGAAATCAAACTTGATGGAATTAATAAACTTTGAATTTGTGTATATTCAAATGCGCATTTCTCAATTGTCTTAAGATGAGAATCATTCAATATTTCTACTTTTTCAAGTTGTAAACACTTTGAAAACGCATAAGAGCAAATTACGGTAACGGAAGATGGAATTGTTATTGATTTGATTAATGTTGGACTAAATGCATAATTTCCTATTGTTTCAATTTGTGATTCTCTTCCAAAGTTAACTTTGGTGAGTTTTTTACATGAATTAAAGCAAGAATTTTTTATATTTTTAATGCTGTTTGGAATGTTGGCCTCTTCAATATCACAAATTGCATAAATAAGAACATCAAAATCTTCTTTTTCTTTTTGGTTAATTTTTCCAATCAACAATTTACTATCAATTACTTTGAAATTCTTATTTAATGGTGATACTTTTATTTCATTTAAAGTGTTAAGTTTTTTATGCCAATCATCTTCTAACTCACTCAAACTAGCAGGAAATGAGATACTCTTAATAACTGTACAATGAAATGCTTCTTTTTCAATTTTCTGAAGTATTGATTCGGTTGGAAATATGATTTCATTGAGTTGTAAGCAGTTATAAAAAGTATGTTCTTTAATGTTAACTACATTTGGTGGTATTTCAATGGTTTTAATTAATGTATCTGTAAATGCATTATTTCCTATTTTTTGAAGTTTGGATCCTGATGAGAACTTAATTTCTTCTAATTTATTACATCTATAAAAAGCATTTTCTTCAATATTCTCAACACTAGATGGTATTTCTATTGCTTTAATGGATGTTTCTGTAAATGCATTCTTTCCTACTTTTTGAAGTTTGGATCCTGATGAGAACTTAATTTCTTCTAATTTATTACATTTATAAAAAGAATTTTCTTCAATATTCTCAACACTAGATGGTATTTCTATTGCTTTAATGGATGTTTCTGTAAATGCATTCTTTCCTACTTTTTGAAGTTTGGATCCTGATGAGAACTTAATTTCTTCTAATTTATTACATCTATAAAAAGCATTTTCTTCAATATTCTCAACACTAGATGGTATTTCTATTGCTTTAATGGATGTTTCTGTAAATGCATTCTTTCCTACTTTTTGAAGTTTGGATCCTGATGAGAACTTAATTTCTTCTAATTTATTACATTTATAAAAAGAATTTTCTTCAATATTCTCAACACTAGATGGTATTTCTATTGCTTTAATGGATGTTTCTGTAAATGCATTCTTTCCTACTTTTTGAAGTTTGGATCCTGATGAGAACTTAATTTCTTCTAATTTATTACATCTATAAAAAGCATTTTCTTCAATATTCTCAACACTTGATGGTATTTCTATTGCTTTAATGGATGTTTCTGTAAATGCATTCTTTCCTACTTTTTGAAGTTTGGATCCTGATGAGAACTTAATTTCTTCTAATTTATTACATTTATAAAAAGAATTTTCTTCAATATTCTCAACACTTGATGGTATTTCTATTGCTTTAATGGATGTTTCTGTAAATGCATTCTTTCCTACTTTTTGAAGTTTGGATCCTGATGAGAACTTAATTTCTTCTAATTTATTACATTTATAAAAAGAATTTTCTTCAATATTCTCAACACTTGATGGTATTTCTATTGCTTTAATGGATGTTTCTGTAAATGCATTCTTTCCTACTTTTTGAAGTTTGGATCCTGATGAGAACTTAATTTCTTCTAATTTATTACATTTATAAAAAGAATTTTCTTCAATATTCTCAACACTAGATGGTATTTCTATTGCTTTAATGGATGTTTCTGTAAATGCATTCTTTCCTACTTTTTGAAGTTTGGATCCTGATGAGAACTTAATTTCTTCTAATTTATTACATTTATAAAAAGAATTTTCTTCAATATTCTCAACACTTGATGGTATTTCTATTGCTTTAATGGATGTTTCTGTAAATGCATTCTTTCCTACTTTTTGAAGTTTGGATCCTGATGAGAACTTAATTTCTTCTAATTTATTACATTTATAAAAAGAATTTTCTTCAATATTCTCAACACTAGATGGTATTTCTATTGCTTTAATGGATGTTTCTGTAAATGCATTCTTTCCTACTTTTTGAAGTTTGGATCCTGATGAGAACTTAATTTCTTCTAATTTATTACATTTATAAAAAGAATTTTCTTCAATATTCTCAACACTAGATGGTATTTCTATTGCTTTAATGGATGTTTCTGTAAATGCATTCTTTCCTACTTTTTGAAGTTTGGATCCTGATGAGAACTTAATTTCTTCTAATTTATTACATTTATAAAAAGAATTTTCTTCAATATTCTCAACACTAGATGGTATTTCTATTGCTTTAATGGATGTTTCTGTAAATGCATTCTTTCCTACTTTTTGAAGTTTGGATCCTGATGAGAACTTAATTTCTTCTAATTTATTACATTTATAAAAAGAATTTTCTTCAATATTCTCAACACTAGATGGTATTTCTATTGCTTTAATGGATGTTTCTGTAAATGCATTCTTTCCTACTTTTTGAAGTTTGGATCCTGATGAGAACTTAATTTCTTCTAATTTATTACATTTATAAAAAGAATTTTCTTCAATATTCTCAACACTTGATGGTATTTCTATTGCTTTAATGGATGTTTCTGTAAATGCATTCTTTCCTACTTTTTGAAGTTTGGATCCTGATGAGAACTTAATTTCTTCTAATTTATTACATTTATAAAAAGAATTTTCTTCAATATTCTCAACACTAGATGGTATTTCTATTGCTTTAATGGATGTTTCTGTAAATGCATTCTTTCCTACTTTTTGAAGTTTGGATCCTGATGAGAACTTAATTTCTTCTAATTTATTACATCTATAAAAAGCATATTCTTCAATATTCACAACACTTGATGGTATTACTACTTCTTTGATTAAAAATGAATTAAAAGTGCTACTTTCAATCGTTGCCAAATAAAGTGGAATGCAAAAACTTTCATTTTTAATCGTTGTTCTACAAAATGCGCTTTTTCCAATATATTCTACTGAATGAGGGATTGAAATGCTATTAGTATTTACACTTGAAAATGCGCCTTCTTCGATACGGCAAACAGAAGATGGAATGACAATATCATTTAGAATACATGAACTCGAAAAGCTATACTCTCCAATAACTTTCAATTTGGAGTCTGGAGAAAAATGCAAATTTTCGATATTTTTGCATCCACTAATAAAGTATTTTCCTATTTCAACCACATTCTCAGAGAGTAAAATGTTCTGAATAGGTGTTGAACCAAATGCGTACGTGCCTATTGTAGAGACCAATGGTGGAAGTTTTATATCCAATATTGATGATTTATAAAACGCATAAATTCCAACGGTTTTCAGTTGTGATTCTTCACTGAAGTTAACTTTTGTGAGTTTTGTGCATAGTTCAAAACAAAACGATTGAATGTGCCTAATATTATTTGGAATATTGGCTTCTTCAATATCACGTGTTGCAAAAATAAGAATGTCAAAGTCTTCTTTATCTTGCATTGCTTTTCCAATCAGCAGTTTATTATCAATCAATTTAAAATTCTTATTCAATGGGGACACTTTTATTTCTTTTAAATTGGGGAGTTCACAGCACCAACCTTCTTCTAACTCGCATATACTAGCAGGTAAAGTTAAACTCTCAATCCGAGATGATGATCTATAAACGCTATTTTTTATTATATTAATTGAATAAATTTTGAATTCAATTTTTTCAATCTCAGAATCATCTGGGAAATCAATTGATGTTACATTATTATTGAATAGTTTTCTATCAATCTTTTTAAACGTGTAATTTTGGGATTGAAATGTCACTGAACGTGGAATTGTTATTTGCCCTTTTGCACTATTAAAATTTATGATTTCAGCTGTCATTTTAGCATCATCTAACTCTGCCGTTAATTCATTATCAAGTTTTATTTGTTCAACTTTATAATCAAGTGCTTCTTTATAATCTTTAATATCAATTATTGATATAATGTCATTAGTATAAGAGGATTGAAATCTTTGAACGATTTTGAAAAATTTTCTCTTTAGATCATTGTATTCGATATCACTTATATTGCAAAAATTAGTTGGAAAGAAATCAAAATGTAAATCTTTTGATGAAATTATTTCTTTTTTATTTTCAGGTGATAATTGAAGCCAATCAATGGTATTGATCAGTATAAAAATATTTTTATCTTGATTTTGTTGAGAATATTGAATAATTAATTGATATAAAAGATCATGTTTTGTAAAAACGCGATTTGGATGATTAAATATATTATACAAAGTTTGAATTGGTAATCGGAAAAGCTCTGTATGATATTTTTCTATATAAGTGTCTAATTCTAATGATATTTCCCTTTCAATTTCATTGTTATTAATATTTGATTGCGTTTCTAAATATGATATATTCAATAAATGTTTGTCTAATGACTGTTTTGTCGATTCTATAAGCTCCGCTATACTTTGAATATTAAATTCGCTATTCAGTTGGATATATTGGCCAATATTATCTGAATTAATAATCGGAATCTGTCTAGATGAGAAATAATGGCAAAGTGAATGAAATACTTCTTCACTAACATTCGATTGAATTTGATATTGCTTTGAATTAAATAAAGAGCAAAATATATCAAAAGGAAATTGTCTTAAAATGTCATCTAATATATTTGTTTTAAATTGTTTGAATTTGAAAATGAGAGTGACAGTCAAAGCATTATCCATTTATAAATATGAATGGTTTGGAAAATTTGGAAAACTTGAAAATTTTTTTCCCTTTTTTGGAAAATCGTAATCGCCCGTGGCGGTTTAGGTCAATATTGACCTTGTATCGTAACATAGAAAAAAAGTCTGGAACTTTTTTGCACTTTTGCAAAAAAAAGCATGAGTAGCTACCCATGGTTTTTTCTATATTAAAAAAATATAAACCGAATATTTTTTTATGGGAAAATGCATTCTAGCCCCCATTTTTCATATCACATTTCTATTTTGGGGGCTAAATGATTTTTTGTTTATTTTTTTATTGAAAGTTGTATTTTAGCCCCCAAATTTTTTTATTCATAAGTATTTTTCATTCCATAGACTTATCATTTCGCAAGTATTTCCCAAAATATTTTTTCTTTGTTGCTCATATATGCATATTACTAAATAAATAAATAGAATTGGTTGAAAATATAAAAAGATATTATTATTTTTCTCTGTTTATAGGTAAAAAAGGGCATTTAATCTCTTGAATTTGATAGAAATAAAATGATTAAAGGTTTTATTCATATTATTTTTTCTTTATATAATGTTTTGTTTAATTAAAGATTATATATTCTAAAAATTTTTTTTGCGTTTTTGGTTATATGTGTGTAATTATTTTCGAATATCGTTTATTATTTTATTCACCAAAGAATTTCTCTATTTTTAATCATTTTTGTTGTCCATGAAAAAAAACTAAACGACTTTATATTGTTTTTACTAAACGATTTTTTTTTATATTATTTTGATAGTTTATATGGTCAAAGTATTTTCAAAAAGTTTCTATAACAACCATATATTCTCACAAAAATTTTGGTAATAAGTGAAACACACTAATTCTTATTTAGGATCAATTTAATTAAATTATTTAACGCAGCAACATTTTCTTTTTGCCCAAAATGATCTTAAACTTAAACCAAACATTATACTTTCATATTTTTATAATGAATATGAAATATAATAATTTATTCATGTTAATATAAACCCCAGTTTTATGGCTTTTTTGGTGATAATTTATAATTTCCAGTATGAGTTAATGATTCTTTACCTTTTTATTCCATCTATCATTAAATTGTTTATCGTAATAAAGTAATCATCAAGAATTATTGATGTTTTTTAGAATTTTTCGTTTTATTTTTATCTTTATATGTTTTTTAATATATAATTTCCTTTTTTTTGCATATATTTTATTTTAATATGCTTTTTTTGCTCTTTTTTTTAATACATTTACGATTATTTTCAATTGAAAAAGTTTTCAAAAAAGTGGGGGCTGAAAAACACATTTTTACATTTTTTCCCCCAATTTTCCTTTCAATTTTTGGGGGCTAAAAAAAGTTCCCCTTTTTTTATTGTCTAAAATCGATATTATTATGAGCATTCGCATATAAACAAGAAAGCCCAAATATTTTTAACACCATCATTTTATTATTTTGATGTATATAATTACGTAAATTCCAACTTTTCGCCAATATCATTGATATTGGAAATCATATACTTTTAAAGTTAAAAGGTAGTTAATTAATTTTGAGTAATACGGTTTTATATTTATTTTTAAGCCTTTGGATTGTGCATTTGTTTGCACAATATAAAATATTCAATGTAATATTTAGATTAAAATTTTGATTTTCTCTGTTATAAAGTAATCATTAGAACTTTTATTAGTATATAAAATATTTGTCCTTTCTTGTTTATAAGCCAAGGCTCATAATAATATCGATTTTAGACAATAAAAAAATATTCGGTTTTTTTATATATATATATATAGAAAAAACCATGAGTAGCTACTCATGCTTTTTTTTTTTTTTTTTTGCAAAAGTGCAAAAAAGTTCCTGACTTTTTTTTCTATGATACGATACAAGGTCAATATTGACCTAAACCGCCATGGGCGATTACGATTTCCCATTTTTTTTTTTTTTTTTTTTTTGGAAAAAAAAATAATTTGTCAAATCATATTTCAACTTATAAATACAGCCAAATAATATCAGATGAATCAATTTTGGAACATGTTGATTTCTGTTTAGGAATTAAAACGGCTACATTTGAATGGTTTACAGTATTGAAATATCTTTAGTTAAGAAATTTCAAATACAATTGTTTCACTTTTGTTTTTGGAAAAAAAAAAAAAAAAAAAAAAAAAACATTTTCGTAATTGAAAATAGCAAAACATAAGAATTTTAAGAAATTTCAAATATTTTTTATGGGGTTTAGTATAATAAGCAATCCGAGCTGGGCCTAACGAACATGGATTGCTTGAGCCACTACGAGCGAATCGAAGTAGCTATTTTAGTTTATTCATAATCTTATCTATTAATAAAATTACCCATTAATTTATAATTATTCTAAATTATTCTATTTTTTTAATTAGCTATTTTAGATTAGTTGATATTGAACGAAATAGACAAAATTTGATGAAACTAGATGAGAATGATAAGATTAATTGAATTTGGATGTGCCAGATGAAAAAAAAAAAAATGAGAATAAATAAAATGATGAGAATAGAACAGATTTGTTAACAGATTATATGAGGTAAAAAAGTTTTCTTATTTAGGTAAATTTTCATCATCAAAGGTCAAAATTTCAAAATCTAAAATTTTCTTTTTTATAAAAAAATAATTGTTTAAATTTTAATATTATACAGAAAATAATCAATAGACAGCTCTAAAGACACTTTTTGGGCGAAGTTCAAAAAGTGGATTCCTTGTTTTTATAATGTTTTTGGGCAGATTTTGAAAAAAAAAAAAAGAAAATGAATAATCAATCAATTCAAGAGTATATTAATGATAAGAAAGAAATTTATGATTTAGTGACAGCATATCTAGAAAACCTTGAAGACGATGATGATTTTTTACAAGTAAATGATATTATTAAAAGATATAAATATGAAGATGATCCCGAAGAGTTTAAAGAATTTTTTCAAATCCTAAATTTTATATCAATCAATCATTATTTTAATGTAACTTTTTTCAAAAGAATCGAAAAATTATTAAATCAATATGCATTATATATTACAAAAAACTTTAAAAATTCAGGGTTATTTAACATTTTTAAAAATAATAAGAGAATACTCCAGTTTCTCATTGAAAAAAAAATTTTCCAATTTGATGAATATATAATAAATGAAATAAAATATTCAAATGATCCAGAAACCAAAAGTATATACTATTTTTTCTTTCCAGAAATCAAAAGGTTTAAAGAAATCATTGGAGAAATAAGAATCAAAAATATTGAAAATGAAATCATATCTCAAGATTCAAGCAATTTTAATAATTTTGATTTAAAACGCAAAGAAGGTCAAAATGATTCATATATTTGTTGTTTAATTCGTCAAGACTTAATTGAAAACTTTGTATCATTTGTGAATAGGACAAATTATCATTTAACAAGTGAAGTCAAACCGTCAATATTTGAGACAAATTTGTTTTTGAAAGAAAGCAATCCAACATTAATTGAATATGCAGCATTTTATAATTCTATTCAAATTTTTCAATATTTATTATATAATAAAGTTGAACTAGAACCAAGTTTGTGGCTTTATGCAATTCATGGCCACAGTTTAAATGTTATTCATCTTCTTGAATATAACAAAGTCTCACCGCCAAAAGGAAATTATGTAGAATGTTTAATTGAAGCAATTAAATGTCATCATAATGATATTGCATCCTATATAGAAAACAATTTAATAGCAACAGATGAAATATATAAAAACATTGAAATAAAAGAACGGTTATTATCAAACATTCTCCAATTTCACAATTATTCTTACTTTCCATCAAATTTCACAAATGATAATGAATTTTTTTATTTATGTAATCATAATTATACTAAAATTGTCAGCATTTTCCTCAGTAATAAAGAAAAAGAAGTCAAAAACAATACAATTGTAAACTTATATTGTAAGTTATTAAAGACTAATGCAGCCCATTTATTTTATTTAAAAGAAAAAGATGTTATTAGTAAGATTGCAATTCCACCATCAATAAAAAGAATTGAATTTTCAGCCTTCTCCAAATTTTCGTCATTGAAGCAAATATCAATACCTTCTTCTGTTATATATATTGGAGATTATGCTTTTAACAAATGCGTTTTGTTAGAACAAATATCAATTCCGTTTTCAATAACTTCGATCAAAGAAGCAACCTTCAATTGTTGCTATAAATTATCTCAAATATCAATTCCGCCATCAGTAATTACGATTGAAAAAGATGCCTTTTATAATTGCCAGTCATTAAAACAAGTGTCAATTCCATCTTCAGTTACATCAATTGGAAATTATGCATTTTCAAGCTGTATTTCTTTAAAACAAATATTCATTCCATCTTCTGTACTTTCAATTGGAAACTATGCTTTTAATTATTGTTTTTCATTGACTAATATAATTTTTGAAAAGCCATCATCTGTAATATTTGGCATTGGCACTTTTTCAGAGTGCTATTCTCTTCAACAAATATCAATTCCATCTTCAGTAACTTCAATAGAAAGCAAATTATTTTATTTTTGCAAGTCATTGAAACAAATATCATTCGATAATCCTTCATCAATTAAATCAATCAATGATTCAGCTTTTAATTATTGTATATCGATTGATCATGTGGAAATTCCTGATTCTGTTAATTCAATTGGAATTGCTTCTTTTTTTAATTGTTCTTCCTTAACAGATATATTAATCCCTTCTTCAGTTGTGTCAATTGGAGAATCTGCTTTCGAAAATTGCACTTCTCTGGCCCATGTTTCACTTCCTTCGTCAGTGAAAACAATTGAAAATTATGCTTTTGGAAATTGCGATTTATTGGATCGATCAGATATTCCTTCTTGTTTTAATGAAACAATTTACGAATCTCATAATGATTATATTTAATTGGTATTTGTCATTGTTTAATGATCAGTATTTATTAATTAAATGACGATTTTAGAAATATGGTTAGTATTAAATACTTTATATATTTTTATATATGATGAATAATAAAATGATTGATAGCAATAATTAAAAAGATAAAAATTTGGAAAATATGGATATATTTATATCTTCTTTTTTGAATAAGTATTCAAATTAAGGAAACGTTCTGCTTTGAGATTATTATTATACTATCCGATAATAAAAAAAAAATGAATCAATAAGAACAAAGAATTTTTTTTAAAATATCTTTTTTTATTTTTAAATCAAAATATTGAAAAAGTTATAAACTGCGAGTCATTTTTGCATACAACTCAATTTTTCTGAATAGTATTGAAAAATGAAGATAATCAACTCAATTTTGAAATAAATAATTATTAGTTTTCAATGATAATTTGAAAATTGAGTTGTATGCAAAAATGACTACTAGTTTACATAAAATGATATATTTCTATCAACAAAAAAAGTGAGAAAATAAAATAATATCAATTATATTATTAGGAAATTGAGTAAGTTTGTATATTTAAGAAGATAAGTGGTATTATCATCTTTCGTTGTTTAACTTATTGTCTTTGTTCTGATGTAATCAGATGAGATTCAATTTATGTCATCAATGATCTCGTTGAATGTCGGACCTTCTTTTGCTGCTTTGAATGACAAGCAGCGCTTGATCAAACTGATGCAGCAATCGCTGATGTTCTTCTTCACTGTGTATTTCTTCTTCACTCCTGACAAAATTGTCTTACGAAATGACTTCTTCGTGCTTCGAAAGACGAAACAAAACTTTTCAGATTCATGTTCTCTTCTTCATTTTAATTTTTTTTCACGTTAAATTTCATTCTTGTATCTGTTCCACTTGTGGCATTTGACAGTTCCTTGCATGAATTGATGAAGTAATTCCTTCCAATTCTGACAGTTTTAGTATTTTCTGATGCCGGAGAAAGAACTGTAAGTTGTCTCTTTCAATGAGGGAAGATGGGCGAGTCTCTCTGGACCTGAAATGTGAGGAAATGATTATTGCTTGATTGACTCGAGTGAATGATAATTAAAAACTTCTTTTCCATCTAAAAACAAAGAATTTTTTGTAGGATCTCATTCAAGGACAAACGCACGATACTGCGTTTTCACTTGAACTTGATTTAGGATTCGATTTTTTCTTCCAATGCTAACATTATAATCTGCTCTATTTTCTGCACTTTTCTGCAGCTTGTCCGTCCAACATATGGATGTGCTGGCATCATCCAACACACAGATATTTCCTTTATGCAGATTAGTTTTCAAGCTGCATTCAACCTTTCCATGCATAAAATCGAATTTAGTAGAACTTTTAATTGTAAATGGAGACGGTTGGAAATTATTTCCATTTGGTAAAATCTTTCCTTGACAATCATGATAAATGTCGGTTGAACGATCACGAAGCACTGAAAAAGTCATGATATCACTTTTTGAATTGATCATTATTTCTTCAATTTTAACGTCGAATTGTCCATCGTTTCCACTATCAATGTAAACGTATCCCGGAGCCAGTAAAAGGAAATTTTAATTAAGAGATAGATCTAGAATTTTATTGAACATTTTTGTATTATTTACAATAATTGTCGTGTTGCCAAATGATTTGAGAGAAATTGAATCATGATGACGGCATTTATTTGTGTAAGATTGGTCTTTGCTAAAATTAATTGGGTAATCACTATTTTCTCTTAACGTAGTTGCTAAATTATTCATTTTAAAAATTTGAAATTTTTCAAAAAAGAATTGAAAATAATAAAATTATTTTTTCTCTGTTGTAGAAAGAATAATATGTTAAATTATTAATTTATTTTAAATAATGTATTATTTAATATTTATTTTTAACAAAAGTATCAAAATTAATTCAGAATATATTAATATAATAACAATTTTTATAAAAAAATTAAAAATGAGTTATTAATGGGTATTATCATACAGATCAACTAAAAGATAATTATTTTTTTCTAAAATTTACATCCCTAGTATACAAAAGAAAAAAATATACATACAAAAAAGCAAATTAAAAAAAGATATTTAATATTTAAACCGTTAAACTAGGAGATAAAAGTTAAAAACTTTTATATTAATATATCATTTGAAACATAAGGAAAACTGTATTCATCCTTAATTTTAAGCTCTTCATTTTCATTTATTGAATCAATGTCAATAAAATCCAATGAATTTGTGTAATTTATTATGCTTTCATAAATTACATCGTTCTTTTCCAAATTTTCATCATCATTATTTCCATCATTGTTATTATCATCTGTATTGTTAACAATGCACGGCTTTATTTCACAAATATTATTTTTAACTGGCATCCGATATAATATTATTCCATTTCCATGATTAGGAGGAGCTGTAATTTGTCTTGAAACAAAATAATTCCATCTGTTTTTCAAAGAATTTGCACTTCTGTTAGAGAAAAATTTGGTTATTTTGGACCATTGTGAACCATATTCCAAATATTTTAGTTTTAACAAATCATCCTCTTGTTGGCTCCATTGTCCATTAAAGAAACCAGGAATGAGGTAATTTTGATATCTATCACGACATTGTCGACCAGTCCTTCCTGGCATCAACTTTGCAATATCTTCCCATTTTTTTGATCCTATTTCTTCAACAAGCTTTTTTAATTTTTTATCTTCCTCTTCTGTGAACTTTCTTCTTTTCATTTTGCCTTTTTCTTCACTTTCCTTCTCATTGTTATTATTTTTATTTTTTGTGCCAGAACGTGACTTTTTGCTTTGTTTGGAATTTATTAAAGTCATTAATGATGGTTCAAAACTTGGATCAAAGTTGTTAACAGGGAATTTATTCATAGGGTTTAGTTGATCTATATGATTGGGAATTTGATTGACCGAAGCATCAAGCGATGGGCCTATTTGAAAAGGGGGTATTATATTATGGTAAAATACAGATTCTCCAAGGCTTGTCGAACTGGATAAGCAATACATGTGATTAAAAAATAATATAATTTTTTTGAATTAAATAAAGCATTGAATTTTTCTATGTATTTTTAAATACTCACAATATTAAATATTTTTTTTATTATAAATAATAAGTCATGCATTTAATCCGACAAAATTTAATAGTTAGGAAGATTTTTCATGGAAGAGTACATTTCTCTCAAAATTGAATGCACACATTTTTTCAGATAAATAATTTTATAAATCGAAAATTTAAATCGAATCATATTTGTTTTTAATTTGAGAGGCGAGCTTTTGGTCAGGTGAAAAAATGTAGATGAAATGATATGAAGATATTTGAGAAATTATACTCCCACTTTTTCATACATGAGAATTATATCATTCAAAAAGAATCATCCAAAAATTATTTTCATTCAAAATTTAAATTTATGTTTCAAATTTTGTTTAACTATCAGAAAAAAATGTGTTTGGCTTAAACTTTTCTAATATTTCCATTAACTTTTATATAAACTTTGATATTACGATTAATTAGAAGTATATATAGCAATGAAATAAAAAATCGAATGAAAATAAAAAATTCTGAAAAATTTTTTTATAATTTCAGAATTTTTTCTATTCTCTCCGATGCTAAGCTTTCTAAAAAAAAGATGTAATAAACTTTTTGAATTGTAATAAAACTTTAGTTATAAATAACTTTTTTAAAATCATTAATCCTTTTTTGAGAGTAACTCATGAAAATTAACATATTACTATTTGAAACAAATATAAATTTTTAATATATTTTGAGAAATGAATATAAAGAGGATATTTACAAAATTATCGGTCATTTTAAATTGCATTTTTATTAATTAATATTTGATGTACGATAATAATAAAATATTATATTTGATTTTGAAAAAAAAGAGGTACGAGAACTAATTTAAAAAAAAAAAAAAAAAAAACGATCAACACTCTTTTTTAAGGGCGTACGTCCCAAAAATGTTGTAAACTTGTTAATATTGAATAAACTCATAGAATACATCTTTCAATACTTCCATATTATGAAAAAGTTTAGGTCAAAAATGATGATATTTGTCCTAAACGATCAAAAAACAATTATTTTTTTAGACCGATAAAATTTTATAAAAGAGGTGAGGCTGCGAAAATTTTTGGTATTTTTTAATAATATTAATATATATTATTTTATTCCAGAATTAAATGTTATTTATGATAATTTCACTAATATTTTTTTCAGATTTTTAGCTATAAAACAATTTTTAAAATTGAATTGCTTATATCTTATTATAATTTCAATTTTATCTTAATAAAAAAATTCTATTTACTCAAAATAATAAATAATTTAATTATTAATATTTAATATATAGATGTGAATATAATATTAAAATCTTCTACTAAGAATTATAAATCAAATAATGATTTTTTATGATTTAACTAACTATCATCATATTATAAGCATGATTTTTTAGTAAATTATTGATAAATATTAAAATAAATACTTATTGTGATGTTGATACCAAAATAAAAACAAATGAAATTATTTGGATATTTGTGAAGTTTACATCACTAACGTATATAGAATTATATTCAATATTAAACCTCAATCCTAGCTAAAATTGTAAAAAAAAATTTAAAAATATTTTGATATGTTTGCCAGCACCAGATAAATTAAGAGATAAACTATAGTTATCCCTTTGGTCTTTAATATAGAAGAAAATTTCTCTTTAAATTGAAAAATATTTTTTTGAATTTTGACCAAAAACGCATTTATTGAATAACTTTCTTATTAAAAAATAGAGATCATCTATATACAAATGCAATTTAATGGTTGAAAAGAAAAAATAATGACGAATATATGAATTATGACATTTTGAAATATCAATACAATTTCAATTTTTTTTGATTAAATCTGAAAAAAAGTATATGATATGAAAAGGTAACAACACCATAATACTATATTTTTAATTTATTTTTAATTTTGTTGATTATTATTCCTAAAAAAGTTCATTTAAAATTTTGCAGTCTCACCTCTTTTATAAAAAATAATTTTGAATTAAAATGTAAAAATAATGCATAAAAATATTTTTTTTAATATATCATCAATCTATAAATAATAGACATTTTATTTTCTCCAAAATATAATTTATTTTTCAACTTTTTTTACTCCATAAAGAATTAAAATATTTGAGAAATCTCATTGAATTCTGATCATTGAATTGGACGTACGCCCTTAAGCTTTTGAAATATCTTGGAAAATACTATGTAACATTTATTTTTTATAATATAAATATGCATAATCTTTTAATATAATAATTAAAATATATTAACATATTATATATCTTCTTTATAAGTAGCCAAAATATAAAAATTTGTCTTTTTAATGTAAAATCATATTTATCTTGATAAATAATTAGATATTTTCAATATTTTATTTTAAAATATTTATTAATATTAATATGACATTAAATTAAGTCAACGAGACCTCCACAGACCTCTCAAACCAGCTGTTGAGGAAAAATATTCAACAAATAAACATAGACATTCTCATGATAGTTAAACCCTTTTTTTTCATGTATTTTTTAAGGGTTTAAACCATTTTCATGATAGTGTAAAATTGTGGCAAATAATGAAATAAAATAAACCAAAGAATTATATAAATGATTGACTCTTATTAATATTTTGAATACTTCAACAATAAATAACTTTTCCCAGTTTTAACGAGTTTTGTATGAGAATCCAATACTATAAAAAAAAAGTTTTAGATTTATCCAAAAATAAATGTGTGCAATATATACAGTTTAATAATATTTAGCATGAATATATGAAACACTAACATATGGTTCGATAGGTTTATCTATATGTTTAAAAGATTTCGTATTTGGATCGTAATATCTGGATTTAAATGTATATGTATTACTCTGTTCTAGTTCTGTTTTAGATACATTCACCTCGTTCACATTCACCTCCACCTCCTCCTCCTTCTCATTCACCTTCACCTCCACCACCTCGTTCACCTCGTTCACCTTCTTCTCCACCACCTCCTCCTTCATCACCACCTCCACAGTTTCCATCATCACATACCTCTCGAGGTACTAGTCCTCCTCCTCCAAGAGAACCCTGTATGACACCACAGAAGACAGGAGAGTATACAGTAGACCAAAGACGTCATAAAATTCATGATTGGAGGAGTTTAGTCAATGATGAAAATATAGAAGAAGATGTTATTGATGACTACTTGAAACTTCTATATGACAAAGGAAAGAGATTGAATAAACAGCCTGGTCAAAAAGAGGCAGAGTTTGATAAAAAGAAAATATTGGTTTTACCTACTGCATTTTATGCCCTCCTTTATATAGCATTAGAGACTAATGATAATGAAAAATTACTAGAACTGATGAAAAGTCCTATCTCAGGTAAAAAGTCATTTTCAAATTTCGATAAAGTATATGTCCCCATTTGCTCAGATGGAGAACATTGGGTTTTATGAAAAGAAGGCAAGTACGATTTATGTTGTTAGATATCAACATTATGACCTTGTTGCCACAACAGATACTTGGACAGTACCAGGAACAACACCAGCAATAACAGCAAGAATGATAGAACAAATTAGTGATGAACAAAGAGGAGAACTAATGGATAATATTTATTCTCATGGTAATCTTTTAGCTTTTAATGACACATTAGATGAAACAACTGGTGAAGAAATAACACAAGTACTATATAATGGAAATGTAGTTGCTACAATAGATAGAAGAAGACTACATGCAATTAATATTGTAAATGGAGTGATAGAAATGTACATACAAGATGGTATTATAAGTGCAACTACTCAAGTTATTATGGGAGCTGTAGGTCATGTTGCTAGAAGATTCTTACATGATCAATGGCAATTTGTTAGACATCATCCTGGTTATGCAGCAGCAATAGCTGGAGTAGCAGCAGAAGCATATGTAACAAATAGAATAGGATTATTTAATATTCCAAGTTGGTTCCGTTGTAATGATAACCCAGAAACATTAGCAGAGGAAGATATATTGGATAAGATTCTTGCGTGAGCATACCATGAAGAAACTGATGATGAACCAGAACTTGAAATAACAATGGAGGATGCTGATAAAATGATGGTTTCATTTGATACATGTATATATATTGCTAAGACATATCGTGACACCTTGAAGGGTACAATTGCTATCATGTGCGAGAAAATCAAAGAGCTTGAAAATAAGTCAAGTACAAAACATCCATTAGAAGATATAGATATGACTGCTTATATTACTAAAGTAGAAGTGAAGGAAATGATAGACCAGAAGGATGCATATATTGATACACTTGAGAAAAGACTTGCAGCACTTGAAGCTAAAAGCGCTAATATCGAATGAGAAGTTTTATTTAACTAAAATGAGTGATACTACTACAAGATTTAAAGGAGATATACAGTTTAAGATAGGGGATGCTACTCGAAAAGGAAGCCAGTTATTAACGATGGGTGACTTAGATAACTATGTGCAGACAGGTCATTTATTTAATGAGGTCGAAGGTTTACCAGAAGTTGATATTAAAAATAAAAATATACAGTATGTATCATTTGAGTCTTCAACAACAACTTACAATATCCTTAAGTTTGTTAACTTGCCTGAAGACTTCATGAATAAGCTCAATGATATAAAAACCCAGACTAATATATTTAAGATAGTCTTGAGGAAGAATATAGTATATGATACAAGTGGTAATTTAGTCAAGGAGTTCTACATATATGTTAAGGATGGTCAAGTATACTCTCCTTTGATAACCAAAAGTAGTAATGGATGCAGTATAAATAATAGTACCATTATGGGATATATGAATATAGCTTTTGATAGTAAACTAGACTTCAACCAATATACCTTGTGGCTGAATGGAGAGTTGAGCATAAGGAATGAATATATAACTGATTCTTTACAAACAGAGAAGGCATTAAAGTGTTCTCTAATCAAAGCTGATAATGCATTAAGTTTACGTAAGAGTGATGTATTATACTTATATAAGCCTACATCAACTAGTCAGGTTGTGATAGATAACAAGAAGTATTGGTTACTTCAATGGAACATAGATACTGGATATACTATACCTAATGACTTAGAGTTTAGGTTTAATGAGTATTGTTTTGGTAATAAGTGGTTTTTATCATGGGATGGTACAAAATGGGTAGGTGATAACATACAAGGTCATATCAAAGGTAGATTAGTTAATGGATTAAATAAGGAGAATGAGTATGGTGAAGATGGCACCTACATACAAGTCAAGAGGAGTGAGAGGAACATGAAACTGATTAATAAGCCTAATGACTACTCACCTGATAACCTACTACATTACATGATTCATGGAGGTAAGTGCAAAATAGACTGTTTTGTAAAATTAAAGACAGGGGAGATAGAACCTTTTTCGAAATATGGTCTAGGCTTCCAAACAAGTCAAGGAGGTACTAAAGATGGATATGATATAGAAGCAATAAGGTGCTATAAGATGAATAATGCTACTAATAAATTAGAAACTAGTGCTATTGATGAACTCTACCTAGATATAACCCTTGAAGGTTCTAAAAATGCTAATAGGTTCTCAGTTCGACCTACTGGAAAAGAAGGCAATGGAGGAGACAAGGTATGGTTGTTCTTACATGGTGTACTTGATTCATGTGAACAGCTTGAATATACATATGCAGCTTCGACTACTAATGACTCAAGGGATATTAAGATATATTTAGCTGATGAATATGTTGACCCAATAGATGAGGTTCATTGGGATGCAACTACTAACCCATTCGAGTATATCATTAAGCCGCAATTTTATGAAGTATCCCCAAATCCTAATGGGGCAACAACCTTATATACTGATTATAATATTACCTCCTCTAAGATAATAACAGTTGATAATATTACTACTATGAGGAGTGATTTAAACTTAGTCACCAACAATGTGGATGTTATTAGCTATGATGTTAACGAAATGAACACTGTTATGGAAAGTCTAAAAGGTAGAGTCTCAAGGACTGAACAAGTTACTCAACATCTGGAGGATGATGTAGATAATTTGCGTATAGTCTCATGGACTGCATTAGCTTTTGGAGTTGAAGGTACTGCTGGGTCAATAGGTTCTATTGGTATGCAGCTATTTCCAGATGGTATTAGCTTTCCTACAATAAAAGGTGGAGGATTCCTTAAAAGGTTATTCTCGCATAAGTCAACCAAAGGTATGAGTGATTTGGTTAGAAATAGCATTAACTTCATGTCAGGTACTACAGCAAGAAGTATAACCAAAGATATAACACCTATAATTACCTGGTGTGAGGAAGAGTATAAGCAACTAGATGAACTACCTTTTACTGATGAGAATGACAACCCTGATACTGGAACCTTGACATTAAGTGGTGCTATGGATATCAGCAATATGTTTAGGGACTCACTCAAGCCTTGTTTCATGTTTTTAGCTGAGAAGGTCAATGAGCTCGAGGCTGAGTTTGATAACTACCCTACTATGGATGAAGCTAATGAAGGTCTAGAAGTACTTATACGTAGGATAGAGACATTAGAAAGTGAAAATATCGCATTAAAAGATACTATAGCAGCAATGGAAGCTAGAATTTATGCGCTTGAACCACAAGGACCAACTTTACCTGATTTTTATCAAGGGTTTAATAATCATGAAGTTGGTGAAAATGATAATTGCGAAATAAGTGATAGGGGAGCAGGAGTCATGTATTTCGATATATGTTTTGAAATGCATAATGATGACAGTGAATATGTATTTGTATTAAATGACGATAAAGATGTCAAACCCTACATTAGATTAAAGATAAACTTTGAGACTGAGGAAAGTGTTTCTTATCTTGATGAACTAAATGGAAATAAAGAACCTTTAACTCAAAATTCTAGCGGTTATTATAAAATACCAGACGATTTACAGGACTCATTTGGTTCATATTATAAACGTACAGCATATCTTGAAGTTTATTCAAAACCATAAAATATCCATGAGTAGATCCATGTACGAGATTCTCGGGGCTGGTACCTGTGTCGTTTCATAGATGGGCGGTAGTGGGGTGGGGTACCTGTGCCGTTTCATAAATGGTGAGCATTGAGAAGAAGAAGAATTTTTTTTTTTAATTTTTTTTTAACTAGTTCGTGTTGACGCGTGGGGAGCCATGCCCCGAGGAAACCGACTAGTATATACTACTACTGATGTAGGGTCAAACATTCCGCTGCCAAAGACCTAAAACTGTTGGTCCCACTCTCCGGCTGAGCAGGAGCGGTCATTGGATAAATTGAGGTGAATCTGATCACGACAGAATCTTGATCACCATTAACAAGTGAATTGATAAAAAGTGATATGAGGAATAATCTTAGAATTTGGTTTAAACCTTGATATATTTTGTATTAAAATGTTGAGATTCGATCTGAATTAATTTTGCGACCTTCTTTATTGGTTATATTTAATTATATCGTCTAGAGTAAAACCCCCTACCAAATGGAAACCCCCTACCAAATCTCTATATAAAAGAGTTAGAATCATAATATTTTATATAAACCTTTCGATAAAATGTTCATTTGAAAAATTAATTATTATTATTTAAAAAATGTTTATTTTATATTTAGATATTAGAATTTAAAAATGCAATCTATTCAGTTTTTTTATCGAAAAATAGAATAGAAAATGGTATGTGGGTTTTCCACCAACGTACTTTTTGCCACCATTAAAGGCTAAAAATAGGTGAATAAAAATGGCAGGGGGTTTTCCAGTAGACTATATTTTTTATTTTATGAAATATGGTGTTTTAAAAAGTTAGTTAAGCTAAAGTTAATTTATTTATATATTGGTAAATTCTAGTCATGGGTCATTAAAAAATTAATCTTTAAAACTGAGAAAAATAGTAAAAAATAAAAAAATGTAAGAGTAATAATGATATAAAAATATATAATAAAAATGAAAAATCATTACAAATTTAGACAAGTAAATAACAAATTTTTTGGAAAACTCAATGTCATATAGAATTTAATGATAATTTTTTTTAAAAATCCAGTTTATCCAATATTAAAGCAAATTGATTTTCAATATTTAGTTACTTGATTGCAAATATCGTAGTCATACGCATTTTTTTGATGCAAATTAGTTCCATATCTTTAGCATTTTGTAATAAAATAAATTGGAGTAGTAGCTTTGAATTACATTTCTTTAAAAAAAAAAACGATATTATGTAGATTTATAAATGAGAGGAATTCTGTGCTTTTGTAAAACTGCATAAATTACATTTTCTATTATATTGAGAAATAGCTACTTTTTTATTGAATATCTTGAATATTAACAAATATAAACACATATATATTGTTATATAATTTTGTGAACTTTACAAATATTTTATGAATTTCAATGATTTTTATTTATATTTTGTGTGCAAAAAGCGGTTAGAAAAAGCTTTTAAAAATAATAAATAGCCTTATATTGAATGATATATTGGTAATTGATATGTATTAGTTTTTATTATAGCTTAATTTATTTTGTTAAAACTATTTTATTAATAAAATGATATATATTCGTTTTCCTGCAAAGTTAAACGTAAAAAAGAGTTCAGAAAAACTTGCTTTTAAATATTTATTTTCTGAAATTTCAATGCATATACAAAAAAGAATTAAAAAAAAAAAAAAAAAATAAAAAAAAGATTATTAAAAAACTCATAAATGTATATATATATATATATATATTACAGCTCGGAATTATTACTGTTGCGTTATTTTACAGTAATAAGCAAATAAAGGAACAATTTGAAAATTTTCAAAAATTTTTAAAAATTTAAAAATTAAAATTTTAATATTTTTTTAATTATGTTCTTTAGTTGAAAATCGTATCATTCTCTTAATTATGATAAAATAAAACTTGGATTTTTTCATTTATAAAAATATTATTCTCAAAAAGTTCGATTTAATTATCATTTATTGTTATACAAATATAAACGATCTGAAGGTCAAAAATATTTGACGTTAAAAAGGCCAAAAAGTTTCCATTACTGCAGTTAGCGGTTTACAGTAATAAGGTATTCAATTCAAATTTACCATAAATAGGTGAAAAAGCAGCCGTTATTACTGCAGTTAGCGGTTTACAGTAATAAGAATTCAATTAGTATTGACCTATTTTTTGCCTTAAAAGAGGTTATTGGTTAATATTATGGTGAATATAATATTCAATATAATATTAAATTTTATTTATTATGACTTTCTAATATTTTTTTAATGTTCACATTATCATTAAGTTAATTCATACTTTTTTACTGATTTAAAGCAAATTGAAAATTTGTATATTAAATACTAAGAATTAAATAGAATCAAAAAATAATTATACAGAAAAAATAAATTAATTTTGAATTCTAATCTGAAATTTTCTATTTAGAAATATATTTTTTGAATATTTTATTTATTTTATTTTAATTATTTTGAATACTTTATTTATATTATTTTATTAATTTTGAATGCTTTTGTTAGCATTTTGAATTATTAGTTATAATTTCTCAAAATTTTAATGAAAGCAAAATTTTTCAAAATTTTTATATATCAAAAATTTTTAATTTGACAATTTTGAGCAAAATCCCAAATCGCAGTCATAAGAAGACAAAAAATTGAATGGGCCTGCAGTAGTAATTCCGAGCTGTAATATATATATATAAATTTACACAAGTTAATTGTTATTATACGTTTTATTTTAATTTTGAATGAAAATTATAAAAAAATTTTCCGTTTTTTTGTTATATAATTTTAAACGCTTTAAATCCATAATCAATTTAAAACAATATCTGAAGTATCACTGAGAAAAAATTAAATAATAATTCAATTTAATAAATCTATTCAAATTTCTGAAATAACATAGAAAGTACATTTTATATAAATATCTTCAATAATTTTTTATGATTTAAGAGAAATAATAGTTGACATTTATATTAGAATTTTATTATTATGTAATTATTTAATTTTTAATCTTCAATTTTTATTTTTCATTCTGATAAACCTTATTTAATTCAAATATATCATAAATTCATTTATGAAATTATATTTAAATATAAATATAAATATTAATATTATTCATAGTAAGAATTCATGTATATACATTGTTTTGATGCAGATAGAATTATTTTTGTGATATTATCCGTTTAAAATATTTTTTTCTCAATTTTTTCATTTTCAGAAGGCATTCAATTTAGGTCATTCAATACTTTTTTCTTCTCTCAATAAATTCTTAACTTTTTTTTGCTTTTTAAAAATAAGTTTATTTTTCTTTCTAGGAATAAATATAAAAGATTACACATTTCCCCATTTTCTACAGACATGATATAACATATAATATCATTTAAATTAATTTTTACAGATATCATCATATTATTGAAATACGTAATTCTAAGAAAAAATAAAAGCCATTAGTGAAAGAGCTTGGCATGGATATTATGAAAAAAATAGCAAAACAAAAAAAAAATCTTTTTTTGAAGGAAATCTAAAATGGAGAGCAGAGCTAAAAAAAATGTCGACTTTTTATTAGGTTTATGGCACGATACGACTTTTTCAATGTCGTAAATTGTTTTATTATATAAAACTTTTTTGAAAATATATCTTAAATTTTGATATAAAACAATTTTTTACTTGAAAATAATACGTTAAAAATTGATAAGATAATCCCCCTTTATTTAGTGTAAAAACAACGCACCCTTTTATGAAATATGGTTATATTTAATTATTTATTTTATTTTTTTATGAAATATTGTCATATTTAATTATTTATTTTATTTTATTTTTTATGAAATATGGTTATATTTAATTATTTATTTAAAAAATAAATGAAGTAGCTTTTTGAAAGGCGTAGCCTTCAAAAAGCTACTTCAATTTGTGTTTAATTATCTGTTTTATAACTTTTTGAGTATTTTACAAAACTCAAAAAGTGATACCTAGATAATTTATTTTATTTTTTATGAAATATGGTTATATTTAATTATTTTTTTTTTTTTTTATGAAATATGGTTATATTTAATTATTTATTTTATTTTATTTTTTATGAAATATGGTTATATTTAATTATTTATTTTATTTTATTTTTTATGAAATATGTTTATATTTAATTATTTATTTTATTTTTTAATGAAATATGGTTATATTTAATTAATTAATTATTTTATTTGTGAAATATGGTTATATTTAATTAATTATTTTATTTTTTTATGAAATATGGTTACATTTAATTATTTATTTTATTTTTTTATGAAATATGGTTATATTTAATTATTTATTTTATTTTATTTTTTATGAAATATGGTTATATTTAATTATTTATTTTTTTTTATTTTTTTATGAAATATGGTTATATTTAATTATTTATTTTATTTTTTTATGAAATATGTTTATATTTAATTATTTATTTTATTTTATTTTTTATGAAATATGGTTATATTTAATTATTTATTTTTTTTTATTTTTTTATGAAATATGTTTATATTTAATTATTTATTTTATTTTATTTTATATGAAATATGGTTATATTTAATTAATTATTTTATTTTTTTTATGAAATATGGTTATATTTAAGTATTTAGTTTATTTTATTTTTTATGAAATATTGTTATATTTAATTATTTATTTTATTTTATTTTTTATGAAATATGGTTATATTTAATTATTTATTTTATTTTATTTTTTTATGAAATATGGTTATATTTAATTATTTATTTTATTTTATTTTTTATGAAATATGGTTATATTTAATTATTTATTTTATTTTATTTTTTTATGAAATATGGTTATATTTAATTATTTATTTTATTTTATTTTTTATGAAATATGGTTATATTTAATTATTTATTTTATTTTTTATGAAATATGTTTATATTTAATTATTTATTTTATTTTATTTTTTATGAAATATGGTTATATTTAATTATTTATTTTATTTTATTTTTTTATGAAATATGGTTATATTTAATTAATTATTTTATTTTTTTATGAAATATGGTTATATTTAATTATTTATTTTTTTTTTTTTTTTATGAAATATGGTTATATTTAATTATTTATTTTTTTTTTTTTATGAAATATGTTTATATTTAATTATTTATTTTATTTTATTTTTTATGAAATATGGTTATATTTAATTAATTATTTTATTTTTTTTATGAAATATGGTTATATTTAAGTATTTAGTTTATTTTATTTTTTATGAAATATTGTTATATTTAATTATTTATTTTATTTTATTTTTTATGAAATATGGTTATATTTAATTATTTATTTTATTTTATTTTTTTATGAAATATGGTTATATTTAATTATTTATTTTATTTTATTTTTTATGAAATATGGTTATATTTAATTATTTATTTTATTTTATTTTTTTATGAAATATGGTTATATTTAATTATTTATTTTATTTTATTTTTTATGAAATATGGTTATATTTAATTATTTATTTTATTTTTTATGAAATATGTTTATATTTAATTATTTATTTTATTTTATTTTTTATGAAATATGTTTATATTTAATTATTTATTTTATTTTTTAATGAAATATGGTTATATTTAATTAATTAATTATTTTATTTGTGAAATATGGTTATATTTAATTAATTATTTTATTTTTTTATGAAATATGGTTACATTTAATTATTTATTTTATTTTTTTATGAAATATGGTTATATTTAATTATTTATTTTATTTTATTTTTTATGAAATATGGTTATATTTAATTATTTATTTTATTTTTTATGAAATATGGTTATATTTAATTATTTATTTTTTTTTTTTTTATGAAATATGGTTATATTTAATTGTTTATTTTATTTTATTTTTTATGAAATATGGTTATATTTAATTATTTATTTTATTTTTTATGAAATATGGCTATATTTAATTATTTATTTTATTTTTTAATGAAATATGGTTATATTTAATTAATTAATTATTTTATTTGTGAAATATGGTTATATTTATTTATTTATTTTATTTTTTATGAAATATGGTTATATTTAATTAATTAATTAATTATTTTATTTGTGAAACCATTCAAAATCTATTAATTCAATTTTGCACCACTTTTTTTTAAATGATTTAGAATATGAAATTTTACTTTTAGTCTATGACATTAACGTGCTTTTTTGAAAGCGGCCGTCAGAAATCTATGACATGGCTACATTTTTTAATTCAAATATAATGACATGGCTAATTTTCTTAGAAAATAATTGATGATTTATAATCATATTTTTAACACTTTTTAAGAAAAAGTTATCGTAATTATTTGAAAATCAGATAAATTTTTTTTGAAAAAGTTATAAAATTTAATTAGAAAAAACTATAAATTTAATGATAAAAAAAAAGTTTTTTTTTTTTCTGATATTTTTTAGAATAAAAGGTTACGTCATAGAATGTCATATATATTTTTAAAAAAGGGCATAAATATGAGCCATAATGAGCTTTATGAAAAAATAACTGAAAAAAATGTTTTATTACAATATCTCTAGAGTTGACTGTCCACAACTTTTTCAAAGGAGACTGTCCAAAAAGCAACGTATTTTTGTACACCAACTGTCTACAGTTCAAATCTGTCAATATTTGGACAGCCAACTCAATTTTAATATTAAATTTTAATTGAGAAGGAAAAAATAATGATTAGAAACTCATTCAAACTATTTCAATGAAAAAAATTTAATAATTATTTTTGATTTTCTAAATAAAATTGGATTAAAATTTCTCCCCATATATTTCAAAATTGAATATAAAAAACCCGAAAATATTCAAAACTTAATCGTTTATTTATCCTTTTCATTGAAATCATGATCGTTAAAATTTTCTTCTTATGAAAATTGATCGTTGAAGGTAATTCAATTGGCCTTATTTGACCAGTAAAAGAATTTGTTCTATACTGGTTATGAACAGCTTTTACTTCTTTCCAGTGCCCATTTAACGAGTTACCATTTATGTTGTGGCATACAATACATCTAGCTAAAAAGCTGGAGTAGATATTGTGAATTTTTTCTGCTAGGATATTATTTTATGAACGATTGAGAGAAAAAATATTCTTGATATATCACCCGGGTCTCTACAATTTGTAACTTTTGATCCGTTATTTTCGTTATCAAATATACGTTATTTTTTTGAATAAAATTGAAAAGAAAAATTGAATTCAATAAAGTTCAAAAAAAATTGTCTACAAATATCTCAAAAAAAAACATAGTAAAGTTATAAATAAAAGTGATTTATATTATTGGTATTTGATAAATTAAGCAGCATTCATATATAAAGAAAAAATAAATTAGTAAAAAAATAATATGTTTAAGAAATCAGAAATGTATGTAAGATTGCAAAATATAAGCGTTTGATAATTGTATGTGTATGCATGACATTCATTTTGGCACTATTTGTTTTGTTCCTGTTTTATGATCTTTGAAATAGTATTGATAATACTGGAAAACCAGAAGGTATTTGGAAAATAAGAATACGCAATATTACAAGTATATTGGATTACATCTTGATTAATCATATTCATTTAGCGCTGTTTTAAAATGTCTTAGCGATAATTCTAATAATATGTGAAATTATGAGTAATTAAATTTAAACTGCGAAAAATGATAGACACTATGTTATTATATGTTTTGTGTAGATCTTATCCTTGCATTTGTATATATAATAAAATATTGTTGAAGATCTTCTGATCTAATTAAGAACGAAGGCTTGATTAAATGAAGACTTAATGGATATAAACTGACTATCTAGCTATTTGGATGTCGAATTAAGGAACAGATTGAACGATTTTAGATTAGCATTTCAGTTTTTTGATTTTAGATTCTTTAACGGTCGCTAGGAAACCGCTTTTTTGTCAATTGATTTTAATTGGTGTAAAATTGCAAAATGACCTCTTTTTTGTCAATTGATTTTAATCTTTATGAGGTTAATGAATTTAAGGGAGATGATGATGCTAATGGATGAATTAATGAAGCCAAAGATGAATAACTAAAGGATTGATGAGTTTGATTAAGCTGATTGAAGAGTTGAGGAGATGAATTGATGAAATTTGTTTTTTTTTTTTTTTTCAATATAAATAAAACAAAAACAAAACAAAACAAACAAACAAAAAAAAAAAAAAAAAAAAAAAAAAAATAGTGTTATACTAGATATTCCAACATTTTGTTCTCAAAAAGTGAATTTTATTAAAAGTCATTGAAAATATTGAATAAATCGAATTATTCAAATTATTTTATTTTTACATATTTTTTCCGTAGTCTACATACCCCTAGCGGGCGTCGAGCGACGACTAACGACGACGACCAGAGGGAGGAGTCGTTAGGAGGAGTCGAGACCCCGCGATTTGGGGTAAGACTCGGTAAAAATAGGTAACCCAAATAATTTTGAATAAAAAAAATTATGAATTATTCAATATTTTCTATGTCTTTTATTAAAAATTCTAACTTTTTGAGAACAAAATGTTGGAATATCTAGTATAACATTAATTCTTAATAATAATACTCAAATTTGTTATTAAACTGAATATAACTTGAATTTAGCTTTTTTATTGAAATATATTTTCTATACTTCAAATTATTCAATACTTTTGATTTTTACAATTTTTGGTTTCTTACAAGATATTTTCTAAAAAGTTGTTTATATTTTCGCATGATAGCTTTTAGAATGCTGGGTATTCAGCTATCATGTTATTCAAGTAATAAAGAGAAGTTCTAAAATCATTGGAAAACGAACGAAAAGGACTTTAGTCCTTTTTGAGCGTTATTGCCATCTAAATAAATAAATAAATAAATAAATAAATAAATAAATAAATAAATAAATAAATAAATAAATAAATAAATAAATAAATAAATAAATAAATAAATAAATAAATAAATAAATAAATAAATAAATAAATAAATAAATAAATAAATAAATAAATAAATAAATAAATAAATAAATAAATAAATAAATAAATAAATAAATAAATAAATAAATAAATAAATAAATAAATAAATAAATAAATAAATAAATAAATAAATAAATAAATAAATAAATAAATAAATAAATAAATAAATAAATAAATAAATAAATAAATAAATAAATAAATAAATAAATAAATAAATAAATAAATAAATAAATAAATAAATAAATAAATAAATAAATAAATAAATAAATAAATAAATAAATAAATAAATAAATAAATAAATAAATAAATAAATAAATAAATAAATAAATAAATAAATAAATAAATAAATAAATAAATAAATAAATAAATAAATAAATAAATAAATAAATAAATAAATAAATAAATAAATAAATAAATAAATAAATAAATAAATAAATAAATAAATAAATAAATAAATAAATAAATAAATAAATAAATAAATAAATAAATAAATAAATAAATAAATAAATAAATAAATAAATAAATAAATAAATAAATAAATAAATAAATAAATAAATAAATAAATAAATAAATAAATAAATAAATAAATAAATAAATAAATAAATAAATAAATAATAATTAATTTAAAAATTAAATAAATATATTTTTCATTAACAAAAAAAAAAAAAAAAAAAAAAAAAAAAAAATCAAATCACTTTTTATTTTGTAAAATGTTTTTATTTTTCTTTAATTTAGCAACATTTTTATTAAAACAACAAAACTATCATCAAGATGTTAAACATAATATAAAAGCAATTGCGCTTACTAGTGTAGACGTTGTAGGGAATAAACAACCTGGTCAAAATGTCACAGCCAAATTAGTGCCTCCAGAAGCAGAAAATGCTGAAGGTATTACTTATCTTTGGGAAATGCAAACTACAACAGAACTTCCAGAAGTACCATCGTCATCAGCAGCAGATGAAACACCTTCCTCTGCAGCAGATGAGACACCTTCCTCAGAAGCAGATGAAACACCTTCCTCAGCAGCAGATGAGACACCTTCCTCAGCAGCAGATGAGACACCTTCCTCAGCAGCAGATGAGACACCTTCCTCAGAAGCAGGTGAAACACCTTCCTCAGAAGCAGATGAAACACCTTCCTCAGAAGCAGATGAAACACCTTCCTCAGCAGCAGATGAGACACCTTCCTCAGCAGCAGATGAGACACCTTCCTCAGAAGCAGGTGAAACACCTTCCTCAGAAGCAGATGAAACACCTTCCTCAGAAGCAGATGAAACACCTTCCTCAGCAGCAGATGAGACACCTTCCTCAGCAGCAGATGAGACACCTTCCTCAGAAGCAGATGAGACACCTTCCTCAGCAGCAGATGAGACACCTTCCTCAGAAGCAGATGAGACACCTTCCTCAGAAGCAGATGAGACACCTTCCTCAGAAGCAGATGAAACACCTTCCTCAGAAGCAGATGAGACACCTTCCTCAGAAGCAGATGAAACACCTTCCTCAGAAGCAGATGAAACACCTTCCTCAGAAGCAGATGAAACACCTTCCTCAGAAGCAGATGAAACACCTTCCTCAGAAGCAGATGAAACACCTTCCTCAGAAGCAGATGAAACACCTTCCTCAGAAGCAGATGAAACACCTTCCTCAGAAGCAGATGAAACACCTTCCTCAGCAGCAGATGATAATGCTCCAGCATTAGTTTTAGAGGCTTCATCGAACGATCCAGATGACTCATCAGCACCAGCAGCAGATCCAGAAGATTCATCAGCACCAGCAGTAGATCCAGAAGATTCATCAGCACCAGCAGCAGATCCAGAAGATTCATCAGCACCAGCAGCAGATCCAGAAGATTCATCAGCACCAGCAGCAGATCCAGAAGATTCATCAGCACCAGCAGCAGATCCAGAAGATTCATCAGCACCAGCAGCAGATCCAGAAGATTCATCAGCAGCACCAGATTCATCTGAATGGAAAACAATATGTGGCAAAACAAAACAATGCCTTATCCCATCTGATGCAAAAATAGGTACTCAAATCAGAGTAACAGTTACAGGTACTGGCGAATTTACAGGAAAGGCAGTTAAAACATTTACAGTTGAAGGACCATCACCAGACGCTTCATCAGATTCAGAAGAACCAACTTCTGCTTCCACAAACGAAATACCTTCATCAGAGCCAGTGGTCGAAGAAACATCAACAGCGCCAGTGGTCGAAGAAACATCAACAGCGCCAGTCGTCGAAGAAACATCATCCGAATTGCCACCACCACCAACAACAACAGTAACTTGTTTAGATAATGATAAGTTTTGCATTGAATGCAGTAAAGACCAAAAGACATGTACTAAATGCAAAGATGGTTATAAATTAGAAGAAACTGAATTAAAATGCATATTAAGTACAATTGATGACCCAAGTTGCCGTGATTATGATGATCATTGTATTAAATGCGATGATAAAGATAAAAAGAAATGTGCACAATGTATTGATGGATTTAGATTTGATTCTAACCGAAAATGTGTTAAAGCATGCCAAGATCCAAATTGCAATGAATGTAAAGATGATATTACAATTTGCACTAAATGCAATAAAGGATATGGACTCACAGGAGGAATTTGCTCAAAATGCCAAAATGACGATGAAGATGGTACAAAACCATGCCCAATTGTTTGTGATGCCATTCCAGGATGCCTTAGATGCTTTGAAGAAAATTATCAATTATATTGTGAATCATCATATCAAGGGTGCGATTATTCAAATGGCTATAGATATGATCCAATTACTCATGGTTGCATTAAAATTACTTGCACTGATATGCCTGGTTGTCTTGCTTGTAACGAAAGTGATACCAGTAAATGCATATCTTGTGATGCATCCAAAAACTTCAATCTTACCAAATATGGATATTGCGAGTGCTTTGAAGGTTTTGAGAATGAATACGATAATGGTGCATGCTATAATATAAAAGAGAATGAATGCACTACTGGGCAAAAAGGATCAGGATGCGTTAAATGCTCAGGACCTGAAAAATGCACAAGCTGTGATCAAACCCATCAATTAAAAGATGGAAAATGTGAAAAATTAGAATGTACAGAGAATTGTGAAACTAACGGTTGTGCATTAATAAATGGTGTTAATCAATGTGTAAGATGCAAAAATGGATTTATAGCAAATCGTGATTTTACCAAATGTCTTCCAAAAGAACCTGTTGAATGTCCTAGCAATGTTATAGGTTGCAGTGAATGTTTGAAAGATTACACAAGCTTTTGTATTAAATGCCAAGAAAACTTTGATTTTTCATCTGTATATCCTGGCACATGTGTCTGTGATGAAGAACATGATTTCGTTGATAATAAGTGTATTGAAAGGCTCAAGCCATTACCACCACCAGATGTTGTTCCTGAACCAATTGATCCTAAAAAATTAATTCCAGATCCATCAAATGCTAAAAATGTTACAATTGATGCTACAGGCCTTAAAACAGAAACTCAATATAGAGTTGGTATTCAACCAAATTTGGATGTTGTTAATGTTCCAGAAAAATTAGATGTACGTCTTGAACTTGATGGAACAAATAGAAATGAACCATTAACAATTGTTCCAGCTAAAGATTCCCAAGTTGAACTTTTAACTTACCTCTCAACAACCGAACTTAAAGTTCCATCTGATAGCCAACAATTAAGTATTACAGGAAGTGGCGAAATTAAACTTGATCCAATTCCAACAAGTGGAGACCAAAAAGCCGATTCTGTTACAATTGATAAACTTTCTCCAAGAGGTGATGGAGATAACCAAGGAATTAAGTTGGTATCTGATAATGCTAATATTACAGTACAGAATGTTCAAGTGTATGGAAAAACCAAATTACAAGGACAAGCTAAAGAAGGACAAGTTACTAAATGCGAAAATGTTTATCTCGAGAGAGGATCTGATTTAACAGTTGAAAACGTTGAATTGAAAGATGTTGTAATCGGTTTAATCTCTGTATTCAATATTAAACCATCATGCACATTTGATCGTGATTCAAAATTAAAAGTGAAATACAACAGACCTGTTGGTAATAGAAAATTCCAATATCCATTAAATATTGAACGAATAGGAGGTAAATATCCAGATTTCTCATTGGTAAGTCTATTAATTGAATCAGCTGATGCAAATGAAACATTACTCCTTGAGGATGAAGCAACTGCACAGCAAGGTGATTTCCCAATTGCTCAATTTACTTCTCCTGATGAAAAAAATACAACTTTATTATTGGAACAATGCCAACAATTAAAAGACAAATTCTCTTCAAGTGTTAAAGAATTTGACGAAGCTCAATGCATTAATGCAACAACTGAAGATGAACGAGTTTACAATTTAGTTGCTAGAAAAGGAACTAAGAAGAAAGATGATGACGACGGCGGACTTAGTGGCGGTGCTATTGCAGGTATTGTTATAGCATGTATAGTTGTTGTAGCCGCAATTATTGCACTTCTTGTATATTTCCTTGTTATCAAGAAGAGAAATCAATCAACAACATCAACACAAGGAGACTCTTCAATTGCGATTTAAGAAAAATTATCATAGAAAAAATACATTGTTGTTTTATATACAAGCAGTTATATTGTTATTTTTTTATCAAAAAAAATATCAATACTGTTGAGTTAATAAAATACATACTTAATTAATATTTTTTTTAAATCATTTATTTTTTGAAATACAGCAGTCAATGATAGCATTCTAGGCTTTGTTATTAACCAGATTGTTAACAATGATGTGGAAAATCCTCAAAAGAAAAAATTGAAATTAAAGAATTCCCAACAATTACATCAATACCATATATATTTGATAAAATAACCATAAAACTTCCCAATTAATTTGAAAACATCAAATACTGAAGAAAATGAAAATTGGCAAAATTATCACCTAAGTACTTGTCTGAGTATTTCACGGTTAGACCAGAAGTGACATTGAAAATATTGATCTACATGATCATTGGCTTTTTAAACCGTATTTTTAATTCTTCAAATCGATCGCACTTCCTGTTTACTTGTCTCATTTCTTCTGGTCCCTGCAATGATAAAAAGATTCGAGCACTTCTTATAGATCCATCAAACAAGCACACTCCTGTAGCCATTGCACTTTTGATAGAAATCATGATTTTAACAGTTGTTATCAAAACAAGACAAATTTTCTATTTGTCAATAAAGTCAAAAAGTTTGGCTTTTTTGCCTTCTTCGAGTCTGGCCTCCGCTAGATTACGATTCCTCACCATGTGAAAAAACTAACTGAAAGTTGTCTATCCTCATGAATGGACCTTGAGAGTGTCACTTTTTCAAAGGGCTCAGAATTACTAACGATTGGGAGGTTTTCCTCTGGGGACACTGCAATTGAAAAATTTGGCCTTTCACATTCAATTATTGACCTTTCTACGGTTAGTGGAATTATATGGGCAATTTAATTGACCTTCGTTTTCACCCAGCGAATAAACGATACAAGTGCTTTGATGAGGAGAATTCAATCTTGCTCAAGAAGTCTGACACCGACAGCGACGTCTTTGACACATTGGAGTTTGTTCCTCGCGACCTCAAAGTGCTAACGATACCGTTGAACATCAGTCACATCGATAACTCAAAAAATATTATTAAGCAAATTGATGTAAAAATTAAATCTAGAAGATCAAAACCAGCTGTATTTCTGTTTCTTCTACGAAATATGAATATGATTATGGCATTTATAACGGAAATTATTACTGTTGATTTGCACAACACTCCAATCAATTGTTTCAATTATATAATTCAAAAAGTCAAATAAAATTATAACAATTTTTTTCTTCACCAAATTATTACAATTTCAATTTGGCAGGTTAATTGAAAAAAGATTATTCTAAAGCTATCAAAAAGCAGCAGAAAATGGAGATATAAATTCTTTAATGAAAGTTGAGTCTTATTTGTATTGGGAAAATATTTTTATATCGTTATAAATCTATTCCAAATCCTTCATAAAATAATGATGAAATATCTTTTGCATTGGGATATTTCGAAATAATATCCTTTTCTTTTGGTTTTAGTAAATCAGATGATTCAATGGTTGTGGAAGTAGATGAATATAAAAAGTCTTTATTTCTATACGATTCATACATGGTGTCAAATGTTAATTTATCATATAACTTTAGGTCCCAAATTTGTTCTATTATTCGGTTTGAAATATTTTTCTCTTCAGTTAATTCATCAATTTTTTCTTTGATTATATCAATACTAAATCCAAATAGTTTTACCAATAATATACATAATAAAGTCAATGAATGTGGAAATTGATTAGAAGATTTGATTAGTAATTCAATTGATTTGTTGATGTCTTTAATTGTATCATCATACATATAAAGATGTGCCAAGTTGTACATAGATAAATAATCTTTCTTTTGACGAATTGCTTCTTCAAAATATACAATAGCATGGCCTAGGCTCTTCTTGATTTTATCAGAAAATCCATGCTTGAAGATGATCCCGAGATTGTTTTTAGCATAATGAATATTGAATGATGATGCTTCTTTATAATAATGAATCGCTTCCTCAATGTCTCGCTTGACATTTTTTCCTTCATGAAGCAAAAATCCATGAATAAAATTTGCAAGTCGTTCACCATTTTTTGATGCAAGCATTATATAATACTTACCTTTTTTGATGTTTTGCACAGATTTCACACAATAAAAATAATAATATAAGCCGAAGAACAATTGTGCACTTCGAGAATTTTGATTTGCAGCAAGTGATAAATAATGAATTGCTTTATCATTATTTTGTGCGACATATTTACCTTCATAATAAATGAGACCAAGTTTGAATTGTGCATCTGGATAATTTTGATTTACAGCAAGTGATAAATAATGAATTGCTTTGTTGATATTTCGTGTGATATATTTACCTCCATAATAAATGAGACCAAGATTGAATTGTGCATCTGGATAATTTTGATTTGCAGCAAGTGATAAATAATGAATTGCTTTATCGATATTTTGTGCGACATATTTACCTTCACAATAAATGAGACCAAGATTGAATTGTGCTTGAGGTATATTTTGATTTGCAGCAAGTGATAAATAATGAATTGCTTTGTCGATGTTTTGTGTGACATATTCACCTTCATAATAAATGAGACCAAGATAGAATTGTGCATCTGGAAAATTCTGATTTGCAGCAAGTGAATAATAATGAATTGCTTTGTCAATATTTTGTGTGACATATTGACCTTCATAATAAATATCACCAAGATAGAATTGTGCATCTGGTATATTTTGATTTGCAGCAAGTGAATAATAATGAATTGCTTTGTCGATGTTTTGTGTGACATATTGACCTTCATAATAAATATCACCAAGATTGAATTGTGCTTGCGGTATATTTTGATTTGCAGCGAGTGAATAATAATGAATTGCTTTGTCGATGTTTTGTGTGACATATTGACCTTCACAATAAATGAGACCAAGATTGAATTGTGCCTCTGGATGGTTTTGATTTGCAGCAAGTGAATAATAATGAATTGCTTTGTCGATGTTTTGTGCGACATATTGACCTTCATAATAAATGAGACCAAGATAGAATTGTGCATCTGGAAAATTCTGATTTGCAGCGAGTGAATAATAATGAATTGCTTTGTCGATGTTTTGTGTGACATATTGACCTTCATAATAAATATCACCAAGATTGAATTGTGCTTGCGGTATATTTTGATTTGCAGCAAGTGATAAATAATGAATTGCTTTGTCGATATTTTGTGCGACATATTTACCTTCACAATAAATGAGACCAAGATTGAATTGTGCTTGAGGTATATTTTGATTTGCAGCAAGTGATAAATAATGAATTGCTTTGTCGATGTTTTGTGTGACATATTCACCTTCATAATAAATGAGACCAAGATAGAATTGTGCATCTGGAAAATTCTGATTTGCAGCAAGTGAATAATAATGAATTGCCTTATTAATGTCTTGTGTGACATATTGACCTTCATAATAAATAACGCCAAGCTGGAGTTGTGCTATTGGATCATTTTGATTCGCAGCAAATGATAAAAAATGAATTGATTTTTCGATATCTTGTGTGACATATTGACCTTCATTATGAATAAGACCAAGATCGGAATGTGCTTTTGGATCATTTTGATTTGCAATAAATGATAAATATTGAATTGCTTTGTTGATATTTTGCATTAAATATTGACTTTTTTGATAAATGAGACCAAGATCGGATTGTGCTTTTCGATCAATTTTATTCTCATCAAATGATAAAAAATGAAATACTTTGTTGATAAATTGCATAATATATTGAAATTCATAATTAATGTTTCCAATAGTGTTTTGTATTTTAGGTTGGTTTGTATTATTAAATATATTTAAGTAGTTAAAATGAATTCTATAATCGGCAAATAAACCTTCAATAAATATTTTCTGTTGGAAAATGATAATAAAATCAACCAATAAATCGGAAATAGAAGGACGATTTTCTGCTTTTTTGTCAATGCATTTTATGAATATTTGTTTGATTATTGAATATTCTGCCTGATATTTTACATTCTTAGGATCATTGTTTCTTTCGGTTCCATTAATCAAGTATTCAACAAATTTGCCAAGTGAATAAATGTCACTTTTAAATGAGTATTTTGTTACTTCGCCATTAAAAATTTCTGGTGCTATATATGTATCAGTATTCAAATCTAATGTTTGATCCAAATTGTCATTTTCTTTTCCAGAATCAATTAATCGATCAAAATCAATCATAACAACTGTCTTATGTTCATCAATCATGATATTGTTTGGCTTAATATCGCGATAAATTAATCCTCTGTCATGGAAATATTGTATAATCATTAGCAATTCGAAAATGACTGCTGTTAGATCATCAAAAGAGAGTCCGAGTTCTTCAACTTTTTCTAATGTTTGGCCATTAATAAATTCAATAACAATGTAATCTTTGTCTTTGATTCTTCCAATGAATTTTGGAAAAAATGGATGCATGATTTTTGAGTAATTTTCTGTTTCTCTTTCAATCAATTTCGCGTTATCTGGATTCTTTGATTTTGGTTTTTTAATCACATATAATTCACCTTTTTTTATATGATAAATTAAATTACAGAAGAATAAGGAACCAATTCCAACAATTCGTAATTCTATATATTCGTTCTCACTTATTGTTTCTGGCGTGTAGTTATCCTCAATGTCTTGCATGAATTTTTCAATTCGATATCTTTTTGTTTTATAATAACTCTTCTTGATTAAATAGCCTAATATGCATGGACATATGATTGAATATATTTTAATCATGGTTTGATTTGATATAATACTGCAGTTATTCTTAAAGTTTATGATTTCTTCTTGAAATATTTCATCTGGTTCGATTTCTTGATTGTGAATTTCAATTTTTTCTATTAAATTTTTTTTTGTATCGTTCAAAAAGCATACTGAGATTTCGGAATTGATTGAAACAAGTTTCAAAAGGAAAGATATTGATGCCGTTGATTGATCAAGAATGATTAATGTTTTTTCAAAACCAAGAATCAGATATTTGTTTTCTGTCTCTTCGTTTAAACCTTCGCTTTGTGAAAATATGATTATCTGAGATTCCTTTATGTTTTGAATGATTTTTCTTTCTTCCTCTTCTTTAAGAGAGATATTATTTGTGATAGCGTAAAATGAATAATTCTCAAAAACTTTGATAAATTCATGTTGGCTAAAACTGATTTTATTATTTTTTATTAGTTGAGGTATTTTTAAGATATTTTCAATCATAGTAGTGTTAACTCAATATTTCTTTTGACTTAGAATGACATGTTAAGTAAAATTTTTATAAAATTTTGAATTTTCAAAAAAAAAATATCTTAAAAATACCTCAACTAATAAAAAAATAGAGGCATATCAACAAAAAAAAAGCTCTCAAAAAGTGAAAGTAGAAAATAAGATAAGTCCAATTATAAAAGATTAGTATAAAAAAGAAGAATGTATTTATGATCTTTGAAATCCAATTATTTAATTTGTACAATAAAAATTAATAGTTTTTAGGTAAAAAACATCAATTTTGATTTTTCATTTTATCCACTCTATAGAAATATAAGATCCAAGATTCTTTACATTTATAACTTAATAATATTAACAAATTACTAATGGTTTTTATGATTACTCTATACGTTCTTTAAATATCTAAACATAAAACGTCTTATTTTCAAATTTCTGTGATACTAATAATATTTCATTTTTTAATCAAAATAAAACAGCCATTTTAATAATTATATTGGAATTTTCTTTTATACGTTTCAATATACACTAATATTATACTTTCAATTCAATTGATAGTTCATTGAAAAAATAAAATATAATTAGTGCTCAAAATAAGATTTTTAGAGGATTTATAGAACTTATAATAAATTCATTTCATTTTACTTTAAAATTATATAAAAAAAATTTTGAAATAAATCGTTTTTTATTTTTACCGATCGAACTTTTTCAAATAATTATATTTTATATAAATATTTGAGAATATTAGAGCAGAAATTTATTTTGTTGATTAATAAAAATTATATACTTCTTTATTAAAATTCAAATAATGATTTTACCTACTTTATAAAATCAAAATAAAATATTTTAAAATATTTGTTTTAAATTTTTTGTGATATGCAAATATAATTACTTTTATAAATTTATAATTAATATCTAAGAATATTTATATCATAAAATAAATTTTTGATAATTCAATTTCCAAGTTATAAATAAAACTTATTTATTCTTCTCAAATTGAAAGAATATTCAATTAACCATCTCTCAAATTGAAAAGCTATTCAATAAAAATTCTCTCAAATTGAAATGGTATTCAATCATGATCTTATCAAAAATGAAAGAGAATTCATTTTTCAATATATCAAATTTGAATATATCTACTTTTTGAATTGAAGATATTGAGTTAAAAATGATGATTTGAATGAAAACTAAAAACTGTATAGAAGTTTTCGTTTGCTCAAGAGGAAAAGTTTTAATATACATCATTTAAATCTTATATTATCATTTTCAAAAAAATTTATCGAGTAGAATTTTGGTTGACATGCCTCTAAAAAAATATATAATAATTTGATATTAATATCAAAAAATATTAGATCATGTTTAAAAAAAAATCTTTTTTAAATAAAAAATATTTATATTAATTTCCTATTCACACTTAAAATAATCATCTTCAACCAGCATCTTGGCAGTTGGTCTGCCTCCTCCATTAAGATCGGTGCACTTTTTTACCAAGCTATTCAATTTAGGATCAGATGTTTCCACCTTAAACTTCGAAAATCTCTTTTCATCAAAATTTTTCCACGGAAATTTTCTTTCATGCATCATGTACAACACGATACCGAATGAATAAATGTCAAGTTTAAGACGATTCACGAATTTTCTTTGTTTATTGAATAACTCAGGAGCTGCATAGTAAGCAGTGCCGCAAGGTTTAACGTATTCATCATCTAAATCTACCGATAAGCCGAAATCGATCAATTTTGGGTTCATATTTTCATCAAGTAATATGTTTTCAGGTTTTATATCACAATGTGCAATTTTCATTTCATGTAGATACTTTATTGCCTCGGCTATGCTTTTTGAAATTCGTTTGACTTCTTTTTCATCAACATTTTCTTGATTATTAATGTAGTAATACAGTTCTCCTTTTGAGCAGTATTCTTCAATTATAATCAAAAAATCTTGTTGTTTGTCGTTTTTTATTATAAATGAGTCATAAAATTTGATAATATTTGGATGATCAAATTTGCGGGTGAATTCAATTTCCCTATTCATATGATCATACATTCTACGTTCAATCATTTGATCTCTTAAAATAATTTTGGCAGCAAAAAGTTCTTTTGTGTCGTCTTTTTCTATTAATACTGTTACTGAAAAACTTCCCGCTCCGAGTTCTTTGATTATCGTGTATCCATTGAAAGATTTCGGTATTATGATTTTATACTTTCGACTGTTTTGAGATCTGAAAATTGTACTCATAAAGAATTTTTTAAAATGATTTAAAAAAAAATTTTTCTCTTAATTTTTTTGACATAAGATATTTTTTCTCAAATTCTAAGAAAAATTGTACGAAAAAAGATAGACTATTATTTCTCACTTTTTGAAAGGATATTTTTACCTTTTAAACAATTCAACATAAAATGTTTTCCCCAAATTTCAATTATAAACAAAAAAATTCGCGCAATTCACTTATAAATAAGATATTATCAATAAAACAATGATCATATCTCATCGAACAGCACGATATAGTTCTTTATGTATGATACATCTGTTTTTCAAATAAAAATATCAATTTATCGTAGACGTCACTATCGATGTTAGACTTCTTGAGCAAGATTGAATTTTATTTTTAACGTTTATTTGTATGATGAAAACAAAGATTTAAATAAACTTACTGTATTCTTCGACATATTCTATGTAATCTCAATGAGATAACGATACCATCTTACATCAAGATCACACATCCATGCTGCCTCAATGAATGCTGCCATCTTGACGAGGTCTTTTTTGAGGATGATTTTCAATTGTTCCTATATAACGTTTGTACAATAGATAGAAAATGTTTGTGTCAAATTTGATTCATTTCACTTCACTTTCCTATTTTTCTACAAACTTTATTTATTCAAAAAGAAAAAAGACGAAAAAATTTTATGCTTAGCTTGATGGCATGCTATATTTAAATGTCAATTAACTTATCTTAATGAGAAAAAAGAATAGGTTTTATATTGGTTTTATTCAATTTTTAAGGTACAAATCTACTACGTTTAGAAACCGCAAATTTTTTTGACACTTTATTAAAACTAAACAACGTGATATATAAAAAAAAATAAAGTTTCGAATTTCAAATCTGACACACTTTCAAAAGAAAACTTTTTCAATTTATAGGGCAAAGGGTCTCAAATATATAACGTGATTTCTCTCAATTTATAGCGTACTAGATTTGTACCTTAATTAAAGAGATTAATTTAATTTAATCATTTTTTTTTTCATTGTGATACATTCTCAATTTGTATTTCCTTTGACTATGTATCTTTGAGCTGTAACGATATAACTGTTCTTCATCAGAAGACTCATCATTTATAATTTTTTCATCATCTTTATTGTCAAAGTCATTGTCAGATACAAATATAAAGTATTCACAAATTATATTTCTTCTTATTTGCATTTCACATACTGCTTTTTCTCTTTCCATTAGCTTTTTACATGCCATTTCAAATAACTTTTTTTTTTGATAAATTTTCTTCTGATGAATTTTTTTCCTAAATCATCATTATCATAAGAATTTTTTATGATGTTTTGTGTATTTTTAATCAGAGGTCTATGTTTTATGCTTGATCTTCATCTAACTATTCTTCTTGGCTTGCTCCTTTCATAAGAATCCTTTTTTTTTTTTTTTTTTTTTTTTGGTGATAATTCATGAATATTTTATATACAAATTATCGGAATTTCACGATGCATTCGTTTCCGTACAATTGAAGTGAAAATGAAGAAGAGAGAAAAGGTAATTTTCCCCACGTTCAATATCACCATGTTGTTCATCATCGTTGTTTCTGATGTCAGAAATTGACACTTTTTTGTAATTAGAATCAAATCAAACAATAATGTCCTGTATTTTTGATCATTGTAAATCATGGTTGATTTTTCATCATTTTCGTCAAGTTTCTTGATTTCATTAACAAATAAAGACTCGTTAGTCAGAATCAAATTTAGGTTAATTTGTGCTATCTTGCGTTCTTCATTTTCAATGAAATCATGACAACTGATGATGAACAGTTATAATAAACACTAGATCTCTGATTTTGAGAACGATTTATGTCAAAAGGGGAAGGTGTCTAGTTTTTTATGATGATCAAATATCAATCCCAAATCCTTCATAAAAATTTTTATCGATGTTTTTTATTTTCTTTTTTTCAATTCTTATATCCAAAAAATCATGAAATATAACTGGTTGAAGATGATCATCATAAATAAAGTCCTTAATTTTAATAATATCATATAATATTGAATACTTATTTAATATATAATAATAATTTGATAATTGTTTTGCTAAATTTTTCACATCTTTTCTAACTTTATTGATTTCATCTTCTATAATTTGCGGTGTAACATAATTATTCTTTTTAAGCAGTACTAATAATAAAAGCAATATGGAATAAGCAAAATTATTATAATATGAATTAACTAATAAATTAATTATTGTTTGAAAATCAATGTGTAAATCATCATTATAAAAATAAGCATGAGCCAAATTATACATTGAAACTGGATCATTTTTTTGTTGAATTGCCTCTTGAAAATACACAATTGAATTAGCAATACTTTTTGGTTTTCCGAAACCGTTTTTATATATCATTCCAAGGTTGTTTTTGGCATATTGATTATTGAAACAAGAACTTTCTTTATAATAATGGATTGCTTTATCAACGTCTCGAGGTACATATTGTCCTTTTAAGTAAATATTCCCAACTATAAATGATACTTCTTGTCCATCAAATCCTTCTGCTGACTTTAAAAAACAATGAATTCCTTTGTCAATGTCTTTTGGAATATAACTTCCAAAATAATAGAAATATCCAAGCAACTTCTGTGAATTATGATAATTATTTTGAGCAGCTCGAGTCAATAACTCAATTCCTTTAGTTACATTTTGTTGAATATTTGTATTTTCTAAATAAATCATGCCAAGATTATGTAGGGCTTCATTGCAATTTTTTGTGGCAGCAAGAGAGTAGTAGTAAATTGCTTTTTCCATATTATTTGGAATAACGTATTTCGAATAAAGTCTACCAAGCATAAATTGAGCATATGTATGATTTTGATTAGATGCAAGTGTGAGATAATAAATTGCTTTATCAATTTGTTGATTTTTATAATATATAAAGCCAAGGCTATATTGTGAATCTTTGTTATTTTGTTTTGCTGCTAAAGCATAATATTTCATAGCTTGATTAACATCTCTGCAAACCTCACTACCTTCATAATATATATTTCCAAGAATATCTTGAGCACTTGAAAAATTTTGATTAGCAGCAAGTTTAAAATAATATATTGCTTTTTCAATATCTTTATTGACGATATATCCTACTAAATATAATTGACCGAAATAATATTGTGCTGGAGCAAAATTATGTTCTACTGCTGTTGATAAATAATAAAAAGCTTTATTGAAATCTTGACATGAATATTTTTCTGACAAATAAATATCGGCAAGATAAAACATTGCATTATAATCGCTTTTACTTACTGCTCGATTTAAAAAAAGAATAGCTTTTTTTATATCCTGATGAACGTCAACTCCTTGGTAATAAATGAATCCAAGAGTAGTTTCAGAAGCTGTCATATTCTGATTAGCTGCAAGCAACAATAAATTTATTGCTTTTTGAATATCTTTCGGTACATAAATACCTTCATAATAAAGTATCCCTAGACAATGTAGGGCCTCTATATGATTATTATTAGCTGCCTGACTTAAATATTTAATTCCTTTGTTTGTATCCTTTTCAACATCTTTCCCTTCAAAATAAATAAGACCAAGATTAAATTGTGCATCTGCCTTCGCTTTCATTTTAGAAATATAATTTTTTTCATTAATTTTTTTTGAAATTAAATTTCCATTATTTTTAATTATTTCAATAGAAGCTTGTGAATTGCTCAAATCATTTTCAGCAGCAAGAGTAAAATAATATATTGATTTTTTGACATCCTTTTGAGTACAAATTCCTTGAATATAAATTTCACCAAGGTAAAACTGCGATTCAATTTGATTTTGTTTTGCAGCAAGAGTAAAATAATGAATAGCTTGATAATAATCATGAGGAATAAAATCATTTTTATAATAACGAATTCCGAGTATAAATTGAGAATTTGCATCATTTTGATCTGTTGCTAATTTGAAATATTTCATACTTTTAAAAATGCCTCCTACACAAAATGTCATATTAAAATTGCCTGATGCAGATCTCGTAAAAGTAATTTTCTTATCAAAGCATTTGATCAGTTCATTTTCATAAGAATAATAAGATCCAATAGCATATAATGCATCAACATAATTATTATTCAAAGCCAATTTCAAATAGTAAACAGATTTATTAACATCACTTTCAATATATTTGCTTTCATAATATAAAATTCCAAGTAAAAATTGAGCAATTGGTAAATTTTGATTTGCAGCAAGAATAAGATACTTTATAGCTTTATTAATATTCCTTTGGGTGAATTCAGCTTCATAATAAATAAATCCTAGATTATATTGTGCTTCACAACAATTGAGTTCAGCTGCCATATGTAAGTATTGTATTCCTTTTTGATGACTTAAATCAGATTTCATCCTGTATAAATGAAACATTCCAAAATTATTTAATGCTTTCTGATAACTATTTTCAAGAATAACACACAAATCATTATAAAAAGAATCATTTTCCTGCATTTTTTGAAGTAAATAAGGATGCATTTTATCATAAAACAAATCGATTAATTCAGAAATATTGGGACGTTTTTCTGGATCAATATTCATGCATAATTCACATATTTCTTTAAGTATCGAATGTTCTTTGGTATATTCAGTTTGTTTTTGATTTTTGAAGAATATAAAATCAATGATCTTTCCAATTGAATAAATGTCTACTTTAAATGAAATATTAGATGAATTTGAAGAAAATTCAGGTGCACCAAAATCAGTAAAATCACGAGTTGATTCATATCCATTATTAACATATGAATTTGAAATCATTTTATCGAAATCAATAAGAACAATATTTTTATTATTATCAATAATCAAATTATTTGGTTTCAGATCTCTATAAACAAAGTTTTTATGATGAATATATTGAAACACTATCATTAATTCAAACACAATTTTAATTTTTTCATGCATTTCTAATTGAATATTAGTGATGTAATTTAACGTATTCCCTTGAATATACTCAATAACTAAATAATTTTCTGAGTCATTTCCAATATATCTTGGTATAAAAGGATGTTGGCATTGTAAATAATTGTTTTTTTCTCTATTAAACAAATGATGCTCTTTCATTATGTTTTTTATTACAAATAATCTTTTCTGCGGGATAAAATATATTAATTCGATCATTGAAGTACTATCTATATATATATTACGTAGATGGATGACTTCATCTCTTTTAATTGTTTTTTCTTTTGGTCGCGAATTCATCAATTCTTTATAATTTTCAATTCTATCAAAAAAAGAATCAATATGACTTTTTTGTATTAGAAAAGCGGAAATAATTCGACGAATTATCTTCCAAATTTGTTGAACATCTTTGTTTCTAATTTCAAGTTGGCTTGAAAATGACTCAACCTCTTTTTTAAAAATGGAATTTTCTTCTAAATACATAACCTTATCACATTTGAAGTTATTCGATGAATTTTCACATAAAAAAAGTGATTTAATATCAGAGGATAATGCATAAATTATTGATTTATGGTTAGAATATAATAAAGGAAGCATTTTGATTATATTAGAATCATTAATTAAAATTAATATATCATCAGCACAAATAAATGACAAACAATCATACCTATCTAATATAATTACTGGCGATGTTTGCAATTTATTGCTTAAATCAAAATTAAACTGAACATCGTCGTCATTAATGAGAAAAAAAGAAAATTGATCTATCAATTCACCCATATAATGATTTTTGAAATTGAGTAAATAATTAGCATGCAAATTTTGAAATAGCGCAAAACCTTCTATCATAAAAGCAAAATATTGTTATCATGACATGTCATATGAAATACAATACATTTAAGAGTCTTTTAAATTGATTTAAAAAATTCAGTGAGTTCATTCAAATATTAAAATAAAGTAGAAAAAATAAAATGTTATTAAATTTATGTTAAACATAGATTTCAAAAAAATTTAATGCACTTTTTTGCTAAAAATAACAAATACTGATATATCGATAATTTTTTTTTTTTTTATTTACTACACAAAATTTGATCTTTTACGTCAAATATTTATTAGTTTTGATCTAAGCTTTTTCCGAAAAAGCAACAATTCAAAGTTATATTCTATGAGTTTATTCAATATTGAAATATTTACATCATCTGTCAGAAGCCCACTCTTAATTAAAATTAGAATTCACAAATATTTGATGATAAAAATATGATCATTTTGTGTTCAAATATTATGAAGGGAAAAGCATTGGGGTTATGCAAAGATCAAAACATACTATTCACCTCTTGGACTATCTATTAGGGCATTGATTAATTCGAAAATAAAAAAAAAGAAAAGAAAAGAAAAAAAGAAAAGGGATAATAAATAATAGTGATATAAATTCTTTATTGGTTTTAGCTTATAGTAAGCCTCAGATTCTAATTGAAAATTAGTGAATAAAGGATTTTCAAGCTTCAAGAACTAGGATCTATAGCTTCATGATACACAAGGGACTCGTTTTTTGTAAAGCACATTACAAAAGGCATGACAAAATAAATGAAGATCAAATTGAGATATTTCTTAGTGAACTTGATGCAGCAATAGATGAATTAGGTGAACAAAGAGTTTTTAATATTGACGAAACTTTTTTATTGAATCTATCATTATCCCTTTGATTTAAATCATAATCAATTTTATAAAGTGCATCAAAGATCTTTCATTGTCATCTACTTTTTGAATAATTTTACAAGGAGATGCAATTCACTTTTCAGCAGAAAAAAAAAGCATAATGATGCATATTTAGGATTATCTAATAAAATTTTAGGCAGTTTGTAATTGTTCATGTAAAATTTTTGATTTAAATCGTCATGCTTATTAATTTTCAATAATAAGAATATACGAAATAAAAGTAATAAATGGGGGTCATAGTTTTTCCCAAAGGATGTCGTTTGATAATCAAAGAAGGTGTTCATGAGTAGAGGTACCTCGATGACCAATAGGTGAGGTAGGGTACCTGCACCATTTCAGGTTTTACTATAGGTGGTGCTCATCAAATGAATTGTTTTCCATTTTTATAACTAACCTTACTTTTTTTTTTTTTTTTTTTTTTTTTTTTTTTCAGGAATTCTTGTTGACGTGAGGATTATCTCTTATCAAAACCGACTCATATTAACTCTATAAGCATTCATTATTTTGTATATTACGATTTTTGAATTGATTCCTATATTTGGATATAAATATCTTTTTAAAATGAGCTTTTCTCCAAAAATTTTAAGAATTGTTTTTTAATGAAATAAAAATTTAAATAAACATATATATTTAAATATATATATTCGTTTATATATTTAATTTATAAACACCAAATTAATAAAAAAATAGTTTTATGCATTTGCCATTTTTTTGTATGGATCCTTTCAATTTTGAGATAATAATTAACTTTTTCAAATAAATATATTTATAATTGACGTTTAGGAAAGTTTATAAGTATCAAGAATATTTATTAATGATCGATTCTTCTCAAGGTTTAACGTATGCAACGAAAATAGGAAATATTGAAAATGCTGTTATCCAGCACCAATCTTATATTGATAATATTTTACAGATGCTTCAATCTTTCTTAACAAACAGTATTAACAACCAATCAAATGAATCTTTAATATCGAAACTCGAAGAGTTAAACAGAAATTTTAAAAATAAACAAATAAACTTTTCTTTGAACACAGTCAAAGATGATGATTTTTTCGATATATTTGAAAAAAATAGTTTAATAATTAATGATCATCACAATCAAATAAGAAATATAAATTCAGAATTACAAGCTGTTAAGTACCTATTGAACAATATGAAGAAAGATTCAGCTTCAGATAACGATTTTGACGTATATCAGAAAAAAATCTTAGAAATTGAAAATCAAAGAACTAAAGATCAAATTACTCCGATATTAACTTCAATAGAATCCATCAAAAGAGAAATAAAAGAGATAAAAGAATCATCCAATATTTCCAATATAGAGAAAGTTAGTGACGATCTTAATCAGAAGATAACATCTCTTCGAGAAGAAGCATCTCCATTACTCAACGAAGAAACACGAAAATTCCCATCAAAATTAAAAGAATTCAAACGCGAACTCAAGCAATTAAAGAAGATACAAGAAGGAATTGAAAAAGCAAATTCAGATCTATTTGAAAGACAAGAAAGAATCTTTAAAAAACTCAGAAAATTGAGTGATGAAAAGATATCTCCTCTTGAACCAAAATTTGACGGAATAGGACTCAAAGGAAAAATAGACGAGATTCCTGAACAGTTGAACCTTCTTGATTTACAAGATAAAATCTCTAGTCTGGCAACAAATAATGATTCAATTGAACTGAAAACCATCAAAGACAAAATTTGTCAATTGGAAACCGAAAATAACCGCCAAAATCAATCCATTAGCCAATTGCTTAACACTTCAATAAATATAGACAATTCTGTTTACGATAACCTAGAATCAAGAGTCCAATTAATTGAAAAACGGTTATTGAATTTTGACCAAATTGAATTGAGAAACGAATTCAATGAAATTAAAAAACAATTCTTGAATATAAAGACAAATAAAGTAGCTAAGGACAAAATGGGTACCGTGAAAGAAAGATCAATTGGTTTGACAAATGATAACAAAATTGAATTAAGATTGAATAAAATTGAAAATGACATTCAAAAATTGAATACTTTACAAAATAATAGCGAGATCAAAGCTCTTAAAAATGAGATTAGTTTAATTAAAAGTAAAAAATCTCAAGAAGCACTTGACACAAACGCAAAGATTGATACTATTAATTCAGAATTCACACAAAAATTTAATGAACTCATTGAAAAAATTCAATCATTTGAAAAATCAATGCTATTTCAAATAAAGGAAAACCAGAAAATAAACAATGCCAATGCCCAAGTTAAAAAACTTGAAAACCCTCAAAAAGAAGCCACTGTTTGGCCAATGGTTCAAGTTCATTCGAGCAAGCATGAAGTTAATCCTGTAATCGCACTTTTGAAAGAAAAGATTCATGATCTTGTTTCTGAAATGAATCAAGCTCCCGACAGATCATATGATGCTAGGATGACGAAATTGAAGATACCAATAAAAGATGCTCAAGAAAATCTCAAAAAATTACAAAATACACTCAATTCATTAATTAGACAAGATAGTTACGAAACAGTTAAATTGACTCCACAAATTATATGGGATAGTATAAATAAATTAACAGAAAGAGTAATAGTTTTAGAAGAAGCATGAAAATCAACCATTTTTTTTTATTTTATAATTAATAAATACATTTAGATAATGAATATTTTAGATTTTGACTAACTTTATCAATATCCAAAAAATATTTTAGAAATAAAATTGGCAAGTGACAATAAAAATAAAAATTGTTATAATTTATTTTATTTCAACATTTTGAATACTCCTCTCAATTTTGAGAGGTGATTATTTTATTTTTATTTTGATACAATTGAAATAAGAATGATACATAATGTGGCAATCGAAAAAAGTCCAAGATGCCAAAATTTGTCTAAATAACTCCATGTCTTTCTGTTAAGGAAGAAAACAACCCATTTCGTAACTCCAAGATAAATAAACGTGCCTGATCCAAGTGCTTGTAATACTCCAACAACAACCTGATCAATTTTGATATGTAAGAAGTACTCAAGAATGAAACTGAGTAAGAATAAAAGTGAATATATAATTGTTAATATGAAATATACAATTTTGTTCATTCTGTTATTATTCAAAAGACTGCCGATCAAAAACGATTCAAATATTTTTCTTGTTGAAATTAGAACTGATAATTTTATCAATTCGCTGTTTGTCTCGATATTTCCCATCTCTATTCCTTCTATAAATGTATTCAAACAAAATATGAGATATATTATGAAATTTGTTATTGGTAAAAACTGTATTTTCTTTGACTTTTTCTTATCTTTACTATTTATACTCACTTTTTCATTTTCTTCGGACCCTGTTGAATCTGTACCATCAATAGTGTTTACGTCGTGCTGTAAATTTTGGGAGTAAGAACTCTTTCTATTTAAATTTGAATTATTTTGAGAGGCTGTTAATTCTTCTTTATCATTTTCTTGTTCTTCGTCACTTACTGTGCTTGTAAAAACGAGTACAATTGTTAATGCTGAAAAAATTGAAACTGCTGTAGCTCCCGGAACAGGAAATTGAATGTCGCTATTTTTGAATATTCTTTTAGTTGATTCTTCAAGCAAATGAACATATCCAGATGCAAAAATAATTCCTCCAGAAAATGATTCAAGTCTGCCAACATGTTTTCTCGATGCTAACCATAATGACAAAAAAATACCAAATAAAGAAAGAACAGTTATAATTACTGCGCATACCCACTTTGAAATATTAATTTTTTTATCGCTGGACATTACAAACAATAGTCAAACAAGGCAATGTAAAAATGAATCTTTCTTTCATTTATTTGAAAAATTATTATTAAAATAACTAATGATAAAATGAATGATTATAATTAAATTGAAGTTAATTTCTTTCTAATAATTAATTTCTAAATAAATATATAAAATATTTTATTAATTAAATTATAATTAACTAGAAATTTTAATTTTTATATTTGTGAAGCATATTAATGATTTTTTATATTTATATTATCTTAATAAAAATTGAATAAAAACTAAAAATAATACTATTAAAATTTTAAAAAGTACTATTAATATATTAAAAATATATATATTTAAAGTAAATTACATATTTTTACATAATATTTAAAAATTTTTATGGAGAATAAATTTATTTTGGCTGAACTTTTTGAACGAGTATAGTCAAAATAATTGTGATAAAATTGAATAGATTTTTTATTTCAATTTAATTTTGTGAGGATGAAATTTGAATAATTTTTATATCAACTTTTTGTTAAAACTCTATGAATTTACTTTATCTTCCTATTCAAAATATTTTCCAAATTTTTTAACTATTTAACTATTAGATATTTCCTCTATTTTACCAATAAGCGAAGACAAATAAAATCAAATCGAATGAAAGTAATCTAGTTCAATGCTTGAGACGCTATTCATTTTTTTCAGAAAATCTTGGATCATGAATGGGACAAATTGACATTATTATTTATAACTTCTATGCCTTTTCAATCACTCCTGACTTTTAAGTTTTTCATTTGAAATAACAAATTAAAGATATATCGATATATCTTTATTTTCATATTCGGGCTGGATTTTTGACAAGTTGATGAGAAAAAAGGCCAATTTTGGAATTTTAATTTTACTTTTCTCTCTTTTATTAATAAAAAAAAGTCTCAACATTCAATAAATTTCTCCTCCGTGCTTTATCAAATATGCATTCAGCTTTTTTTCAATTTCAAATCAAAAAGTCTAACAACAATTGATTTTTTTATTAATAAAAAAATATAACGCATATTATTATTTTGATACAATTGAAATAAGAATGATACATAATGTGGCAATCGAAAAAAGTCCAAGATGCCAGAATTTGTCTAAATAACTCCATGTCTTTCTGTTAAGGAAGAAAACAACCCATTTCGTAACTCCAAGATAAATAAACGTGCCTGATCCAAGTGCTTGTAATACTCCAACAACAACCTGATCAATTTTGATATGTAAGAAGTACTCAAGAATGAAACTGAGTAAGAATAAAAGTGAATAAATAATTGTTAATATGAAATATACAACTTTGTTCATTCTGTTATTATTCAAAAGACTACCAATCAAAAACGATTCAAATATTTTTCTAGTTGAAATTAGAACTGATAATTTTATCAATTCGTGTTTGTCTCGATATTTCCCATCTCTATTCCTTCTATAAATATATATAAACAAAATATGAGATATATTATGAAATTTGTTATTGGAAAGAAATGAATTTCTTATCTTTCCCTTCAATATTTTCTTTTTCATTATCTTCAGGCATTGTTAAATCTGTAGCATCAATGGTACTTACTTCTTGTCCTAAATCTTTCGAGTAAGATTTTTTTAATTTTCTAATTTTCAATTTTGATGAAGTTAATTTTTTATCATCACTTGTATAATTGTTAATAGAGAAAAGATGGCAATTGCAGTCGTACCCGAAACAGGATATTTAATTATACTATTATTGAATATTGTTTCCATAAATTGCTATATGAATTTAATGATAAAGACTTTTCTTTTTTTAATGAAACATAAGATATAATACAAAATTTACATTGGCAATTGTTTTATCAATATAGATTGTCTTGATATTGACTTCCCAAAAGATACTTTCTTATTATTTTTAAATGATGCTTTTGATCCAAAAGTTTTATGTAATTTAATGCTATTTTTAGTATCCAAAAGATGCAAAATGAAAAAATTAGTTTTCTAAAAATTTTTTTTTTATATCAAATGTCAATCAAATGAATATAATGCTTTTACTACTTGCTTCGTTAATAAAAAGTTTTGTGTTAACACCGTCTGATCCACCTTTTTTTTTCGAATCATTTCAAGATGATTCATATCGAAATCGCTGGGTACGAACCAAAGAACCTAATTATTCAGGAATTTTCGAAGTACGAGAAGCAGCGCCACCACAATGCTTTAAAGGTGAAAAAATGCTATTTACAAAAGATTCTAAGCAATATTATGGTTTTTCTACTATGTTTCCAGAGCCATTAAATATAATCAATAAAACCTTAATAGTACAATTTGAAGCTCGTTTTGAGCACAAATTTATTTGTGACGGCGCATATATCAAACTATTTCAACGTGATAATTTTTCGCCTTCCAATTTATCGTCCAAGACCAATTATGTCATTATGTTTGGACCCGACCTATGTTTTTTACGTTCCAACATTCATTTTGTTTTCAAGCACAAGAACAAGCTCAGTAATACCTATGAAGAGAAGCGTTTACAAGATCCTCCCTACTCTCCAAATTCAAAAACAAACCATTTATTCACTCTCATTATCCGGCCAGATAACTCATTCAATATTTTGATTGACAATTTGGTCGCAAAATCAGGAAGTCTTCTTGAAGACTTCTATCCGCCAGTCAAGCCCAAGAAGCGAATACGCGATCCCACCGACAAGATGCCAGACGATTGGACAGATCAAGAATACATACCCGATCCCGCGGCCCAAAAACCGCCAAACTGGGACGATACAGAGCCAAAATACATACAAGATCCTAAACGTCTTAAACCGCCCGACGGCTGGCTTTTTGATGAACCTCTCACAATTCCAGATCCAAAGGCCAAAAGGCCAAAAAATTGGGACACTGATTTGAATGGTGAATGGGAACCTCCAACGATACGTAACCCGAAGTGCACCCCTGACAAATCTCCCGGTTGTGGTCAATACGATCCACCTTTGATTCGCAATCCTAAGTACAGAGGGAAGTGGATGGCTCCTCTTATTGAGAACCCAAAATACAGCGGAAATTGGAAACCAAGAAAAATTCCAAACCCTTATTATTACGACGATCAAAATCCCCACAATTTTGGAGAAATAATTGGATGCGGATTTGAGCTCTATATGAGCGATCCTGACGTAGGTTTCGAAAATATTTATATCGGAACAGATGAAGTAAAGTTGATGAAGTGGAATGAGGAGCATTTCTTGCCAAAAATTGAATATCAATTGAGCCATCCTAAAATTAAGGATCCAGTAAAAAGAGCTATGAAGGATAAAAAAGCTCAGGAGGAATTCGATACACAATTGAAGTTGATGTCCGAAAATGCAGTCGTTTCTCGATCTTACGAAGAAGATAAACCTTTCTATGACTTATCTGGTAAATTTTACAGATTATATAACGAATGTTACTCTGAAAATAAGGCTATGACAATAGCTTGCACGCTGTTGACAATAATGTTCCCATTTATTATGTATTTTATTGCTTGTTGCTAGTTTTAATTAAAATATTAGTTCTATCATTTGATTTTTACGGGTGTAAAATGGCATTCATATTACATAGTTGTTTTTTCGAATAATTTTTGCTATTCCTCTTCTTGAGGTTTCATTAATAAGATAAAACTGTGATTATATATTGATATTTTAGCTATATGATATCACAATTTTCTCATCATTATTTCATTTTGTGTAATAATGAGGAAAAACTTATTAAAATATAGAATATTAATAATTTTTTTAAAAAAATTCTTATTTAGGTGATACTCGTTAGAAATTAATTGCATTTCAAACAGAGGCATATCAACCAAAAATTTTATCACAAAAAGTTATTAAAAAATTATCAAAAATATAATTATATCTTTTTGTAAATTCATTCAATTATGATGATAATAATATAACTATTAATAATGCTTTGTAATATAAATATTAATATTGTTTATATTTGATTACATTGAGTATTATTTTGGATACAAGATTATGCCAAAATATTTTTTGATAAAGCAAACATATAAAATCTTTTTATTTATTCAATATTTTTAAAATCACTTATTAGATCAGTATTATAAGTTTCATAGTTATGATTCTATGGGATGAAAAATTTTTCATGAAAAAGTTGAAAGAGTTTCTGCATATTTTCTTTTTTTTCTCAATTCTGAATAAAATAAAGCACTCCAATTGTTTTTCCCTTGTTAATTTTTTTAAAAAATCTATATTTTAAGAAGATTAGCTGGAAATTTAAAAAAATTATTGTTTTTTGAAAAATTTTGAATAGATAATCATTTAAAAATTGAAATTTGTGAGAAAAAATAAAATTTGTTTTATATAAAAAATATAATATAATAATTAAATATAATGAAATAATAAAATATAATTTTATATGATTATTTAATATTGAGACCCTCACACAATTTTATATGATTATTTAATATTGAGACCCTCACACAATTTCTATAGAAAAAACAAATTTGAGGAAAAACTCGAAACTCAACAGAAGAAACGAATTAGATTTGGTAGAATTTTATTAATGGATGCTCTAATAATCTAAATCCTAAATTACGAGTTTCGCATATTGTTCATTCTTGGTTGACATTCCTCTTTTCAAACTTCAAATTTTTTCACGATAGTATTTTGAGTATTTATTTGATCAGACCATTTATTTTATTAAATTTAATGTCTTCAAAAGACCTTAAAACTGCAGCAGATCAGGGCGATGCAGAAGCAATGTACAATTATGGTTTGATGCTTTATGAAGGAGAAGAAGTTCCAGTTGATAAACAAGAAGCTGCAAGATATTATAAAATGGCAGCTGATAAGGGGAATTCAAACGCAATGTTCAATTATGCAGGCATGCTTCATGAAGGTGATGGAATTCCAGTTGACAAGCAAAAAGCAGTTCAATATTACCAGATGGCAGCTGACCATGGCGATATGGGAGCTATTTATCATTGTGCCGCAATGTATCACAGTGGTGATGGCGTCCCTGTAGATAGAGAAAAATCTGCACAATATATCAAAATGGCCGCAGATAAAGGAAATACAGAAGCAATGTGCAATTATGCATTAATGCTTAAAATAGGAGATGGTATTCCAGTTAACAAAGAGGAATCGGCTCGTTACTACAAAAATGCAGCTGATAAGGGAGATAAAAGTGCAATGTTTAGTTATGGAATGATATTGGCCCGAGGTGATGGCATTCCAGTCAATAGAGAAGAAGCTGAACGATATCTTAGAATGGCTACGGCACAAACGGAGTAAAATATTGTAACAGAATACAAGATTATTTTATATTACGTTAAAATATTATTATATTTATTTTTTTAATAAATAATAATTAGATGAACGCTTTTATAATTTTTTTCTCAAATTTATGATCCAATTTCTTACTCTTGGTCATTATCATCCGCATCAGTATCGGCAAGTATATCATTCGGAAATGTATTGATATATTCTTCAATTTTTTCTTGGTCAGCATTTAGCCACATATCACGGTCCATGAGTTTTTTAACAATTTTAGAAAATGAAGGTCGTGCCCATTGATCAGAACTGCAACATTCTTGAATCAAGTCCCAATAATCCTTCTTAATGTTCCTAATTTTAGGAAGCTTAAAGCTGCCGCTAAGATTTTGAAAATCAGGTTTTCCACTAAAAATACAATGCATCAATGTACCAAAATCAGCGACATCACCAGCTTTAGGATCAAATTCATCTTCGTCATCGTCTGCATTAATTGAGATGAAAGAACGGCGACCAATCATTGTTTGCTGAAGCGAGCTTTCTAGATCCTCTTCTTCGAAAATTTTGGAATTTTCAAAATTGCATATTTTGGGATTATAATCTTTGTCAAATAAAATACAAGAAACCGCAAGATTTCTATGGCAAACATCGTTTAAATGTGCGTACTTCATTCCAAGTGCAATTCCGATTATTGTTTTAACTTTCATTGTATCGTCCCAGATTCTAGGTTTTTTTTGAATAAAGTCTTTTAAAGAATAATTCAAATATTCTAGTATTACAACTGACTGGTTTTCATCAAAGCCTTCCAAAACAAAGTTTTCTTGATAACCATTAAAGCCAATAATCGAATTAAATTTCCCTAATTTACACATTGATCTTACTTCTGAATGAAATGGCGAAGTTCCTTCACCGCGCTCTTCGACAGTTGCTTTTGGAAAATATTGGGCAACGAATACTACTTCATCTTTTGAAACTAGAAAAGAACAGCCGTAAGATGATGTAAATTTTACTTCTTCTCCTCTAATAACATTATAAGAATTTATATCGATTTTAGATTGTGGATCAAGATCTTGATCTAACATATTTTAAATATGACATATGAAAATTTTATTTAAGGCTATTTATCAATTGAATTAATACACATAATAAAATTGAATGCAATTGAAATAAAATACGTTATTTCAAAAACTTTTTATAAAAAGTCAATTCTTTTTTTTTTTTTTCTTATTTAATTTTGAAAAATGTAATGAAATTTATATAATATATAGCAATTTATATAAAATGTTATATTAAAATAAAGATATGTATTGATATAAATAAAATTTGAGCATATATTGCTATTTTAAAAATTTGAAATATCTGAAAGTTTTTAATTGAATAAAATTTCGCCAAAAGATTAATCGCACGAAAACTGCATCAACAGTTTAGATCCTGAATCTCAAAATCCAACTATACAGATTTTAGAACCTTGTAGTTCTGAACAGACCCAAATTATAGTTATCTCTATTTTCCGTTCCATGATAAGGTACAACTATAAGATGAAAAGTGACCTTTGGAATAACACCAGTAAGATATGCTGCAAGTCCACACGTCGAAGTTGCTGGTTTTAATGTTCGTTTCTGTTCAAAAGTCCGAGGATATCAAATTCAGAATAATATCTATGACCAGCATAAGAAAAAGCAAAGATAAAAATCAAAAAAATAGCTTTAGAATCGAAATACCTTCATTTGAAACTCTTTAATAAAATTTTCTTTTCAATACTTTATATTTATTTATCATAGTAAAGCATGCTGGAAATCTCTTTGACGCCAAATCAAATGCTTATCTATGACCAGCATAAGAAAAAACAAAGATAAAAATCAAAAAAAAAATAGCTTTAGAATAGAAATACTTTCATTTGAAACTCTTTATATTTATCTATCAGAATTTTTGACAACAATATTCAAAATTTGAATGTCTTATCAAAATATTGAGATCATAAAGTAATGTGATGGCCACTTTATCTTAACGATGTCCACTTTTTTTTGATACTTTAGCAATATATTTCCATTTCCATTTCTTTCAATCGTCCTATTTCCAAAAAGACAAAGCTTTTTATTGAATTCAAGAATATTTTTTTCGATATATTTCAATTTCAATTCATCGCCATAAGGAAATTTATTGGAACTTTTAATAGAAATTTCTATAATTGGATGTTCCAGAATACGAATTATGTGTATCAATAGCCTGCATGATCGTTCTTGAAGCCCTTTTAAATTAATTTTATCGGAATTAATTTTGTCTAATTTTTCTTTATAATTTTGTTCCAAATAATTAATTATTTCACTAATGCATTTTTCTGTACTATTACCACAATGAAAATTATTTGCCGCATTATTATCTGATTCTCGATTATTTGATATAATAATTGATCCTAGATTATTAATATCCTTTTTTTCTTTATCAATATGAAATAGTTTATTGTATGCGTAGTTATGATTATAAAGAATCAACGCAAGTTCACATTTTGAATATTCGTTTGAATCTGATTTCAAAAAAGAATTGAATGATATTTCATCGTCTCCATTCAATTTTTGATAAACATATTTAAATATTTCATCACTAAGTACAGAACCTTGCTGTGAAGCTTGTTTCAAATATTTAATATCAAAATAAAGGTTTGGATTTTCACTGCCAGTTTCGTATTCTTTGTAATAACTATCTTCTCTTTTTGGCAAGATATTATTAAACATTCCAGATATCTCATTAAATAGTTTTCGTTTTGACGGGTCTATTTCAAGGCAAGACTCAGAAATTTTCATTAATACCTCAATAGTACAATCCGATCTTCGAATCCTCTTTAATAAGATATCAAATGTTGGTGTTCGTTTCTTCTTCAGAAGTCTCTTCTTCTCTTTATATGATAGGTTATACAAAAAGTTTCCTGGCTTTTCTTCGTTAAGCAGCTCACAAATGAAAACTCCAAATGAAAAGACAATTCTCGATTCACTCGTTGATCCTTCTGACTGTCCTGTAATCACTTCTGGCGCATTGTATGCGAGATGGTAATTGAGTTCATCTTCAAGGAAAAATTTGTTTTTTGTTGATTCTTTTGAATCTTTTCTCTTCATTTTTGTTGGGAAGAAGTGGGCGTTGAAGTCAATGTCGATGAAGACGTCCTGACTGCTGAATTCTTCAACTGAGAAGCCTCGCTCATGAAGTCGAGCCAGCGCTCTCGATGTCTGTAATAGCCACCTCACTTTGTCTTCGTATTCAATTTTGCGCTTCATCCTGAATTCGCCGTAGAGAAGGTTGTAGACGTTCAGAAAAGGGTAGAAGTTGGCTCTGAGTGGATCTTCAACCAGAGTGACGAACAACGGATCATTATTGAATAGTGTGAAGTATTCTGGACAAATCTTGATGGACTTCGGAATGATAAGCCTAACTGCCTGCTGCATAATCGAGAGCGTAAAAGACTGGTCTTCTTTCATGTTGTCTATTGAAAAAAGTTTAAAGTTTCGTTTGAAAAAAGCACTGTATCCCTCTGTGCTTGCATGCAGACAATCAATAATCAGCTCACATTTGTTTCTTTTATCTTTGTGCGCATTGTATTTTGGCTTGACATGATCTGGCAGATTATTGGCAACATCGTCAATGAGTGAATCAACGCTTCTTTTGAATTCATCGTAAAATGAAGTTTGTGATGCTAGTTCAAGAAATTGTGGTATATCTGTGATTTTGAATCCTGTTGTCTCTTCTTGCTCTTGATTGGATCCATTTTTGACAGGTGTGTTGACAACTTTTTGAATGCTCTCAAAAAGTTCATTTTGAGTGGGGGTTTTGAGACCGAACTTTTCGTGAAGCCAGTTTAAGTAGTCTGTGTAAATGTCCCTTTCAAGACATGCTTCTTCTGAAATAAGTACTTTCAAAATTTCTGTGATTTTTGGTCGTTCTTCAGGATTTTTGCTAAGGCACTTTTCAATTAATGGTTTCAATGGACAATCTGGAATATACTGGTCATAAAAGCCACCGTTCTTTAATGTTTGTTTTACTGACGTTATACTCGTATTTCGAAAGTACAATTTAGGGGGGACCCAATTTAATAATGACATAATTAAAACACCAAGTGAAAATGACAGTTTTTCTTCTTTATTGCTCGTATTTTGCGTATTTTGCGTATTTTGATATAAAGTATCGATATCTTCTGGAGGAGCGTAAAAGACTATCATCGGAATCACACTTTTATCAATGCTTTCTTCAAAATTCGAATATGATATTCGAGCTTCCATATTTGAATCAATGAAAATATTTTGATTGAATATTCGTATCAACTCAATATTATTTTTATGGAGTATTTGAGTTCCAATTACAGCAGAAAAAATCCATTTAGACAGATAAAGTTTATCTTTTTTTTGAAAATTAATGTAAGCACTTTCCGTATCATTTTTGTTTTCCATTAAATTATACATAGGACAATAAACGAATAATTCTTTTTGATCTTTCGAGTCGATATCTTTTGGAGAATGATAATAATGAATGAAAAACTGCTTTTGCATTAGATTCATATTTGTGATTAATTGCTTCATTTTGTCAAAATAATTGGTCCCTTTATTATTTGTATCGTCATGAGCTATAAAAAGATAACTTTGCTTAATATCACATTTGATTTTATAAGAACAACTAATTTCACTTGAACGAATTGTGCCAACATCTTTGAGTAGCATGAATCGATAATTAAAAATTTATCAACTATATTTAAAAAAAAATAAGACATTTATTAATTATTATAAATATCTTTGATATTTGATATAATTTTTTTGATATTTTAATCAAAATAAATAAAAATATATTAATAATATATTTTAATCAACTTTTTCTTTAAATTTTTCATGTATTGTTTTGTAAAACAGTATTTTTTTATATATAATAGAATTATAATGAAAATTTTCAATAAAATTTAAAATCATAATTTGTTGAATCCTGTCAATCTGGAATTTTATTGACATTTTATCTTTCTGAAAAAAAATTGTATGTTTTTACCCTCTCCTCGATAATTAAAATTCAATTTTAATTGAGAAAAAACTTTGAAAAATTTTCTTTTTTTTTTCAAGTTATGACCCTGAGAAGAATCAGAACTTAGTGAAAGTGATGTCTTTCTCTTTGCTACTCTTCACATCAGAAAATTGATGATTTTGTTGTGTGTTAATTACACTGCTTCCTACGGGTTCATGAATTGCCAAAATCTTGAAATTGTTGGATTTGAAAGTGACTCACAATTGAAAGAAATAAGATGATGTTTATTTAAAAAATCATTGAGAAATTGAAGATTCCACAGCACGTCACAAAAAACGTGGAAAACTCATTCTCATTTACAAAGACTTGTGATCTTGCTTTTTCTCATTTTTTGGTGAATTTCTGTCGATTACATCAAGCATTATTCATTTGAATAATAGTCTGTCGAAAACTACAAAATTGAATTCAATAAAATTATACAATGCAAAGAAGAAAATTTGAACAATACTTGATGGAGTAAGAAAGACCATTATTAATCAATGATGATAATGAGACTTTACTGCATTGGAACTAATTATTCGTGGCAATGCCTATATTAATATGATTTCAAGTTGCAAAAATTCTCAATTTCTCGATATAATATACAAATTTTTGATGTACTACCATGTTCAATCAATTTTATTTTATGAAGATGATATATTTCAACTAAACTTAAATAAAGAATTTCGGTATTACTTTTTAAAAAAAAAAAAAAAAATTAAAATCAGCTCTTTTACAAACTATTTAAGCTTTTAATCCTCTAAATACACTTGTTATGTCGAAATAAAGAATAACAATGCAGTTAATGATTTCCATGAATAAAGAATTCAATAAATATTTTTTATTTATCAGAATTTTGAAGAAACAAAATAATATTATTAATAAATGTTATCTTTTTGCTAGTTTTTTATGCTTGTTTTCTCTTAATTATCTATTTTGGATATTAATATAACCATTCATATATAAATATCAGATTTTATATTATTTATTGGATGTATTGAGCATAAAATTTACATTTTAAATTATAGTTCTGTATAATATTATTGAAGAATCAATCAACAATTGTTTTATTCATTTTTTGAGAGATCATATAGAATTTTTTATTTTGAATGAAAATTTTAAAAATTTTTCAATTTGTTTTTTTACGATATATTACCATATTTTCGAAAATATATCTTTTATATTAATAATCTAAAGTTACTTTTGAAAAATTTTATTGAAAATTTTGAAAATTGTCTTGTTTTTATTGAAAAAGTTTACTATATTTTATAAAACGAGACATTTTTCAAAATCATGACGATTATTCAAAGTTAAACTTCATGTCAATCACATCAATATTTTTTATTAGAGATCGATGAGTGTACCTATAGATGAGAACACTGTTTTAGCGCTATATGAGATGATCAAAAACATGCAAAAAGAGATGAAAGAGATGAATCAAACAATAGAACGTGAACATGCAAAAAGAGTAGAAATGCTCAAAAATCTTTTAAATGAGGAAAGAAAATCAAATAGTGAACTCAGATCAGAACTTTCTACTAATTATGAAACAATTAAAAGTAAAGATAAAGAAATCATTGATTTAAAAAAGTACATTAATGATGAAACCTTACGTTTATATGACAAAGGAGATTACTCGAAGGTTGATATTTACAAAAACTTGATGGATGATGAACAAAAGAACTTTGCTATAGAAACAACTAGAAAAAGTCTCAACATCAACAGCGATCATTCAAAATGTGCAAAATATATTAAGGAACAATTCGAAAAGAGATTTGGTGGAGATTGGTGTGTTAATCTTGGAACACGTAATTATGGTAATATATATTTTACATATTATGATAATTGTCGCATTAACTTCCAAATGGGAGAATTTGTTGTCAGTATTTTCAAATCGAGTCTTGGAAAAGAAACATTACGTTTACATGACAAAGAAAACTATGAAAAAATTCATATTTTCTATACTTCAATGGATGATGATCATAAGAATTTTGCCATCGATACTACTAAAAGAGGTCTCAAAATACATGACAAAAGCCATTTTGAATGTGCAAAATATATTGTAGAAAAATTTCAAAGCGAATATGGTGGTAATTGGTGTGCTATTCTTCGAGCAAGAAATTATGGTGGTTGTTACTATACTTACATTGAAAACCATATTAGTTTCGAAATTGGCGAGTTTTGCGTCAACATTTTCAAATCCAATGTAGGAGGACATGTATTACAATTAAAAGACTTTGGAGATTATGATAAATACGAAATTAATAGGTATACAATGAATAATGAAAAAAAGAACTTTATTATAAAAACAACTAAAGAATGCATTCAAAAGTATAATGATGACCATTTTGAATGTTGCAAATTAATAAAACAAAAATTAGAGAAAAAGTATAAAGGACATTGGTGTGTTTTTCTTGGAATAAGAAATTATGGCAGTGCTAATTTATCTTATGTTGATAACTGCTATATTAATTTCAGAATGGGTGAATTTTATGTCACTGTTTTCAAATCTAATACTGGTAATGAATTGTTACCTTTAGAAGACAAGGGAAATTATTACAAAGTTGATATTATTAACAATGAAATGAATGAATCTCAAAAAGATTTTGCAATTGAGACTACTAGAGATGGTCTCAAAGATAATGATAGCCATTTTGAATGTGCAAAATATGTCAGAGAAAAACTTGCAAGTAGATATGGTGGAATTTGGTGCGTTATTATTCGAACAAGAGGTTATGGCGCCAGTAGCTTTTCTTATTGTAATAAGTGCTACATTGATTTCGAAATGGGCGAATTTTTTGTCAGTATTTTCAAATCTAAGCCATCTTGAAAGATTTTAAGTTAAATAAATATTTTTTTTTTATTAAATACTTTAATTTACCAATTAATTTTGATTATATCCTCTTTTGGTGGTGTAAGATGATTTTAAACTTTTGGTATATATATATTATTAAGGTACTAGATACTCTTGATTTCTGGAATTTAGAAATATATTGAATTAAACTTCTTTTTCTAAATTGAATTAAAAAATTCAATGAGCTCTCTCAAATATATGAATATAAAAAATGGATTTGCATTTGATATCTCGGTTAAAATATTATTTATCAGTGCAATATAAACAGAAATATAAATATAATTTTTTGGATATCCAACCATCATATTTTTCAATAATTTTTATCGATAATGCCAAATAAATAAATATATTATATTTATATTTAGTTTTTTTTTGTATTCAATTATCCAAAAAACAATTCTTGAAAATCATTTTGAATGCATTCCTATAGACTTGTTATTCTCCGATTCTCGAGATCGATAATTGATTGACTTTTAATCAGCAGTTTTTTTAAAAAAATTCATACAAGCTATTTTGTCACTTTTTATTACTTTATAAAAATAAAATGAGTGAATTCTTGAAAGATCAGATATCATAATATATATGCATTCTCGAGAACTTGTCGAATCTTCTTTAATGGAATTCTTGAAAAATTCAGATGATCTTGAAGAAAATTATGAAAATTTAATTCGCATTTTTAATGATTACAAAATTGATGAAAATTCGCAAGATTTAAAAGATGTCTTAAATATAATTATTTCTTTTTGAAATAATTATCCTAGAAATCTACTATTTTTTTCAAAGATTGAAAAAATTATATTTTTTTTTAAGCCAAAAATTATGAAATTCTGGTCAAATATTGAAAAATTCCATATTTTTAGAACCAACAAACGAATTCTTTTATTTGCGCTCAACGAAAAAATTGTTACACTTGACCAAAAGATATTGAATTGTTTTTTTAGCTCCAAAAAATAAACATAATTCTTAACATTTATATTTTTTCTAATATAATATATTTATATATTTTTATTTATATTAAATAATTTATAAATATAAGTAGTTCTAAAAGATAAAAATATTTCATAATTAAATTTTTATATTCAAATATTTCAATGATCTTATTCAAAAAATAAAAAAACGATCATTTCTCATTTAAAAATAAAATCGTTGATATATCACTTATTGCCCATTAAAATATTCTGGTATTTATAAAATAATCTAATTAACTCTTAATTAATATAATATATGAATATATAAATAAATGACGGAAGAGAATCCAGTACCCATACATATCTTTTTTCCGAGATTTTCTCTCAAACGCTTTGAAAAAGTTTTTACACACAATTTTTTCCCTTTTTCCGAGATTTTATTTCAGAAATTTTAATGGAGTAAAATGACATAAATATAAATAATGTAAAAAAGAAATATTTATTATAATAAAGTATAGTTTTTTCAAAGCCTTTTTAGCTTTTTTTTCTGGGCAATAAAAATTCTGTGACTTATTACTAATGTTGAAATATATGTGTTGCAATAGCTTCAATTCTTTTTAATTTTCATTATAAAGGAGCAGAATCGTTGCATAAAGCATGCTTTGATGGTTAATTTGAATTTAAAAAACGTTCACTATATAAATATTAAATGGCAAAGAATATCAAATGTGGGATAGCTGCCAATCTTTCAGTCCTCTATATCAGCTTGTTTCTAACCAATTGATGCTGTTTTCCGAAAAGAATAGTGAAATAACATACCGTGGGCTTACATAGAATCAATAAAAATTATTATAAACAGCCATATTGAAAACGATTAAAAAATATTCAAAAAATTGAGAGGTAAATCTCGGAAAAAAAGAGTGGCAGAACATATAATTAACGGATTAAAATTTTATGGTGAGGTTATTATATTTTTTTAACATGTTTTTTAATATTATATAACTAATTTAATATAAATAATACTAGTTAATTATTAATATATTTACCAATTAATAAATATATATTTTGATTACTTTATTTTTTGTAAATATTTCAAATAATTAAAGCCAAAATAATGAAACATTTTTATATTATGAATATAAACATAAAATAACTCATTTATATACTTATAATATTTTTAATATATGTTAATAATTATATTATATTTTAATTTTAAATTAATTTGCTATTTATTATAATATATGAAAAATGTTCATATATTATTTTAATTCAAATTTTCACAAAGAATTGAATTTTATATTAAAAAAATTTCAATTTATTTTGTTTAAAACAGTCTTGTTTTAATTAATTTACTAAAATTTCAAAATAAATCTTAGTCTTTTATCATTAAGTCATATTTATGTATATTATTAAATATTAAAATTATGAAAATACGATTCACAAATAAAAAACTGATATTTGTTTACTTTATTGGATTTAATTGCTAATTAAAGTTGTTTTAAAATAGGGTGGCACTGGGTGGGCCAAAAAAAGAAAAATGGGTCAAAAAAAACGTAGTAATAGGGTCACCAAATATCCTCTCAATTTTTTTCAAGTAATAACGATCAAAAAAGGTCAAATAATTGCTTTTTTTTTTTTTTTTTTTTTTTTTTTTTTTTAGTTTGCGAAAAATGTTGTCGAGCGGGGGAGGGAGAAGAGAAAATTTTTTAAAATATTGATCGTTGAGGTCAATTTTTTACCTAAAATAAAACAGATATTTTTATTGGGTTGATCAAATTCATTATTTCATATATTTTGAATTTTCCCATATATATTTGATTAATTCATTATGATTTATTTGCTTGTATTTTTTTTGTCTCATCTTATTGATATTAAAAATTTTGAAGAATTTCAGTTAAAAGCAGAATATAATAAAATTAAGATAGCACTAATGCAATATTTAGCTTTTGGATGCGTTTAACAAAGTTTTAAATTAATATAAATTTTATTTTAAATAGTTTTAAAAAAATAAGGCACAGGGTTGAGTCGAACAAGTGGTATCTAATTACAATTATACCACTTAGAAAATTTCTGTATGTTTTTCCTAAACTATAAAAAGATAAAGTCATATCGAATAATTATATTAATTCATCTCATTTTATCAAAATTATATGATTTTACCTCAAAAAAATGTTTTGAAATGAAAATTGGTGCCAAAATAATGATCAACATATGAAAAAAAATGATAAATTTTATCAGATAATTTATTATCTCAAATGTTTAAAATAAAAAAGCTGCATTAAACATTTTGTTTATGTCATATAATCATAATTTTAGAAATACATTTCATATTTACTAATGAAAAGTTAAATAATAATATAATAATTAAGGATATCTTTAATTATTATTATTTTAATTCTTAAATAGCCTCTTAACTTCATAGGAAGATATAAATATACTGATATATTAATTTATTTTGAATGCAAAATTTTGGCCCAACTTGGTACAACTTGACCCAAGTTAGCCCAAATTTAATTGCCAAATATCCTCTGAATTATTCAAAATTTATGAGAAAAGTTAGCCCAAAAAATATGGGCCAACTTGGGCTAACTTGGGCCAACTTGGGCCAAAATTTTATATATGTTTTTTATTGTTTTATTTATTTAAATTATATTTATGACCATTATATATAATAAAAATAGGTTAGTTTATTTAATATTAAAAACTTTTAGGAAGATATATTTATTTTTTGGATACTCAATATTTCTGATGAAAACGATAAAAAAACTATCAAATTAGATATAATTTAATATAGTTTTATCGCATTCAATTTATTAAATTAGCAGAAAAAAATACTTTTACAAAGATATAAAACGATAATTATATTAATATATTTATATATTTAAAAAAAATATATGTGATATTTATTGATTATTATTGACCCACATTAACCCATCTTGACCCACATTTTGGCCCATGATTTTTAAAAAATATTATTTTGGGCCGATTTGACCACCCTATTTTAAAATAAAAATCACTGATTACATTCTTTATTTATAATGCTTTTTTAAAATATAATCTTTTTACGATTTTTTTTCAATATTTGATGATTATTATAATATTATCATCATCATATTAGATATATTACGATTATTATGATATATTAAAATGATTATTATGATTTATTCATTTTATTCTAGATTGATAATTTAAAAAAAAATATGAAAAAGCTGATATAACAAAATATAAAATATATCATAATATTTAATTCATATGTAAATTTTAATAAAATAAAAAATCTTAATATTATTGGAGATATTATTATATTTTTCATTATCATATAAAACAAACTTTTGAATTGATTATTAATAGACCTCTTAGTTATCTTCTCTGATGCATAATTATCTCCTCTCAAACTTTCTTTTTTCTTTTCAAACTTCCTTATGTATTCTCACAGACTTTGTTATCTTCTCACAAACTTTGTTATCTTCTCACAATGTTTTCTCTCAAAATTATACGGAATTTGAGAGAAAAAATGAGAGAAAATAAAGAAGTTTGAGATAAAATAAGTAAAAGAATTCAAAAAAATGAGAGGAGATAAGAAAGTTTGAGAGGAGATAATTATGCATCAGAGAAGATAACTAAGAGGTCTAATTTAAAAAAAATAATTATTTGAAATTTTTAAAATTGAATTAATGCATTAATTTTTAAAACATATAGTATACAATTCTATAAATAATAAACAAATTATTATTTTAGAAAATATAAAATATAAAAGCAAAAAATATTAATTTATATTTAAAGTAATTTATAACAACTAATTTATTAATGATACAATTATTTTATTTTTTAATAATACATTGAAAATAAAATCTCATAATTAATTGTATGAGCTTACATAAAATATTTTTAATTCTCAAAAAAAAGTATAGAATTTTTTAAAAAATCTATTCAAAAAAAAGACTTTTCTGAGCATAAAATATACGTTAAGTTCTCAATTTTAGCAAATTTTGGATTCTTGATTTACAAAATCTACCTAGTCGATTCCCAATTTTATTAGGAGGATCTTAATGTTTTAATCGAATTAATAAATTGACCTAACGGATCCTATTATTAAACCGTCAATCTTTCTAAATTGAAAAACCTAAAATATCATAAAAATCTAATGTATTATCATTAATCAGGTTATTTATTTATATTAAACTATTGAGCAAGTATCCGTGGAAACATTTTTGGTTTTTGTATTTATTGTAGTTATTGAAATAAAAGAGTTTCAAATTGAATAAAGACGTTAAAAAGTTTCATTTACTGCCCCTCTGGAAAAAAAGGCATTTTACGATCTACCCTTTAGTTGTTATTCGAGTACCAATTTATAATATTTTTTCAGATTTTTTGATTTTTATCATTAAATAATAGTTAAGAAGTATGCATAAAATATAATAGCTTACTCAATAGAAATATTTGTTTATCATATATCAACAATTTTAAAAATACATTCTTGGTATGTTAATATTCATTAAATTAGATTTTGTTTCTATTTCTACAGCGAAGAATTCAAATTTAATTAAATAAAAATTGAATTTTCTAATTTGAAACAATAAGATTAACATTTTTTCATTATTTAACGACATTTTATCAATTTCTTAATATTTAATCTAATTTTGTATATATGTGTCTATTTAATCTATCATTTTCCTCATTGTTTATATGGGAAATGTTTTTGATTATTTCAAACAAAGCTTCAGAAATTTAAAAAGAGCACTCTCGACTCCTGATAGATAATATTCAAAAATAAAATATAATTTATATATAAAATGATTTATAGATTATTTTTAATTAAATATTTTTATTCATATGAAAAAAATAAATAATTCAAAGAAGGGTAATTTTTATAAGGGTAATAAAATTGCTTTAGCCCTTCATAAATTATGCAAAATCCGCAGATTAAAACATGGCAAATTTGCTGCCGGAAACTTCCTCCAACGCTATCTGAAGATGAATTTCTTAAAACGGAAATAATCGCTAATTATATTACCAATAATATTATATCCGTCAAGTATTATCCTGCAGAAGCCATCGGTGATACATCAGCTCCCGCTTCTTCTATGGCCATGATTTCAATTACTGCAGATGATTTTACTTTAAAGCAATTTATTGATTCGCTTTCTCAACAAACTTTTAAGATGACATATTGTGAGCCAAAAACAGCCCAAATTGAATATGCACCATGTCAAGGTTTATCTGTACGTCCTAGTCAGCAACAATATAGCAATCGCCAGTTGCAGCCAATTGACAAAGATCCTGAATTTATTAATTTCTCAAGTAAATTTGAAGAGAGTTTCGTTCCTCTAACTGATGCAATGCTCGATAAATCTATAGTTGACGAAGATGATGAAATGAAAGCCAAATTTAATTATAACATTAATGTTATGAGCCAAAAATTAAATGGAGGAAATATTAAAAACAGTGGACCAAAATCTGGAAGCAATGATAGCAGAGGTGGAAAAAGAAAGAAATCTAAAAATAAAAATCGATACAATGGAGGAGATGGAAATCACCAATAATAAGTTTAAAAAAGCCAAAGCTTTGGCTAAAAATCAGACAAATATAATCAAACAATTCACTCTTATTGTTTTTTGGCCGAAGGTGCTGTCTTATTATTTTAATAATTGGATAACGAAAAGTCGTTATTCTAATGGAAAATCTTCGAGATTTTTGATCAAGTTTCTATTTAATAAATGGAAATTTATTCTTTTCTTTTTTTCGAAAATGATTTTTGATACAGCTTATAAATTTAAACTTGAAGTTGTGCATATATGTTTATATACCTAGTTTGATCTTAAGCGATTAATTTAGAAATGATTATTTAATAATTAAATAATTAAAATTTAATTTTATTTTTAAAGCCTAATTCATTTCATACATGCTGTCTAATATCTGATTTTTATAAAGCTACATTACTCGAAGAGTATATAGAAATTAAGTATATAAAAATAAGTGCAAAATAAAAAATATGGAAATAATTCGATTTATTAAAATACATATAAAAATGCAATTTTACTCTTCTTTGCCTTTCTTTGCTGGGCCAAGAAGAACCTTGTGGATATGTGGAACTACACCTGCAGAAGCAATTGTAATATGTGAAAGAAGTTGATTTAATTCTTCATCGTTTCTGATTGCAAGCATAATATGACGAGGAGAGATACGAGTCTTCTTGTTATCACGTGCTGCATTTCCTGCAAGTTCAAGAACTTCGACTGTAAGATATTCGAGAACAGCTGCCATGAAAACTGGGGCGCCTGCACCAACACGTTCTCCATAACGTCCTTCACGAAGGAAACGGTGAAGACGTCCTACTGGAAATTGAAGTCCTGCACGAGATGATCTTGTCTTTGGATGTTGACGTTCGCCATCAACTGCTGTCTTTGAAGCTGTTTTTTTGACACCTTTCTTAGCTGGCATTAACAAAAATGAAGGTCACTTGGTTATCCACCTAAAAGATTGTCCCGCTTTTTTCCCCGCTATTATAAGTGAAAAAGTCATTAAAATTAATCTGGTTTAAAATAAAAGTCATGACACGATTCAAAAATTGATCGTTTTATTTGAATTTTTTGAGTGAAAAAAATGAAAAGAAAAAAAAAAAATGATCGTAAAATAATTGATAGAAAAAAAATGATAGTAAAAAAATTGAATTAAAAAAAATATTTTCAATAGAAAAAGTTTATATGACTAAAAAATTTATTTTTTAGATTAATTGTTTAATGATTTAATTAAGGAATGGTTTTTTCAATATCTCTCTTGCTTTATACAACTTAGATGCTTTATTGTAAATTGATTTTATGGATCTTTTTTCAAAATATGAAGATAATTTTGTACAATTTGGACCAATATCATTCATGAGCTTCTTAAGCAAATTAATATCTTTCAATGACCATGGACATTGCTTCGTAATCTTTTCTTTGTATCTATTTTGAATGTTAGGTACAGTGGCAGGATTGACATATATATCTGAGCTTTTACAAATAAAGTTGGACTCTTTGGGAATTTTTAAATTCTTTTTTTCAAGAAATTCGAAGAAATTATGTACATTTTTAGATATATTTTTCTTTTTAAAATCCTGAAATATTTGGTTATAAATGTTTGTGAAAAATCTTCCAATTCTTTATATAAATTAATTTTGAGTAATTCCTAAGTTTTGGTTGAATTTTTGAAAGAGAAATCATTTCGTCAAGTATTCGGTATTCTCTCATGAAATATTTTTAATATTATAATTGTTTGAAAAAGTTCAACTTTTTGTGAATCCAAATATGCAATATTATGTCTATAAAAAAGCTTTTATAACCAATTATATATTTGAATATTTTAAAAAACAATATAGGATTTTAATTTTTTATCAAGTGTATTTTTTTCCTGATTATTAATATTAAATAAATATTGTTATTAGAAGTGGGATATTAGATTTTTTTAGGCCTTTTAAAAAATGGAAAAAACAAATATTTCATGTTTATATTATTTTATTGTATTATAATACCTATAAATATTTTATTGGTATTAAGATTTATGATATATCCAATTTTTTAACGAGATATAAGCATTTATTTCCCAACTTTTTGATAACCACATCCCACCTTCTCAAAAAGTTTGTTCGTGTCATGACCTTTTTTAAAATGTTTTTTTATTTAAAATATTATGTCATTTTGCTCCTTTATATTTTGAAATAACAAAAAAAAAAATAATTTAATGCGTTTATATCTTATTAATAGAAACTTTCTTATGGTATAACTATATAAATTCCTTTATATATAGGGGATTCAACAAAGGTATGGAAACTCTTTTTCAATTTTATTTTATGCAAAAAAAGCTCGAATATTGATCATTTTTTATTAAAAATTAGTCCATAGTCATGTATATAATATTTATAGCATAAATATAAAATCAAAAAAAAAAAAAAAAATAATTTTAAGTAACTATCACGCGGTTCCCCTAATTCTACTAGGGGGAAGATTTTTTGTAATTTCCCCTAAAAATAATAGGGGGAAAAATTTGGTTATCAGTTTTGAAATCAATTTATATTATCAATGTATATTTATTTTATCAATATTAGGAAGTAAATCAATTATTAATCTTTTGAATTCGAAAATAGGGAACTCACTAATTTTTAAATGTTCTATTCAAAAATAAATAAACTATTCAAAAAACAAATAAACTATTCAAAAATAGTTAATAAAAAGAATGGATGATTTCGAAAGCATTAAGCAATATCATGAAGAAATTCAAACTATACAAGTACAAATCATCCAATACATATCAAATAATTGCGATAACGATATAGATTTTCAAGAATTATCCAATATCCTCAATGAAAAAATTATCATTAATTGCAATAAAAACAAACTTAAAGTGATACTTCACCTAATATCTAATATTTCTGAAAACCGCCATAGGAATCAATTTTTCTTTTCAAAAATAGAGAAAATTCTTCATTTTTTGAGAGAAGAAACGATAAATTTTTTTTCAAATGATGAAATTTTTACAATTTTTCGGAAAAGCAAACGAATTCTTCTTTTTCTATTTCAGCAAGAAATAATCAAGCCAGATTCTTACATGTACACTGTGCTAATTCGTGATGAGTATAAAATCAGGAATTATCCGGCTTATTTTTTCAATGAATTTGACACTTTTTTCAAAGGGGATATGAGAAAAGAAATTGAATTGAAATGTGAAAATGACAAAAATCCAGATTTGTATTCAAAAAGGAGAGAAATTGGAGAGAATGAAAGCTACTTATGTGAACTAATAAGAAATGATAGTATAAATGAATTCATAACGTACATCAACTGTGAAAATATTTCAATGTCAAGTGAAGTGAAGCCTTCAATTTTTGAGAGCAACTCATTTTTAATGAAAAGGAAACCGAGATTAATTGAATATTCTGCTTTCTTTGGATCAATTCAAATTTTCAAATATTTGATGGTTTCAAAGGCTGACTTCACTTCATCTTTATGGCTTTATGGAATTCATAGCAACAATTCTGAATTGATTCACATTCTTGAAGATATGGACATTGCACAAGATGACTCGATTTATTATGACTGTTACAAAGAATCAATCAAATGTTTCAACAATGATTTTGCGGAATATTTTGAGAACAATTATTTAACGGATAAAACCGAAAATTCCCACTTTTTGAAATATTACAATTTTGAATTCTTTCCCAAGTCCTACTTTTTGTATGATTTATGCAAGTATGACCATTTCATTCCCGTTCAAATCATTCTGAATAAAATTGAATACAATTTGAATAAACAAAAAGAAAAAGCATTGTTGATTATCGCTGCTGAAAAGGGGAATATTGAGATTGTTGAGCTTTTGTTGCAATGCACAGGAATTGATATAAATGAAAAATATGTTTTTGAGATGCTGAATGGAAGGAAGAGAGAAGAGACAACAGCTTTGGTTTCTGCAATTAAGAACAACTTTTTCGAAATAGCAAAACTTTTGTTGGAATTTGATGACATTGATGTTAATTCAAAATATGTCCAAAAAAAGCATCGAATAAGAGTGAAGACAATAGAAAGAACATGTCTGTTTCTTGCTGTTTCAAATGAAAATGAAGAAATCGTTCGTATTTTGTTGAATAACGATGATATTCAAGTCAACAAGAAATCAATTCTTCATTTTCGAAGAAGACATGAAGAGAAGACTGCTTTATTGAAAGCAATTGAAATTGGTAATGATAAAATTGTTTCTCTTCTTTTAGATCATCCAGAAATTAATGTTAATATATGTTCTTTCGAGGACAAATTGTATTGCCAATCAAAAACAATAAAAACAGCTTTGCTTTTAGCAATTGAAAATGGAAGCATTGAAATCATAAAGCTTTTGTTACAAAGACAAGACATTGACGTTAATTTTTTTTCTATTATTGAACTTAACGACAAGAAAGATAAAATAACTCCTTTGTGCTTCTCTGTTGAAAAGAATAACGCTAAAATTGTAGAGCTTTTGTCAAAGCATCCAAGAATCGAAATCAATAAGAAATCAAAGTTTCATCAAAAAACAAGAGAAAGTGTAAAAATAAAGATCTCAAAAGCACCATTACAAATTGCTGTTGAGAATAACAATTTAAATATTGTTAATATTTTGTTAAATTGCCCAGAAACTGATGTCAATTTGACCACTGATACTTACACTGAAGCCAAAAATGAGAGAAAATTCATCGCTTATGTGATAATGATGATTACTGCCGCAATCTTGATGATTCACTCTGGTGCTAATGACTCTGAAGTATCTGGTTGGTTCTGGCAAATTATTTTAATGCTACTGATGATAATTTCATTAATTTTTTCTTATCCAATTTTAAATCAACTTTTTGAATAGAATTTCAATTCTTTGTTTTGTCAAATATAATTCAAAAAGTTGCCATTTTAATTCAATTCCAATTTCATCAATTAATGAAATTTTCACATTTTTATATTTCTTATAACATTCATCTTTGTTTGTTTTATCTAGTTCAAAAATAAATTTTTTGTTTTATCTAATTCAAAATCAACTTTTTCAATAAGATTAATAATCAGCTTTTTTAATGAAGTTTCTAACTTTTTGAATTTTATAAAATTTCAAATTGGGTTGTTTTTCATGTAATTATCAACAAATATTTGCTTATAGCATTTCAAATAAAGTTTTTTTCAATACAATTTCAAGTGTTTTTTTTATAAAATTTTATTAGTTTTTTTTATAAATCTGTTTTTCAAACTGCAAACGAAAATGGAAATGATGAAATCATTCATATTTTATCAGAACATCAAAATAAAAATAATAAATAAATATATTTGTAATTGGTTTTATAAAAAATTATTATTTTCCATATTTTTTTGTTAAAAAATTATATTTATATTTATATAAAAATCTCAAATTTCTATTGAATCAATAGAGATAAAATCATAGATAAAAATAAAAAATTTGAGAAAACTTATTGAATTTAAGATCAAAGGTTATTTGTGATATAAAATCATTAAAATTCAACCCAAAATACATGCTTGATAATTTATTGTATTTGCAAACTATTGTTGATAATAACGCTTATTCTTTGACAAATAAAAATTTTGATCATGTCTTGCAAGATTACCATTTTTTTCATATTTCAGATAATCACCCATTAAATGAAAATGATAAGGAAAAAATAAACTTAAACATCAATAGATCCAAAATTCTAATTATTAATGAGGATAAAACTCTAAATGAAGTAACCAAAGAACAATATTTAATTATAAGTTTTGAAAAGACCATAATTATTCTAAACCAATCATCAATGCCACTTATTCACGCATTAATAAATTCCAATCCAGCCATTTTAGTCTGTTTTTTAAAGAACGCCAAAGAAAAAGTGAAAATTGAAGGAATTGAAAATCGAGAAATGAAGAATGAGTTTTATTTTGACGAAGAAGTTTCAAACTTAAGCAAAGAATTTAAATTTACATACAACAAAATCAACGCTCATATCATCCCGCTTTGGAACATTCTAGTTCCAAGCCTTTCCGCCTATTTAATTCAAAAAAGTTACAATGAAATCGGTTACAATCGAATTGAAAATTTTCAGTCAGACAAAGAGAAGAATGGCAGCTCAAAGATCATTGATAGGGATGAATTTGTCAAGCTGAGAGTGCTTGGAAACGGAGCCTGTTCAATAGTGCATTTGGCCTATCACATTGAAAGAGGCCAATTGGTGGCGGTTAAGTCCGTTTTCATTGATGTTTCAGAAACCGAAAAGCTGCAGAAAAGAGAAGCTTCCATTTACAACAGAATTCGGCATCCATTTCTGCCGAAATTCTATGGAAGAACGAATGACGACAAATGCTTTGTGATTGAATTTATAAACGGCAAAACATTGAAATACTTAGAATCAATTGAATTGAATAACAGTGAAATAATAACGCTTATATTTCAATTGATTTTGATCGTTGACCATTTTCATAAGAACAGGCTCATTCTGCGTGACATGAAAGTTGACAATTTAATGATTGACGTGAAAAAGACACTCATTATGATTGACTTCGATCGTGTCATTGACGAAAATGACAGTCACGCTCAAAATAATTTTTCTGACGTTTTTTCGGTTTTTGGAGCACCTGAAGTTTATACGAATGGAACTTTTTCATACAAATCTGACATATATACAATGGGGAAAGTCATTGAACATATAGTTAAAAAAACGAATTCAATAATTAGTCAAAATAACTTAGATTTTTTGAATGGAATTGTAAAAATATTGACCAATGAAGTCCCCGAAAACCGTCCAAAAATAGAAGATACCGTCGTTATTTTTTTTCTTAATTTTTATAATGATATAAACATTCCTCATTTGCCTGTTATTTTTGATGCTGCTCCACTAATGAATAATTTTTTCATTCATAAAATAAATCCAGCTCTTTCATCTCTTCAGAACATCTTCAAACAAAATCCACTCGTTCAAATTTCAGAAATTAATTCATTCATTCAAAATTCAGAATTGAATACAAACCCAATGTTGAAACTTCTATTGAAACAAATTGATAAAAAAAAATTTGATAAACTGGAAGCAGATAGAAATGAGCCTGAAGGACAATATAATCTTGCTCTTGCTTATATTCATGGAAAAGGCGTTGAAAAAGACATTAATCAAGCGCTTCATTATCTTAATCTTGCAGCTAATCAAAACCATGCAAAAGCGCAATTTCTTCTTGGCCGAATCTACGAAACAGGCGAAATTGTTCAACAAGACATCAACAAAGCGCTTTTATATTACAATCTTGCTGGTAATCAGAAGCATTCAAATGCATTATTTATATTAGGCAATATTTATGAAGAAGGAAAATTAGTTAAACAAGACGTTCAAAAAGCAATTCATTATTATTCACTTGCATCAAATCTGAACCATTGTGAATCTTCATACAATCTTGGTGTTTTTTATGAAGGAGGAAATTATGTTTCACGTGACATTAATAAAGCTATATTTTATTATAATCTTGCTGCTGATCAAAATCATGTACAATCATCATTCAAACTCGGTTTGTTTTACTATAAAGGGAAATATGTTAAATGTGATATCAATAAAGCTTTAATTTTTTTTAGTCGTGCAGCAAATAAAAATCATGCTGAAGCACAGTATTTTATGGGACTTATTTATGATGAAAGAATAAAGGATATTGATAAAGCTATTCATTATTATAATTTGGCTGCCGAACAAGGTTTTAATGAAGCTTATTTCAAGCTGGGAGTTATTTATTTAGATAAAAGAAATGTCAATAAAGCAATTCATTTTTTCAGCCTTGCTGCAAATAATAATCATTCTTTGGCACAATTTTATTTAGGTGTCATTTATGATAGTGGAGTTTATGTTCCTCGTGATTTAAGAAAAGCTGCTCATTATTATTCACTTGCTGCAAAAGATAATTGTGATGCTCTAATCAATCTTGGTGTTATTTATTCACAAAAAGAATTTTATGGTTATGACATTAATAAATCAATTTCTTATTTTAAAAAGGCAGCAGATCATAACTATTCAAAAGCACAATTTATTCTTGGTGACCTTTATTACTTTGGCCTAAATGTTAAACAAGATATTAATAATGCGATTTATTATTATCAACTTGCTGCAAGTCAGAATGATTTAAAATCACAAAAAAATCTTGGTTTTATTTATATTGATGGAAAATTTATTCCTCGTGAAGTTAATAAATCTCTTTATTATTTTGGACTTGCTGCGGATCAAGATGACACAGATTCACAATTTAATATTGGTCTCATCTATTATACTAATAAATATATTCAAAGAGATATAAATAAAGCCATTCATTTTTTTACTCTTGCTGCAAATAAAAATATGATGCAAGCACAGTTTAATCTTGGATTGATCTATACAAGTAGTTCATTAGGTCATCGCGATCTTGATAAAGCTATTCATTATTATTCATTAGCTGCTAAGAAAAACATTGTTGAAGCCAAATTTAACTTAGGAATGATATACTTATTGGATAAAGGCTTTCATCATGATATTAATAAAGCTATTTATTATTTATCGCTTGCTTCTGATTCAAATTATCCAGTTGCACAATACTATCTTGGCATTATTTATTTATCCAAAAAGGATGGCGTATTTGATATTAATAAATCAGTTCGTTATTTATCTTTAGCAGCTAAAAATAACGTTGCTGCTTCCCAATATCTTCTAGGCGTCATGTATTATTTTGATTCATATTTTCCACATGATGCTAATAAAGCTATCCATTATCTTTCACTTGCTGCAAATCAAAATCATTCTGATGCGCAATTGATGCTTGGACACATCTATTCAGCAGATGAATGTAATGCAAATGATCTCAATAAAGCTATTCATTATTATTCACTTGCTGCAAATCAAAACAATCCAGATGCCTATTTATGGCTTGGATTACACTATCTTGAAAAAGACATTAATAAAGCAATCTATTATTTATCTATTGCTGCAGGCCGAAGTAATCGAAATGCACAATACATTCTTGGAGTCATTTACAGTGGCAAGAATGGCTATCCAACTGATATTGATAAATCAATCAAATATTATACACAAGCAGCAAATCAAGATCATCCTAAAGCACAATATTATCTTGGACTTATTTATTACAATGGCCAATTCGTTGAAAGAAATGCTAAGAAGGGAGTGCTTTATATATTCCTTTCATCGAAAAATGGCTTCAAAAAGGCCAATTTCGCACAAGGATTTCTTCACCATGAAGGGAAAAGTGCTGATAAAGATATCAGAAAAGCAATTCAATATTATAAAGAAGCTTCTTCTTTCGATAACCAATATGCTAAAAACAATCTTGGAGTCATTCACAAGAATGGCTTCGGAGACGAAATTAAGAAAAATGTGGCAAATGCGATTGTCTACTTCGAAGAGGCAATTCGTCAGAAAAATGACCATTTGGCAATGTATAATTTGGCAAATATTTTGATTTATGATGAATCAGTGAAAAAGAATATTGAAAAGTCAATTGAATTGCTGATTAAATCATCTAATCGATTCGCCATCTCTTACTTGCTTTTGTCGTCATTTCTAATAAAACAATTTGGTTTTGATACAGAGAAAATTGTGAAGATAATTGAAAAAGTTGATGGTGTATCAAATGAAAAAGTGCTGATAGTAATCAAAATAATTACTACAATGAAAGAAAAAGGCCATTCTTGGTGTGACATGTTATATGAAAATTATCGGAAAGTGGATTTTTTGTATGATGTTAATCTTAATGAAATTCCATCGGATATGGAAAAATTTGATAAAAGTAAAGATACCTCGAACTTATTAAAATTGAAAGAGCTTTCAAATGAATTTTATGAAGGATTTGGATACGATTTATTGTATGATTTGTAGTTAATTCAATAAATACTTCATATTTATATTATTTTTTTGTGTTTATTTCTTCTTTCTTAAGATTTTAATAATTCATGATCAAATTTTGATTCCTTGAATCTGTATTGGAGATTGTATTTAAACTTTTTGAATTAACTCTGAAAAAAAAATTTTCAAAAAATTGTGAAAAAATGGAAAAGGTTCAAGAATATTTAGAAATAATGAAAAATATGCATCAACAAATACTAGAATACATTGATTCTGCGAACAATCTTGAAAATGATTTTGAAACTTTAGAGAATTGTTTCAATAATCTCTCGATTACACAATCTCGCCAAAAATTCAAAGGATTGTTACATTTAATAATTGATATATCAAATAATCATCAAAGATCACCAGATTTTTTCAAAAAAGTAGAGAAAATCTTAATTTTCGTTAAAACAGAAATCAAACAGACCTTTTCAAATTTAGAAATATTCAACTTTTTTAAAACCAACAAGCGAATTCTACTATTTCTAATAGAAGAAAAGATAGTGGTTATTGATAGAATAATTTTATTAAAACTTATAAGAAAGAATGATTACGAATCGTTTTTCTTACCAGAAATTTCTTCATTTTACGGTTGTGGTGAAATAATTGACCAAAACGATGAATCATTAACTGAATTTCAAAGGAAAAGAAAAATTGGTGAAAATGATGACTTTCTTTGCCAATTGATTAGAAATGATTCTGTTGCTGAATTTGTTGAATATGTGAATAAGGCCAATTTACCATTGAATTCGATCATTAAACCGTCATTTTATGAAACGAATCAATCGTTGTTAGAGAATGATAAAATCGAATTAATTGAATATGCTGCTTTTTTTGGATCAATTCAAATTCTTCAATATTTATGGAAAAGTGGAATTGAATTGATGCCAAAAACTTTGAATTATTCAATTCATTCAAATAATCACGAATTAATTCATTTTTTGATTGAAAATTTAGACAACCCATTAAATTCATATTATGACTGCTTGATTGAATCAATAAAATGTCATCATATTGAAGTATCTGACTTTTTCAAAGAAAATTCAGAAATTAGGCCAGATCAAAAAAATAAACTCGATTTAGAAATAGTAAAGTATCATAACTATTTAAACTTTCCAGAAGAATTTGATACTAATTTCATTTTCCCTTATTTGTGCCTCTATGATTATCGGATTCTTGTTGAAAACTTCTTGAATAACAATAATATTGATGTAAACAAAACTGTCATTCAAAACATAATTATTTGGTTTAATTATGTTTTAATCACAAATGATTTTTAATTTAATTTAAAGATAAGTTTATTTTAAATAAAGTTCAATTTTTTTGTTAGAAATTATGTTTGACATTAATTATTTGTTATAAAATTCGCATTCAAAAATTTCAATGGAATTCAAAATCACTTTTCAATAATGAAATTTCAATTGTTTCTATTTAATAGATCTCCTTTGAATTTTGCAATTACTACAGAGAATATAGATATAGTAAAATTGTTATTAGCTAGAAAGGAAATAAATATTAATATGATCTCAATTTTAAATATTTTCTTTTTAATTCTATTTCAATAATTTGTTTTTTATTGGGTTCAAATGCATCTATATTTTAAATAGAATTCTAAAAAAAATTAATGTTTAATTTCATTTCTATTTGAATTCTTTGAATTACATTTCATATTAATTTGTATAAATGATGTTCATTATATTTATTTGCTAATCAAATTTCAAATCATTCAATTTGAATTACGTTTCAGTATTTCTTTAATAAAATCACGACACTATTATTTTTATGAAATTCTTAATTATTATTTCAAAAGGTACCATTACATATGGCAATTTCAAAACAAAATTTGGAAATAGTTCAACTTTTAATGACAAAAGAAGATCTAGATATCAATTTGCTTTTAATTTTAATGAAAATAACTTATTTCATTTTCAATCAAAAATACAATTTTATTACGTTCTTTCATGCAAATTAAAATGGAGTTAACATTTTTTTTTAATTAATGGAATTCAAATGTATTTTTGTTTAATTATATTTTAATATTCATATATTAAATAGAGTTAATATTAAATGTTTGCTAATTTCATTTTTACATTCACAATTTTCATGAGATTTTTGGATATCATTGTTTTATCAAATTTATGAGTTGGTATTATTAATAAAGTTTTTAAATTATTTTCTTTAATAAAGTTATGTTTGTTATTTCAAATGATATCATTACATTATGCAATTATACATGAGAATATAGAAATCGTCAAATTATTATTATCAAATGAAAAATTAAATGTAAATGAATATTATATTTTAATATATAAAAAAAAAATTCATATGATTTTAAATAACTTTGCTTTTTAATGAAATTACGAAAGAAAATATATTTAATTCTATTTTAATTCAAATGATTCAATGATATTACAAGCATAATTTAATTAATGCAATATCTATTTAGCATTTTTAATGTAATTTTCAATTAAAAATTTCAACAGTGTTCAAATTTATAAATTAGAAATAAAATTTTATGCTAAGCTTTTTTAAAATAGAGTTTCTAATAAAAAACAATTTATCTAGTTTAATATTAAATAATATTCTTATTATGTTTTAAATGCATTATTTTGATAAAACTGCCTTGCATCTAGCCATTGAAAAAGAAAATGTTGAAATTGTTAGATTGTTGTTAGAAAGGGATGATCTTGATGTAAATATTAATATAATTTTGAATAATTATATAATTTAATATCATTTAAAACACATGTTTTTAAATAATGTTTTTAACAAAAAAATATTTTTCAAACCAAGTTTATATTGCAACTTTTAAATGGCGTTTCAAAGTTTATAAATTTAATCCAATTTTTCAATCAGTTCTTGAATAACATTTCAAGTTTCATATCATTCATAATATTTAATCAGCTAATGTATTTATGAAATTTGGAATTCATTTATTTAATAAAGTTCAAATCAATTTTTATTTTTATACAATTTTATATAAATTTTTGGTTTCATGAAATTTGAAAATGATTGATTTCATAAGACAACTTTATATTTGGCATTTGAAAAACAAAATATAGAAATATTCAAGTTGTTATTATCACGAAAAGATCTTGATATAAATTATAGAATCATTCTCTTTGATTTTTTTTTTATTTAATTTTTAAATTTTTTTTTAATGCAGGAGTTAAAAATTATTTGTGTAATGAATAGCATTCCATAAATCATAAATTTTAAAGAAATTTTTTTCTTTTCTTTTTATCAAACAATATTGCAAATTGCAGTTGATAAAGGAAATATTGATATTGTCAAGCTTTTATTAGCACGAGAAGATTTAAATGTTAATGTATTGGACGTTTTGATGTGATTTTGTTATTTCGTTTTTTAAAATCACAATTTTTATGAAATTTCATTAAATTTGAATCGTATTCCAAATAAGATTTTTTAACGATTTGATTAAAAAAAATACTTTTTTAATGTAATTTTCATATTAATTTGTTTTTCATTACATTCAATATATACTCTTTTTAAATACAATTTCAAAACAAAAGATTTTTTTCATGAAATTTGATATTTTTTTTTTAAATAAAACAGCACTACATTTAGCAATACTAAAAGAAAATGTAGAAATTGTAAAACTTTTATTGGAAAGAGATGATATAGATATGACAATTCGGGACTATATCAAAATTTCCACTTTTTCTCTGGCCAGTATCAAAATTTTCAATTAAAAAAAAATAAGTATCATTTTTTAATAGAAAAAAAAATTCTAGTATCATATTTTAATAGAAAAACATTTCATGAGTATCATTTTTTTTTATCAATTTTTTTATCTTTTGCAACAAGTACACAGGAAAAATCTAAAAAAAATATATCTCGAATCAGCTACAGGAGAACGTTCAAATGATAGTATTTTTATGCAAAAGTAAACAACTCGCTCGACATATTAAAATTTAATTCACCAAGAATCATTCGAAAAAAAGTATTTAACGCTGGTTTATTGTAGAAAAACAAGTTTAACTTAATTTTTCTCAGCAACATGAGCTAAAAACCAGTTTTTCAAATCGATGTCTAATTACGAATAATCAATTTTTTTACGGGTCTACTTATGTACCAAGTTTTACTGCTTCAATTAATATTCTTTATCATTTTTTACATATATTCATGACTACAAATACTATGTAATTCGCTTTCTATTTTTGAAAATTCTCACGAATATTCAAAAAATTATTCAAAAAACAGAGACAAAAATATGTTATATCTACACTATATATAGTATAACTTTAAAATATAGTAGTATTGTTTCTTTATTTTCTTTTTTATGTCTAAAAACTTAATAATTTTGCAAAATTGTAAACGAATAATAAACGTTCTTCTTTTTCATTTATTTTTCTTTTCATCAAATTATAAATTTTTTGAGCTTTTTTCTAATGAAAAATTTAACATTTTAAAAATATTTAGAAATAAATTATTGTAATTTAATGAAAATGATTAAATATTATAATCTAATGAAAATTATCCAATTAATATGATTGAATGAACTTGATTGTTTATAATAATTCGATATTTATAAAAAATGCAATTGTTTGAATGTGATTATTTAGAAGATTTAATTTGATTAGAAGAATGTGATTGATTAAAAAATTTATTTGAATCAATTATATTCAATTATCCCTAGGTAATCACTTTCATTCTTTCATTCGCTTTAATTCAATCACTTTTACTCATTCAATCATTTTCATTCATTCAATCATTTTCATTCATTCAATCATTTCATTCATTCAATTACTTTCATTCATTCAATCATTTCATTCATTCAATTACTTTCATTCATTCAATCACTTTCATTCATTCAATCATTTCATTCATTCAATCACTTTTACTCATTCAATCACTTTCATTCATTCAATCATTTCATTCATTCAATCATTTCATTCATTCAATCACTTTCATTCATTCAATCATTTCATTCATTCAATCATTTCATTCATTCAATCACTTTTACTCATTCAATCACTTTCATTCATTCAATCACTTTCATTCATTCAATCATTTCATTCATTCAATCACTTTCATTCATTCAATCATTTCATTCATTCAATCACTTTCATTCATTCAATCACTTTCATTCATTCAATCATTTCATTCATTCAATCACTTTTACTCATTCAATCATTTCATTCATTCAATCATTTCATTCACTCAATCACTTTCATTCATTTAATTACTTTCATTCATTCAATCATTTCATTCATTCAATCATTTCATTCATTCAATTACTTTCATTCATTCAATCATTTCATTCATTCAATCATTTCATTCATTCAATCACTTTCATTCATTCAATCACTTTCATTCATTCAATTACTTTCATTCATTCAATCATTTCATTCATTCAATCATTTCATTCATTCAATCACTTTTACTCATTCAATCATTTCATTCATTCAATCATTTCATTCATTCAATCATTTCATTCATTCAATCATTTCATTCACTCAATCACTTTCATTCATTCAATCACTTTCATTCATTCAATCACTTTCATTCATTCAATCATTTCATTCATTCAATCACTTTCATTCATTCAATCACTTTTACTCATTCAATCATTTCATTCATTCAATCATTTCATTCATTCAATCATTTCATTCATTCAATCACTTTTACTCATTCAATCATTTCATTCATTCAATCACTTTCATTCATTCAATCATTTCATTCATTCAATCATTTCATTCATTCAATCACTTTTACTCATTCAATCATTTCATTCATTCAATCACTTTTACTCATTCAATCATTTCATTCATTCAATCATTTCATTCATTCAATCACTTTTACTCATTCAATCATTTCATTCATTCAATCATTTCATTCATTCAATTACTTTCATTCATTCAATCATTTCATTCATTCAATCACTTTCATTCATTCAATCATTTCATTCATTCAATCACTTTCATTCATTCAATCACTTTTACTCATTCAATCATTTCATTCATTCAATCATTTCATTCATTCAATCACTTTTACTCATTCAATCATTTCATTCATTCAATCATTTCATTCATTCAATCATTTCATTCATTCAATCATTTTCATTCATTCAATCACTTTCATTCATTCAATCACTTTTACTCATTCAATCACTTTCATTCATTCAATCATTTCATTCATTCAATCACTTTTACTCATTCAATCACTTTCATTCATTCAATCATTTCATTCATTCAATTACTTTCATTCATTCAATCATTTCATTCATTCAATCATTTTAATTCTTTCTTTCGTTTTAATTCAATAAATCGCTTTAAGATGGTTCTCCATAACCGACATTTTTAGAATGCATTAATCTCAACGAATACTAAATCTCATAGAACCAAACTCAATACATAAAGCATACAATTATATATATATATTTTTAAAGTTCACAGACATACAAAATCTAATATTAATTTTTTGATGAATACAGCGGTTTTGGAAATAGATTAGTATTTTTTGGAAATAAAATAGCATGATTTAAATGTGTTTATAAGACCGCTAAAAATTCCTTCGAAATAAAATAGATAATGATTATTTTCCATTCAATTTTCCATTTTTTTGTTGAGGAAAAATATAAAATCTTAGCAATCTTTTACCAATTTATAGTGTTTTAAAACACTATAAAATTTCTTTAATCTATCTCTTAAAACTGTTTTTAAGTATGATTAAATTGAATAGAAAATGTTCGTTCCTATTTTGTGTCCAAAAAATTCTAATCTATTTCCAAAACAGCTGTACTCATTTTAAAAATCAGCGAGCTTTATAAAGTAATAATAATATATTAAAATAAAAGGATTTATGGAATATACTCATGAAAAAGTTATTAAGGGCGTACATTCCAAAAATACCATTTTATCGTTGAGGTTACTAAACAGGATAGATATCGAGGTAGATCTAACCTTTTCACGTGTCGATTTAGTACCTAGCACAATTTCTTGAAGTACTAGTATATTATTCGATAAGTTTATCTATATATTTAAATGATTTCGTATTTGGATCGTAATATCTAGATTTATATGTATCACTCTTTTCTGGTTCGATATTCTTACGTGGTACTGTTCAAGATATATTACAGAGCTTACCATTGCGTTTCGTGAATCGTTTATTCTTTTAGGGTAAATATTCATTAAAGGATCTAGCATTGAATTTACTAGCATAAAGATTAAGACATAACTGAATATTAAAGGTTTTATGGTCGCATTTGGCAGTTAACTCCGTAATCGCTCTTTTCAGTAATGGTAAATCATCTATAGTATACAACTCTTCTAGACTTGGCTCTGTTGTATTCTTGTTCTTACTATTCGTAGAAGATATTTCTCTGAAACTCATTTCAGTAGTCATATTTTATTTATGAATATTGGATTAAAAATTCTTTTAAATTCGTGTTTGGGGTTATTTATAGAGATATCGTAAACAGGATTTCAGTGTAGTTTTATCGGTTACTAGAACTTTACTGAGGAACTATCTCATGTATATCATTAACTCACTAAAGTTCGATCTATCGTTTAAAAACTCGTTGGAAAGCTATATATATGGAAGGTCCATAAGTGTTCTCGGAGGTCTTAGAAGGTTTTAAAAGCGTGCAGAGTGAGGATACATCGCATCCCTTAATCTTACTACTCATGCTGAAAATGATAGAATTGAATTCCATTCGCCCGAGCACGTTATATATCTGCAACACTTGCTATAAGCAAAGGAAAAATTATTGATATTCTGGATCATATTTTTCATAATCACAATTAATAAACCCCTGTAGTTCTAGATGATGAAATAACCAAACCTTGAAATTTTTGTTTTGATCTCTTCATAAATTGGACGAAATTTTTTTTTCCGAAAGCAAAATCATTAAATATTTTAACATTAAATTATTTTCAAGTCTTTTGATGTTACATTTATCTTTACAATGGCGTTTTTTGCTGATTTTTTGGTTATATAAAATGATTTACATAATGAGCATATAAAAATTAGAAACAAATCATGTGCATTGTATTTGGTAATTTTTTTAACAAAGCTAAAAGTAACATCAAATTGATTTATAAACCAGTCACTCATATTAATTGAAATTTAAAAAAATATCAGAATAAAAAATAAACTATTGAATTTTCAAAGCTATAAAAAAATTCTGAGCTTTGAAACTTTTTGTATATACCCTCAGTTTTGATAAAGCAAAACGTAATGGATTGTAAGAAATATATACAGAAAATGAGAATGGTTCAAGCCAATATTCTCTCCTTTATAAAAGAAGATAAAAATACAGAAGAATACTTTCAAATTTTAACCAATTTATTTGATGATCAAAATTATAATAATGATAAGCAAAAACTAAGAATCATTCTGAATATGATTGCAAATATTGTTAATAATTATCATCGGGTATCCGATTTCTTCTGAAAAATAGAGAAAATTTTAATGTTTCTAAAGGATGATATCATTAATATCTATTCTAATTGAATGAATGAAAGTAATTGAATGAATGAAAGCAATTGAATGAATGAAATGATTGAATGAATGAAATGATTGAATGAGTAAAAGTAATTGAATGAATGAAAGTGATTGAATGAATGAAAGTGATTGAATGAATGAAAGTGATTGAATGAATGAAAGTGATTGAATGAATGAAATGATTGAATGAATGAAATGATTGAATGAATGAAAGTGATTGAATGAATGAAAGTGATTGAATGAATGAAAGTGATTGAATGAGTAAAAGTGATTGAATGAATGAAAGTGATTGAATGAATGAAAGTGATTGAATGAATGAAATGATTGAATGAATGAAAGTAATTGAATGAATGAAATGATTGAATGAATGAAAGTAATTGAATGAATGAAAGTGATTGAGTGAATGAAATGATTGAATGAATGAAATGATTGAATGAGTAAAAGTGATTGAATGAATGAAATGATTGAATGAATGAAAGTAATTGAATGAATGAAAGTGATTGAGTGAATGAAATGATTGAATGAATGAAAGTGATTGAATGAATGAAAGTAATTGAATGAATGAAAGCAATTGAATGAATGAAATGATTGAATGAATGAAATGATTGAATGAGTAAAAGTAATTGAATGAATGAAAGTGATTGAATGAATGAAAGTGATTGAATGAATGAAAGTAATTGAATGAATGAAAGTGATTGAATGAATGAAATGATTGAATGAATGAAATGATTGAATGAGTAAAAGTAATTGAATGAATGAAAGTGATTGAATGAATGAAAGTGATTGAATGAATGAAAGTGATTGAATGAATGAAAGTGATTGAATGAATGAAATGATTGAATGAATGAAATGATTGAATGAATGAAAGTGATTGAATGAATGAAAGTGATTGAATGAATGAAAGTGATTGAATGAGTAAAAGTGATTGAATGAATGAAAGTGATTGAATGAATGAAAGTGATTGAATGAATGAAATGATTGAATGAATGAAAGTAATTGAATGAATGAAATGATTGAATGAATGAAAGTAATTGAATGAATGAAAGTGATTGAGTGAATGAAATGATTGAATGAATGAAATGATTGAATGAGTAAAAGTGATTGAATGAATGAAATGATTGAATGAATGAAAGTAATTGAATGAATGAAAGTGATTGAGTGAATGAAATGATTGAATGAATGAAATGATTGAGTGAATGAAAGTGATTGAATGAATGAAAGTAATTGAATGAATGAAAGCAATTGAATGAATGAAATGATTGAATGAATGAAATGATTGAATGAGTAAAAGTAATTGAATGAATGAAAGTGATTGAATGAATGAAAGTGATTGAATGAATGAAAGTAATTGAATGAATGAAAGCAATTGAATGAATGAAATGATTGAATGAATGAAATGATTGAATGAGTAAAAGTAATTGAATGAATGAAAGTGATTGAATGAATGAAAGTGATTGAATGAATGAAAGTGATTGAATGAATGAAAGTGATTGAATGAATGAAATGATTGAATGAATGAAATGATTGAATGAATGAAAGTGATTGAATGAATGAAAGTGATTGAATGAATGAAAGTGATTGAATGAGTAAAAGTGATTGAATGAATGAAAGTGATTGAATGAATGAAAGTGATTGAATGAATGAAATGATTGAATGAATGAAAGTAATTGAATGAATGAAATGATTGAATGAATGAAAGTAATTGAATGAATGAAATGATTGAATGAATGAAAGTGATTGAATGAGTAAAAGTGATTGAATGAATGAAAGCAATTGAATGAATGAAATGATTGAATGAATGAAATGATTGAATGAGTAAAAGTAATTGAATGAATGAAAGCAATTGAATGAATGAAAGTGATTGAATGAATGAAAGTGATTGAATGAATGAAAGTAATTGAATGAATGAAAGCAATTGAATGAATGAAATGATTGAATGAATGAAATGATTGAATGAGTAAAAGTAATTGAATGAATGAAAGTGATTGAATGAATGAAAGTGATTGAATGAATGAAAGTGATTGAATGAATGAAAGTGATTGAATGAATGAAATGATTGAATGAATGAAATGATTGAATGAATGAAAGTGATTGAATGAATGAAAGTGATTGAATGAATGAAAGTGATTGAATGAGTAAAAGTGATTGAATGAATGAAAGTGATTGAATGAATGAAAGTGATTGAATGAATGAAATGATTGAATGAATGAAAGTAATTGAATGAATGAAATGATTGAATGAATGAAAGTAATTGAATGAATGAAATGATTGAATGAATGAAAGTGATTGAATGAGTAAAAGTGATTGAATGAATGAAAGTGATTGAATGAGTAAAAGTGATTGAATGAATGAAAGTGATTGAATGAATGAAAGTGATTGAATGAATGAAATGATTGAATGAATGAAAGTAATTGAATGAATGAAATGATTGAATGAATGAAATTGTAATTGAATGAATGAAAGTGATTGAGTGAATGAAATGATTGAATGAGTAAAAGTAATTGAATGAATGAAAGTGATTGAATGAATGAAATGATTGAATGAATGAAATGATTGAATGAGTAAAAGTAATTGAATGAATGAAAGTGATTGAATGAATGAAAGTGATTGAATGAATGAAAGTGATTGAATGAATGAAAGTGATTGAATGAATGAAAGTGATTGAATGAATGAAAGTGATTGAATGAATGAAAGTGATTGAATGAATGAAAGTGATTGAATGAATGAAAGTGATTGAATGAGTAAAAGTGATTGAATGAATGAAAGTGATTGAATGAATGAAAGTGATTGAATGAATGAAATGATTGAATGAATGAAAGTAATTGAATGAATGAAATGATTGAATGAATGAAAGTAATTGAATGAATGAAAGTGATTGAGTGAATGAAATGATTGAATGAATGAAATGATTGAATGAGTAAAAGTGATTGAATGAATGAAATGATTGAATGAATGAAAGTAATTGAATGAATGAAAGTGATTGAATGAATGAAATGATTGAATGAATGAAAGTGATTGAATGAATGAAAATGATTGAATGAATGAAAGTGATTGAATGAATGAAATGATTGAATGAATGAAAGTAATTGAATGAATGAAAGTGATTGAGTGAATGAAATGATTGAATGAATGAAAGTGATTGAATGAATGAAAGTGATTGAATGAATGAAATGATTGAATGAATGAAAGTGATTGAATGAATGAAAATGATTGAATGAGTAAAAGTGATTGAATGAATGAAATGATTGAATGAATGAAAGTAATTGAATGAATGAAAGTGATTGAGTGAATGAAATGATTGAATGAATGAAAGTGATTGAATGAATGAAAGTAATTGAATGAATGAAAGCAATTGAATGAATGAAATGATTGAATGAATGAAATGATTGAATGAGTAAAAGTAATTGAATGAATGAAAGTGATTGAATGAATGAAAGTGATTGAATGAATGAAAGTAATTGAATGAATGAAAGTGATTGAATGAATGAAATGATTGAATGAATGAAATGATTGAATGAGTAAAAGTAATTGAATGAATGAAAGTGATTGAATGAATGAAAGTGATTGAATGAATGAAATGATTGAATGAATGAAATGATTGAATGAGTAAAAGTAATTGAATGAATGAAAGTGATTGAATGAATGAAAGTGATTGAATGAATGAAAGTGATTGAATGAATGAAAGTGATTGAATGAATGAAATGATTGAATGAATGAAATGATTGAATGAATGAAAGTGATTGAATGAATGAAAGTGATTGAATGAATGAAAGTGATTGAATGAGTAAAAGTGATTGAATGAATGAAAGTGATTGAATGAATGAAAGTGATTGAATGAATGAAATGATTGAATGAATGAAAGTAATTGAATGAATGAAATGATTGAATGAATGAAAGTAATTGAATGAATGAAAGTGATTGAGTGAATGAAATGATTGAATGAATGAAAGTAATTGAATGAATGAAAGTGATTGAATGAATGAAAGTGATTGAATGATGATGAATGAATGATTGAATGAATGAAAGTGATTGAATGAATGAAAGTGATTGAATGAATGTGATTGAATGAATGAAATGATTGAATGAATGAAAGTGATTGAATGAATGAAATGATTGAATGAATGAAAGTGATTGAATGAATGAAATGATTGAATGAATGAAAGTAATTGAATGAATGAAAGTGATTGAGTGAATGAAAGTGATTGAATGAATGAAATGATTGAATGAATGAAATGATTGAATGAATGAAAGTGATTGAATGAATGAAAATGATTGAATGAATGAAAGTGATTGAATGAATGAAATGATTGAATGAATGAAAGTAATTGAATGAATGAAAGTGATTGAGTGAATGAAATGATTGAATGAATGAAAGTGATTGAATGAATGAAAGTGATTGAATGAATGAAATGATTGAATGAATGAAAGTGATTGAATGAATGAAAATGATTGAATGAGTAAAAGTGATTGAATGAATGAAATGATTGAATGAATGAAAGTAATTGAATGAATGAAAGTGATTGAGTGAATGAAATGATTGAATGAATGAAAGTGATTGAATGAATGAAAGTAATTGAATGAATGAAAGCAATTGAATGAATGAAATGATTGAATGAATGAAATGATTGAATGAGTAAAAGTAATTGAATGAATGAAAGTGATTGAATGAATGAAAGTGATTGAATGAATGAAAGTAATTGAATGAATGAAAGTGATTGAATGAATGAAATGATTGAATGAATGAAATGATTGAATGAGTAAAAGTAATTGAATGAATGAAAGTGATTGAATGAATGAAAGTGATTGAATGAATGAAAGTGATTGAATGAATGAAAGTGATTGAATGAATGAAATGATTGAATGAATGAAATGATTGAATGAATGAAAGTGATTGAATGAATGAAAGTGATTGAATGAATGAAAGTGATTGAATGAGTAAAAGTGATTGAATGAATGAAAGTGATTGAATGAATGAAAGTGATTGAATGAATGAAATGATTGAATGAATGAAAGTAATTGAATGAATGAAATGATTGAATGAATGAAAGTAATTGAATGAATGAAAGTGATTGAGTGAATGAAATGATTGAATGAATGAAATGATTGAATGAGTAAAAGTGATTGAATGAATGAAATGATTGAATGAATGAAAGTAATTGAATGAATGAAAGTGATTGAGTGAATGAAATGATTGAATGAATGAAAGTGATTGAATGAATGAAAGTAATTGAATGAATGAAAGCAATTGAATGAATGAAATGATTGAATGAATGAAATGATTGAATGAGTAAAAGTAATTGAATGAATGAAAGTGATTGAATGAATGAAAGTGATTGAATGAATGAAAGTAATTGAATGAATGAAAGCAATTGAATGAATGAAATGATTGAATGAATGAAATGATTGAATGAGTAAAAGTAATTGAATGAATGAAAGTGATTGAATGAATGAAAGTGATTGAATGAATGAAAGTGATTGAATGAATGAAAGTGATTGAATGAATGAAATGATTGAATGAATGAAATGATTGAATGAATGAAAGTGATTGAATGAATGAAAGTGATTGAATGAATGAAAGTGATTGAATGAGTAAAAGTGATTGAATGAATGAAAGTGATTGAATGAATGAAAGTGATTGAATGAATGAAATGATTGAATGAATGAAAGTAATTGAATGAATGAAATGATTGAATGAATGAAAGTAATTGAATGAATGAAAGTGATTGAGTGAATGAAATGATTGAATGAATGAAATGATTGAATGAATGAAAGTAATTGAATGAATGAAAGTGATTGAATGAATGAAATGATTGAATGAATGAAAGTGATTGAATGAATGAAAATGATTGAATGAATGAAAGTGATTGAATGAATGAAAGTGATTGAATGAATGAAAGTGATTGAATGAATGAAAGTGATTGAATGAATGAAAGTGATTGAATGAATGAAATGATTGAATGAATGAAATGATTGAATGAATGAAAATGATTGAATGAATGAAAATGATTGAATGAGTAAAAGTGATTGAATTAAAGCGAATGAAAGAATGAAAGTGATTACCTAGGGATAATTGAATATAATTGATTCAAATAAATTTTTTAATCAATCACATTCTTCTAATCAAATTAAATCTTCTAAATAATCACATTCAAACAATTGCATTTTTTATAAATATCGAATTATTATAAACAATCAAGTTCATTCAATCATATTAATTGGATAATTTTCATTAGATTATAATATTTAATCATTTTCATTAAATTACAATAATTTATTTCTAAATATTTTTAAAATGTTAAATTTTTCATTAGAAAAAAGCTCAAAAAATTTATAATTTGATGAAAAGAAAAATAAATGAAAAAGAAGAACGTTTATTATTCGTTTACAATTTTGCAAAATTATTAAGTTTTTAGACATAAAAAAGAAAATAAAGAAACAATACTACTATATTTTAAAGTTATACTATATATAGTGTAGATATAACATATTTTTGTCTCTGTTTTTTGAATAATTTTTTGAATATTCGTGAGAATTTTCAAAAATAGAAAGCGAATTACATAGTATTTGTAGTCATGAATATATGTAAAAAATGATAAAGAATATTAATTGAAGCAGTAAAACTTGGTACATAAGTAGACCCGTAAAAAAATTGATTATTCGTAATTAGACATCGATTTGAAAAACTGGTTTTTAGCTCATGTTGCTGAGAAAAATTAAGTTAAACTTGTTTTTCTACAATAAACCAGCGTTAAATACTTTTTTTCGAATGATTCTTGGTGAATTAAATTTTAATATGTCGAGCGAGTTGTTTACTTTTGCATAAAAATACTATCATTTGAACGTTCTCCTGTAGCTGATTCGAGATATATTTTTTTTAGATTTTTCCTGTGTACTTGTTGCAAAAGATAAAAAAATTGATAAAAAAAAATGATACTCATGAAATGTTTTTCTATTAAAATATGATACTAGAATTTTTTTTTCTATTAAAAAATGATACTTATTTTTTTTTAATTGAAAATTTTGATACTGGCCAGAAAAAAAGTGGAAATTTTGATATAGTCCCCAATTCCCTATATTTTAAATTTAATATTTATTCATCATATTAAAATCAAAATATTCAATATGATTAAAAGTTGATTTTCATTCCATTCCAAAACATATAATTTAATGGAATTTAAAAATCCTTTTTTATATTTTGTTTCATATTAAAATTTTTTTGAATGAGGTTTCTTAACTTTTATTTTTAATAGAATTCTCAAATTTTTTTTTTCATGAAATTTTTCATTTGAAAATTTGATGAAATTTATAGAAAAATTTGGTAATGAAATTACAATAGATATATTTATAAAACAGTAATTAGATTAGCACTTGAAAAGAATAGCAAAGAAATCATTCAATTAATTTTTAAAAAAATGGCACTTGTAAAGCCAAAATTGGCATCTGTTGAATAAACAATAAATTATTTAGATTTTCTTTAATATATGTTTTAATACTATCATTAATAATAATATTAGAATTAGAATTATTTTATTACAATTTTAGTTATAATCAATACCTTTAATATCATAAAAAACGCAGATTTAAATATTAAGAATATTATCTTTAATAAAGAAAGTCAAATAAATGATATAAAATATTTACATTTTATTCAAAATAGAGATATTCTAGGGTCAATTAGATTTGTTTACTGTTTCAATTTAAAAACCTTGGTTGTTCTTTTGTGCTTTTGTTTTTCTAAATGATCCAATCTATTCAACGATGAAGAAATGAAAAGATGTTTATTTTTCGAAAAATAACAACAAAATGCACCATGTCTGATTGAAGTTACTTGTGCAAGTAACTTATAATATATTTTACATATGATGGGATTGTTATTTCTGTTAAGGATTCTCATTTCATTGATGAGGAAATTGATATTTATGTTAATGATGTGCAAAAAGCAAAAGAAGCTTATCCGATTGATGTGACTGAATCTGGAAATATTTATTTGCATTAATGATTTACAAAATCTGAATGTAACCAATATAATCATTAATGAACTGCCTTCATTGAATGCCTTTATAGGTATTGTTTTTTTTTTTTTTTTTTTTTTTTTTTCTAGAGATGTAATCAAATATTGTGCTATTATTAATTGCTTATTCAATACTACTTTTGGCTATCAAAGTAATGAAGTAATTTTTAGAGATTAAAAAGATTAATATTGAGGTTTTAATTTATTTAGAGTTTTTTTTTTTACTATTTTAATTCTTTTCATTTATTTTATCAATTAGCAACTTAATTTTTATTTGATTTTAAAAGGGATTGTTAGATTGTTAAAACATTTTATTTCGTTTATTATAACTACAATTTATATTCTTTCAAATATTTTTATTTTTAATTTAAAATTGAAAGAAAATCATCTTTTGAGAACTATCATTTTTTATTCATTCAATCTCTATCTTATGAAATTGAGAGGTTTTCAAAAGGGTAAAAAATAAAAATATAAAACATTCCTCATTATTTTATTTTATGCCGTTACCAGAATTTCACGTTCCTGCAACAATAGTTTACAAGCATGATGATGGAACGAGAGATGTGTTCATAAAGCATGAAGAACTTGGACATGGAGGCTTTGCAGTTGTATATCGTGTCTCATTACAAAGTACAAATAAGACTTATGCCATGAAAGTTATTTCAAAAAAGGTCACTAATTCTAAAGGAAAACTTACTTTAGAAAAATTGAAATCAGAAATGCGTATTCAGAAAAAACTTAATCATCCCAACATTGTTCATTCCAAAGTATCATTCTCAGATGAATTCAATTATTATATTATTCTTGAATATTGCCCAGGTAAGTCAATTCGTGAATATCTCAAAAAAAGTGGAAATGGACATTTAAGTGAACCAGAAACAAGAAAAATCTTACGTGATGTTGTCCGAGGCCTTGTTTATCTTCATAACAGTGATATAATTCATCATGATCTTAAGCTTGAAAACTATCTCATTGGATCAGATGGGAAAGTTAAAATTGCAGATTTTGGGTTATCAACAGTTCTCAAAAATGAAGATGAAAAGAAATTTACAATCTGTGGAACAACCAATTACTTAAGTCCAGAAATTATCGAGAAAAAAGGCCACGGTTTTGAAGTTGATATTTGGGCAGTTGGAGTCTCAGCTTACATAATGTTAACAGGCAAATCACCTTTTGATGGAGGCAAGAAAGAATATACATATGAAAACATCAAGAATTGCGATTATCAATTTCCAACCAAAATTCAGATATCTCCAGAAGCCAAAAGTTTCATCAAATCAATTTTGAAACTCGATCCACGTAAAAGACCAACAGCCCTTGACTTATCAAGCCATTCATTTTTGACCAAAGTCGACAGAGAGCCAATTTATTTATATAATCCATTATTAGCCTCTCAAAAAGTTCAAACCTCTCAATCAAATCAAAGCGCACAGCCATCGATACAAGCCCAATCCATTCAAAGCCTTCAACCATCAATTCAGACACACTCATACCAAAACGGACAACCTTCAATTCAAAACCATTCATATCAAAACGGGCAGCCTTCAATTCCACCTTTACCATCCTATCAAAAAGTTGAAAATTTGAATAAATTTGAAAATAATCTAAACGGATCTTTAACACCAACAAAAGTCAATCAACCAGTAACAACAAACTTGGTTAACATTTTAACACCAATTTGCCTAAGAAATAATTCAAATTTCAAGAGTTCAAACGGAAGTCTTACAACAGCTCAAAATGATAATGAAGGATTCCTTAGAAAATTCACCATAAACAAGTCCGAAACGCCATGTGTTAGTAAGAATAATCAATTAAACGAGGCCAAAAGGAATTTTTCAATTCCAAGTTATTTCGTTACAAAATATTGTTTCCACGGAGACGATCTTGGCTACTTATTGGGCAACGGAACAATTGGAGTTTGCTTCAAAGATCATTCCAGAATTGTCTTAGATCAAAATGAAGATTATGTTCAATATTATAAGAATTACGATTCAAATTACGAATCAATCAACATTTTCCATTATTTACAGAAAAAGCAAGAAAGAAACAGCGGAGGTCAAAAAGACAAGCTTCAAAGCAAAATTTCTTTAGCTTTAAGATTTGCCAAATCATTAAAAAAGAACAAGGCATTATTTGAATCAATGAGTGTTGAATATAACTCATCAGCTCCTCTTTATCATGTCAAATATTTCATCAACAGAAACGGATCAGTCCTTTTCAAATTGAACGATAAAAACATACAAGTGAATTTCGACGATCACAAGAAATTGATCATCTTTTGGGGAACAAAGAAAATGTGCTTGGTTAGATCGATTAGAGAAAAATGTTGTTTGATGGATTTGAATGACGTTGCGGTTATGAATTCAAATTCAGATGAACTTAAAAAGTTCAAAAATGCAAAAGAAATGCTTTCTGTGTTAGCAAAAAAGATTTAATTTAATTTTTTGTTTTGTTTGAATAAATTTTTAATGTTGTTATATTTGTTTTTGATTTTTACTATTTCTTTTTTTACTGTTTCGTCAATCATTAATGATCTTGAAATATCATTACAAATTGTGAATTTTTTTGATGTCTCTGATTAAATGAATTCTAAAAGAATGTTATATGCTGTTTTAGCATCAGACTTGAAAAAATAAATATATATATATATAAAAGTGATGATCATCACTTAATTAAATATATGTAAATTAATAAGGAGCTGAGAAAGTTTCAATGAAAAGCAAATTGATATCTTCCATGAAAGCATTTCTATGTTTTTTGTAAATTTTATGGATTTATTGAATGATATTATACTTAGCATCAAATATGAGTTTAACTAATGTAATCTAAAGTGCATCCACAATTAAGAAAGTATTTTTTGAATAAGCTCATAGAAATATTGAATGAGTTTTCACAATTTTCTTTTATATCATTTAAATTTTTGATTGAATTTTTTATATACAATTACTTCAATTTATCTACTTCAATTGTTCAATTAAACAAATATCGTATATATCATTTTTTATTTTTTTATTGTGAAATGATATATTTCATATTATGATTTACATTAACGAAAATTTAATCATATTATTTTATTACACATGTTTTTATACATATATATATGTGCATTGAAATGAATTGTTGCAAAGATATATGATACCAATATATTAAAAATATAAAAAAATGTCAAGATAAATTTGAATTAAAAATTGATTACACATTTATATTTTTATGTATTAATAGAACTATTGTGATGAAGTCATATTGATGATTTATTAGCAAAAATAAAATCAATTTCTTAAATAAATGCTTTCCTAAATTTTTTTGTCTAAACAAATTTTGTGTTTATCTCAGAAATTTCAATAGAGAAATCGTATATTTTGAATTGAAAAAAAAAATCGTAATAAAAGAGTTCACAAAAGTTATCTCAAAAAGTTACATCAATACTTTTGAATGATGATTATCGTTGTTCAAAAAAAAAAGTTATTATATGTGTGAATTTAGAGCAATAAAGCACATTCATGTATTTGAATTATTAAACTTAATTCAAAACTAAAACAATAATTTTGAATTGAAAAAAAAAATTTGTAATTTCCTTTTCACTTTCTTAAAATGTTGAAACAAAATGTCCAAATTCCAAAGAGGAAACTTCGTGATTTAGAAGTTTCAGCAATTGGTTATGGTGCAATGGGACTTTCACACGGATATGGAGCCATTCCATCACATGATGAATCAATTCGTTTACTCCAAGAAGCATATAAAGATGGATACACATTCTTTGATACAGCCGAAGTATATGGAAATGGACATAATGAATCCCTTGTTGGAGAAGCATTTGAACAAATTCGTGACAAAGTTATCATCGCAACCAAATTTGTTTTCCAAGAAAGCCTTCCAGAATTAGCAACAAAGGAGGGAGTCCTCTCCGTTCTCAGAAAGAAACTTGAGAAATCATTGCAAAATTTAAGGACAACATATGTTGATCTTTATTACTGGCACCGAATTCGAAATGCCAAAATCGAAGATGTTGCCTGGGCAGTTGGGGAAATCATCAAAGAAGGAACAGTCAAAGGATGGGGAATGTCTCAAGCTGATGCAGATCAAATTCGTTTGGCTCACTCAATTACTCCTTTAAGTGCAATCCAAAACGAGTATTCAATCATGGAAAGAATGTACGAAAAAGAGGTCATTCCAGTTTGCAAAGAACTTCGAATCGGTTTCGTCCCTTTCTCGCCTCTCGCAAGTGGCTTCCTTTCGGGAAAATACACTGCTGAAACAAAGTACTCGGGCGACGATGTCAGACGTGTCATTACACGTTTCGATCCTGAAAATGTCAAGAAGAATCAGGAATTGTTGGATCTTATTAAGAAAATTGCAGAACAAAAGAAATGCACACCAGCGCAAGTGTCACTCGCGTGGATCATGGCAAAAGGTGATTTCATCGTCTCAATTCCTGGTTCAAGAACCGATGCAAGAATCAAAGAAAATGTAGAATCAGCCTTGCATCAACTTACGCAGGAAGAATACCTGCAAATTGAAGAGTCTCTTTCAAGGATCACAATTCACGGCGATCGTACTGATGAAGATATCGGAAAATTGAAGGATATGATTTGAATAAATAGTTCATTGATTAATTCTATATATATTCTAGTACCATTGAAATTATGTCTGAAGTGATGTGAAATGATTAAAATTTGACACCACCATTTTCAAATAGGGATTTTTATTCTTCACTTTTTCCCAGAAAAAGTCGAACTTTTCCAAGAGAAAATTAAATTTTGAACATCCCTATTTTCTAATCATATATCAAATGCTGAAATTGATTTTTTTTTTTTTTTTTTTTTTTTTTTTTTTTTTTTTTTTTTTTTTTTTTTTTTTGTCAGTCACTTTATAAAAAAATTGACCTATCAAATGGTGAAAAAAAATTCATTTCACTTACAAATTATGGGATAAAATTTTGATATTATTAAATAATAGGATTTCCCCAAGATATTAGTGATTGATATAAAATAATTTTTTGAAATATCACATACAAAATCTTTAATCAACAAGTTTATGTTCATTAAGTGTACAGTATTTTTCTTAGAAAATGTTCTCCTTTTTAATATTTTACATTTAATGGTCCATACTTTGTAAGCCGAAATTTTGGTATAGACAATTAAAAAAAATATATTTGCATTTTTTTTAAATCAAATTGTTTTTTATATATAAATATATAATTTGCATTTTTTATAACATAAATAAAAATATAATAATAATATTTAAAAGGCATTGTTAATTAAAAATTTAATTATTTTAAATATATTTAAAGATATTTATATATAATCAATATTTGTGCAAACAATTATTTCACAGAATCTTCACAAATTATTTCTCTCAAATTAATATTGATCCGCCTTAAACTTTTGAAATTTTGAAAGATTTTATTTTGATGTTAATTCAGAAAGTTAACAATTTATTGATTTACAAAATCTTTATCTTTCACAAAATTGAATTAAGAAATTTGGTTAATATGGGCATATTGAATGAAATAATAATTGGCGTTATTATGTAATAGAACACCGCATTATTATATTTATACGAATGAAGAAACTACAAATCGGTATAATTGGTAGTGCAGCAGATTTAAACTTTGGAAATGATGCAGGAGAATTTGCAAAAAAAATTGGAGAATTAATTGCCAAAAGCGGAAATATAATTTTGTTTGGTGCTGAAAAAGAGCACAGTTCTTTATCAACAATAGCAGCTGTTGAATCTAAAAAGAATGGAGGACTTACAGTGGGAATAACTAGTGGCAAGAACAAAGAAGTGTATGGAGGATTTCAACCAGATGTATTAATAACAAGTGGATTAGGAATTGGTGGAGGAAGAGAATTTGCATTAGCACTTTCATGTGATGTTGTTATTGCAATTTGTGGAGGCGCTGGAACGTTGAATGAAATGGCTGTAGCTTATCAGTCAAATATTCCAATCGTAACTGTAACAAAATTTGGAGGATGGGCTAAAAAGCTAGCAAATACTTTTCTTGATGATAGAAAAAGAGTGAAATGTATTGAAGCCACAACACCTGAACAAGCTGTAGAAGAAGCTATTAAAGCAGGTAGAGAAAACCATAATTAATAAAATTTTTGTGTAATTTTGATTTTTTAATCATATTAAGAATAGTTAAGTAAAATAAAAATAATAATATATTTTTTTTGTATTTTCATTTAAAGATAGGTTTATATTTAATTCTAATTTCTCAAAAAATTGTATTATATTTAATTCATCAATTTTAATTTTGTACAATAAACTTTTTATTCTAAATAATTTTATGAAATTTACTTCATTATTAATGAAAATTATAATTTTACTTTAAATCCATTTGGAATGATTCTTTGAACCAAAATGGATAATTTTATTCATTTGGTTGAATTTGAATAATAAAGAAGCCTTCGTAGCTCAGTCGGCTAGAGCATCGGACTTTTAATCCGAGTGTCGCGGGTTCGAGTCCCGTCGGAGGCATTTTTTTCATATATCTTTTTTTTATTAAAGTTCTGATCCAAGCCATAAGCAGCAGCAGTATCAAAGCATATTGCCATCTAAGATAGCATTCAGATTCATATTCTTCCTTTTTATTTCAATTTAGATTAATTCATGAATTATGATTGAATGGCTCATAAATTGGATCATTTAAAATCATTGAATTTGTTGATTCACATACAAAAGTTTCATTAAATCTTGCTAGTGAAGCATTCATTCTATCAATAAGTCTTGATGGTGAAATTGCAGGATCATTATAAATAAAGTTACAAAAATAATAAGTGAAAATTCCGTGTGATCTTCTTCCCTTTTTTGAATCTGGATCAGTTATTTTTTTAACAGAAAAAGAGAGCATATCTGAAGGATTAAGATTATTAACTTTGTTGACTGTTTGGATGTCATACACTGATCCTTCTGTTGTACAATCTGAAATAAAAACAACCTTACATCTTCCATTATTGTCGCGTGCAATTAATTGACCGAATTGATTTGAAGATACATTTTTGTCCACAAATTCAATTCCATGACTTCCAAAATTAATTGTATCACGACCTGAATAAAATACTGTCAAGTTTTCTATTGTATGAACTAGGAAAAATTGAAGGTATTTTGGATAATTTCCTTGGTTGCAATTATAAAGGTAAAAAACCTTAAATCCAAACCGATGATGATAAAGTCCAAACAAGTAACCGTCATTTAATGGGCCAATTTTTGGATCATGCTTATCATGCTCGAAATTATTTATTAATATTAAGCAAACTTTGTCATATCCATCAGTTGGCATTTTATCACGACTGATATGATTAAGGCATCTTCCAATTCTCTTAAAAGATTTGAGAAGTTTCTTCTCTGTTGATACTTTTCTTATACTTTGGAATTTTTTTTCAGAAAATTCATTATTTTTTGCAATCATCTTTGATATTCGATGCTCATAATGAGGATGCTTTTGATTTTTGTTTGGTTTGTCATAACAGACAGAATCATCTGCCACTCGTTTGATTTGCATCGTTTCAAATGATATGATTCAATAAATATTAATTTGATTTTAATTCAAATTTTAATCGTCATATCAAATTTGATAAAATAGAATTTCTGAGATGGCATTCAATTTGATATAAAAACATATCAATTTTTTTATATCTCATCACAAATTTTGAATAAAATTCATGAAAAGATTTATATCTTAGCGATTTTTTACATTTATAAAAAAGTTTAATAGATATTATTGAAAGAAAAAAGAATTTTATCGAATGTTGCTTATTATATTTGCATTAAAAAAAGGAAAATTCTAGAAAATGTATATCAACTTTTGAAAGTTTAAAAAATATGTCTATCTCATGAAAATAAGATTTTTTTCCAATTTTTTTGGTTTAAATATTTTTAATTATCTTAAAATATTTTAAGATAATAATTTAATCACATAAAAGAAGTCATCATTTATAAATTTAAATTTAAAAAAAAAAAAAAATGTATTAAATATCCAAACTTAAATTACTTAATCATTAATTCCTTATAAGAACCATAAAGCATCAATAAGTAATTATCTTTTTAATAATATAATTAATTAAATGATAATGTTACTTTCCTAAAAAAAAAATAGATCAAATAAAATTCTTAATAAGATGGTCTACAATAAAAATATTAATAAATTAATTGGATTTTAAACATTCTTTAATAATATAAAAATTAAGATTTTGTTACTTCAATATCATTTTCCAGTCCGATGTTATAGCGATTTATAGAAGGCGGGAGTGAAATATACTTGAGAGAAGAACAGCCAAAGAAAACATAGAGGCCGAATTTAATAACAGAAGAAGGAATTTCAATTCTTTCGAGTGAAGAACAGCCTTTAAAAGCGTAAGAGCCGATATAAGTGATTGTTGCAGGTTTTTCAAACAAAACTTTCACCAACGAAGAACAATCTTCAAATGCATGATCTTCGATGGAATTAACTGATGAAGGGATCGTTATTTCAGTCAGCAACGAGCATTTCTCGAATGAATGGTTGCTTATTGTCTTCAAAGATGAGTTTTCATCGAAAAATACTTTTTTCAATGAAGAGCATCCATTGAAAGGACCTACATTATTGTTGCTTTGAATAATATTCACAGAAGAATCAAATCTAATGATGTCAATATTTTCATTTTCGTTGAATTTCTCTCCAATGGCCTTGATTTTTGATATAAATATTTGAATGCTTATTTGGTTGGTTCTTTTCAATTTCACAATTGAATTGAAAATTTTTTGAAAAGATTTTGATGGGTATCTAATTTCGATCACAGTATTCTTAAAATCTTTCAACTTAGAAAGAAAATCGTCAGATTCAAGTGATTCGTTATTGAACAAAATTTCTGTTGCTTTTGAATTAAATTGAATAGGTGTGTTTTCATTACAATTCAATAGTTTACATGAACTGTCATCTGTTGAAATTTCAATGAGCTGCTTCCCTTTCATCTGGCTGAACTGGAGGAGATATAGAATAAGGTCATTTAAATTGACCAAAAACTGATTCTTTTTGGCGGTTTTTTGATTTGAAATCACAAGCTGTTGTGCTTTCAATGGAAGTGAATTAAAACCGTTAACTGTTTTTCCTTTATTGAGCACTTTTTGATCTATAATAAAATTTTCATCATCATCATCCAACGGTTCATCATTTTGGCCGCCATCGCTTATTGAAATTTCTGTTTTTTCATCTAACATGTCATTATCATTATTTTTTATTTGTTTTTTCTTTTTATTTTTTTCTAATTGTTGGTTTTCATTCATTATTTTGTTGTTTGTTCTTTCAATTTGTTTGTTCTCTCTCTTTAGATGCTCATTTTCAGCCTTCAATTTTTCAAGCTGCCGTGAAAGAGTGAGTATCTGCACGTTATCTTTAGACAGTTCATGGTTAATGAGTTTATATTGTTCGTTATCATTTGCCAAGTAATTGTTTTGATTTCTTAACTCCTCAATTTCTTTCACAACGATTTTCAAATTTTGATTTTTGGACTTCAATTTGAAGTTTGCGTTCTCCAAATGAAAATTGTCGTCTTTCAATTGACTATTTTCGGCAGTTAATTGTTCCACTTTTTGAGAAAGCTCTTGAATTTTTTCTTTGGTTTCAATTTTTGGCTTTTTCAATTTTTCATTGGTCGTTGTCAATTGAATGTTATCGTCTTGTAATTGTTTGTTGTTTGTCGACAGTTTAAAATTGTCACTTTTCAGCTTTTTATTGTCATTTTCTAGCATTATTTTGTCACTTTTTAGTTTTTTCATTTGTCGAGTCATTTTCGTCAATTCCTCGTTCTTCGTCTTCAGCTGCTGGTTGTCTGTTTTGAGCTTCATGTTGCTGTTCTTCAAGCATCTGTAGTTTGTCATCAATTTTGAGTTGTCACTTTTTAATTGGCTGTTTTGTGTCTTCAATTCTTTGATCTGATATGTCAGTGAATCCATTCCAATCTTGTCATTCGTATAGCCGGCCTCTCTCAGTGACTGGTTCCACTCTCTCCGTATCCAATTGTCGTCGTCATCATCAATTCGGCGAAGTCTTGAAACAGGCGAATCATTCTGTGCCTTTTCAATCACTTTCAATTGCTTGAAAAAGTGAGGATTGCTCGTTGACGAATCACTCTGATTCTTCCTCCTGCTGTGGCTCGTTCGAATAGTTGGTTTTGCTTGTTTGCTTGGGCTTCTCGCTGCCTCTTCTTCATTCTCGCTGTCAGTCATCTCGTGTATGAGATTTTGGAACTCTTCTTCAGTATAGAGTTCGTTTCCATCTTCATCGTCCTCGTTTCCATTGTCATTGTCATTGCAGTCCTCTTCGTAATTGTAGATTTCAACATTGTTGAAATTTCGTATGAGTGTGCCTTTGGTGTCTCTTTCTTTTGCATCATATAGATCATCATCTTCATCTTTCTTGTTGCTGCTATAAGAAGCGAAAGAATCGTCAATATTCAAAATAAAACTATTTTCTTCTTCTTCACTTCTTTCATTTAATTCGTTGTTATCTACTTTTTCTTCTTCTTCTTCACTTCTTTCTTGTGATTCATAGTTGCCTGTTTCTTCTTCTTCACATTTTTCTTGTGTTTCATTGCTGTCTGTTTCTTCTTCATCGCTTCTTTCTTGTGTTTCATTGCTGTCTGTTTTTTCTTCTTCGCTTCTTTCTTGTGTTTCATTGCTGTCATTTTCTTGGTCTTCTAATTGATTTGTTTTCATTGGTGATTTTACTCTTGTTTTTTGTTTTTGAAACAATTCATTGTAGCTGTTGTTGCTTGCTACAAAGTTGCATTCCTCATCAATCATTGTGTCAGACATTTCCTCGGTTATCGGATTCAATTTTTGTTTTCTCTGTTTTTGCTCTTCATCGATTTCTTCATAATACTTATCTAACAGTGGTGATGCTGAATACTCATCATCCGATGAACGACTATAATATCCCAAATTGTCGTCACTTTTATTATTTGAAGGCATATTTGGTCGTATTTTTTGAGGAGTTGAAACTCTTCGAATGAATGTTTTCTTTCCATTCATTCGAGCTGATGTGATGCAGTTAGAAATGTCCTTCCAAAACGAATTAGTTGATGCCTTTTGGAACGACTGGAAAAGAATATCTTTCAATTTTTGTGAATCAAAAAGTTTCTCGTCATTTGAATTTTCAATTTGACACAAAGGTAAAATATATTTGACCACTAACGGTTTTTCATTGATGTTTTTATCAATAATTGTGAAGTAATGAAGTATCGTTTCTAATTGACGCTGTGTTATTTGCTCTTCAACGCCATAAAATCGTGATATTATAAATTCTTTGTTTGCTTGAAATGGACTCACAAATTTTTTGGGTTTTTTTTCAGAAAATAAAGGAGATTGAAAAGATGATCGTGGCTTAGGTGATGATAATCGTTCACATGCTATTGTTTGCTCCTTCTTTTTAAGTTTCAACTTCCTTCTTTTTTCTAATTCTTTTTCATTTCGTGCATATTGAGGTGAATGTTGAGTTTTTGATTTAGGTGAACCGAATATTTTGGCAATTAATTCCGTATCCACTGTTTGATCTTCAAAATCTTTTTCAGGTGAATCTGATTGTTCAATTGATGGTGGATTAATGAGAGTTCCTTGAGTGAAAAAAAGATCAGCATAATAATGGCCATCTTTTTCTGGAAAATTATTGCGTTTCTTTGTGTGTTTCAATGTCGGGCTATAAGAATATCTTTGATTTTTCATTTTTTTTATTTCATATTTTGTACGTTAAAATAAAACTATTGTATTGAATATAACGATAAAAATGTACTCAAATATATTTCAGATTAATCCATTTTTTGTGTTTCTCTTATCAAATAAATGAAATTTATGCTTTTATTTTATAAAATTGATATTAATTTATTTAATTTAATTTTAGTAAGTACTTATTTCATAATATATTTAATTTTATTTGATGTAATATTTATTTCTAGTTTTGAGAAAATTCAATTTATTTCAAATATGAAGAAACTTCAAATCGGAATAATGGGAAGTGCTGCAGATTTAAATTATAGTGATGATGCATTGCAATTTGCTAAACAATTAGGTAAATTAGTAGCTGAAAGTGGAAATATTTTGGTGTATGGAGCTGAGAAAGAATACAGTTCATTATCAACAAATGCAGCAATTGAAGCACATAAATATGGTGGTCTAACGGTTGGAGTCATTCCAGGAAAAAATAAAGAAATTTTTGGAGATTTTCGTCCTGATGTTTTAATTACAACTGGACTAGAAATAGGTGGTGGCTGAGAATTTTCATTAGTTCTTTCATGCGATGTTATTATTGCAATTAGTGGCGGTTCTGGTACTTTAACAGAAATGGCAATTGCTTATCAGGCAGGTATTCCTATCATTACCGTTTCAAATTTTGGAGGTTGGGCAAAACAAGTTTCAAATACATTTATTGATGATAGAAAACGATTAAAATGTATTGAAGTTAAAACTCCAGAACAAGCAATAAAAGAAGCTCTAAAAGCTGCCAAAGAAAAAAATGATCATAAATGAACTCACTCTTGTTTCATATCTGAATTCGAAAGTATTTATTTATTTATTTTATCGATATTGCATTTTAATTATATACAATATTAAATGCAATTTGAAAGAATGGATATTCTGTTAATATTAAACGGATTTCATCTTTAAATTAAAAGGTTGTTTCTAATATTTTAAAAAAGAATATCATTATTGATGAATGTTCATTCTTATTAAAAATAAAATATCTGAATTTGATTATATATTTATATTATAAAATGAAACCATAACCTAATAAATGGGAATATTGTAATGAAAATAACATTTGTAATAAGATATTTATAGATGTATTTTCTGAGTATAAAAAATCGTTTATTTTTTTTATAACGTTCATATTCTTATTTTATGTATATCTTCTAATATGAATTAGTTCCTTTAATAAATTGTTCAAACTTATAAAATTATAGATATATTTTAAATAAATAATAATCATATATGTGATATTTATGCAATAAAATCTTGAAAAAAAAACATAATTCATAATAAATAATCAAAAAGATTGAAAATTCACAAAATTTTAATGGAAGTTCTTCAACAAAGAAACACTGAGCTTGAAAAGGAATTAACCGATGCAAATCAACAAATTGCTCAATTAAAATCTGAGAAAGAAGAAATAGCAAAAAGAATTTCAACTAATTTTTTCATTTAGTTACAAAATAATTATTATCTAATGCAATTTCAATTCATAATTAATGCAATTTGAACAATCATTTTTTTATCTAATTTCAATAATGCATTTATGAAATTACAAACTTTTCTTTTGATGCAATTTCATCCAAAAAAAATTAATGCAATTTTGTGTCAAATTTTAATATAATTTTACAGCAATTTTGAATGAAATTTAATTCGATATTTTAATTCTGTTTGAACCTTCATTTTATCAAATTTCAAATTATTCATTTATAGAATTTTATTTTTGTTGTATTTCATAGAATTACTTTTTTGTTTTTTTGATGCAATTTCATTCAATCTTTTGTGAAGTTTCAAATCATTCATTCTTATAGAATTTTGATTGTTATTTTAATGAAGTTTCAATAAACGTGATATTTATGCAATTTTATTTACTAATTAATGAAATTTCAATCACTGGATTGAATAAAATTCCATGAAATAAAAATTTTAATCAAATTTTCAATCATTTTTCTCATCGAATTTTAATGCAAGATTTTCATAGAATTCTTAAAATAATATTTGATATAGTTTCTTTATATGATTTAATGCAATTTCACAACAGTATTTTATAACGTTTACAATCAATTGTTTAATAAAGTTTGAAATAAAAATTCTTTATTTATGAAATTTCAATTAATTGTTTTTTTATAGAATTTCAAGTTTGTTTTTTCAATTTAATTTCAACATGTATTTATTAATCAAGTTACAAACAATATTTTATAGAGTTTCAATTAAGATTTTATCAAGTTAAATTCTTTATTTCATGAAATTTGAAACCTGAAATTTGATGAAATTTCAAATAAATAAATTTTTGAATAAAATTCAAAAAATTTTGAATTTAATCGAATTTTAATTCATCTTTTTTCATCGAATTCATATAAATTATTTCATCTAATTCCAATAAATATTTTTTATCAGATTTCAAATTTATTATTTTTACCAAATTTCATATGTTTGTTTTATGACGTTTTGATTTTGTTGATTCATCAAATTTCAGTCAAAAAATTTTCATTCAATTCAAAAAAAAATATTTTTTATATAATTTTAATGAATTTTTTTTAATCTAATTCCAACAAAATATTTAATGAAATTCAAATTATCATCTTATGAAATTTCAGGTATAAATATTTTATATCATTTCAACTCGAAGTTTCATGCAATTTCAATGAATATTTAATGTCATTTCTATTGAAAATTTTGATTTAGTTTCAATGACAGATTTTTTATAAAATATCATCAATTTTTTTAAATGAAGTTTAATTTGATTTTTCTCATCGAATTTTAAGATTCATTGTTTAATATAATTCCACTAGCTATTTTTCTAATAGAATTCAATTTCATAATTTCATGTAATTTCATCAAATTATTTGATTTAGTTTCATACATATAATTTTTATGAAATTTCAAAAAAAAAAAAAAATTAATGCTGTTTGCAATTCCTTTTTAAATGAAATTTCAAATATTATTTCATTACATTTCAAAAAAGAGTTTTCATCAAATTTGATTTTAGTATTTAATGAAGTTTTTTGTTGTTTTGATTTATCAAGTTTTAGATTTATTAGTTGATTATGTTTGACATTATATTTTGAATCAAATTTCAGTTTAGAATTTTTATGCAATTTCAATTGATTTTTAAAATAACATTTCATCAACTAAAAAATAGAGTTAAAGTATTTCTATTTTAATTAAATTTTACTCTAATTTATTGATCTACAATTGGGAAAAAAAAGCTGATATTAAATATATTTTTCATATTTTATTATATTTTTTATTTTAAATTGTATAATATAAATATATTTTAGTTACTCTAATCTAATTGTATAAAACATTTGATTATATAAATAAAATAACAAAAATTGGGTTCATATATTTTTATTTAATGCAAAGCGTTGCTAGTGTAGTGGTTATCATGTGAGCCTTCCAAGCTTGAGATCCGGGTTCGATTCCCGGGCAACGCAAATGTTTTTTTTTTTTTTAATTTTTTAAATCTAAAATTTTTATATGGAAATAACTATCTTTAAAGATTTAAAAGATGTTGCAACATCTCATGATGTAGATCTTAGAAAATATGTTTTATCCGCAGCAGGAAAATATCCTGAAGGAAAGATGATTGATTTTTCTCAATATAAATTATCTCCGTCAGAAAATATCCAAATGGAATCAAATAATGAACTTATATTAATCATTCAAAGTGAAGGAGTATTAAAAATAGTGTCTGATAAAGAAATCATGGCCGATACTCACGACTTAGTTACAATTCCTCAGAATACAAGTGTTACATTTACAAATCCTGAAAAGTATCCTTCTTTATTTTATTGTCTTCATTGGTCTCTTGATTAATTAATTTTATACGGAAATAATTAATTATTATTATTAAAAAAATAAGAACTTTCATGTTCACAATTAACTTAAAATTATCATATTCATATTTATTTATTTATAATGTCATGAAAGCATGGCAAAAAAATGAGTAATGATGAATATTTATCTGGAATACTTGATGCCACAACTTTACAATAATAAACGATGATTTGTTAAACAAATGTTTACAATATTTGCGATAATTGACAATAATTTATTAATAAATAGTCAATTTAAAAATTATGAAATTATTTTTTTCACAAAAATAACACAATATTAAATATAAAACTCGTTCACCTTATGTATATATTGATGAAAGTGCTTTCACTAAAAAAAAAAAAACGTAAAGATTGTGAAAATATAAAAATTCTCTATAATGTAGTCTATAAAGAGTTAACTCCTGTCATAAAAGAATTAATAAATTAGAAACGAATGTTTGTCTTCTAATGATATAAATGATAAAATCAAGTCACAACTTTTAATTTAGAAAAACTTATATATTAATTAACTTTGAATATCTTATAAATAATTATTTTTTAATTCCTGTTTAATGATTATTTGAATAAAAATATTTTAAATATAAATATCCTATCAAAGAAAATATGCAAAATTTGATTGTAAAATTTGAGAAAAGAAATTGAGAGGAAAATGATAGGAATTTAAATTTCAAAATTAGAATTTCATATATTTTAAATATAGAATAAAACATTTTTATCTCATTAATAGAAAAATAATTCAACTATATTATTGATAAAATAACTATTATATATTATAATAAAGATATATATAAGCATATATAAAATTATTATCAAATATACTATGAGTTTTTGTTCTATTAAAAAGCTAGTCTTTATCAAACATCTTTTCACAAAAATTAAGAGTCATCGTCATAATATATTTTATAGCATATTTTTTTATTATTTATCTTAAAGTATAAATAAAATAGATATTTACTAAATCGATAAAAGTTGTATTTAGATATCTTTATTCAAAAAGTTTTATCAATTTTCATTTTTTATATGATTATTTCAATTAAATCTATGAAATTTTTGATGTATTTTCTAAAGATTATTTTTAATTTGTATTTATATTGAACATAGTTATTTGAAAAATTAGTCATTTCATTTGATTTAATGTCATACGGAGGTGGACTTTTTCATTGCTTTAGCGATTGCTCAGTTTGCATTTATGGATTCTTTTGCTCATGTTGCTTAAATGCACAAAATCATGCAGCAATTCGTAACGAAAATTGCTCAATTTGTCACGTCGTTAATCCTACATCAGAATATTGGATTCGTAAGCACATGCACTCAAAAGCCGGAGAAGCAGTCGATCAAGATTGTGGAGATTGCATTCAAGCTAACTTTTGCTTTGGATGTGCTGTTTGCCAAGATGCACGTGGCTTAAAGGCTGGTTAAAACAGATTTATTGTATAAATATTTGGAACATATTTTATTAGCTGATTTTTATTTTCTTCTTCTTCTTTATTTTTTCGTTTTTTATATGTCTTTAATAAAAAATATTTTAATTTGAATATTATTATATATATTTTCCCTTTTTTATAAGCTATATCTTCATTATATATATCTTCTCCAGATTTTTATTCGATTATATGGTTAAAATTATCAAAAAAATATAGATTGCTACAAATTGAATAATAAATTTTCGATTATTATTTAAATACATGGGCTTATAATGATATATAAAATTACCATATATTAGAATATCATAATTATATTGTTATGTATTGATTTTATTCCTAAATGAAAGAAATAATTTGGTGCAAAATATTATATTTTTGAGTGAATCATTCAAAAACTGTAGATATTATCAAAAATGCACGATAGAAAACATTTTTTACATTTTTGAATTGTTTTCTTATTTTTCGAAAAATTATTGTATCATGAATGCTAATAGATGTATACATATATTTTCATTAATTACTGTATTAATTTTAATAAATTATATTTTCTAAGCAAATAATTTACATATAAAAATATTATTATCTACAGTAATTCGAAAATCAATTTTTTGAAACAATAGAAAGATTTAGCTTTCAAAAAGATGATAAAGCAATCAAAATTTGAATTATTATACCGTAAATCTAAGAAATAAAAGAATAAAAAAAGTTTTCTTTTTTTGGTAAGATAATTAGTGTGATGATTTAAATTTCCAATTATTCGAATTTTAATTTAAAATTAGTCAATTTGTTTTGAATTTGTATGGAATAAAAAATGTACGTTTAGGAAGTTGAAATGGAGAGATCAGAGAAACGAGAAGAACTTGAAAATTTAAATCAAAGAATTAAGGAAGAAATAGAGAAGGCTAATCAACTTCAGGTAGAAATCAATGAAAAAACAGAAAAACTTATAGATCAAAATGTTAAATTAATTGAAGCCAAAACAATGCGCAATGAAGCTTTATTTGCGCCCAAAATGCCAAATAAAATAGATATGAGTGATTTTCCTCAAGACTATATTGATCATGTTAAAGAAAAAAGTGATGAAACAATCAAATTACAAAATGATTTCGAAGCATCTAAAGATATGGTGGATAATAGGATTAATGAAATTAATCATCTCATTGAAATGCAATTAAAATTAATGTGTGAGCTAACAAAAACGAATTATGCTCTTTACCAACAAGAATTAGAAAATGTGAGTTTAAAGAAAAAGCGGTCTTTAAACCAAAACCATTTCAAAGAATACAGCATTCTTATAAAAGAGGCTGAGCAAATTAGAATAAAAGCAGAAATGGCTCTATCAACAACACTTCAAAGGGCAGAAAACTATGATTTAGTTAATGGCGGTGAAATTGATATAAAAAATTCTATTTTAAATGCAAAAGAGCAAATCAAAAAAATTGATGAAAAGATTAATGAAGGCTTGAAACTATTAAATAAATATCAAAATGAAGATTTTGATGAGAAAAATAAATTTGATCAAAATATGAATAATTTAAAGACTTTATATTCATTTGATTCGCAGTATAATGAAACATCAAAAGAGTTTCAAGAGTTAAAACAAAGTATTCAAAATGACAAAATAGAATTCCAAAAATTGAAAGAAATTGTTGATCAAAAAGAAAAAAGATTATCTGTTTTATTACCTCTTACCGAGAAATTAAAAAAATCAAAAGTCTTATCGACCCAAGTTCAGCAATTTTCTACTGTAGACCAGCTCATCCAAAAGTTATCAAGCTGTGAAAAAGATATTAAAAAAATGGTAGGAAAGAAAAACGACTCTCTTTCTTTTATAGTCAAGCAAAATCAAGTCCTTGAAAAGCGAATAGATGCAAGATATCGCGAATACCAAATAATGATTAGTAAATACAGTATAGAACAGCAAGTATTAAAGAAAAAAATTGAAGAAACAAAGAACTATAATTATGAGCGTGAATATAATATTATCGAAACTATTAAAAAAACTGAAATTAAAGTTCATGAAAATGTACAAAAGAATATATCAAGTACAAAGCCTAGAAAGCAGAACTTTTCGACTTTCTTGCTTGAATCACCTAATCCTAGAAGAGCCAACTACTCTGAGATGTAAAAAAAATTAATTATGTGGCTTTGAAGCTAGTGATCTGTTTTGTGATTAATAAAATAAGTTAACTGGAATTAGCATTACTATTTTTTTGTTTGTTTGTTTGAAAATTTTTGATATGAAAAAATATTACTAGAACACATATCAATTCAAATATTTATTACGATTTTTAATATGCTTCAAGATCATACCTCAAATAATCAATTCTTTATTGTTTCGCTTTTAACCTTTTCTTTTGCCATCGCATTATTTGCTCCAAAAGCAGTTATTGAAAATTCTATACGCTCTTTTGTTTCCAATCGAAATGATGTAATTCAAGAAGGTGTTGTTCAAGATCTACGTCCTTATAATGGTTTTGTTTCACATGAAATTTTTTTTGAGCGAGAAAACATTAGCAAGCCGCTTCATACCGCCTTTGATTATAAGTCTACTGTTGAATTACGAGATTCAAACCTAAAGCCAATTACAAAAGAATTCACCGGTAAAATATATCCAATAACGCCAAATAGGCAATCGCTATTTACAGGTTCATATCGATTATTTTTAAGTCAAAGTATCCAACATCAGAAAAGTTCTATTCATGTCCAAATTCCGCATCTACCAGCAAATATTAAGTCAATTACTCTTATTGGAAAATGTGGAAATCCTCAATACAATCGATTTTTGGTTTTAACTCGTGTTATTTTTCAATTATTTTCAATTATAGAAATTATAATAATTTTGCAAAAGAAAAATTCAAAAGAACATTCGCACTTAATTTTCTTCTGGCTTTTATTATTTTCTGCTGATCCATTAATGGTTATTCATTATTATCACCCTATGAGTATATTCCCAACTATTGATGGAATAGCGCAAGCAATATTTGATGCATATTTCAGATTTTATTTAATTTCTATACTTAGTTCTTTTCGTGGAAGTGTATATTCACGACTACCAACAGTATTTTTCTTCTGCATTTATTTAATTACCAAAATTAGTCATAATTTAAGCTCATCTTTGAAAGGCATCGATTTTTTAACTGCAGTAACAACACAATCATTGCCGATTTTAACATTCGAACTTGGTCTTGAGATGACTTATATCACATGGTTAATAGTTTCCGTAGGATCATCATATTCAAAAGCAAAAGCATCCTTTGAAAAAGGGGTAATGAAACCAATTTATTGCATTATTTCTATGACCTTTGTTATTTACTTATTAAGAATAATAATAAATAAAATAAAATCTAGTTTTAGTGAGCCCGTCAACATAGATTTCCTCAACTATATAATGTTTTATACGATTGCCTATTTGATTGGTTATAATGGCTCTCGTAATTTTACGGATTTAAAGATTTCTCGGCTTATTCATGATGTTGAGACACCAGAACCTTTAACAGCAGTTTTTGAATAATTGTTCATAAAAAGTTAAACTTTTTAAGAAATGATAAATCAAAAATATTTATATTTTTATCTTTATTAATAAAAATTAACTGATTAAAAAAAAACATACATATATATTTTATTAAAATAAATAATAAATAAAACAAACAAAATTATGGAATAACTTGGTTCAAAAATGTAACTTGTGGCTTTGTTACTTGGTTTTGCGACCGTTTATTTTTCATACCACTTAGAACTGGAATGACAATTTTAGGTCTCTTAGGTGTAGCAGCCTGGACTGACTTTGATCTACTTTTATGTAATTGTCTTTGACTTGTATTGCTACTAGTTTCACCATCATTTTCGATTTCGCCTTTATTTTCACCTTCAACTGTCAAATCGTCCAATTTTCTCTTAGAAAGCGTTGAAAGTGACGATTTAGACGACTTGGGAGTCAAAGAGTCGTTGGTTCTCTTTGTTGCGGTTGACGAGAAAGTTGCCATTGAATTTGTTGAAGATGAGTTCACATCACCTTCTCTATTCAATTTAAAATTGATAGAGCTCAAAGTTGCATTTGATTCAAAAAGTTCCTCATTTGAAGATTTGATGTCAGCTTCACTTTCATTTGAGAGGTTATTTGGTTCATTTGAATTTTTCTTTGGACTTTTCCTTTTGATGTGTTTCACTTCACCGTTATTTGAATCATTCACTTCACCTTCATTTGAGGTGTTGTTTGGCTCACTAGAATTTTTCTTAGGACTTTTATTTTTGATGTGTTTCACTTCACCATTATTTGAGTCGTTCACTTCACTTTCATTCAAATTATCGGTACTTTGAATTGCATTATTAATATTTTTACTTTTACTTCCCTTCTTCGTGCTGTTGTTGTCCTTAGAAGGAGAAGATTCCTTACTTTTAGAATTTCTAGATTTCGACTTTTTCTTAGACTTTTCCACTTTTTCAGTCTGTTCATCTTGGAGTGACTCATTTTCATGTTCCTCTTGCTGTTGTTGTTCAAGCTGCATTTGAGCCTCTCTTTGTTCTTCCTTCTGCCGATTCCAAGCTTCGATGAGGAGAGCCTTCATGTCTTTATATTTGGCCTTAGCATTGGCCAATTTGATCCGTAATTCATCGTCAACCGTATTTATCCTTGCTTCTTCTTCCTCGATTTTCTTCTCGACGGAAAGAAGGGATACTTGGCTCTGCTTCACTTTTTGAGAGGTGTTATCAAGGCGGTTCTGCATCGATGATATTTCGCTCTCTTTCTCGTTGATGACGGCTCTCAAGTCGTCCTTCTTGCTCTGCGACTCCAAGAGGATTCCGCCGACAATTTTGTCATATTCGTCCAACTTTTTCTGAAGCTCATCGTTGGTCGCTTCCATTGAAAGTTTGATCCTTTCTTCTTCCTCTGTCATCTCGTCAAATTGCTTCCGTAGGATGCCGATGTACTCGCGCTCTTCAATAATTGACTGTCGTGTATCGTCAAGCTGTAAATTGACCTCGTGTAATTGACCTACTTTTTCTTTAACGCGATTCTTTTGGCCACTCTTCCATCTCTTGATGTTCTCGGATACTAAACGCTGTATTTCGACTGTAATCTTGTAGTCCATCGTGTTGTAGTCTGCATTGAGGTAGAAAATTCGGGGGTTCTCGGTTAAACATTTTTGAATTATTACGCCATTCTTGATTAGGTTGTTTTTGACGTTAATACGAGAAATCGAAGTTGAAACTGAAAAGGCTGAAAATAATAAACTTCCGCCTTCTTCTGTAATTTCGCACATTTCGAGATCAATATCTTTAAGACTCGGATGGCGTTTGATAACATGAGATAAACGAATAGCACCTTCATCTAATATTGGGTTATGACCTATATGAAGCGAAACAAGAGAAGTATTTCGAGAAATATGATCGCAAAATTCACAAAAGCCACTGGCATCAACTTGGCAATTAGCAAACGAGAGATGTTTCATTCTACATTCGCCATTTAATGCTACTCCAAGAGATGAAGCGCCTTTTCCGCGTAATGGATTGTTATTTAAATTAAGTGATGTGACCGAAGAAGCTTTCAATTGTTTACTAACATTATTAAAGAATTTCTCTGTTAGGTAATTACCTGAGAGATCAATTATTTCAATGCTGCGATTTTTCTCGAGATAACTTGAAAATATGGTTGATATATCATCTTTGATTTGATTATTTGCAACATGAATTGATCTTATTTGTGATTTTGCGCAGCTTTTTAAAAGTGAACTCACACCTTTGGACTGTATATTATTATTTGAGACATTAAAATGTTCTAAAGTCGAATTACATCTAATCCCTTTTGCAATTATTTCGATCGTGTCGCATGTAATTTCTGTCATTGGAATATCTAATTCTGATAAAACTTTGTTTTCTGTTAACATCTTCTTTAATGCCTGGCATGCTTTGCTTCCAAAAGAATTTCTATTAACGCCACTTTCTGAGCCCAAATTAAGTGAAATAACAAATTTATTGTCGCACATTGCTAAAAAAATAGCTTCAGCTCCCTTGTCTGTAATTAAATTTGAAGATAAATTTAATGAGACAAGATTTTCAGATTCTTGAATCAATTGAGCAAAGTATCTGGCTCCACGATCACCAATATTATTTCCACCCATATTAATTACTCGAAGGCATGTTTTATTTAGTATTATAGTTGCTGCAAATAGTGATGATCCTGGGCCAATTGCGCTAAAAGACATATCAAAAACTTTTTTAAATGGCTTTTTTGCTTGATGATTAAGAAATCGTTCGAATAATTTTGTTGTTGGTTGAATATCAAAATCTCGACATTTAGCTTCAAATAAATAGTACATCTCTTCATCAGTAACACAACCCTTTAAAACTGGAGAAACAGTAAGTCCAGCCACAGTTTTCTTCGCTGCAGCCTTCGTTGACATTAAATCTGCTCTTTGAATTCAAATAAAATCTTATTAACGAATTTATATTCAAATTTAAGGTAACTTTAAAATTTTAAAAATGTTCATATCATTAGATCTAATCAATTAATATCATTTATTTTTCTCATTTCTAAGCCTGCTTTCAAAATCAAAAGTAGGACTGAAGTTAATTAACTATGTACCAAGCGATGCTTTGGAATTGCTTAATATCAAATAAATCATTAAATATTATGCTAAAGACTGTTTTTGGAATACTTCTTCCTTTGAAATTTGCAAGTTTATAATTCCTTTCCCTAAAAAGCATTATAGGTATATTAACTCATTGAAATAGACTTTTTGAAAGCTCAGTTTTGATATATTGAAAGATTCATGATGTTGAATACAAATTAAGCCAAAAGTTCCAATTTATTAACTTGTACAAAATGGAATTAGAAAATTAGATTGCAAACGTGAGAGAAAAAAGAGAGCTGCTTCCTGATTTAAGGTTAAAGTTTTTTTTTTTTTTTTTTTTTTTTTTTTTTTTTTTTGAAAGCAGTTGAATACAATAAGATGTTTCTTGTAGTATTGTTGCAAAAATAAATGAAATCAGAATCAATTAAATCACGAGTGTCAGCATTAATGCTATAATTGTTCTCTTTATTTTGAACATCATGCTGTTGTCAACCTGGTTTGTTGTTGAACTAACTGTTTGCCGCCTTTCTCGTCTTCTCTATTTTTTACTTAATGAAAATGTCCTAAGTGCCACAGTTAATACTCAATAAGTAACCATTTAATTAACAATCAACCTCAATCAAGTAACAACCAACCTCAATATAACCAACTTCCAAGATATTACCATGAGGATGTTTTAACACTTTTTAACTGGAAGAATTCAAAAAGAAGGTTAATGAAATTGATGAACTTAAACTGGAGGTAGAAGAATATCGAACTTTAAAAGACAGGCTATCGAAGATAAAAAATTTAGAAGGAACTGCGAAGAATATAGTGACAATTGATGAGATACCACAACGATGCCTGGCTGCTGAAGATTATGCTAGTAAGATTGACCGAAATTGTAAAGAACTCAAAGAGTCGTATAATGAGTGCCTTCAATACAATAATAAGGTTGTTGCAATGAACTTGGGACCAAAAATATTATCGAAGTCCCATAAAGCAGTTTGAGCCAATGACGAAATACCTGAAGCCAACATTACAAAATATCAAAAGAAATATCTGCATTGAAGCTAGGAGAGAGCTCAAATTCCTGAAGAAAACGATGCTTCATGAAGAAAAACCTGATGACTGGGGAGTATTTTAAGAAAAGAGCTTGTTTATAAGCCGACTACTAGCAAAGATACCAACTGTATTGCCTGACGAAAACGAGAAAAACTACTTGGAAACAAGAAGCAAGCAAAAGACATGGAGAAAGGTATGCATGGAATGACTTCCTGAGCATTGTGGAAAAGAAGGTAGTCTTTCCAGTCCCGAATTTAAAGTCATTTCCAGTAGTATATACTAGTCGGTTTCTGTAGGACTTCGTCTAACTCTGGGAAGCCTCACCCACACGTCAACGAACTATTTAAAAAAAATAAAAAATATTTTTTTTCCCAGATTGGTCTTCACTGATGAGCACCATATATGTAAAGGCACAGGTACCATCCCGAGCACCCTCTTAGGAAGAATCCTCTTATGAATTACCTACTTTTGAAGAAACCTTTTTTGAAAATACCCTCTTTGTGAATACTCTCTTTTGAAGAAAACTCCTTTGAAGTACCTACTTCTGAAGAATCCTCTTAGTGAATATGCTATTTAAATAGAAATTTCTGTGATCCAAGTCTATTTTACTTCTTTTTATCCATAATTTCATCAAATCTTCCATCATTTGGAATGTGCAAAACAACTTTCTTTTCTCACCTTCACTTGTTGCTAGTTCTCATGCAAAGCAATCTATTTCTTGTTCGTTATCTGTTAGTTCTTATTGAATCCCTTTTTTCTAATAACAATTTTCGCCTTGCTCTTTAAAAATTCAAGCATATCTATAAATAACGATATTTGAGAGAAAAGTCATACAATTAATTGATTTTACATTTTTATTCTCAGAATACTATTTTAATGATGAATATAAAATTTAAATATTTATTATTTTTATGCTTTTGTTTGAAATAAATCAAGATATTTGTATTTAATTTCAGATAGAATTTCAAAAAGTTGACTTCCTAAATACAAATGAATTTTAATCAATATTTTTTTGAGCTACATTTTTAATAAAATCCAATCGAGACAAAAATCATATTTATTACATAAAACAAACAAAAAGCATTCAACATTTCCATTTTGGGGGTGGATTTTAGACCAATTTAAGTAAATGGCAACACCTTTTAAAAAGTTTTGAATTTTAATTCAATATAAAGAGTTATAAACATTTAGGTTAAATATAAAACAGGTCAAATGGAAGAAATTCAATTAGAAGATAACTCCTTTTGGCATTTTTTTGATTCATCACAGCAATTAGTAATCGATTCAGCCTCGAAAAAAAAACATAAATCAATCTTTATTTTTATATTAATTTATTCGTTAATAATCCTTCTTATAAGCATATTTGCACCAAGAAGCTATCAAAATAAGTTTATAGAATCGCCAATTACCAATCCACACGATACTTTTGTTAATTCTGTAATTGATACAAAAGAACTTGAAATTTATAATCAAACACTTACAGTTTTTTTTGCTGTTCAAAGAAATGCTCATTTTAACAATAACTCAAATTTTCGCAAAAATCATCAACGACATCGTGGGTTTTATTTTCATCATAATGAGACAATAAAACGTGCCTTCCAAATTATCAGTAATATTAAATTTTTTAATAATAATACTATGTACAAGAATTTTACAATTTCAATTCCAAAATTGCAATTACCTTTTTCTCATCATCATAAACACAGCGATACAGTTAAATTATTTGATTTAAACAGTGGAAATACAGACTATATTGAAATTGACCTAAAAGTAAAAGGGAATTTTCACCGTTTTCGAAGTATCTGGTATATAATTTCTATCAAAAATCCAATCTGCTGCTTATTCAATCAATACTCTTGCCTTTTTTTTATGTTTCAGTCGGCAATATTTATTCTATATATATTATTTACATGCCAGCGCCGATATGAGCAAGTCTTTACTCTTATTTATTTATTTTTATCATTGCTGACATCAGTTTCATGTATTTTTTCCACGAGTCATACATGGAAAATCATTCCGAAATTCATGACTTTATACCTTCAGCTTTACATGTTTTATATGGTAGCTTATGTTGCAAATAAGCAGAGATCAATTATCACTTCGCTTTCGTTAATTTTGTTCGTTATTTCATTTATTTCAGATTTGTTTAGTTTACTATTAAAGTCAGAAGTTCCTTTCAATTTTTCGCACGGTCATCACATTTTTTGGCATCATATTACTATTGCTGTATCAATTTCTACAATTGCAGCAATGAGATCTTCAATTGATGATTTTACAGCATTTGTTATTTATACTGTTTGCTTGTGTATTAATATGTTTGCTTTTTGGACAGCTTTTGACTTAACTTTCTTTTTCCCACGAATTCATCAGATGATTAATTTGAGATTTTTTGCTTCTGGTATGAATTCTATAATTATGACAATCTTATTCGCTTACCATAGAAGTATGAATAACGATATGAGGAGAGATCAGAAATCTAATTCTCTATCAATGAATGAGCATCTATGATTTATTTGTTTGATTTATTTTATGTATATTTTTAAATTGAAGTTTTATAACTTTAGAAAATAAATGTCTATCTTTTTTCATCCTATTTTTTTTTTTTTTTTTTAATTTTCAATTGAGTTTATATTTGGTCAAATAAATATCTTCAAAGATATTTATCTCTAAAAGTATAAATAGACATTACATCCAATTTTAAATATTTGTAACAGTAAGCTTTTCTTTTTTTCTTTTTTTTTTAGAATGTTTTATAGTTCAAATTAAATACCAAATCTGTTCTTTCATGATATTGTTCAAATTATTTGCAAATAAAATATCAATATAAAGCTTAACGCAATATATAAATATATCAATAACAAATCAACAAAAAACAAATTAATCAAAAAATAAAAACTTTATGTATCAGCATGTGCATTTTTCCTTACAACTCTAGCATCCATTGGAAAAGCGTCTTCACCAATGGATGTCACTGATGGTGGAATTGAAATTTCAGAGAGAGATTGACATTCTTTGAAGCATCTCCATCCAATTGATTTAACTGATGAGGGTATTTTGATATGTGCTAAAGATGAACAGCCTTCAAAGGCCCTAAATCCAAACGATGTTACTGATTCTGGAATTTTAATATCGTGAAGTTGCGTACATCCTAGAAAAGCGCAATCACCTATCAATGTGACAGTTGATGGAATTATTACTTCTCTAAGTGAAGTACAAAAGCTAAATGAGCCGTTCATACTTCCACCAGTAATCTGTGTTACAGATGAGTCCAAACGAACTGAGGAAATATGTTTGTTGCCTGCAAAAGTTGTATCAGTATGATGAACACCTGTTATAAAGATAGCAATTTTTAGCTCAGTAACTTCTGAACGTTGAATTTTGTGAAGTTTATTATATATTTTCTTGAAATTCTTTGAAGGGTACCTGGTTTCAACTGAAACATCTCTTAAGTCTTTCAGATGCTTAATAAAAGCTGTTGAATCGAGTGCTTCGTTTTTATAGAGCATTTCAGTAACATTCCATAGAACTTTTGTAAGTACATGGTATTGCTCACCATGAATCGGTTCGATTTCAACAAAAGTTGACATTTTGGTTGGTTGCTTGAATTCTATGAAATAAAGGAGGAGTTTGTTAAGTTCAGTGAAATAAGGGTTCGTTTGATCATTTGAAGCATTTTGAACGATATCAGAAACTATGGTTTGTTGAGATGCAACAGGAAGATCATTGAAAAACTGCAATGTAAAGCCTTTATTAAGAAGAATTTCTAATATTTGATTTCCATTCTTTATGTGCAATGCTTCTGATTGGTTCTTAAGTGAATCTGTAGAAACAACTGTAGTTTGAATTAATGACTGCTGTTGTTCGGATTGTTGCTTTTTCTTATGCTGATGTGAATCTTCTTTTTGTTGGGTTGGTGGAATTGTTTCACCGTGGAGCAATTCGAGATGCTTTACTCTTCCCTTGATTTCTTCATTCTCTTTTTTAAGAGCTTGATTTTCTTTCTTAAGAGCTTTGTTGTCTTTCATTAGCTGAATATTGTTAAGGAAGATAATATCAACTTTTCGGGTTAATTCTTCAATGAGAACGGAATTGGCATCTTCAGTAACCGAACCAATATATGAACGAACTTCGAAAACATCAACGTCGTCTAAACAATAATTATCTTCATTATCATCTGAACCGTTTTTAGTTGTCATTGAATTTTGATCAGTATTATAAATAGAACATTCAAAAATCGAACTTAATTTATCAAAAATATCACGGAATGTTGGTCTGGAATCAGGATCTTTTGCCCAACATCTTTCTATTAACTTTTTGAATGAGCTTTTGATCGGTACAGTAAATTTAGGTCTATAATCATCATCAACAACTTTTTGACCGAATCTTAAAGTGTTAATTTGCCCATCTTCTAAATCATGATATGGGACGCAATTGGTAATAATTTCGTACATAATTATTCCAAATGAATATACATCAGATTTACCACTGTATTGATTTCCCGAAATAACTTCTGGAGCAATATAATACCAAGCAGAATTGGATTGCGATTGAGTATTTAATTGACCAGCAATTTCAAAAATTTTTGAAAAAGCATAATCTGCAATTCGAGGATGCAAATTTTGATCAAGCAATATGTTTTGCGTTTTTAGATCACGATGAATAACATGACGTTGGTGCAAAATCATCATTCCTCGAGCAATACCAATAAGCAGAATTTCGCGAATCGTATTGTTAATGATTGATTTGCCATCTGAGTCTCTACTTTTGGCCAACATATCTGAAAGTGATCCTTTTTTACATAAATTCATCAAAATTGTAATGCAATTATTGCCGTGAAAATCTTTTAATGCGAATCCATAAAACTTAACCAGTGTTGGATGTTGGAGACGCATCATGATACTAATTTCTCTTTCAATAACAACTTGGCTTTTCTTTTCTTCATAATTGCAATCAATTACTTTTGCTGCATATGATTGACCTGTTTCTTTATCTTTAACTGAATAAACGACACCAAATCCAACTTTTTCGTGCTTTTTCTCGATTTTGTAGTTATTGATATCAATTAAAAATCTTGAATTGGTAAATTCATTCACTTCCATTTTAAAATAATTCGATTTTTTATTCAATTTGATTAAAGATTTTTAGGTCAATATTTACCCTAAACCGAAAACAGGATATTTTTTCAAGTCAAAAATTGAATGACATTTATTTATAACTAACAGAAAATTTGATTGTTATCTATTACCGATAAAAAAGAATTTTAATAAAATAAAATGTTTAACAAATAATAAATCAATTAATTCATAAGTAAATGATTATTAGAGATTGTGTTAATTATTTATTCTATTTCAAAAAGTTACATCTTTTTTAAATACTCTCCCTTTTCAAAAAGTGAAAAAGCATGTAACAATATATTTCATGAATACTGTTAAATATTCTGGTAAATATAGAAAATTTCATATTATTTTATTTATTATATTTGCTTATTTGGTGGAATAATCTTATTAATTGCTTAACTTTTACACACCATTTGCAAGACTAATAATTATTACCAATCTTTTATACAGGAGTGCAGATTCAAATGAATGTGAATTAAAATTGAATATTTTCATATGTGTTTGGTTGTTCCAAACAAATTGTATCAGCCTATTGTATCTTTTTCAACTCATTTATTATTATTCAATCTTTCATTAAATAAATGGAGTAAAACCATTTATAACAGAAAGAATCATTTATCGAGATTATAATGAAATAAATTATGCTTTTCTTTCAATAAATGAATTTTCATCAAGATATTTTGCAATAATATGTTTTTGTTGATTTAGAAATAACTCATCAATTAATTATGCTTAAAAACAAATTAAATACAATTTATAAATACCACAAATTAATATATAGAATAATATGATAAAATTTAATAGTATTATATTTTTTTGTATGATAAAAATGCTAGTACACAGAACTTTTTTTTTCCGAAAAAGTTAAAAATGGACGATAGTTCAAAGTTATTATTGCTTTGATTCATTGACAAATTTTTCTAAATTGAGAATAGACCTACGACTAACTCTAGCAATATCAATTTTCGCATTTGAATTCTCGTCTATATCTTCGCCCGATTCCTTTAAAACATCTAGAATTTCTGGTATTTTTTTATTATTACCTAAAGTATTTAAAGATCGAACTAATTTTTCCATTCGTGTTTTTGTGAAATTTTCTATTATTGGCAACTCTTTGCTTTTTGCAATTTCTTTATTTAATTGAAATGGAGGATTCTCAAGCAATGTATTAACATTTTTAATGAGCTCATATAGTTTGGCTTCATAGTTCTTCATGTTACAATAATAAATCCTATCTATACGTTTTTGAAGAAATTTTTTTAAATAAACGGCGACACATCCAATATGAGTATTAGCTCCGTTATAATCTATTGCATTATCAAAGATAAGATTCATGTCGCTTGCCCAACATTCAAAATTTTTAAAATGATTGCTATCTAGGTTTTGCTTGACAGTTGTTAAATCCATTGGCGTACTGATTACTGAAATATAAGAATCCCAAAACTCTTTTGTGAGCGATAATTGTAATGGATCGCGAAATGGGCCAGAAAGCGGATGATCTTTTATTTCTTTAGTGATTTGCTTACATTGCTCAATTATATATTGATCAAAATTCATGAATGAAAAAAATGGTTAAAATATCAAAAAAAAAAAAAAGACAGGGGCGATTCGGGAATCGAACCCGAGACCTCTCGCACCCAAAGCGAGAATCATGCCACTAGACCAATCACCCTTCTGATTATAAAAAAAAATTAATGATGAACAATTATTTTCAAGAAATCATAATTGTTAAACTTAATGATGACATAATTTATCATTATATCAATACTTATTTTTTTATTGTGGAAATTGGTAAGTAAAATCAAAAAACATTATCTCCTTTGATTCTTGCGATTTTGAAAAATTAATGTTGCTTTTTTTCTTTTTCCAAAATCATTTAATCACACTTCGTCATTTTCATATTTTAGGTATTTTAAAACAATCATCTTTGAATATGTGGCAAAATTTGAGGTATTTGATTAAAACTAAAGATTCTCAATTAGTTCTTATAAAATTTAATAAAACTATATTACATATCACCATATAAAAGTAGCGCTTTTAAAATATAATTCGCGATTGTCCAAATTTTCTTGTTCATTCGCATCTTTGATTAAAAAAATTGTTTTAAATATAATTGCATTGTTGTTATATTGTTTGCAATAAATAAATAAAGTAATTACTGAAAACGCTTAATACCTAATTTTGTTTATTGCCAATGTATTTCCAAAATATCATATTTTATTAAATTGAATATACTTATTCAAAATCTATATATGATTAATTTTTATAATTTCTCATTGAAAAATCATTATTTATTTATTTTTAGAATAATTTTAATTATATCATATAATGTTAAAATTATTTATTTATTAGTGAAAACCTTTTTTTCTAAAAAAAAGAATTATTCATCTAAAATAAAACAATCGTTACCCACAAAATAGAAAATAATTAATGGTATAAATGTTAAAACTAGTTTCACACTATGCTTTACTTATATACACTTTTTTTTCTTCAAAATTTTATTTAAATATCGTTTATAAAAAAACTCAAAGCATTGGATTTATTTTGTTTTGAGTGCATTTTTTAAACTTTTTATAAATCAGCGCACGTTTTTTTTGCTTTCTATCCGACAAGCCTCTGAAAATAAGAATTTTAATCGCTTTTTGAATGAAGAAAACGAACGTTTTTTTTTGAAAGGAAAAAGAGAACGTTTTTTTTTAGGTGCACGTTAATTTGAAACATTGAATATTCAAAATTGAAAAAAACTAAAAAAATTGAATTGATTATTTCAAATTAACGTGCATCAGAACATTTTGAATGGGATTTGATGCACGATATAATTTGAGCTTTAGTTCACATATATGAGGAAAACTTTATGATGAATTTATCAAGTCGAAATATTCCTCTAGCGCCTACACGCAAAAGAGAAAAAAATAATTCATCTCAAAACTCATCGCATTGGACAGACGCGGAAGATCAATTATTATTAAATTTTGTTGAAACATCAAATTCAGCCAAACCAAATTGGAAGTCGATAAGTAAAAAATTTCCAAATCGAACGCCACATCAAATTAAATGTAGATGGCAAAAAGTAGTTAATCCAAATCTCATCAAAGGATCTTGGACTCGAGAAGAAGATGAACAAATCATTGCATGGGTGACAACAAAAGGAACAGGAAAATGGAATAAACTTGCTTCTCAGCTCCCCGGTAGAATTGGAAAACAAGTTCGTGAAAGATGGCATAATTCTTTAAACCCAGAGCTTCGAAAAACTTCTTTTTCATATGAAGAAGATCAACTAATTGAAGCATTGCATAACAAATTTGGTAATAAATGGGCCAAAATTGCTCAAATGTTACCTGGAAGAACAGACAATGCAGTTAAAAATAGATGGTATTCAACTTTGCAAAGAAAAGCTGAATTGAAAAAAAATGATCCAAAAAGTGCTAGCCCAAATACTAGTAGCCTAACAGATATTAACTTAGAAAAGATTAATCTTGATAATTTGCAAAATCCGAATTTTCAAGATACTACAGAATTATTATTTGAGGATATTAATAATTATGATTATCAACCAGTTCCTCAACCGCTTGATTTTCGTTTCGAATCAAATTTTGAAAACGAAACTCCAATATTTCGTCCAGTTAATGTAGTACGGCCACCACCACCACCACTCCCAATGATTTACTCTACTCAGAAAGCACTTGGACTTACTCTTTCAAAATCAGCTTTTATGCCAGATGATAATTTTAATTTTTATCAAAATACTCCAAATTTTGATTATACCGGATATACTCAGTATACGATTCCTTAAAAATGTTTGATTTTAATTAATAAAACATTATATCTTGTTTAAATAGACCATTAATAAATAAACTTCATTGCCATACGTTAATTTTTCTTTTTTTAACGGTTTGAAAGGCCAATATTGACCTAAACTTTAACTTAAGAAAACATATAAGAATTGTGAATTTGCTTTAAATAAATTTATATAGTGTTTTTATTTTATTTATTTACTTACTTTTATAAATTTTATAACACAATTCAATTTAATAAAAGAAAATAATTATATTTTATACAAGATATTATAAAATTATTAATCAACTTTTTGTAAATTACAACTTATCAAATATTTATCGTTATAGTATTTTATTTTATATAAAATTCAATGATAATTGAAATACCATCCTCTCGAAAAGTTACAATAAAATTTTTTAATTATAAACGGCTATTGTAATAAATTTTTGTGGAATGAGTGATTTTTCTCCCGAACTTATAACATTTAATAAATCACTTATAACCACAGCCCGTAATTTTATTAATTCATGCTCAACAAATGGCCTAGACTACAATTCAATGAAAAATCGACTTGAAAATGCATTTCATCAGCCAGTTGACATCATATTATCGATTATTCATGATGAATTTCACGATGATGACTATCAAAATCGACTAAAATCCATAAAAATACCCGCGCTTCAGAGGTTAGCCGAAGAAATAATTGATTTCAAAATGAAAAACGAACCAGCAAGCAAACGATCAGTTGGATTCGATCAAAGTGATCCAAATTATCTTGAAAAACAAAACAGAAAGCTGCAAAAAATTCAAGATTCGATTTTGAATATATCAAAGCAATCAAAATCTCCAAAAGTTAAATCAATTTTAGATTCAATTGATAACAACCAGCCAGATACAGAAAAGATCATTGCCTTATTATATGCACTTTTTCAAGATTCTGATATTTTTACCAAATATCAAAATATAGAGAAAAGAATGGCTAATCTTTGCTCAAAGATACTCAAATCATTAGGAAATGAAAGTTATATCGATGAATCAACCCCATTTGACAAATCAGAAAAAATAATTCTCGAAGTTTTTGAGCAACTCAAAGAAAAAGCCAAAAATCCTACCCAAGATGCCCAGATGATTGATTCTTTACAAGCACAGATCAAAGATTTGACACTAGCCCTAAATGCGAAAAATGATAATCAAACATTCGCCGAAAAGATCGAACAGCATTTCCAAAGCCTCGAAGATAGTTTAAACAACAACAAATACGACGAACTTCTCAGTGATTACAAAGATGCTTTTAATAGAATCGAAGAAATGAGTAACAGTAAAAATGACCTTTTGATAAAGAACGGAAGCCTCGAAACAGAGAAGATCATTCTAGCACAAAAAGTCAACAGGTTAAAAGAAGAAAACGATAAACAAAGAGAAGCCATCAATAAACTTAAAGAACATATCAAATCGTTGCCAAATAGCGAATTATCAGAAGAAGTAATCAATTTGCTTGATGATCAATCGATGTCGAAATCGATTTCTGATTTGTTGGCTCTTCAAAATGGAGAAGTGGACCAATCCTCAATTATTGAACGATCAATTAATAGTAATGATTCTAATCTTGAATCAAAGATCGATCAAATTGAACAGAGAAAGAGCGAAATAAAAGAACTGGAACAAAATGCAAAGGCACAACAAGACATGGTGAAAAATTTAGAAAACAAGATCGAAAGCACTAAAGAAGAGATCAACCAGATCAACCAATTGAAAGAAGAGTGTTCACAGAAGCAAGGATTACTTGATGAATTAGATCAAAAATTGATTCAAAAGCAAAACGACATAAATGCTCAACAGCAACGAATAGAAGAACTCGAGAGAGACAACAACGATAAACAGAATGACATCAATGGCAAGCAACAACGAATCGAAGAACTTGAACGTTGGAACAATGATAAGCAGAATGACATCAACGGCAAGCAACAACGAATAGAAGAACTCGAGAGAGACAACAACGATAAACAGAATGACATCAATGGCAAGCAACAACGAATCGAAGAACTTGAACGTTGGAACAATGACAAGCAGAATGATATCAACGGCAAGCAACAACGAATAGAAGAACTTGAGCGTTGGAACAATGATAAGCAGAATGATATCAACGGCAAGCAACAACGAATAGAAGAACTCGAGAGAGACAACAATGCCAAGCAGCAAGACATTGACAACAAGCAAAATGACATCAATGGCAAGCAACAACGAATAAACGACCTTGAGAAAGACAACAATGATAAACAGAATGATATCAATGCTAAACAACAAAGAATCGACGAGCTTGAACACCAAAACAATGACAAACAAAACGACATAAATGCTAAGCAACAAAGAATTGAAGAACTCGAAAGAGAGAACAACGATAAACAAAATGACATTAATGCTAAACAACGCCGAATTGAAGAACTTGAACGTCAAGATAACGACAAACAAAATGATTCAAATGGCAAACAACAAAGAATCGAAGAACTTGAACGCCAAAGCAATGATAAGCAAAATGATATAAATGCTAAACAACAAAGAATCGAAGAACTCGAGCGTTGGAATAATGACAAGCAGAATGACATCAATGGCAAGCAACAAAGAATTGAAGAACTCGAGAGAGATAATTCAGCCAAACAACAAGACATTGATAACAAACAAAATGACATCAATGGCAAACAACAAAGAATCAATGAATTAGAAAAAGATAATAACGACAAGCAAAACGACATCAATGCTAAGCAACAAAGAATTGAAGAACTTGAACACCAATGCAATGACAAACAAAACGACATAAATGCTAAACAACGCCGAATTGAAGAACTTGAAAGAGACAACAACAATAAACAAAATGACATTAATGCTAAACAACGCCGAATTGAAGAACTTGAACGTCAAGACAATGACATCCAAAATGATTCAAATGGTAAACAACAAAGAATCAATGAACTCGAAAAAGATAATAGCGATAAGCAAAATGACATCAACGCTAAACAACAAAGAATCGAAGAGCTTGAACACCAAAGCAACGATAAGCAAAATGATATCAACTCTAAACAACAAAGAATTGACGAGTTAGAACGCCAAAATAATGATAAACAAAATGATATTAATGCTAAACAACAGAGAATCGAAGAACTCGAGCGCTGGAACAATGATAAGCAAAATGACATCAACGCTAAGCAACAAAGAATTGAAGAACTTGAAAGAGACAATGCTGCTAAGCAACAAGACATTGACAACAAGCAAAATGACATCAACGGCAAACAACACCGAATTGAAGAACTTGAACATCAAAACAACGACAAACAAAATGATATCAATGCTAAGCAACAAAGAATTGAAGAGCTCGAAAGAGACAATTCAGCCAAACAACAAGACATTGATAACAAACAAAATGACATCAATGGCAAACAACAAAGAATCAATGAATTAGAAAAAGATAATAATGACAAGCAAAACGACATCAATGCTAAGCAACAAAGAATTGAAGAACTTGAGCGCCAAAGCAACGACAAACAAAATGATACAAACAGCAAGCAACAACAAATTAACGAATTAGAAAAAGATAATAGTGACAAACAAAATGACATTAATGCTAAGCAGCAAAGAATAGAAGAACTCGAGAGAGACAATAATGGCAAGCAACAAGATATCGACAACAAGCAAAATGATATCAATGCTAAGCAACAAAAGATTGATGAACTCGAGCGTTTGAATAATGACAAACAAAATGACATCAATGGCAAACAACAAAGAATTGAAGAACTCGAACGCTGGAATAATGATAAGCAGAATGATATTAATGCCAAACAACACAGAATTGAAGAGCTAGAAAGAGACAACAATGCTAAACAACAAGATATCGACAACAAGCAAAACGACATCAATGGCAAACAACAAAGAATTGATGAACTCGAGCGTTGGAATAATGACAAACAAAATGACATCAATGGCAAACAACAAAGAATTGAAGAACTCGAACGCTGGAATAATGATAAGCAGAATGACATTAATGCTAAGCAACAAAGAATTGAAGAGCTAGAAAGAGACAATTCTGCTAAACAACAAGACATTGACAACAAGCAAAACGACATCAATGGCAAACAACAAAGAATTGATGAACTCGAGCGTTGGAATAATGACAAACAAAATGACATCAATGGCAAACAACAAAGAATCGAAGAACTCGAACGCTGGAATAATGATAAGCAGAATGACATTAATGCCAAACAACACAGAATTGAAGAGCTAGAAAGAGACAACAATGCTAAACAACAAGACATTGATAACAAACAGAACGATATTAATGGAAAGCAGCAAAGAATAAATGAACTTGAAAACGAGAATGGTTCATTAAAAGACAAGCTAAATGAACAAAATCAGCAATATGAACAAATATCCAAAGAACTTAAAGAAAAGAGCGATAATTCAGAAACACGAGCAATTGAACAGCAGAATGACATTAATGCCAAACAACAACATATTGAAGAACTTGAAAAAGATAATTCAGCTAAACAAAATGATATCAATTCCAAACAACAAAGAATCGAGGAGCTTGAACGCTTCAATAACGATAAACAAAATGATATCAATTCTAAACAACAAAGAATTGAAGAGCTCGAGAAAGATAGTAACGCAAAACAACAAGATATTGACAATAAACAAAATGAAATCAATGGAAAACAACACCGAATTGAAGAACTTGAAAAAGATAATAATGACAAACAAAATGACATTAATTCCAAGCAACAAAGAATTGAAGAACTTGAACGCCAAGCTAATGACATGCAAAATGACATCAATGGTAAACAGCAAAGAATTGAAGAACTTGAACGTTGGAATAATGATAAACAGAATGATATCAACGGCAAACAACAAAGAATCGAAGAACTCGAGAAAGATAACAATGCAAAACAGCAAGACATTGACAACAAGCAAAATGACATCAATGGCAAACAGCACCGAATTGAAGAACTTGAACAACAATGCAATGATAAACAAAATGATATCAATGGCAAGCAACAAAGAATTGATGAACTTGAGCGTTGGAACAATGACAAGCAGAATGACATCAACGGCAAGCAACAAAGAATCGAAGAACTTGAACGCCAAGCTAATGACATGCAAAATGACATCAATGGTAAACAGCAAAGAATTGAAGAACTTGAACGTTGGAATAATGATAAACAGAATGATATCAACGGCAAACAACAAAGAATCGAAGAACTCGAGAAAGATAACAATGCAAAACAGCAAGACATTGACAACAAGCAAAATGACATCAATGGCAAACAGCACCGAATTGAAGAACTTGAACAACAATGCAATGATAAACAAAATGACATCAATGGCAAGCAACAAAGAATTGATGAACTTGAGCGTTGGAACAATGACAAGCAGAATGACATCAACGGCAAGCAACAAAGAATCGAAGAACTTGAGCGTTGGAACAATGATAAGCTGAATGATATCAACGGCAAGCAACAAAGAATAGAAGAACTCGAGAGAGACAACAATGCCAAGCAGCAAGACATTGACAACAAGCAAAATGACATCAATGGCAAGCAACAACGAATAAACGACCTTGAGAAAGACAATAATGACAAGCAAAATGATATCAATGCTAAACAACAAAGAATTGACGAACTTGAACGTTGGAATAGTGATAAACAAAATGACATTAATGCTAAGCAACAAAGAATTGAAGAATTAGAAAGAGACAACAATGCTAAACAACAAGACATTGACAACAAACAAAACGATATCAATGGCAAGCAACAACGAATAAACGACCTTGAGAAAGAAAACAATGATAAGCAGAATGATATCAACGGCAAGCAACAAAGAATAGAAGAACTCGAGAGAGACAACAATGCCAAGCAGCAAGACATTGACAACAAGCAAAATGACATCAATGGCAAGCAACAACGAATAAACGACCTTGAGAAAGACAACAATGACAAGCAAAATGATATCAATGCTAAACAACAAAGAATTGACGAACTTGAACAACAATGCAATGACAAACAAAACGACATCAATTGCAAACAACAGAGAATTGAAGAACTCGAGAGAGATAATTCATCCAAGCAACAAGACATTGATAACAAACAAAATGACATAAATGGCAAGCAACAAAGAATTGAAGAACTTGAACGTGAATGCAATGATAAGCAAAACGATATTAATGGCAAACAACAGCGAATCGAAGAGCTCGAGAAAGACAACAATGCTAAACAAGATGATATCAATGCCAAGCAGCATAGAATTGAGGAACTTGAAAAATACAATGATGACAAGCAAAATGATATTAACAATAAAGAAAACGATATCAATGGCAAACAGCAACGAATAAACGACCTTGAGAAAGAAAATAGTGATAAGCAAAATGATATTAACGGCAAACAACAGAGAATTGAAGAACTTGAACATCAAAATAATGATAAACAAAACGATATCAATGCTAAGCAACAAAGAATAGAAGAACTAGAAAGAGACAACAATGCTAAGCAACAAGACATTGATAACAAACAAAACGACATCAATGGCAAGCAACAAAGAATTGATGAACTTGAACGTGAATGCAATGATAAACAAAACGACATCAATGGCAAGCAACAAAGAATTGAAGAATTAGAAAGAGACAACAATGCTAAGCAACAAGACATTGACAACAAACAAAACGATATTAACGGCAAGCAACACCGAATTGATGAACTTGAACGTGAATGCAATGATAAACAAAACGACATCAATGGCAAGCAACAAAGAATTGAAGAATTAGAAAGAGACAACAATGCTAAGCAACAAGTCATTGACAACAAACAAAACGACATCAATGGCAAACAGCAAAGAATTGATGAACTTGAACAACAATGCAACGATAAGCAAAACGACATAAATGGAAAGCAACAAAGAATTAATGAACTTGAGAGTCAAAATAACGATAAACAAAATGACATCAATGCTAAACAACAAAGAATAGAAGAGTTGGAAAGAGACAATAATGCAAAGCAACAAGATATTGACAACAAGCAAAATGATATCAACAGCAAACAACAACGAATTGACGAGCTCGAGCACCAAAATAATGATAAACAAAACGATATTAATGCTAAACAGCAAAGAATTGAAGAACTCGAAAAAGATAACAACGCCAAACAACAAGACATTGATAACAAACAAAATGATATCAACGGCAAACAACAAAGGATTGAAGAATTAGAACGAGATAATTCAGCTAAGCAACATGATATTGATAATAAACAAAATGACATTAATGCTAAACAGCAAAGAATTGAAGAACTCGAACACCAAAATAATGATAAACAGAATGATATCAATGCTAAGCAACAAGACATTGATAATAAACAGAACGATATTAATGGCAAGCAACAAAGAATCGAAGAACTTGAACGTGAATGTAATGATAAACAAAACGATATCAATGCTAAACAGCAGCGAATCGAAGAACTTGAGCACCAAAACAATGATAAGCAGAATGATATCAACGGCAAGCAACAAAGAATAGAAGAACTTGAGAGAGACAACAATGCCAAACAACAAGACATTGATAACAAGCAAAATGACATCAATGGCAAGCAACAGCGAATTGAAGAACTTGAACGCGAATGTAATGATAAGCAAAATGATATCAACGGCAAACAGCAGCGAATCGAAGAACTCGAAAGAGATAATTCAGCTAAACAACAAGACATTGATAATAAACAAAATGACATCAATGGCAAGCAGCAAAGGATCGAAGAACTTGAGCGTTGGAATAATGACAAACAAAATGACATTAATGCTAAACAACAAAGAATCGAAGAGCTTGAAAGAGACAACAATGGCAAGCAACAAGATATTGACAATAAACAAAATGACATCAATGGCAAGCAACAAAGAATCGAAGAACTAGAACGTGAATGTAATGATAAGCAGAATGACATCAACGGAAAACAACAAAGAATCGAAGAGCTTGAAAGAGACAGCAATGCTAAACAACAAGACATTGACAATAAGCAAAACGACATCAATGGCAAACAGCAGCGAATCGAAGAACTAGAACGTGAATGTAATGATAAGCAGAATGACATCAATGGAAAACAACAAAGAATTGAAGAGCTTGAAAGAGATAATTCAGCCAAGCAGCAAGATATTGATAATAAACAGAATGACATTAATGGCAAACAACAACGAATTGAAGAACTTGAGAGAGACAACAATGCTAAGCAACAAGACATTGACAATAAGCAAAACGATATCAATGGAAAACAACAACGAATTGAAGAACTTGAGCGTTGGAACAATGACAAACAAAATGACATAAATGCCAAACAACAAAGAATTGAAGAACTTGAGCGTTGGAACAATGACAAACAAAATGACATTAATGCTAAACAACAAAGAATTGAAGAGCTTGAAAGAGATAATTCAGCCAAGCAGCAAGATATTGATAATAAGCAAAACGACATCAACGGCAAGCAACAAAGAATTGACGAACTTGAACGTTGGAATAGTGATAAAGAAAATGACATTAATGCTAAGCAACAAAGAATTGAAGAACTAGAGAGAGACAACAATGCCAAACAACAAGACATTGACAATAAGCAAAACGATATCAATGGAAAACAACAACGAATTGAAGAACTTGAGCGTTGGAACAATGACAAACAAAATGACATAAATGCCAAACAACAGAGAATCGAAGAACTCGAAAGAGACAACAATGATAAACAGCAAGATATCGAAAACAAGCAAAACGATACAAACGGCAAACAGCAAAGAATCGAAGAATTAGAAAGAGACAACAATGATAAGCAAAATGACATCAATGCAAAACAGCAAAGAATCGAAGAATTAGAAAGAGACAACAATGATAAGCAAAATGACATCAATGCAAAACAGCAAAGAATCGAGGAATTAGAAAGAGACAACAGTGCTAAACAACAAGACATCGACAATAAGCAAAATGACATCAATGCTAAGCAACAAAGAATTGAAGAGCTAGAAAGAGACAACAGTGCTAAACAACAAGACATTGACAACAAACAAAATGATATTAACGCCAAACAACAACGAATTGAGGAACTTGAGCGTTGGAACAATGACAAGCAAAATGACATCAATGCAAAACAGCAGAGAATTGAAGAACTTGAAAGAGACAATTCAGCCAAACAACAAGACATTGATAACAAGCAGAATGAAATTAATTCTAAACAACAAAGAATTGACGAGCTTGAGCGTGAAAATAGTGATAAGCAAAATGACATCAAGGCCAAACAACAGAAAATTGAAGAACTTGAGAGAGACAACAATGAAAAGCAGCAAGAAATAGACAACAAACAAAATGAAATAAATACAAAGCAGCAATTAATCGAAGAATTAGAACAAAATAACAACTCTAAACAACAAACAGACAATACTAATAACGAGCAGCAAACAATTGATAATAATCTTATTCAAAATAAAGAAGCAAACTTAAACATAGGAGACAACGATAATAACGATAATAATAATGATCAAGGAAGCACAGAAAATGAAGCTAACACGAAAGCTGAACAAAGTAACATCATTCTTAATAGTTTGTTCACTGGAGTTGAACAGACATTGCAACTTAAGAACGAATCAGAGCTAACAACAATTAATCAAAGAGTTGGCCAAATCAAGTCAAAGATCGACAAAACAGTCAATGATAAAAAGATCAAATTAATGAGTTTAGATGAAAAGTACAATAGACTTGACAAGAAAGTTAAGAAACTCGAATCTAACGCCAAATCAGAAGCAGTTTCATCTTCTGAGAGAACAGTTTTTGACAGCAAACTTTCAAAGAAGAACAATGAACTCAAGAACATAAACAAGAAGAAAGAAGAACTTCAAAGTCAAATTGATTCACTCAACAATCTCAACAATTCATTACCGGATCCACAAACGAATGATATTGACAACTCAAATGATTTGAAGGCAGAGATCATTCAAAATCTTTTCTCTCATTCGGGAGATCCAGAAACAGACAGAATTCTCAAAGTTATTCAATCATCAGATGATGAAAAAGAAAGCCCACTTTCAATTCAAATGACAAACACAATGGAAAAGATTTACAGTGTTCTTGACACAATGCAAGCAAATCAAGAATCACCAACAAGATCGTTTGATGTTGTTGATCGAGAAAGTTTGATGGCTTCGAATGTTCGCTTTGCTCGTTCTTTGGCAAACATTAAAAAGAGCAACAATTCAAGCACGCGTCCTTCGCCCATTTTTGAAGATAATGATGAACCAATTGATGACATTGATGTCGACAATGCAAAAGAAAATGAAGAGCAACAAATCAGTTATGATGAATTGAAACAGAAATATCGAGATCTTGCAATCAAGTGCAGGAAGCTCTACAAGGCCAACAAGCACTTATTAAAGACAGAAGAAAAGATCAAAATGATGACCTTCTCTGTCTGTCCATTGCTTTCAAACTCAATCACGCCAGAGACCAGTTTTTACAGATTCTTCAAGCTTTTCATATCACACTTCCCTGTGGTGATATCAACACGCGTTCATAAATGGGTCAAAGATAGATTCGATGTCATTTTAGACGCAATGGGCGAACTTTCAACTATGCTGGATACTCTCAATTCAAGGTTTTCGCAGGTTACAGGAGTTGGCCTTCAAATTCCAGAGAATCTTGATAGTGCAGAAGCGAAACAATTGAATGAAAATGTTCTTCAAAAGTATTCATTATTGTTGAAACAAGTTTTCCCTCAAACATTGAAGATCACTTCATTAACCGACTTCCAAGAAATTGAACAAAAATTGAAGAAGACACTTTCGATTCAGCAATCAACTTTGAAGATGATTCCTGGATCGAAGGCTCCTTCAAGCGAGACCATTTATTCGTATGCTATCTCAATTAGGAAATCTCTTGCACCAGCAGCACCATTATTAACTTCTTCTTCGGCAATGAACTCAGAATTTGATATGAGTTTGTCAGAATTAAGCGAAAATGGTTCCGTTTCAGATGTGAGTGATAAAGATCCTTTTGTTCCTTCCTTGTCACAGACAGCTCCAGTAAAGAGCAACCAACAAAGACAAATCAATGAATTAATGTATGTCGCTACACATCCAACTTTATATGATGATTTGGTAACATCGTTGTGTCAAATTGTTGGCTTAGAACCACAAATTGAATCACAAGGAATTACTGAAGAAACCGTCTCATCTCTCCTTCAAGCTATCCATGAGAAGATTGATGAGAAAGATAAATTGTTGGATAGAATTCAAAAGAGATCAGCTTCATATCGCGAAAAAGTTGAAACATTCATTAATTCAGTGAGAACGAAATTACCACCGAGCGCACAAAAACAAGTTCAAACAATTTTGAACTACAAATTTTAGATTTTTTTTTTTTTTATAAATAAAACATTTTAAAATATATATTAATTTTAATTATAGAATATTTCAGTATAATGAAATTACAATATTAAAAATCATCAACAACATGAAATTTTGTTAAATAATCATGATAATCTTTTTTTTGCAACCTCTTGATACCTTTTTTGGGATAAAGTTTTATATTCTTCATTACAGAATTGATATCAATCGAATTTTCATCGGTAATATTTATCAGATGATGATAAAATTAATTTATGAGATATTGATAAATTTCATAGCAGCTATAATTGTATTTTTATCGGTAAGTAATAGACAACAATCATTTTAATATTTTATATAAAATATAAAAATATTAACGTCATACCAAATAAGATGCTAAGCACAACTTACATTTGCATCATGACAAAGAAAAAGAATAAAGTCGATAGATACTGTAATAAAGGAGTCACTGGTAAAATAAACGTTGCGTGAATTGGGGAAAGAGGCAAGTGAGAGGCTTTCACAGTAATTAAAGCAAAAACTTTCAAAGAACAATTCCTCGCCAAGGAATTCGAGCGACTGCAACGAAGTGCAAGAAGAAAAAGCTCCTCGTCCGCATTTGCTGACATTTTTTGGAATTGAAATTCTTTCCAACGTTGAGTATGCAAAAGCATATTCGTCGATCTTTTGCAATGCAGAATTCTCATCGATTTCAATAGTTCGCAAATTGTCACACCACGCAAAGGACTTCGCGCAGATGACTTCAACACTACTTGGAAGTGTAAACTTCACAATTTTGGTGTTTGAAAATGATTCTGTTGATATTTCTTTGATATTCGCTTCAACTGAAATATTCACTGTTGAAAGCTTCACACATTTAGAGAATGAATAACAACCGATCCTTCTGATAAATGAAGGAATATACACTTTTTCAATATCTCGACTACAAAAAACAATTTCATCAAATTCAAATTCAAATTCTGATTTACTTTCATTTTCATTGATTTTTGACTTGCCAATGATGACTTTTTGATCTTCATCAAGATATTTATAATGCTTGTTTTCTGATGACAAATAAACATTGATCAAGTTTGGAGTATCGTTGCACCAACCGTCAATCAAGTATTGAACTGATGAAGGGATTGATAAATTTCTTAATGCAGATCCAAAGAAGGCGTTTTTATCAATTGAAATCAATTCAGAATTGCTTGAAAACGAAACTTTTTCCAAATTGTTGCATCTGTAGAAAGTGTTCGATTGAATTTTTTTGATACTTTTTGGAACAACAATTTCAACAATTGATGAATAAGAAAAAGCAGAAACGCCCACTGACATTAAGCATGAATTCTCACCAAACTCGATCTCTTCCATTTTGTCACATTTCGAAAGCGCATGCGAATCAATGAGCCTAACAGACGACGGAATTGTCACCTTTTCAACATCACGACACGCAAAAACAACGGCATCGAAATCAGCGCTTGTTTTCTCTGATTTCCCAACGATGACTTTTCTATCGTCATCGAGATATCTGAAGCGCTCGTTGTCCGACGAAAGATCAACAGAAACCAAGTCAGAAAGATCGTTGCACCAACCGTCACGCAATTCAACAACCGAAGAAGGAATCGTCAATTTAGAGAGAGACGAATGCGTAAAAGCATCTTTCTCTATAACGGACAATTCGGAATCAGCAGGAAAATCAACTTCAATCAAATTTCGGCACCACCAAAAAGTCTTATATCGAATCACTTTGACACTTTTCGGAATTGAAAGCTTTACAATCGATGAGTCAGAAAAAGCTGATTCGCCAATCGTTTCAAGTTCAGAATCGTCGAGAAAGTCAACTTTTTGGAGATTTTTGCACCACGAAAAGCAAAATGAGCAAAGATGCTTGATATTTGACGGAATAACCGCTTCTTCAATGTCATGTGACGCAAAAACTAACTTGTCATAACGGCTGCTTTCAATATTTGACTTGCCAACGATCAGTTTTTGTTCCTCATCGATGAATTTGAAATTCTCGTTGCCCTGCGATATGGAAACGTGGTTCAGATTCCACGTGTCGTTGCACCAGCCTTCATCAAGCTGGTCCACTTTTTGTGGGATAAAAAGTGACTCAATTGAGGACTCAAAGAATGCGTTTTCCTCAATTTTTCTCAACTCAGAATTCTCATCGATTTCAATAGTTCGCAAATTGTCACACCACGCAAAGGACTTCGCGCAGATGACTTCAACACTACTTGGGAGTGTAAACTTCACAATTTTGGTGTTTGAAAATGATTCTGTTGATATTTCTTTGATATTCGCTTCAACTGAAATATTCACTGTTGAAAGCTTCACACATTTAGAGAATGAATAACAACCGATCCTTCTGATAAATGAAGGAATATACACTTTTTCAATATCTCGACTACAAAAAACAATTTCATCAAATTCAAATTCAAATTCTGATTTACTTTCATTTTCATTGATTTTTGACTTGCCAATGATGACTTTTTGATCTTCATCAAGATATTTATAATGCTTGTTTTCTGATGACAAATAAACATTGACCAGGTTTGGAGTATCGTTGCACCAACCGTCAATCAAGTATTGAACTGATGATGGAATTGATAAAGATTGAAGAGAAGAATTAATAAAGGCATTCCTTTCAATTATGCATAATTTGGAATCTTTTGGAAATGAAATCGATTTGATGGCTTGATTATCTTTGAAAGATTCTTCTTTGATACACGTTATAAAATATTCATTTGAATCGAAAAAAATTGAAGCTGGAATTAAAACATCACCAATTGTGTTCTCAGAACCAACTACATAAGCTGTATAATCTTTATTATTTAGTTCTAATTTTATTCCTTCGTAAAACATATTTAGGTATATGATTTCAATCTTTAAATGGTTAATATAATAAATTAAATGTTATATAAAAAAATAAAATTAAAACAAATCATGGTACTATGGCCGAGTGGTCTAAGGCGTTGGATTTAAGCCCCAATTCCGCGAGGAGCGTGGGTTCGAACCCCACTGGTACCATTTTTTTTGTAAATCTTATTATAATTTCTTTAGAAGTATGTTTTGATTGAATTCAATTTCTTCGAAAAAGAAAAAAATATAAATCCTAAATATCATGAATATCATCATAAGAGGCTATAATTATAAATTTTAATTAAGATAAAGACAGTATTTGAAATCAAGAAAACCTCTGAAAAAGATAAATTGTATTACAAAAAATTCAATGAGATAATAGAAACAATTTATCTTGCATTTCTATATGAAATTGATGCCATTTATCATTATTAATGATAAAAAACTTCATAAAAGTTCTACTAGAAAGAGATAACTACATAAGGAATCATAAGGTTATAAATCTTTTCTTATTCCAGATAATCTCCAATAATGGTCAATTAAAAATTTAATTTAAAAGTAAAATTAACGTAATTAAAAAGAAAAATATAAAATCTATTTACTCATTTTAAAAGATTTTTGTATCTTGGAAAATAAAAATTTAATCCCAAGTATCGGCTGGTGGTTCTCTAATAACTTCATTTTGGATTTGATCAGCAAAAGATTCTTTTACTTTTTCTGAAATCTTGTCAATTACATCTTGCTCTACTATCAACGAGGTTTCACTGTATTGATCTGCCCTTCCACCACGATCATCTCGGCCACCGCGTCCTCTATCATAACCACCTCTTTGACCACGATCATCATATCCACGATCAGAACCGCCACGATCGTTACCACCGTATCTATCATGACCGCCGCGATCATTTCCACCATATCTGTCATGACCGCCGCGATCATTTCCACCATATCTGTCATGGCCGCCACGATCATTTCCTCCGTATCTGTCATATCCACCTTGGTTTCCACCTTGGTTATTGCCGTATCCTCCTTGGTTTCCACCTTGCCAATTATCGTAGCCTCTACCACCTTGATTGTCATATCCACGGTTTCCGTATCCACCACCACCATTGTAGTTGCCACCTTGGTTTCGATATCCACCCCCTTGGTTTCCATAATTGCGTCCATTATTTCCACCATAATTCCTGGGGTCATTGTTGTATCCACCACCTTGATTTCCGTATCCACCTTGGCCTCCATTTGGATATCCACCACGATTTCCACCATAGTTACCGCCTTGGTTGCCGTATCCACCTTGTCCTCCATTGGGGTATCCACCACGATTTCCACCATAGTTTCCACCTTGGTTTCCATAACCACCTTGGCCTCCATTTGGATATCCACCACGGTTTCCACCATAGTTACCACCTTGGTTTCCATATCCACCACCTTGGCCTCCATTGGGATATCCACCACGATTTCCGCCGTAGTTACCTCCTTGGTTTCCGTATCCACCTTGGTTTCCATAATAACCTTGGTTTCCATATCCACCTCCTTGGTTACCGTTGTATCCATCGCGTGGGCCGTATTGACCTTGCCCGTAATCAGCTGAAGTTAGAAAAATTAAAAATCATACACATTTGAGGAATATAAATCAAATTCAACCTTCAAAGGCCAAATTTTTACAATTTTGAAATCAACATAATTATTTGTGAATGCTTTTATTTCCTTTAATTAAATAAAAATACTTTTTTATAATAATTGACATTGATATTATTTTTCTAAAAGATGTTAATATTATTCATCAAATTTTGATGTATTTTCTTTTTAAATTTATTAAAAGATTGTGAAGATAAAAATTTTTGAATTCAGAAAAAGTAACCCAATGTTATATAAATATCTTCAAAATATAATCTTCAAACATAAATCAAAAAAGAAATTTGAACATATATAAGCCAATTGTATAATATAAAAAAATATATTCAAAATAATCCACACTATTTTTAATAATTTTATTAAACAAATATTTTTAAGAGAAGTAGAAAACTTTATTATTTCAAGATTAATATTTAACAGAAAATAAATTATTTCCAATAATACAATTAATATGGAATCACTATTTTATTAAATTTATTTAATTAGCAGAATTGAGTAATTTATGATCATTCAAAGATGGAGGAAGTTGCTCTTTCTTCTTCTTGCAGTATGCGGAAATAAATATAATTATACAAAAGATCATTATAGCTGCACTTGAGACACAAACGAGGATAATTGTTTTCTTTGTGACTTTGTGATCATCGGGCGTGGGCATGGCTGTTGGCGTGGGCATAGCCGTTGGTGCTGGGATTGTTGTCAAAAGCTTCAATGAGAGGCACTGGTCACTGCAAACGGTTCCGACAACAGATGTTTCACCATTGAACTGAGGAATTGATGACTTGAACTCAACGGCAGAGGCAGAGCAGTCAAACCCTGTTCCACAGACGACAGGCACTGTTGTATCCAAGTAGGAAGTCCGTGTGAAATATTCACTGAATTTGGCCTCGTTAAATTGACCATAACGATCAGATTCATCATATTCAAAAACAATTTTTGGACTAACTTTTTCTGATGTGAATGTACCAAGGTCAATGTAAGGAATTTCTGAGAGACGATAGCCTATCGTTATCGTTGGTTGCTCATCTGAATCAACGTTGAAACTTTTTGTGAACAAAGTGGTTGATGAATTAACATATAAAGAACCTTCAAGCGTGAGTTGACCGTTTATTTCTGTTGCCTCTTGCTTGCTGCGTGAGTCGAAGAATCCTTTGCTGATTCTGACGCCGTGCTTCTCGTTGTCTTTGAGCTGGAACGAGGAGCCGAAATGGGCATCATAAAGAGTAGTTGTAACTTCACTTTTTGAGAGGTCAAGGTTGCCGTTAATTGATACATAATCAACGGCTTTGACGTCGGTTTCACTTTGGATTGCCAAGCTTGAAGCATCGACAAAATTGAGAGGAACTGATCCGTCCTTTGAAATGACGTTTAATAAACCATTGAAATTGTAAACGTCAATTGAACCGTCAAACAAGTCAGCTGACAAGTTTGAATTGATCACATGGTCTGGTGAAGTCATTTCGAAGTGAGAGAAAACTGACAAATATTTCCTATCGTTCGCTTTCTTCTCCTCATCTGATGATGCTGAAAAAGTGACAGATTTGGCCTTTGTTGTCAAATTGACATATGGACGTCTATCTTCTGCAATCAAAAGTGACACGTCATTCACGCCTTCTTCGTCACTGCTCAAGACAACTTTGCTTTCCTTGAAGTCGAACTTGCTGTAGCTGTCGAAGTTCTCGAGGATTAGGTAGTTTGGTGCGCATTTCTGAGGATATTTGGACAGAGCAATTGGATCGACCTTTAGATAAGGAAGCTCTGAGCAATTGATTGTCTCAATTGAGTGTGCTGCGATCATTACATTGTAGAATTCAAGAGGTGATATGAGCATCACTGGTGACACTTTTCTGTTGATGACAATATTTGTTCCTTGTGTGGAGCCGTTAACGGTTATTACTCCGAGTTCACCCTGTATGAACTGCTGGTCAAGAATGAGGACTTTGGACTCAAAGTAGACGTGCGGGTGGTTGTCGTTTTGGATGAATTTGGTGAAATCGACAACCTGCGTGTACTGTGTCTTGAAGTAGAAATAGATGTCTTCGGCGGTTTCTCTCAAATGAGATGTCCAGTTTGCTGTGAAGTCCTTGGCATCGGCAAAAACAAGGGACCCTTCGGGGCACTTTTCGGTTGCGCTTTCAATGCACAAGTAGTTGTTGAAGTCATCAAGATGATTGTCGAGAACAATCGATGCTGCAGTTGATGATGCTTTGGCTGTGTAGATGTTGGTGGCTGAGTTGAAGCCCTTTGTGTTGTAACGAGGAAAAGTGACACTTATTGAAACTGAGCCTTCTTTTGCTAATTCAAAAAGTTTCAATTCTTCGTTTAAATGTTCATCAACTTGGCTGGCTGTTGGTGATCCGCCGATGAAGTTGGCGACAATTTGAAGTGCATCGCTGCCTTTGACAGTGTCGATTGAAACAAGTGAAGCTTTGCCTAAGATGTAATTGATAGCATATTTGGCCTCCTTTTGAATTTCAAAGTTTGAGAAATCAAAAGAATAGATTTCTGCTGTCGGCAAAAGTGACACACTGTACAATGCCTTCTCTCCTGCAAAGCTGCACTTCGTGTCGTTCTTAACTGATTGAATTTGGTCGATGTGAACTGATATTTCACCTTGAGTGGTGAAAGTTGACTGTTTTTGGCTCTCTGAGGCAACAACGACACTTGAAAGGTAAAGATCAGCTTTTTCAACGGAGTCAATTAAAACATTGACTGAGTCATGAACACTAATTGAATTAAGTGTCACTTTTTGAGTACGTAAAATAACTTTTACATCTTCACAATCAATTGAAAAAGGTGCATTTTCATTCTCAATCTCAACGACGCCTGATTTCCCTGAAATTGTGGCAAAAAGACGGCTGTGAGGTGAAGTGATCACTGGGAAGTTGCTGCTCAAAAAGCGAATTGTGTTTTGTGGTCCTAATGAAATGTGGAGAGTTGGGAAGTTTGTGATGGCGGAGTAGGTGACGGCTTGGAAATTAACCGTCTTTTTATCTGTATCGTCGTGAACAAAAGAAATTTCTTTAACTGCTGTTTTTTCAAAATTAAATGATATTTGTTCACCAAAATAGAAAGCGGTATCAATGAGGCTTATTGTTACTGAACTGAGCAATTTGAATTGGACGGTAGAATCTTGATTTCCTTTCAAATTAACGCGAACAGATTCACTAATCAAATTTCCTTCTGATATGACTTCGAATGTTGATTGACTAGCTGTAATCTCGTTGGTATAGATCAAAGAATATGTGTCAGCCGTTATACTGTCAACTGTTAAGTTGGGGAAATTAAGTATTCGAGATCTTTGTAAAGTAATAGAAGAAAATTTAGAACTGATGGTGGTTGAGGCTGCTTTAACGTCAAGGCAATTAATGGTTAACTGTTTGAATACTTTGTTTTGTGAAAAGTCTAGATATAGCGAATGATATATGTCTGCAGTGCTATCTGATTTGAAAGTAACGGAAATATAGCTAGATACAATATTTGAAAAATCGATAACACAATCTGATGGCATATCAGATGTAATAAGGAAAGTAAAAGTATCATCATTCAAAGTAGATTCTTTGAATTTAGAAAAATCACCTGTGCTATATGAAGTATATTCATCTGGGCAATGGGCTCGATCTGAATTGTAAAAGCAGATATTGGTTTCAGCAATACCAAATATTATTAAAAAGGATAACATTTATCTGAAATGGCCAGTTCATAGAGCGTTAACTCTACTCACAATTTAGAATCATTTATTTTAGTTTTATGAAGGCCAATCTCAATTTATTGAAAATTTATATTTAATAATATCTCAAAAATTATAATATTTTATTGTTTCATAAGTTGAAAATAAAATGTAAATTTATATATTAATATTTTAAATCAATTAAATATGATACTTTTTCAATCAACAAAATAAAGTCTAAAGATTTTTTCTCTAAAACTATAAAAAAAAAGTTTGAAATATTATAGAAAATTCAGAATGAAAAAGAATATAATCAATTCAATTTTATTATAGTTTTTCCTTGAATTTATGTGAAGTATTAGAACGAACAATTTTTTTAAACTAATAAAACCAAGTATTTTTGCCCCTATTAAAACCACGATAAAAGTTTTGAGTTTGGTTACCTTTTTTAATTATTTAACGAACATTTATTTAAATAAAATGTACTAATACCATATATTTTTATTAATATTAACTTTGGTCATCTGATTGAATTCTTTCGATCTTCGTATTTATTGAAGATATCAAATTTTCAACCAATGAATTAGATTTTATGACAGTTTCTTCATACAAAGAGAAAAGTTTTGCCATTTTTTCATTATTTTGAGACAAAAAATCATTTTTTTTCTGCTTTATCTCTTCAATTTTTTGACAATTATGATCAAAAACCAAACGAACTTTTTTAGCTGCATCTGATAGACAATCAATATCACTTTTTTCATGCTTTTCATCTAATATTGATTGAGAAAGATCATTAAAAAAGTCAGAAATGTCTTTCATTATAATAACTGGACCTATATTAGGTATTTTAATGACATTTTTGGATGTCTGCAGAATTGTTTGAATATTATGGTAAAAACATATATTTCCAATATCATAAACTTGGTAGTAACCAACTTCTATGCTCAAATTAAGATATCTTCGAGCAATATCTATGATATTTTTATTTTTGTATTCGTTTGATTTTTGTAATGCTCGATATATTATGTGCCCATTAGATTCTAAAAGTTGAAGAAGTTGTTCAATTGCATTTGGAAATTGTGTATCATCATCAAAATCAATTTTAATACACATATCACTGCTGTCATTAAGATTAGAAAGAATTTTAAATCTTTGAATCTGTATTTTTCTACATTCAAGATCAGTTATTGCATTTAATAATGACTTTATCCTTTGTTCTATTTCTTCTTTTTTTTGAAAATCTTCCGATTTACTATCATTATAATTAATAACAATTTTATCTAGTTTATCTTCATTATTTAAGAGTAAGTTCCGAAGATTTTTTATTGCATTATCTAATTTTTCAAACTCATTCGTTCTAAAAGTAGTCGATAAAATAATATTAAGTTGTTCATCAAAATCCTTCGGTTCATCCGACATTAATGTATCAAGAGCATGCTGAAATTCATCATGTTTTTTAAAGAAACCAAAAATATTTTTTAAAAACATTTGATTTTTTGTAAAATTTTATAAAAAATATAAATTTTTCACATAACATATTCAAATATAATATTAGAAAAAGTGAATAACTATAGTTGGTGGACATAATTCTGTTTTGGAGACATAATTATGTTTTCACATCATTTCTATATATTCAAATTGGACTTTTAAAAAAACAATTGTAGAACAATTAATATCATATTGGATACATTCTATTCCCCGATTTTCATTCACTTTTATCAAACTAAATTTGATCATAAATATGATATCGAATTTTTAATTTCTGAATATTTTTTTATTATTTGAAAAAAATTATAATTTACTTTTCATCTATAATTAAAATTTATCATTATTATTTATTGAAATAAAATAGATAATTAGAAAAAATGGTTTCATTTTCATTTCACTACTCAAAAAACTCATTTCATATCACATTTCATGCTTTTACCATAAAAAAAAGGTTGTTTTAATTTGCTCTAACATAGTTATTATTTTAGAATATAATGTATATATTATATTTTAGAAAAAAATTTATTGAAATAATAATTATATAAAAAGAAAAAGTGTTTTCAAAATATGACAAAAATCATTCATACAAAATTACTAATTTTGAAAAATGAGTTTATTTCATTTCAAATTAGATGCAGTATTAATCATCTATATGATGCATATAATATATTAAATATAATAATATGGTTGAAAAAGAATCAATCTTGGAAAAATTTCATTTTTCTTTTTTTCATTCAAAATCATTCATAAATCACTCATACATAATTGATATGATTTCAGAATTACATTATTTGATAATACATACAATGAAATATATTATTAATCCTCTAAAAATCATTGTTGCCCATCAAGATTTCAGGTTTTTCTAAGAAATATACAAATTACACTTTTTTATTTTTTCTATTATAATAGCATTAAAAATAGCAATTAATCAATAAATATTAGGTAAGTATAGAAGAAATATTAAAATAATGAAAATAATTTCTCAATGTCTAAAATTGAAAGTCTTTTTCAGTTATTTCAGAAGTTACTCTTTTTCATTAAGGTAATAGATCTTGAGTAGAACCGCCAATTTTATTCTTTCAATATCATTATACTATATGCATTATATCAAATATTTAAATAAAAATTTAAAAGTTTTTATTTTTTATTGGAAAAAACAAAAAAGTGATATGATTTTTAACTTTATTTTGTACATCAAAATTTTCTTATATGAAAGTTTTTAGACATCAATTATCTGACAAAATTATATCATTGCTGATTATGAATTAATGATATTATTATTAAATCCCAAGTTTCAATTATTGAGAATAAAATAAGCATTTTAACTTTTTTTTACATTAATGGCAAAATTTCATATAAATCACAAATATAATAGCTCATTTAATTAAATAATGATGTACATAAACTACATTAATAAAGTATATAATATTATCAAATTATCTTTAAAAAGTATTGAGAAAAATGTGTTTTATTTTTGTGTACCATTCAAAAAGTTGAGCAAACATGATTATGTCCCAAAAACATAATTATGTCCACCAACTATAATTCTTAATTATAATGCAGAATTTTCTTTATTTATTTCCTCACCAAATAGTAATTTATCAGAAAAAATATTTTCTTATGAATTAGATGAATATGATTATTAATGAAAACAAATGAATTAAAAAAATTTGAACAAAAAAAAAATATTCATAAATTCTTTTTTTTTTTATTTCATTTCTTTTGATATTCCTTTAATTCAGGAATTTGTTCAATAATTTGGAATTTATGATTAACCAGATAGTGAATTATTTTTTCTCCATCATTTGCATTTTCAACGAAGTAAAGATCATGAAATCGACTGATTCTTCTTGAAAATGGCTTCAATTTCAACGGCTTTTCAATAATTTGATGGATTTTTTTGACCAAGGTTTTAGGGAACTTTTTTCTATTGGTGAAGATCAAATAGAAATTGTTTTTTAAATAACGAGCTTGAGGTGAAAGAGTTATTCTTCTTTTTGGTGACTTTAAAACTGCACCTGAAGAATAATATGAGTTATCAGCTCGTTGGAGAGAAGGTTTTTCAAGCATTACATATTTTGTGCAATGCTTATTGTTCAATACGGATGTTGTGATTGATGGATTTACATTCATATTGTTCAAATTATTAGATTGTTTTAATTCATTGGGATAAAATAAAAGCTTAGAAATATCTTCTACTTGTCCAGTATCAATAGCATGGCTATTTATGTATTCTTCTTGATCAGAAAACAATTCTTCAAAATCTGAATCTGGGTCGAAGTTTTCTGGGTTGAAGTATTTGTCATAATATTTATTCTGGAATTTATTCACAGGATCTTTATCTGGACTTCGATATGTGGCCATACCGACAACAACTAAATAAATATTTGATTTTCTGTCTTGTTTTTATTTCTATAAGTTTTCAATAGTATTGAAAAAAATTGAATAGCGAATGAGACATTCACTTCAATTTCCTTTGAGTAATCAAATTTTTTTTTTTGACCGTTACAAGTAGATGCCCTAAATATAAAATTTAAGAGCAGAAATGATATCTTTCCTTACTTATTTGTTATTTTATTTTTATTTTAATTTTATTTTTTTTGATTGAAATATTCACTCAATTTTGAGCCTCTATGTCTTGTTTTCTTAAATAAAAGTTAATGTTATTTTATAGAAGGCTTGAAGAGAATATTCCAGAATGTTGAAATCCATTATTAAAATTATATCAAATTTGATCAAAAATTTCAATTAATAATCTTATTATGTAATTATACAATATTATCAATTTGGTTAAAAAAAATAGGTATTTTATTATTTACATTTAATATTTTAAAATAATCCAAAAGATTTCCACAGGCATCTTAATTTTGTTAATATTATATAATATTAATATTATATCATAAATAAAAAAACAAAACTTCTTATTATATCATGCTGATTTCTCATTAATTATTCAAGGTTTGGCATAGAAAATGACTGCGGCATTTTTTAAGTATTTTAAATGTTTTTTTTTTAAATAATCTATATATATATAAACAATGCAAATTCTTATTTATAAATCATCTAAACTTAAAAATAAGATTCATTTTTTTAAAAATGGTAATCTTATTTATCATTATTCATAAAGAAGATTATTATTTGTGGTGAATTTAATTAAACAGCAAGAGCCAGAAACAACAAAAAAGATGGAAAAAATTTCAAGAATTAAACATTTTAATAGAAATTTTTATTTTTTCCAATTAATATAAAATTCAATAGGCAAAATTTATTTTAAATGTCAGAATATACTAAGAAAAAGTTAGGATTTCCTATTGAAAAAGTTTAAAAATTTTTGAAAAAGTTTTTAAAAAAATTATTAATGAAATATATTTTGTATCAGTTCATTTTAAAATAATGTATTCTAATAATAGTTCTTTTCCTAGAACCCGCCATCTATTGGCGCACGATTTTTCAGGTTCTACATGGAATAACGATAAATATTTTGAAACCGTCAAAAATATATATTACAATTCACCTGTTCCATTCACAGACATCATTCTATGGGATAGCCAAGTTGAAGTTGTTAGCCCAAGCAGATACGAACATTTGTTAAACATAAAAGAAGGTGATGGTGGTACATATCCGCATGTAATTATCGATTGGATGATTCGAAACAGATTCAATGGAGATGTTGTTCTAATCACAGATGGTCAAATTCCAATTTCACATGTTGAATCATTAGATCAAAAACTCGAAGAAGCCAAAGGAAAAATCGATATTTCATTCATCAAATGCTACTTGATTCAAACAGAAACAAAGAAGATCGACACAACAGTCATTGCACCATTCATCAGACGAATTCCAAATGAAGTTATTCTTTATGGCGAAGACATTGAACCACAAGTTATCACAACAGGTAAACAAACACAAGAAGAATTGATTGAAACAATACGCTCAATAAAAACAATAGATGAATTCCAAGATCAATCAAATTCCGTCTTTTCAAACGTTGTTACTAAAATGATGGGTAAACCATGCAACGTAGAAATACGTGATGAAATATTGAAGCTTCAACAACGTTTGATTTTAGAACTTCGTCTTCCACCAAAGAATTTCGATATGACAGCGTTTCTCAATGCATTCAAGAACCATGATCTCGAGCAAATGAAACAATTGTCACAGAACTTGAATCAACTATATCTCAATCAGCACCAAAATATGACCTGGCCTTCAATGATTTTCCACTTATTGAGAATGACCAATGGTTCACTCAATCAAGTTTACTCAGTTCACGCACTTGGAACAGGTTTCCAAGCAGATAGAATCAGAAGAGCTGATGTTGCAGAACACTTTGAAGCCGCTGAAACTGAATCAACAAATTGTGAAGCTGACTTTATTTGCCCAATCACATATGAAGAAGAATCCGATGTTGTCTTGTTGGTCAAGAAACCAACAAATCCACTTCTGGCAGGACTTGAACATAACACAGTCAATGAAATCATCACATGTCCACTTGCAGCATTGAAGCACAAAGAATTCTTGCAGTCATTCATTGACCACATCGATCATCCAATCAGTTTGTCAGCTATGAAATACGCACAAGATTCAAATCATCCAATCAAAGTTTCTCCTCTCTCACGTGCACCTGTTATCGGAGGTCTTTGCTTAGGTGCTGCCGAAGATCATGCTAAGGCCACAAATTGGACATTCGCCAATCTAATGACTGGTGGTAAGAAGGTTGGTAATATGGATCAATGGTTCGCACTCCTTTGGTACCTTGTTGAAATGAACCAAATTCCATATTTGGCACCAATTCTACCAAAATTAAGAGAACATATGATTTATCGTCTTCACAATCATCACGGTACGGCTACACTCACAGGAATACCGTTCATCTGCCAAACAAGCCTACCTGTTGGAATTTGCTGCTGGTTCTCATTGAACATTGACCCACACCGCTTCCTCATTGCACACTCAGCAGAAGTTCCAGTCTTCATCAAGATGGCAAAACTAGCAGGTTACCCAATTGAAGACCGCGTCATACGAACAGCCTTGTTAGTTTCCACAGAAGACAGAATAAAACACATGGATGAATCATTCTTGCCACTCGTCACAAAAGCTGCTTTTAGAACATCCAAGAATTACCCAAACGTCATCATCGACGGACAATTGACAGACGAAGAAAGAAAGAATGCATTGAACAAACTGCCTTTCACCTTTTCTGAAATACCAGAGGACGTCCTGAGAATCGTCGTATACCATCTAATCGGAGGAAAAGGTAATGATAATGTTCCATACGTTAATTGGGCTTACGGACTAGAACCATGCAAGATGCCACCAATTCCAATTTGCCCAACAACACTTCGTCCATTCTTGCTTGTTCCGCCTTCGTTCACACCATGGCCAAAGGCTGCTGTTGATTCTTTCTGCCCTGAAAAACAATTGATAAACTGCCACGCACAATATATCAACTACGTCAATAAGTACCAGAAATTCCCAACTAAAAACGAATTGGCCGAGTTCTGCATGAAAATGCTCGTCCCAAAGAAGAGACCAACGCTGCCCGCACAAATTGACCAATTCATCGATTGTGTCGTTGACGGTTATAATGAAGTCTTCGCAGTTAAAGATGTCACACCTAAAGACTTCATTAAAATTACAACATCGACGGTTTGGATGACTGCTAGAATACAACAGGAACAGAGATATTACGAATCACAAAACATCAAACTGCCAGAAGATAGCTATAAGTTTTTCATTGACAGAATAAGAAGGAGATAAATGGAATAATAATGTGTAGATAGATAAAAAATATATTTAGAAATAATTATTTTATATTTAGCAATACCTATTTTTTTATATCACATTTCATTTTTTATTTGGATTATTGTTTTAGAGACAAAATAAATGCAAACAGAGAAAAAATACAATTTAATGTTCAAATTAAAACTTTTCACGATTCCCTCGAATATTATCGCGCTTAAAGATTTTGATACTAATATTTATAATATATTAATAACAGAGCAACTTTACGAAGTTAAATCAAATGTTCATGTAGAATTATTTGAATCTTTTATAAGGCATTGGATTAACAATGAAACTCCTGATATTAATCTTAATAATATTGATGATTTTGTTCTTTTAAGCCAAGAATTTGATCGTATGCAGAATTTAATTCATCTTTTCCAAAGAAAAACTCCAAATGCTTTAACATCATCCTTAATCCAAAAAAATCTCAACATTAAAAACAAAATATTGAGAAAAACCGAAATTCTCAAAGAAAAAGTTCACAAAAATCATCAAATTATAGAAATTTTATTCAAAGAAAGCAAATTTGACACAATATCAGATTTTTTAAAAGTTAAATCAGACTTAAAAAATGACTGTATTGAAGAGAATATCAGTTATGTCAAAATATTTCTGAGAAAAAAGATCGAACAAAACGGTTTTTCATTCTATTTGAATGAAGAAGACAAAACGGCTTCTTTATTTCACATTCTTGGTGAGAAAGACTCTGTTTGCATTCCGCGATCAGTCAATTACAACTCTCAAGAATACGTAATCACTGAAATTTTTCAGAATTCTTTTGAATGCTCAACCGCAAAATCAATTGAATTTTCAGAGGACTCTGAAATCCTTTCAATTGACGGTTATTCTTTCAGTGAATCTTCAGTAGAGAATCTCACAATTCCAGCAAGCCTCGCTGATCTTAAGAAAGGATGGTGCCATTACACCGACTCTTTGTCGACCGTTAAAGTATCACCAAACAATAAAAAATATAAAAATTTTGGTGAAGAATTCGTTATTGGAAAGTCTGACCAAATAAGTAGTGAATTTGATGTTCTTTTATTTGTACCACGATCAGCTGAAAAAGTGAAGAATCCTTCCTTTATTAAGAAAATTGAATCTTATGCGTTTCATGAGTGTGATGCCATTACAAGCATTGAATTTGATGATGACTCTGAATTGCTATCAATTGATAATTACGGTTTTGCCGGTTCTTCGGTTGAATCAATTGTTATTCCTTCTCATGTCTATCAAATTGGCGCGAATTCTTTCGCCAATTGCACTTATCTCACGAGTGTCATTTTTTCAGAAAATTCAGAATTACAGATTATCAATGAATATGCATTTACCGAATCAATGCTGCAGAGCATTGTTATTCCATCAAGTGTAACACGAATCGCTCCATTTGCCTTTAGTTATTGCAACAATCTTAAAAAAGTTGAGTTTTTAGAAGACTCAAAAATTTCTTCTTTTGAGCCAAATATTTTCAATGGCTCACAAATTGAGAGTCTTTCTATTCCAGCAGGTGTTGTTGACCTTGAAGAAGGCTGGTGTTCAAATGTCAGACATTTGACTAATATAAATTTGTCACAAAACAATCTCCACTTTTCTTATTATGAAGGAAAATTCATCCTTGGGAAAACGGATCCAAAAAGTGACATTTATGACAATCTTCTTTTTGCCAAAAGAGACATTGAAAAAGCTGAAATTCCTTCATTCATCAAGAAGATTGGTCCACACGCATTTAGCCAATGTAATGGACTTAAAACGGTTGAATTTCCTGAGGACACACAAATCAATTCAATTGGAAAATATGCGTTTTATGAATCATCTTTAGAAAGCATTTTAGTTGCAACACACATAGTTGAAATCGGGAGCTTTGCTTTTGCAAAATGCAAGTCACTTAATGAATTTGTGTTTATGGAGAATTGCGAATTAAAACTCATTGATCATGGCACTTTTTCTGGTTCTTCATTGAAGGCTGTTTACATTCCAACATTTGTTACACGGATCAAAGAGCAAGCGTTTTCTAGCTGCAGGAATCTTTACTATGTTGAATTTGCTGAAGATTCACATTTGGAAGTCATTGAAAAACATGCTTTCAGTAACACATCACTTGAAGATATCACAATTCCAAAAAGTGTCAAAGAAATCAATGAGTCTGCATTTGCTGAATGCATCTTTCTGAGTGAAATCAAATTTGCTGAGAATTCGGAATTGAAAACGATTGGTGAAAATGCACTAGCTAACACATCAATAACAGAATTAAGAATTCCTTCATCTGTGGAAAAACTTGAGAAAGGTTGGTGCTGTGGAATGCTGGATTTGACCAACATTTTAATTGATCTAAAAAATCCGTATTTTTCGATTTTTAATAAATCAATGGTCATTGGGAAATCATCTTTATATGGTAAATATTATGATGTTCTTCATTTTGCAAGTCGAAATGTCACAATCTGCATCATTCCTCCATTCATAAAGACAATTGCTCCATATGCATTTGACGAGTGTTCCAAATTGAGAATTGTTGCATGCTTGAATAATTCGCAATTGACAAAAATTGGAGCAAATTCTTTCTCTGGTTCTTTTTTAAGAATAATTTGGATTCCGCCAAGCGTGGCTTGCATTGATGATTATGCATTCTTCCAATGCAGGAAATTAATTAGACTTGACTTTTTGGGTGATTCAAATCTAAGAACAATTAAAAAATACGCCTTTTATGGATCATCTTTGAAAAGCATCGCCATTCCATCTAAAGTAAAAAGAATTGGCGATTGTGCCTTTTCTATTTGCACTCAACTTGTAAATGTTGATTTTCTTGATGATTCAGAATTGGAATTTCTCGGTAATGAAGTGTTTTCTTACTCATCAATCAATGCTTTTTTCATTCCTTCAAACGTTTCTTTCATTGGAAAACATGCCTTTTCTAATTGTTATAAACTTGACATCGTTGAAATTGGAGATAATTCGAAATTAAAATCACTTGATAAAGAAGTGTTCCTTTTATCACCAATTAAAATATTAGTGATGCCTTCTAATTTGAGTGAAACTATTCAATTAAACTTTTGAAAATAAAAATCAAGACCATTTTTGATTAATAAATGCTGGACTAGCATTAATTTATATGAATAAATATGATCATTAAAATTAAAATAAAGAATAACTTATATGAACATTTACCTAATTCAAAAATTTATATTAAATATTAAGTTATACCAAAATCTTTGACTTCTATTGCAATCAACAATTTTTTTTCAAATTCGCCTTTTGATTCATATCGAGGCAATTCTATTATGTTATTACAAGTGTGTGAAACTGGATACGAATTTTTATTGGAATTTGTAAACTGAATTCCTATTTTACCGCCCAATTTGTCAAAATATCGAAAACCTTCAACTGGAACAACTGATGTGCCTGTAATAAATTTCAGTAATTTCCTCAAATTTTCATCAGGCCAATCAGAAATGACATCAAAGAAAAGATCAACGGAATCTTCATCATCGGAGTTATAATTGCAGTTTTTTCTCATATCTTCAATATCAAAACTTTCTTTTCCTTTAATAAAATCTCGAATTTCTTTCCAACCAATATATGAACAATCAGAAATGTCAACAGCACTTTGAAAACCATTTCTAATTTCTATGATTTGTGAATAATTGTCTTCAATCAATCTTTTTTGTATTAATCTATCAATGTACTGGTTTTTATTGTCATTTGTAACTTCTTTGTTTTTACCATTATCGCATAATTCTTCCTCGTTTGAATCAACAAATGCCAAGTACATAGACGTAACATCGCTGTTTTTAATGCAATTCAATGAATTATAAATATCATTGTCATACTCTTTCATATCATTTATGTCGACTTTTTCATTAAAGATAAATTTCCAAATACTTGACATTAATTTTAAATTAAATGCTTTGCCTGTTATTGAATGCAACACCCAACACCTGGCCAATCAAATTAAATACTTTTTTCTCACTATATTTGTTGTTGACAGTATAATATTCACCATCGGGTGTAGGTATTATTGCACCTGTATTTATTATTGCATCTGTAATTGTTGATAACCAATCTCTACGCAAACCACCTTCATCATATCCTTCTTCGTTATCAAATTCTATATAAATTTCTTTTCCTTTAATATTATTAGATTGTAATTCTGAGATACTATCAAATATTATGTTATTCCTATAAATTGTTAAATTAATATAGTCAATAATATGGTCAAAATAATCTTCAATAGTGTAAATCATTTTTGCACTTATATTATTAAAATGATATAAATACTCTTTAATTTTTTTTTATTTAGTAAAAAAATTTTTCAAAATTTTCAAAATTTTCAAATTTTTTTGCCAAAATTTTTTAAAAATTTTTAGAAAATTAGCCAATTCATTCCTTTCATTTTAAAACAACATGCTTGTTAAACTTGCTAATTGCACTAATGTTTTTTCTTTCAATAGACTTTATTGTTTGATAGAAAGTTACGGAATCTATATTAAAATTTTTTTAAATAAAAGATGAATCTTTTAAAAAAAATTTTTTTCGCATATTTGTTGTAAAATTAAAACTTATTTTTAATATTTAATTTATTTTTATTCAATATTTTATAAGATATGATAATATTTTATTTATGACCAACTTTCATTCAAATTTTTTTATAATTTCAGAGAATATTTTGTTTCTAATGAATTCGATAAAACTTCAAGAAGCATCAATTTTCCAAATTCCATTTAAAAATTATCCAAATGACTTTGCATTTATCGTTAACGATGAAGTATTTCTGACGAATAAGCTTGTTGCAGATTTACTCTCACCATTAATTTCAAAACAGCATCTTACTGATCCTACGCTCAGCCAATTTATTATTAATACTCCAGAAAAAGGCAATTTCCAGCAAATTCTTGACCTCATTAACTTCGAAACGCAAGCTATCGACGATAAATCAATTCCATTCATATCTTCCATTTTTGAGCATCTGAAGATAGAAAAAGTAGATATCAAAATATCGGAAATTGATACTACCATTGATAATGTTTTTGATCAAATCTTAAAACACGAAGGCAATAAAAAGTTCTATTTATCAAACTACCAAAAAGAGGTCGACTTTTTGAGTTCAAACTTTTTCTTAGTAAAAGAAAAAGATGAAAAAAAATTTGAAAATTTTCATTTAGATACAATTGAAGATATTCTTAACAATTCAAACCTGCAATTGGAATCAGAAGATCAATTATTTAGAATTGTTAATCGTCTTTATTTGAAAGATCCAACTTTTTCAATACTTTACGAATATGTTGACTTCATTAACGTCGAAGCATCCACCATAAATGAATTTGTTTCAATTTTTAAAATATGTGACATGACGTATGAAATATGGGACAATCTTCAGAAGAGATTTAAGCAAGAAATAAAAGCAAACAAAAATCTTTTTTCATCGAGAATCAAAAACAAAAAAGTACTGCAGCAGCAACAAGAAGAAGTTAAAAAAGGAATTGAATTTAAATACAATGGAAAAGAATTCGATGGAATTTTCAATTATCTTAGAAATAATTCTAATATTCGCGAAGAAGTCAACATCACGAAATCATCAGATGGCGGCGGTGGTGACTTTTTCAATCTTTTTGCTTATGAGAAACAAAGTGGAAGTCTGTGTACAGGTGGATCATCTAACCAGTGGATTTGCATTGAACTCAAAAAGAAAAAAGTGATTCCAGCCCACTACAGTGTAAAAACGCATAGTTGTGGCCCTAATAGTTATCATGCTCGATCATGGGTGATTGAAGGATCGAATGATAATTCAAATTGGGAGAAAATTGATGAGCAGCAAGATTGCCCTTATTTAAATGGAAGCTATTTCTCTCACATATTTCCCATAAAGAATGAGAATCAGCGAGAATTTAAATTTATCCGAATGAAACTAACGGGTCCTAATTGGCGTTCTGATAATTTTTTGGATATAGGTAGATTTGAATTATTTGGCAGTTTAATTTAAACTAGAAACTTCATTTTATAAATATGCCTGCATTTTCCCCTCAACGTTTGTTAACTCGTGTTTATTTGAATTCTTATATATTAATTGATTATTAAGGTTTTGCTAATTATTCGAAATAATATCTTTAAATATATTTTTGTTGAAAAAGGGAACATTGATATTGTCATACTTTTATTAACATATATTCATTATATTTTTTATTTGAACAATATAAAAATGCACTCAACTTGTAAACGTTGATTTTCTTGATGATTCAGAATTGGAGCTTCTCAGGAATGAATTGAACATTGCTTCTTTTAAATATCTATATATAAAAAAAAGAATGGACTACTTCTTTTTTTCCAATTCTGATATGTATAAATTAGCAGCCGTCATACAACAAATTGCAACTTTTTAAAGCTCAAATTGCAAGTGAATATATTGATGATATTTCTGAAATTCAAAAGTCTTTTGCATTCATATTTGTCTGTATCATATACTCATTCAAAATGCATCCAACAGCAAAATTTTTTTTGTAAAATTTACCAATTAGAGTCCAAAGTATTCAATGAAAAGACAGAATTTGGCAAAAATAATATTTTTATGCCACCATAAGTTTTGGAAATTTTTAAATGTGAAATTTTTTTAGCATAATTCAAATGATAAGCCCAAATCTTAATTAAAATATTTTTTTTTTGCTAAAAGTTTTGTAAATTTTTACATGGCACAAAATTTACAGAATTTTTTTTTAGTTAATATAATGGGGGAGGATCCTCAGGATCCAGAAAATTTTCAAATCGCTTATAGCAATGAACCAAGAATTTCGATTGATACTTTTTGCCAGCTATTTGATGATCATTCAAGATTTGAAAATTTTATTGTAATAGACTGCCGTTCTGCCCGTGAATATGAAGGAGGACATATCAAAAACGCTATAAGATGCTATCCATCCGAAAATAAATCAAATATTTCAAAACTTTATAAAAAGATTTGGAAACCCAGATCAATTTATATTTTTCATTGCGAGTATTCTGCTAATCGTGGTCCAACAGGTTTAAATCAATTTACCGAAGCTCATAATAAATCAGAAAATAAAAATATGCTTCTCCATGCTTTTGTTCTTGATGGCGGTTATCGTAAATTTTACGCTTCTCACCCAGAATATTGTGACGGTGAATATACGCCAGAAGGATTCGGCCTCTTATTTGATGACTGAAAATATTTAATTAGAAAACATATATGTTTTATATTAAATCATAAATATATTTATATATAATTTTAAATATTTTCCAAATTTTCTTTTTATAAAAATGTATACAGATTCGGCCTGAGCTGTTTTCTGGCACCAATGCTTTTCTTGGGGAAAAAAATCATTTATTTAGAGCCTATCCAGGAAAATCCATTGATTTATTGGCAAGCAATACATGATTTTTGCGCAAATAATATTAAAAGAATAAGTTTTATTTTCCTCATTTTCTTTTTTTTTGCTTTTTTTTTTTTTTTTTAAAAAAAAAAAAAGAAAGAATCGAACAATGACATTTATGCAAAATCGGGCAAATTTTTGATATGAGTAAGTATCGTTGTTTTTCAGGTAAAGTCGCTGCCAAATTTTTACATAAAATTTTAGGTATCATTTATTTAATCTTTATATTAAATTTCAACAGGCATTATTTTATATGGAATAATTTTCTCTTCTCTATCTAAATAAAAAATTAAAATATATCTAATATCAGCCAACTCTTTAATTGGGAAAACAAATTGGCTTTTGCAATTATCATCATCGGTAGAAAGAGAGGCGATGTCCAAAATGCTGCTGCTTCCATCACCAGTCTTGTATTTTCCAAGCCAATCAGGAATTATCAATGACTCAAAGTAGCAAACAATATCATCACAATCATAATAAGCAACTATCAATGAAGATGGCAATTTTTTGTCATTTTTGATTTCACTTGGCTTGAAGACAATCGCATTAAAATGTTTCTCGTCATCAAGCACAATTAATTGAGTTCTTGTTTGTTCATCCCAGCCTTGGATTCTATTCATTAACAAGAGATTTGTGCCATCATTAAAATTCGGAACAACAGAAATTTCTTGATCAGAATTTGAATTCAAATTTTGGCCTTCTTCATCATCTCTGTCAATGAATGGGATATCAAACATTCCATTTATTTCGATTCTTTTTATAGATACTTCTATTTCATGTTTCTTCTTCAGATCTTTTTCTCTATGCGTCGAATAATCTTCAATCACAAGATCAAAGAATTTTATTAAAGAGTTTGGAAAGTCATTGAATGAATAAATGTGACTTGCTTGATTCTCTTCTGGATTCTTTTCAATGATTTCATAAGAATCCGATGAATTTTGATTTTTTATCTTTATTAAAATAGATACTTTCAATTGCAAAGAATCACTTGAATTTAATGAAACTTTTATTTCATTGAGTCTGACAAAAGAAATGAACGAAAATCCAACAACAACTTTCTTGCTTTTGATTCTTAAGTCAGAATCATTTGATAGACAATCATTTACTTTTGAAATATCGGAAATGATTCCATTTGGCGCATTGAATATTTTGCAATGATTAGAATTAAAAGTGAATGAAAAATCATCATTCACACTCTTATTCGTTACATGTGGATATGTTTTAAAATTGCGAGTAACTTTTTCTTTTGTTGGATCAACTTTAATGAAAACGGTTTCAGTTAGAATTCTCTCTTGATCATCCCAATAAACGATGAGTTTTTCTCTACATGCATTGCAAACCTTTATGTAATGCAATCCCATCATTTCAATTATTTTTTGCGTATTCTCAGCAGTTGGAGAAAAATCGCAATCAGAAGGAATAGAAACATTGTATTTTTTTACGAAATCGTTGAATTCCATCACAAACTGCGGCATAAACTTGTGTGAAATGTAATAAAAAGGAGGAAACTTATCTGTAAATTTTGATCCGCATATCAAGCATTTATTTTCACTTTTTTGGATCAAAATTTGAGAAGGAAAGTCATAAATCCAAGGATTAATTCTTTTTGATATCAAAATGTTGTTTCGATGATAATCACTGATACCTCTTTCAATTCGATCTCTCTCAATTTCTAATATATTTCTTATGTAAGAACTCGAATTGATATCAATTCCATCATCATAAACAGTGTTGATAAGATCAACACTTGGCGGATGCCCTTTTATAAAGAGAAATGACTTCGGATTTGAAGGAATTTTCACAGCAAATTTGACGTTGGAAACAAAAATTTCATTCTCTTTTTGATTCGAATTCAGATTAAACCGAATTTTGGCAAATCGTGTAAAACGAAGGGTTTCAGGATCAAGCGGGAATTGAGATGATTTTTTGGCAATAGAAATCAAGTCATATGTAACCCATCTCTTTTCAAAATTTCTGTTTTTATCAATGAAAGTAGGAAAAGTAATCCGATGCATGAAAGTGGCATTTGATCCAGTAGCAAATGTATCTCGATCTGCCAATTGATCTGAAATATACAAATCAAATGAAGGAACATCTTGAATTTTCTTTTGAGGAACAACCAGAAAAGAAACAGAACAAACAACAACTGGTTCAGGAAAAATAACACAAACCTCATTTGCTGCGAGAGATTTTGTAGACAAAGTAAAAGTTTTCTCATCACAAGATAAAATTATCTCATCAATGAAATGACTATTCAAATTATTATTATTATCATTTTCTGTTTTATTTGATTCATTTGATAAGAATTGATAGAATCCAATGTGTTGCTGATCTAATACAAATCTTTTCCTTCTAAAACTGTCAGAATTCAGCCAATCAAAAATGTTTTGTTGTCTTTTTCGGTCAAACATAATGCTATTTATTTGTCTCCAAACAATGTTGACAACATCATTGTTAATTTCAATGTCTTCATCATTTTTATCAGGAATGAAGAAGTTCTTTATTAAATAGCTTCTGTTAGCCGATGTGTTGGCATACATTTTCGAAGCAATATCACCAGATCTTGTGAATGTTTTGCATAAAAAGTTTATCACTGATGGTTGAAGAAAACTAAAAGGTTCATTCCAAGAAGATGAAGAATTTCTCCTTAAAGAACGACCATAATCATTTGCATATTTTGCAGTCAAAATAACTCCAAGAGCAAAAGTTGTTGCATTTGTTCTATCAAGAGAATCGGCACAATTAAACCTATACACAATATTTTGATGATCAATAATTTCATCATCTTCATTAATTTCAGTAAAATGAACAGATTGAATTTCATCAATCATTTGATTAATGAAATATTGAATCACGTTATCCGAATCGATTTCATCAAAATTAAATCTAGTAAAAACAATATTAAAGCTATCATTATCATTCGTCATAATATGACCAAAACTTTGATTTAACTTGTTGATTGAATCTTCATAGGCGTCGTTTATTTCCTTTTCAGAACCATCGTTTTTCAAAAGTGATATCACGTGGCATTTTTTAACATCAAATCTCACAAAAATATCTTGCAAAAAATAAAAGTGCGTCTTGCCATATGAAGACGATTCATTTGCTTCTTTATTCACGATATTTTTCGCTGTAAATAACGTGGCATCTGTTCCCCAAAAAATCGGAGGACTTCCTCTTCGCCAAGTATGAGCGAAATAGTGATTTTGATCTTTAACGAATATTAATTCACACTCACATTCATTTGCAGGTTCTTGATCATCATTGTTCATGCCACGTGCCAAATAACGTGTCCCTGAATTTGATGAAGATCTCTTCAAAACAAAGACGATATTATCAGAGAAACAAGTCCGACAATCATTCATTGAAAAAACAGTCCCTTGAAGAATAACAACACAACTTTGTATCGCGCCAACATCCTCAAATATTTTTATAAAACGTTTATTCCAACAGAAAAAGTTGTTGCTGTTAATTCGATCTCGCGGATACGGAAAAGGAGAACAAATGTCAAGCGTGGGACTAAAAAAATGATTCTCATTCACTTCGAAGTCTAAAAAATCAGGTTTTTTGTTTTCAATTGAATTTTGGTCATCAAAAGGAAACGTTCTATGGCACCCTTTTTGATCCCATGAAATAACATGCACATTTGTCTTCTTTATCTTGTAAATTGGCTGATTAAAAATGACTGAAACTTCTTCTTTCTCTTTAATTGTGAGAATGTAGAGTGATTTATCGTCAACAGTGGCCCCAATTAAATGCGTGCCTAAAAAAATCGGTATTGCTGACTTCAGTTTGTGGATGGATGAGAGTTTTTCATAAGCTTTCTTCGGAGATGGGAAAAGATCAACATTAGGGAGGCCATAAAAACATATTCCACCAGTGGTCATATCAATGGTGAAAACATATGTCGTTTCGTCATTTGAAAAATCTTTCATCGAAAAAATTGAGTTTCCGAATTTAATACCTGAATTAAAAAAATATTTATCATTTTCAATACTGGGCGTCTTTTCAATATGAACAACAAGATATGATATTTCTGAATTTTCTACTTCATAAAGATATACTCCAGATTGATACATAAATTTGTTTAAATTTTCCTTTTTTCATAAAATTGACCTGCTTTGTTGAATATTTATTTATATTCAAAAACTAAAATATCTTAGCAAATATTTAATTAATTGTAAAATTTATTTGTTTAAAAAAATAATGAAACATTGTTTAATCCAAAAAATGAATTTTTTTTGAATGATGCAATTTTTATTAAGGGTAGGCTGACATGATCAAACTTTTTGAAAAGCTTATTTTCACTGAGTTCATACAAAAATCATTCCTTGTGGAGAATTTGCATTTATCAAAAATTAGTTAAATAATATTTAACATAAATATATATAAACAATTATAAATAAACCATTTTTTATATATCTGAAATATATGATGCGATATAAAGATTCATATTTTCAATCAACAAATAAAAAATTTCTGAAATTATTCTATTAAAGGAAAAATATTTAAATATTGGTGTACACGTAATATTTATAATATATAAATATTATTATATTTTTTAGTTTATATATATTTAATATATATGATTTAGATTTACAAAATATAAATCATTTTTTGAAATAAAATATAATTATATGATAAATTAATTTTCAATAGATATTGAAATATTTTCTTTTAGCTGGAAAATTGATATCTTCGAATAATTTAAATATTTTAATTATTATATTTCCTTTTATATTACAATGATTGATTAAAATATATAATATAAATATTTTTAATAAAAAATAATTTTATAAAATGATATTCCTAAATAAAATATTCTAAACTCTTATAACCATCATTATTTGAGAAAAGATAAAAACGATGGTTCTCAATTTAAAATCTTTTTTTGAATCACATCTAAAGGAACTTTTCAATTAATTTATCAGAAATTATGAATAAAAATTGGAAAATATTATTTGGGAATAATAATCATTAATATTAATAGTTGATTTAAAAAATTTAGAAAAAAATTTTTTTACATATGGCCAAAAAAGTTTTTTTATTTTCTTACAAAAAGTATATATTTATTACCTTCATAACTAATACATTTCAATTTTATGTTTTTTGGAACGATTTTCTTAATTTGGAATATTATTTATAATATTATTTTGTGAAATTAGATGGTTTTTTTGACATATTCAGTTAGCTGAAAAACTTTTGAACATTTTTTTTTAGGTTTTGGTCGATTTTTATTTTTTGCATTTTGCTTTTAATATCGATCGTTAGAGGCAAATATTTTGGGTATTTGACCTAAACTTTTTCCGAAAGAGCTCCTTTGAAATAAATATTCTATGAGTTTATTCAATATTGAAAAGGGAAAAAAAATCATGTCAGTCTACCCTTAAAACTACATTATTTTATTATGAAGTAAATTATAAATAAATATTCACCGATATTGTTGATAGTTTGTATTTTGTGTGTTTGTTGAAAATATCAGTTCATAACTTGTTGCAGATATTTTGCATTTTGTAAAATTAAATGTCCCACATATCAACACAGCAAATTCATACTATATATTTATAACCCCATATCACCCATTTGCTATTTTAACGTAAAACCTAATTTAACAAATGCATCATATCATACATTTATATATTATGAACTTGCTGAAGAAAATTTAAAAATAAAGGTAAAAAAGAAATGACAAATGACAAACTAAATTTTAATTTTTATACATTTTAGCAAATACGATTATCACAAAAAAAAAAAAAAACTCGATTTAATCTTTTTGATTAAATTTTTCACTGCCTTTGTATGGAGATCATGAAAAAATTATTCGTCATTCTCTTCACTAACATTTGGTATATCAATCATCACGTTGACTTCTTTTCTATCCTCTTCTTCTTCGTTTAAATCAGCTTTTTGCGTATCAGCGTCATTACAAGTGTTTGCTTCCTCGGCAGCGTCAACCTTCTGTTTTTCGTCCAGCTGTTCTTGAGGTGACATCTGAGGAATTTCGCCATTGTTGCTAGACGGTCTAATATGTCTTGATGGGCTTCTGGAAGATGCTCTGCTTTTCTTCTTTGGCGACTTTTTAGTTTCTTTTTTCTGTCCGAAAGTCGACATGTATTCAATGACCTTTGAATTCAGAGGATCGAAATTTTTCAGAGCGTTTGGGAACTTTTCCTTTTTGAAGGTGAACAAAACCGATGCGTATTCAATAACGGATGGATCATCTTTTTCAGAGACTGCAACCAAATATTCACACAATTCATCATCGTTGTATTTTTCTTTCAAAAAGTTAATCAAGTCTTTTTTGTTAACCTTGTCGGCTATCTCGTTTGAAATGTTCTCAATGAGATGCTGATAAACAGCAAGCATAAAGATAGGAAAAGTGACAGGGCTGACACAATACATCGATTCAAAACGACGTCGTTTTTGCTGCGGAATCGAGTTGATTCCGAAATCTTTGAATTGCGAAGTCAGCAAGGCTGCACGTTTAAAGAGGTCCAGTTTTTCATTCATTGCGGAGATCTTGCTGTAATAAAGGTACATGTGATACGGCATCTCATTTGACACAAACATTCGGAATATGTCGGCACTGATGTCAGAGTTACTCAGCTTAGAAACTTGCGCGAGAAACAGCAAAAGTTGGTCTCCGCTGAAGCACTTTTTGACTATTTCAGATGCACTTCTTGGCTTGTTCAATCCTTTCTTCATCAACTCCATCGATTGCTGATATACAAAAAGCATCTGCGATTGGACATCGGGCGCCCCTTTCTTAGGAATTGAGAAGAGATCGGGCGAATCAAGAACGATCTTCATCCAATCATTCGGGTTCTGAAAAGATGATCGTAAATCCTTAATTTGCTTCCTCAGCTTGCTCTCTTTCTCTCTGTCGCCCTTTCGGTGCTGAAGGACCCGATCGACATAGAAAATGGAGAACTTTTTGAATAGGTCGCGGATTTTGCCAGAAAATATGTCAAAAAGCGTCTTCGAGTTGCCGTCTTTAAGGAACATCTTGATCAAACCAATCAGTTTTGAATAATGGACGTTCGGGCCTTCAAATGTTGGCACTTCTGGTCGTGGCAGTGTCAGAAAAGTGCCCAATGTTCCGTCATTTTTGGTCATGTTGTCGAGGAACAATGAATTGAAGTCTAATTTGGTCAGTTCATCGTCCATTATTGCTGTCAAAAATTGGCTACATTGCGTCCATGTCTCCAAAACATCGCCTGGAACAGACGTAAATGTGGCTTCAAGTGCTTCACTCGGCTTTGATTTTAAGAGATCGTTTATCCTTTCATTGCCGTACGCGATTTTATCATTCAATTGCTCAACCGTTTCTTCGAGGTTTCGAATATGGACGTTGGCTTCATCGAGCTGATACTTAATTTGAAATTTCTCGTAATGATTCTTTTGGATTTCACTCTGTATTTGCTTCATTTCTCTTTTTAGTCGATCTTTTTCTGCAACAACTTTTTCATACTCTTTTTGAAGCATTCCTGTTTCGGTTTCTTCGTCTTTAATGCGTTGTGCGCCTATCAAATTCGTGTACCTTTTATGCTCCGTTTTAACTTGATTGATAAGTAATAAAAAATCTTGCTGAAAAACTTCCATTATCTGTTTCATTATATATGCATTCATGCTAGATTTTTGAGATTCTTGGCCAATACATTCATCAAATAACGCAAACCAAAGATCTAATTCACTAATCAACCCTTTCATTTGATGTTCATTTAGATTATCTATGGAATAATAATGTGGTAAACGATCTTCAACACCTTGAAGAGCTTCATCGAATTGATGCATTAAAAATCTGAAAAATTGGCGTTCAGTAGAAAAATATGATGGGAATTCTCGCTTCATAAATTTTTTTTCGTCAAATGATTTTTCTTCCATACTTTTTTCGGAAGGAAAAATGCAGCAATTCTGGGATTTCTTATATTGCATTTCATTAGAATCATTTCTTTCGAGAATTTCAAGAATTAATTTGGTACGATTTTGAGAAATGTTAGGAATTTTATCTGTATTTTCGCTATCTGAAATACTTCGAAATCGGCCAAGAGGAGAAGAATTTTGTGATCTATGTAAACGAGGAGAAGAAATTTGAGATGGGCTTGCTGGTTCAGCAGGAAGTGGTGGTTTATTTGAATTAAGCGATTTTCCTGAAAAACTATTTCTTCTACCTTCTATGAGTGGAATATGATGAAGAGTTTGTGGACTAGTTTCACCTTTTGGAATTGGAATTGATCGAGAGGGATTAGTTGGTGATGACATAATTGAATATAAATTATTTCATTTTTTTCAATTTTTTTTATTCAATCAATTTTGAGATGAATCATTTTTTAACAATATTTTTTTCTAATATAAAGATAAAAGAATTTTATAATTAATTTTCATTTATTTATTTTTTATATATATTATATATTCATTAAATGATCATTTAATAATTTTTTAAAAAAAGATAATTAAATCATAAAAAAATCTGCATTTATTTTATATAATAACTTTTTGATATATCCCAAAATAAAAATGTGAAAGCAATTTCAAATGAAAAATAAAATTATCGGTTTTTTATTTAAGATAGTTAAATATATCAATAAGAATATTTTTTAATAAATTTTATCATAAATAATAATAAAATCTTGTTTATAAATGCTAATTTATTTCAATTATAAATAAAATAATTAATAATTATTGAGATATTTGTATATGAAGATACAATCAAGAATATTTCCTCAAAAAAGTTATTTTTAACTTTAGAAAGAGACCGTTTATAAATAATCAATTAAAGCTCAAATTATATATTATATCACGTGGTTCATTCTTCTCTGGAGCCAATTCAAAATATTGAATTGCTTTTTTCTAATCTTGTTTAATATTCATTCTATTATAATAGGAATTCATCATATGTAAAGTAAAGAATTGCCAATGTTTTTATCATTTCAATGTTTATCATCATCGCTACAACAATGATAATCCTTATATCACAATTATGAATTAAGTTTTTTCAATTGAATATTATATTACACATTATACATACTCTATTTTATTGGTTATTTGAAATGAATATCCTCCCATAAGTTTCGGTGTCCTCTTTCAAATTGGATTTAAAAAAAAAATATTGTGAGCCTCAATTATTGATTAGTTTTTAAACATAAAATTAAGATATAAAACATTTTTTTTTTTTTTTAATAATAAGTGCATTCACTGATTTTTTAAGCATTTTCCCATCTTAGTCCGCATGATCCACTTGGACAATATGGCGAACGTCTGAGCCATCCTTCTAAGCAGTGCCTGTGGAATTTATGTCCGCACATTCCTTCAACAACGGTGCATCTGTTTGTATCTGTGATTCCTTCTAATTGGCATTTTGTGCATATTTGATCAAGTTGATTACGGCATATTGTGCATTCTGTTACGCCAGTTGATCTAATGACATATACTGGGCAATATCTCTTCATTAGAATTTGTGGATTTGGAGCAGCTCCTTCATTTCTGTTTCCTGATTGTATTGTTTCGTCATTTCTCATTCCAGCTACTCTTCTTGTAGTTGGTCTTTGACCAGCTCTATTAATTCTTGCTGCTGCTTGTTTTCTAACTGGGCTTTGTTGATTTTGATTTTCTTCTGACATTCTTCAAACTAAAAAATGAACATATTTTAAAAAAAATTTTTAAAATTTTTTTGAAAATTTTAACAGATTTATTTTGTCAAAATAAAAAAATTTTTTGGGAAACTGGACTCTCTCAAACTAAAAAATTTTTACTGTGACTTGATGCAAAAGATCGAGGTGATTACTTGATAATAGATCAAAGTTCCTAAAACAGATTTTTAAATCAAAAATTATCCTCAAATTTTTCAAATCTATCCGACATTCAGAGAAAAATTTTTTAAAAATAAATAAAAGTAAATAGATATATAGTTAAATCAAGCATAATCGAAAATACATTTGCATATTTTTTTTGGTTGTAGCTTTCTTAATTGGGTTCCAAATAATTATATATATAATATTCAGAAATATTAAATTTTAATCCAATAATTTCTGAATACTATCTATAATTCAAAAGTTTCAATCATTAATTTGAATTTTCGTAATCTTCTGTGAAGATGAAATTTTTAATATCTGACGAATCTTCAGTGAAGATAAAAAAAAAAGAAATATATCATCAATTTAAATCAAAAATAATTTAATAAAGTTAAGCAGAGTTTGAATTTTCATTTTGGCTATTATTAATTTTTCGCCTTTTGATAATGATTATAGTAATTACAATAACAATTGCAACAAAAGCAACGCATCCGACCACAATACCAGCAATTTGACCCGTATTTAATTTATTTCCACTTTTTCCTTTTGGCGTGATTAGAGGATCGTTTGAATTAATATAATAAACGTTCTCTAATCCGCAGAAACCGGAAGAAGAAAACTGTGGTGGAACATAAACGTGTATTGAACTACTTGAAAATATTTCGCTGGGGCAATTTGGAGAAGACAATCCGTTATAAACAATGGATTGAAAATTTGTATTTGAAAAGCAACGATAGCCAATTGAAGTCACGCTTTTTGGCAACTCTAAAGTATCGCTTAAACTTGAGCAATTAACAAACGATTCGTTTGCCAACGTTTGAATGCTGCTGCCCAAGGACAAAGATTTAATTTTTCTGCAGTTTGAAAAAGCTCTTTTTTCAATTCTTGTCACAGTGTCGGGAATGACCAACGAACCTTCCAGATTTATGCAATCGTTAAACGACATGAATCCAATTGATGTAACTTTGTTACTAAGCTTCAAATTCGACAAATGCTGGCATTTGTTAAAGGCTTGTGTTTCAATCAAAGTTACTGAATCTGGAATCAATAATTCGCCTTGCAATCCACTGCAGCTGTCAAATGCATTATTCCCAATGATTTGGACATTTGTGCCAAGTGACAACGAGTTGATGTTGCTGCATGAATAGAAGGCATAGCTTCGGACTTCTTTAACTGAATTTGGAATTGTTAGTTTTCCGTTTATTTTTTCACAATGTGCAAAAGAATAGTTTCCAATGAACTCGATTTGATTTCCGAGAGTTATTGACTGTAATTTGAGGCATCTATAGAAGCAGTAAGGATTTAATTCTTTAACAGATTCTGGAATGATTACGGATTCCAATTCAAAATTAAAGGAAAATGAATGCATGCCAATGATTGTTAAAGTATTACTCAATGTCAATGCTTTCATTTGTCTGCAATTTGAAAATGCATAAGTTTGTATTTCGGTTATTGAATTTGGAATTTCTAATTTTTCCAGGCTATCTAAATGGTAAAATGAATATGGTCTTATTAACTGAATGGAGTTGCTAAGTTTTAATTCTGTTATAGCGCTGCAATATGAAAAAGAATGATTACCCATTTTGGTAACTGAATCTGGAATTGCAATTTGTCCACTAATTTTTGAACAATGTGAAAATGAATTGCTTCCAATACTTTCTATCTGATTTCCTATTATCAGCCCAGTCAATTTTGAACAACGATTAAATGCATAATCACCGATTGTTTTAACAGAGTTCGGGATTGTGAGTGTGCCTGCTAAATTGGAGCATCCTGAAAAAGCTTTATATGAAATGGTTATTAAAGATTCAGGTAATTTTAAGTTTATTAATGATTTGCAGTTTTCATATTCACTTACTTTAATCTCTGTCTCTCCTTCAGGAATAACTATTGTTTCCGTGCATTCCAGGGATAGAGAATAATAGATAAGTATAATGAGTAATTCATACATTTTAAAATTTAAATAATATATCGTACAAATTGATAAGATTCATTGAAATTTTAAATAGGTTCTCAAAATATGCAATTGTTATAAAAATGATAATTTTAAAAGACTTCTTTTATTCGTGCAAAATAGATAAAAATAGTTCAAAAAATAATAATAATATTTTAACATCATTACATGTATTTACAATCAAATATTCTCAATTTTCAAGAAAATTGAGAGGTTTGAATGTCAATAAATTTATTCAAAAAGTGGTAAATTCAATCAGAAAAATACGATATTTTTACAAAAAAAAAAAAAAAAAAAAAAAAAAAAAACTATTTTCATATTCAGCAATGAATTAAAAAAAATATTTTTACAGCAAAAATATATGAAATTAAAAGGCATTAAGTAATACGTTGAAAAGATTTTTTTTTAATCATTCATTATATTTTTATCAAATAACATTAGGTAAAAAAATCCTTTATAAAGGTATGAATTGAATGATTAAAAGGTTTAAGTAAAATAATTAATAATTATTGAGATATTTATAAAAGTATGAATGATTTTCAAAGTATTACAGCAAAAAATAAAGGATTTTTTTATTCAAACTTTTTAAAGTTCTTATTATTAAAGTGAATCTGATATATTCATATTTGCATATATGAAATTAAAAGGCATTAATAATGAATTATTATTTACTAATAGATGTATTAATAAAAAAATACAAAAAAAATACTAAGTCACTGCAAATCAGGAAAATAATGAATGATATAGTTCACTTAAAACCACATTGCATTCAAATCAAAAGATGATGAATCTTGGTCATTTTTGGTGTTGATTTTTTTCTTATTTTTATTTGTTGTATTACTTTTATGGCTGTTTTTATTAGAAGTGCTTTTATTGGCTCTTTTTGTATCTTTATTAATTGGTTTGTAAATATCATGCAAACTATAGTTTATGTTTTTCCTATTGAAAACTATTTCTTCTTCTTCTTCGCTGTCAGACAAAAGCAAAAAATCTTCATTCAAATCGCTCTTCACTCTCTTTTTATTCTGTATAGTAACAATGATTATTCCAAGAATCAAAAAGAAAGCTGAAACTGATCCGCAAACAATCCCAATAAACTGCTCTTTTGTTATTTTTGGTTTTCGGATGACAACTTCCTGAGACAAGTAGATTGGAATATATGAAGGGGAAAGGTAATAGATTATATAAGGCAAGTAGTTGTAAACAAAAGTATTGGAATGAACTAATGTGTAGGACTGTTTGGCCACAATGAAACTGTATGAAAAAATGTCAGATGATGCAAAAATTGCGGAAAATGAAACAGATTTCCTGTTGACATATGTTATTGAGAAACTCATTGAAATGGTTAACTTTCCAGCATCGATTGAAGTTAATAGTAAAGATTGCATCGTCATTGATGCAGTAAAAGTATCACTCATTGAAAAATAAGAACTAGTTTGTTTTTGGCTCTCAATTACAGAATTACTAAAAACGTTTGTGTCAGAAAATTCATTTGTTTCAGTGAAAACGCTGCTTATCATCTCAGATGGTGAAAAATAATTACTAAATGAAAACAAATCAGTTGGTGAGAATTGATCAGTTGGAGAAAGTGAGATTGAATACCCACAAAAATCATCGTCTTTGTAACCAAGTGGAACGTGAACTGTACGAACTTTTGTGTTTGAGAAAATATCAGATCCAAATGATGGTGGATTTTTAAGACCCAAATAGCTGACATCTTGAAGATTATTGCAATTAAAGAATGCTCTATAATCAATATTTTCGACCTCAGGAATTTTCAAAGACCTCAAGCTTATGCAATTAGTGAAAGCAAACGATCCAATAGAACTCAATGTACCTTTGAAAGTGATTGTTGAAAGATTATAACAATAACCAAAAGATTGAGATTTGATGTTTTTAACACTTTCTGGGATTTCTATTGATTTCAAACTGTAACAGTATGAAAATGAATTGCTGCCAATTTCGGTTACATTACTTGGGAGTTCGATTGACTCTAAACTTGTGCATCTACAAAACAAACTTGAACTAATAACTGTAAAATTTTCAAGATAAGAAAATGAACGAAGAGAATGGCACTCATAAAAAGAGGACTCTTTAAGATCTATCAAACAGCCAGAAATGTAAAATGATGATAAGTTGTAACAGTCAGAAAAAGCAGATTTTCCAATAACAAAAACATCGCCAGTAAAATTAAATGATTTAATGTTGTGGCAATCTTTAAATGATTCTGTACTAATGGTGAGGTTATATCCGCTAAATTCAAGCGAACTTAAATTATAGCAGCACAAAAATGAGCCTGTACCAATCGATGTCATATTTCCAAGCAATGTTACCGAAGTTAAATTAGAACATTTATCAAAAACATGGTTTTCAATTATTGTCACTTTCTCAGGAATTATGATTGATGGCAAACTTAAACAGTTATAAAATGACCACGGTTGAATAGAAACAATATTATCTAAAAGAGTTATCTCTTGAAGACTGACGCAGTTTAGAAACATTTGTTCACCAATAAATGATGTATTTCCATCAATTATCACTGAAGTCAAATTTGGACAATTTGCAAATATTGACATTTCTATTTGTGTGATATTACCATGAATTACGACTGATTCCAGATTAAGACAAAATGCAAAACATTCCATTCTAATCGTTGTAACTTTTTCAGGAATGGTGATTGTTGTTAAACTGTCACAATATATGAATGCATAATTGCCAATGTAAAAAACATCTTCTGGGATTGTGAAATTTTGTAAACTTTTGCATCTATAAAATGCATTTGCTTCGATCGAAGATATAAAACCAGTAAATGAAGCTGATGTCAAGTCATAGCAGCTTTCAAAAGATCTGTATCCAATTGCTTTAATGTCTCCTGTGAATGAAACTGATTTTAATCTGTAACAATTATAAAAAGCATAAGATTCCAATGATGAAATATTGCCATAAATAGCTAAAGAGGTAAGATTGTTGCAATGGGCAAACATGTTTTCAGAAATTGAATAAAGATCACCATAAATTGTAACAGATTTTATATTGATGCATGAACTGAAAATATATCTGCCTGTATATGAAAGATTTCCAAGAATCGTGAGTGATGTAAGATTATGACATGATTCAAATGAATATTCACCAAGTTTGTTGACTTTCGATGGAATTGTTATAGTATTTAAACTGTTACAACGACAAAAGGCATATCCTCCAATAGTAGAGACATTTTCTGGAATTGAAATGGATTCTAAATTAGTGCAGTTATAAAAGGCCCGATCTAAAATAGATGATGTATTGCCTTCGAATAAAATAGAGTGCAAATTATAACAATTTGAAAACATACTCGAGGAAATAGATGAAATGTCATTATAAATATTAACATTATTTAAATTAATACATTCAGAAAAAATGGAATTACCAATATTAATGATGTTCCCATATATATTAACATTGTTTAAATTGATACAATAATGGAATGCTTGCTGATTAATTCGTGTGACTTTCGATGGAATTGTGATATTCGTTAATTTTCGACAGTTCTGAAATGAACTTGTTCCAATAGTCGTTAAATTATCGGGAAATATAAATTCTTCTAATTGACTGCAATTATTAAATGCATTATATTCAATAGTATTAATATTCCCTTCAATTGTAATTCTGCTGAGATTGATACAACTTTGGAAAGCCGATGATCCAATACTTGTTATATTTCCTTTGATCGAAAGTGATGTTATATTTTCACATTTATAAAATGAATATCCATCAATCAATGTCAAATATCCTTCAATAATGACTTCATTCAATTTATGACATTCTTGAAATAATCCATATGGAATTATTGTGATCTTATCTGGGATTGTTATCGTTGTCAAATTTGTACATCGTTCAAATGCTGATCTTCCTAATGATGTTACACTTGATGGAATAATGAATGTCTCCAAACTTCTACATTGATAAAATGCTGACTGGCCAATTGTTTTCAAAGTATCTGGAAATGAAATTGTGGTTAGATTTGAACATCTGTAAAATGCGGAATTACCAACTTCTGTTAGTTCACCAAAAGTTCGAAATGAAATCAAATTAATGCAATCACTAAACATACTATTTCCAATTGTCACAATATTTCCATAAATTGTAATGTTGCTTATGTTGCGGCAATCACTGAAAGCGTTTCTTCCGATTGTTGAAAGATTTCCAAGAATTGTGAGTGATGTAAGATTATGACATGATTCAAATGAATATTCACCAAGTTTGTTGACTTTCGATGGAATTGTTATAGTATTTAAACTGTTACAGCGACAAAAGGCATATCCTCCAATAGTAGAGACATTTTCTGGAATTGAAATGGATTGTAGATTAGTGCAGTTATAAAAGGCCCGATCTAAAATAGATGATGTATTGCCTTCGAATAAAATAGAGTGCAAATTATAACAATTTGAAAACATACTCGAGGAAATAGATGAAATGTCATTATAAATATTAACATTATTTAAATTAATACATTCAGAAAAAATGGAATTACCAATATTAATGATGTTCCCATATATATTAACATTGTTTAAATTGATACAATAATGGAATGCTTGCTGATTAATTCGTGTGACTTTCGATGGAATTGTGATATTCGTTAATTTTCGACAATTCTGAAATGAACTTGTTCCAATAGTCGTTAAATTATCGGGAAATATAAATTCTTCTAATTGACTGCAATTATTAAATGCATTATATTCAATAGTATTAATATTCCCTTCAATTGTAATTCTGCTGAGATTGATACAACTTTGGAAAGCCGATGATCCAATACTTGTTATATTTCCTTTGATCGAAAGTGATGTTATATTTTCACATTTATAAAATGAATATCCATCAATCAATGTCAAATATCCTTCAATAATGACTTCATTCAATTTATAGCATTCTTGAAATAATCCATATGGAATTATTGTGATCTTATCTGGGATTGTCATCGTTGTCAAATTTGTACATCGTTCAAATGCTGATCTTCCTAATGATGTTACACTTGATGGAATAATGAATGTCTCCAAACTTCTACATTGATAAAATGCTGACTGACCAATTGTTTTCAATGTATCTAGAAATGAGATATATTTAAGATTATTGCACGAATAAAAAGCACTTTCACCAATTGTATCTACATCGCCATAAATTGTAAATGATTCCAAATTAACGCATTCACGGAACATGCTAGTTCCAATTTCTGTCATGCTCCCATAAACAGTGATGTTGATAATTTTTTTGCATTCACTAAATGCTAGATTTCCTATCACGGAAACATTTCCAAGAATAACAAGTGAAGAAAGATTTGCACATGATCGAAAAGCATATTTTCCGATACTTGTAACTAGTGATGGGATTGTTATTGATGTTAAACCATAACAACAGTAAAATGCATCATCACCAATTGATGAAACATTTTCTGGAATTGAAAATGATGCTAGTTTTGTGCAGTTATAAAACGCTTTAGAATCAATTGATGAAATATTTCCTTGAAAAACGCATGAAACTAAATTATAGCAATTATAAAAAGAATATGATCTTATAGACGGTACTTTTTCTGGAATTACGATTGATGTTAAATTACGGCATTCACCAAAGACGCTAATACCTAGATACGAAACATTTTTTGGGATAGAAATTTCTGATAAAGAATAGCATTGACTAAATGCGTAATCATTAATTAATTCAATATTGCCTAAAAAAGTAATTGATTGTAAACTAATGCAATTAAAAAAACAGTAATGTTCAATATCAGTCACTTTTTCAGGTATAATAATTGTTGTCAAATTTTGGCAACTACTAAATGAACGACTCTTAATAGTTGTTGTGTTTTCAGAAATGATGATGTTCTTCAAACTATAACAGCCAAGAAAGCAACTAGACCCAAAATAAGTCTCATTCTTTGGAAGCGATACACTCACCAAACTTGTGCATAAATTGAATGCAGAAGAGTCAATTATTGTGTTGATTCCACTGATTTCAATTGATTTCAAACTTGAGCAATTAGCAAAGCAATCAGAACCGAAATAAACGACGTCACCCAAAAGAGTAACTGAACTTAAATTAATGCATGAATTAAAAGTGTAAGATTCAATTCTCTCAACATTTTTAGGAATTGTAATTGAAGTCAATTGAATGCATTCTCGAAAAGCTGAATTGTTGATTGTTGACACTGTTTGAGGAATTGTAATAGATTTAATTCTTTTGCATTTATAAAATGCATCCGAACCAATCGAAGTGATATCACCTAGTATGTTCACCGTTGTCAAATTGATGCAGTTTTGAAATATTCTGGAACTTATTATTGTCACTTTTGCAGGAATTGTAATTGAAACCAATGAAGAGCAGCTATAAAATGCGCTTTCATTAATTGAGGTAACACTCTCTGGAATTTGAATTGATTTTAATAAACCACAATTATAAAAAGCATCTTTGCCAATTGAAGTCACTTCTCCATTGATTGTTAATGATGTCAAATTTGAACATGAACTTAGCAAACTTGAACTAATAATTGTCACTTTTTCAGGAATTACAATTGAAACCATATTAGTGCATACTGAAAAAGCACCTTCTCCGATTGAAGTAACACTTTCTGGAATTTCAATTGATTTCAACTTTCTACAATTCGAAAAAGCACGGCTTCTTATCATTGTCAGCTCGTTATTCAACGTGACAGATTTCAAATTATTGCAGTTATAAAAAGTGCTTTCTCCAATGAGGTTTGAGTGAATGATGGCAGACGATAAATTTTCGCAATAATTGAACAAATTGGTTCCCATTGAAATAACACTTTTGGGAATTGTAGCTGAGAGAATTGATTTGCAATTATCGAATGCATAACCGCCAATTTTTGTAACCGTTTCGGGTATTGAAATTGCTTTCAAACTTGAACATTTAGAAAATGTATAGCTACTGATTTCTGTCAATTTGCTTGGCAATGTAATCGATTCCAAATTGGAGCAATATTGAAAAGCGTAACTGCCGATATATGTAACTTTTTCTGGGAAAACAATCGACTTTAACGAAGAGCATGAGCTAAACGCACTTTGATCGATAAATTCTAGATTTTCTGGAAATTCAATTGCTGCAAGTTTAGAACAACTTGAAAAAGCGTCGGAATTTATTGAAATGACACTGTTGGCTATTGTTACTGATTCAAGGTTGGTAAAATAATGAAATGAATATGATCCTATTGATGTTATTCCATTTTCTATGTTAATTGTTTTGAAATCTTCTCTGGCTCCCCACCATGGGGGAAGATTATAGACGTAACTTGAATAATTTTTTGTTGCTCCAGTTCCAAAAATTGTTAAAATATCGTTTTGACCTGTATAATTCGCATTTGTCCCACATATTCCCGAAATATCTGCTTTTATTTTGATTGGTTTCTTTGTTTCTTTTGAAAATTCTCTTTTTTGATTTTTAAGTTTGATTTCTCTGGATATAGAATTGTTAATGATTGAAATGTTTGTTGATTTCGGTGGTTCGTCTTGAAAAGAAGAAGAAAAATTTAGAAATAAAATCAAATAAAGCATCTGATATGGATCTCTCAGATTCCTGAGAATAAAAAAATTTTTTGAACTTTTTCAAAGTTGAATAAAAACATTTTTTGAATGAAGTCCGTTATTTTTTAAATTAAAAAAATTGACTAAAGAAAATATTGAATAAAGTATATCTTTAAAAAATTTTGGTAATTTTATTATTTAATTAATATATAAAATTAAAAATATATATAATTTATAATTAATTAAAAATTATGACCAAAATTTTATTATTTATTAGGATATTTAATTTTGAAATCATTTTTAAACTTTTGAATTATCATTGAATAACAATTAAAATTTAAAAAATGGAGGAATTTGGAATTGAAAACTCCTCCAAACCGTCAAATGGAGGTATGCTTAAATTATCCAAAATAAGAAGGTGGTATGCTCATTTTAAAAAAAATTTCAACCAAAAACTCAAAAAGCAGGAAATAGATTTAATATAATTGTGATATAATAATCTAAAATATATAATAAATAATAGCTTATAAGTTTATTGATCTAAATATATAAAAATATATTTTTATTTCATAAGTTTTTTAATTTCATAAATATATTTTGATTAAAAAGAAAATGTATTATTTTATATAAATAGCAAATAAATGCATAGTGGCATATAAAGCTAAGTTCTAATTTAAATTATTGATTATATATCATTTTAAAAAAAAAAGATAATGATATATTTTTTAATCTTCTTTAAACTCTATCTTTTTATATCTTTGTGATATAGAGATGAAAAACTGTATTTTTTTCGTTATATCAAATACAGTAAAATCGTTGTATTTGATTGATTGAATCACTTAAAAATAAATTTTTAAAAGAAATATTTTCCCACTATTCAAAAAATATTTCCATTTTCAGAAATCATTCAAAATAGTTGTAAATGATGTATTTTGAATTCTATCAAAAGAAACTTGAATTATCAATGAATAGATAAATAAACATATAATAATCATTTGATTTTTAAATTCTACAATTGTATAATATTCAATTATAAATATAGAAATGATTTCAAATTTATTGATTAATATATATAAATCTTATAATTGATGTTTAAAATTAAAAAAAAGATTTAATCAATGTGTTTTAAAAATAAGTATTATAATCATGAAATATTATATATTTTGGAAAATGAAAGAAGCATTGGCATCAACTATAATTAATGATTTATTGAAGATGATGCAATTCTTTGAGAAAAAAAGTTTGGTTTAACTTTTATATCAGTACTTTTAATTAGGTTTCTACTTGAATTTTATGAGTGACATCAGGTATGCCTTTCGGGAACCATGGATAAATTTGGATAATTAAACGGTCTTCATCAAAATTATACCCAAATAAAATTTCGAGAAAAACATTTTATATTAAAGTTTGTTTTTTTAGTTTTTACATTTTTAACCGACAAACTCGAGCTTTAAATTAAAAAAAGAATTAACAAAAAAAATGATTATGATTCATTTTCAAAATGGATCTTTTTGTTCAAATGAGTGGTATACCATTTGATTATTTTTTTAAGGGAACAAAGACATATTTTTTTTTTGTAAACTTTTGAATTTTCAATAAACGCATAGAATATAAAATTCAATAGCTTTTTCAGAAAAAGTTTGTGTCATTTTTTATATAAATTTCCCCAGAATGATCAAGATATAAATACAGTCTTTTCGGGAAAATCTATATAAAAACCTCAGAATGAATACCCATAAAAAATGATAAAGAAGTCTTTTTATCATTTTTTTGTCGTTCTTTGTTGAAGTTGTCGATGATTGATTTTGAAGCTTGTTCATTAATCTTTGGATTTCTGCTTTTTGCTTTTGATTTTCTTCATTTTTCTCATCCAATTGCTTTTCATATTCTTCATCTCTTTCTTCCAACTGTTTTTTAAATTCCTCATCTTTTTCTTCCATTTGCTTTTTATGTTCTTCGTCTTGCTGCTGTTTTTTTGATTTAATTGATTTGATTTCTTCAGTTAACTGCCGGACTTTGTTTATTAATTGTTCTTTTTCTGAGTTTGGCTCTATTTTCATTGGAATTATCGGTACTGAATTTACACAACTTCATGATTACCACATCTCATTGAAAAATAAAAGAGCTGTTGTGTAAAATAATTATAATTTCCATATTCCAAAAAGATTTTACGATTTGATATTTGAATTCTTTGAATGATTTTTATGCTTTCTCTAAATAATAAAATTTTTATTCGATTTTGCTAAAAAAAATTGCTGAAACTGGGATAGAAATTTGTGGTTCTCATTAATAGTTTAATAAATAATCGTGTTTCAGGTTTGCTTTCATTAATTTTTGGATGGTAATTGAAAAACTATGATAATTATCTCTTCAGCATTTCCTTCATTATCAAACTAATTTAGAAGATCATTTTGAATAGTCTTTTTATCCAAGTATATATTGTAAATCAATGATCCTGCATAGTATTGACCAAACTTTGGATAAAAAATATGTATGGGTACTGGATTCTCTTCCGTCATTTATTTATATATTCATATATTATATTAATTAAGAGTTAATTAGATTATTTTATAAATACCAGAATATTTTAATGGGCAATAAGTGATATATCAACGATTTTATTTTTAAATGAGAAATGATCGTTTTTTTATTTTTTGAATAAGATCATTGAAATATTTGAATATAAAAATTTAATTATGAAATATTTTTATCTTTTAGAACTACTTATATTTATAAATTATTTAATATAAATAAAAATATATAAATATATTATATTAGAAAAAATATTAATGTTAAGAATTATGTTTATTTTTTGGAGCTAAAAAAACAATTCAATATCTTTTGGTCAAGTGTAACAATTTTTTCGTTGAGCGCAAATAAAAGAATTCGTTTGTTGGTTCTAAAAATATGGAATTTTTCAATATTTGACCAGAATTTCATAATTTTTGGCTTAAAAAATAATATAATTTTTTCAATCTTTGAAAAAAATAGTAGATTTCTAGGATAATTATTTCAAAAAGAAATAATTATATTTAAGACATCTTTTAAATCTTGCGAATTTTCATCAATTTTGTAATCATTAAAAATGCGAATTAAATTTTCATAATTTTCTTCAAGATCATCTGAATTTTTCAAGAATTCCATTAAAGAAGATTCGACAAGTTCTCGAGAATGCATATATATTATGATATCTGAGTTTTCTTTCAAGAATTCACTCATTTTTATTTTATAAAGTAATAAAAAGTGACAAAATAGCTTGTATGCATTTTTTTAAAAAAACTGCTGATTAAAAGTTCATTCCCAATATAAATATAAATATAATGTAATTTATCACTATTATATTTTTATTTATTTAATATAAATTCGGAGCTCTATAACAAGATATTAAAGATTCTTATTTATCTTTTTTTCATTTTCAAATATTTTGAATTGCTAAAAATTTATGATAAAAAAAAGAAATTTCTCAGAACTTTTTTTAGAAAATTGCTGATTAAAAGTTCATTCCCGATATAAATATAAGTATATTATAATATAATACTATTATATATTTATTTATTTAATATAAATTCGGAGCTCTATAACAAGATATTAAAGATTCTTATTTATCTTTTTTTCATTTTCAAATATTTTGAATTGCTAAAAATTTATGATAAAAAAAAGAAACTTCTCAGAACTTTTTTTAAAAAATTGCTGATTAAAAGTTCATTCCCGATATAAATATAAGTATATTATAATATAATACTATTATATATTTATTTATTTAATATAAATTCGGAGCTCTATAACAAGATATTAAAGATTCTTATTTATCTTTTTTTCATTTTCAAATATTTTGAATTGCTAAAAATTTATGATAAAAAAAAGAAACTTCTCAGAACTTTTTTTAAAAAATTGCTGATTAAAAGTTCATTCCCGATATAAATATAAGTATATTATAATATAATACTATTATATATTTATTTATTTAATATAAATTCGGAGCTCTATAACAAGATATTAAATGATTTTAAATTTCTTTCAATATTTATATAACTATTGAAAAATTATAAATCTTAATTTGGTCAACTTTTATTAATTAAATGCTTTTTTATATTATTATATATATAAAAATAAAATAAAAAATTTTTTTCATAAATAAAAATTTTAAATATTTTAACGAATTTTGATCGTCTACCCACACATAAAGTCGGATTCAATTAGCTTGGGACAAACTTTTTAAATTACCATAGAAATCCATTCAAAAGTGTCCCAAGCTACATGCAAGAAATTCAGAGATACTCAGAAAATGAAAAAGTGTCAAGCTCAAATAAAACGAAAATTTAAAAAGAAAACTTTAGAAGAAATCTTTTTATTGAGACCTAAAAGATAAAATTGAAAGTGGATAGGGATAGTTCTATGACTTTTTCTATGAAAACTCGTCTGGATAGTAAAACCTAGCATTAATCTTATTTACTACGCTTTAAATAGTCAATGACCACTTTTTGGCAACCGGCCACTTGGAGCTATAAAATGCTTTAATACTGGTCATTTCCAACCTAAAATGACCACCAATATAAAGCCTAGCTTATTTATAATAATTCAAGAAATTTCTATCTGGAGCATAAATATCTATTCTCGAGATGTTTTAAAGTGGTGATTCTTTTTTTAAAATGCTTTTTTTGCGTATGATTTATTCATATTGCTCTTCTTGGATTAAAATAAATGAGATTTTATTAGTATTCAATTGAAAATTTTGTTTTTCACTTTTATCAGAATTTTTTTGAGAGAATGTCCTAAGCATTTTGAATCCGACTTTATGATAAAAAGCAAAAATATTTGAAACTTTTTAAATTGCCTTTAATAAAAAGTGAACAAAAAATATTAAAATTTTTAAAAAAAATAAAATTATTTAAAAGTAATTAATTCTAATTAGAAATGATTTTAAATATAGTATAAAACTTAATAATTTATTTGTTCTTATAAAATCATCTAAATTTTTGAAGATATTATAATTTTATATTTATAAAAATAAACGTTTTTGATTTCTATTTTGAAAGCTTACAGAATTTTTCAAAGTAATACCGTTTGTTTTTTGAATTTTCAATTGAAAAAATTTTCTTGTATTAAAAAAATTATGAATGAATCGATTTCAGAATCAGAATCAAATATTTCGAAAGATAAAATACATGCAGATGAAACAGATATAGTAATTGTTGCCGAAAATCGAGGTAATCAACTTCAGCAAATAAATGATTCATTACAAAAAGATAATAATAAACTTCGAGCTCAATTTGATGAAGCAGTACGAATAGTTAAAAAAGTCGACGACATTCATCATAAAAATATTTCTTTATCAAATGAAATCCGAGAATTAAAATCGCAAAAAGAAGATCTTGAAAGGCGTCTTCAAATACAATTTGACATAAACGAAGAATTAAATATCAAATTAGCTGATCAAAAAGCAGCTCTTCATGAACAAAGGCGAAATGACATTGCGGCCTTACAAAACGAGCTGAAAAACTCAGAAAATCAATCCAAACTTTTAAACGATGATTTTTCACTCAAAATTAGTCAAATTGAAGAAGAGAAAGAAAAACTTAAAATAGAACTCAAAATCCAACAAAATACAATCACTCGCTTAATTGATTCAGCTTCACATTATTTTGAATTATCATTTGATTCTGCTGAAAAAGTAATCACATTTTTAAATCGACCACCATTAACAGTTAATGAAGCCAAATCCGCTATTCAAGCGTCATCAACAAAAACAGCCAAAGACGAAGAGATTGAAAAAGTTGAAAAAAAGAATTCAAAAGTTCTCAAAAAGTTGAATGAAGCCAATATTCAAATTGCCTCTTTAAAAGCCGAATTGAGTCAAGCCGACAAAGACCAAAAAAGCATTGAACAGAATTACAAAAAAAAGATTTCACAACTCAAATCAAAAATCCAGCAAATTAACGAAGACAACCAAATGAACGAAGAAGACCACAGCCATCAAGTCCTCGTTCTGAACCAGCAGATAGAGTCACTTCAAACGACGATACAAAATTTGAAAGATTTACAAAACAAAGAGCAAAATACAAAGCCTGCTCAAATTATTGAAATTCAGCCAACTCAGCCAGCAAACAATGACGATGCCAATAATCCGCAAATTGAAGCTTTCGAAGCTGAAGTCGATTCTTTGAAGCAGAAGAACAACGAGCTGGATTCGATTAACAAAAAGCAAGAAATTAAAATTGGTGAGATGACCGATAGAATTCAAAAGTTGGAGGATTCTATCGATGCATTGAAAAAGGACTACAATAGAGCATTCAATGACTTGGCCGCTTTGAATCTGATTCACGATTCAACAACAAAAGAGGTCGAAACACTGCGTCAGATCCTTCACACAAAAAAGAGCACCGAAAGCGTGATAAGCAAAAAGACGAAGAAAATAGAAAACTTGAAAGAACAAGTGTACAAACTAAATGAACAATTGAAGATAAAGAAGGAGAAGGACGAAAATGAAAGAATGCAAAATGAGGAAGAAAAATTGAATTACCAAAATCAAGTCGTTCAACTCAAAAAGGAGAACGGCCAATTACACTCACAAATATTTGAATTAACAGAAAAAGTTAATAGTCTCACAAGTGATCTGAACTTTAACACAACCAGTGCTAATGCTAGTGCTCCAATAACCGCTCCCAGTTGTATTCAAAAAGTGCCAGAAAATGACTCTGAAATTCCGATGAAAATTCGCCAACTTCAGAAAAATTGCAAGTCAAAATTGGAGTCTATTCAAAAAGAGAAAGATGAAGTGATGACTCAAAAAGAAGAGCTTGAAAAGCAGTTTTCTGATTTCATGCTCAAACTTTCATCTATCGTCTTGTCAAAACCGTTTTTGGAAGATAATCAAGAAGAGTTGATTACATCAATAATTGAATTGAAAAATTCAAACGATTCTTTCAAACAACAGAATTTAATTCTATCGTCCATTGTCAACCACATGATCAACACGTTCCACTTCTCACAGTCAGGTGACACATCTGTCCTCATTCCCGACATTGACAACTTTTCAAGCGAATTTGAAAGGAAGAAGAATATATTGAAAAAGCGGAAGTTTTTGATAGAGAAGCTTCAAAAAGTTCTCTCTCAAAAAGATGAATCAATTGAAATGCTCGAGTTGAGAATTAAAAAGTTCGAGGAACAAGAGTTGCAACTCGAAGAGTCAATTCGAAATTACCAACAAGAAAATCAGAAAATGAACCGTTTGATTCAATCTCAAGAATCCCAAATTTCTAATTTTGACAAAATCCAATCTGACAATGAAACAGCAAGTCAGAAACACTACAATGAGGCCTTGATTGAGTGGAAGCAGACAGAGCATTCCTATCGTGAATCGATCTCAAATTTGACAATGAAAAACGACGAACTTGAAATTCAAATTTCAAAGCTGAATGAGGTGAATAAGCAATTGAAATTGAAAATTCACAACCATAAAGCAAAAATCCTCTCAATGAAACTCCAAAACGATGAGTTGGCTAAAAATTTCAATGAAAAAAAAATTGAATTAGATAATCAATATCTGAACGAAAAAAATAGTTATGAAGAAACGGTCAAAAATTTGCAAAATAAATTAGAAGAACAAAGATTGGATATCGAAAAATTAGCTAAGCAACTCTCTTGCTCGAAAAATAAAGTAAAGACACTGAAATGTGATATGAAAAATGCTAAAGAGCAACAGACAATTTTTCAGCGAAGTTTGGAGGAACAGCGTTCCCAACTTGAAAGAGAAAAGCAATTAATTGTCGGAAGTGCTAAAGCTCAAACGTTATTTGTAGAAAATGAGTTCGCATCTAAACTTGATGAAAGAATTAATCATTGGGAAAAGGAAAAAAAGAAAATATTCTCATATGTTGCGGATCAATTTCGCCAGTTCTTCAATCCAATAGATGTTATCGATGAGGTTAGTTTCAAAAACGTGATTGCAAATGTTAAGCAAGAATTGATCAAGCTTCAATCAATGGAAATTGAAATTCGAAGGCTTGTCGGAGCACAGTCAAATCAGAGAACAGAAGACGCGGTAGCCCAGATTGTCATCGGGCAAGATGATTTATATTATTGATTTTGTTTTTTACACAATTTTTTTTATAATTTATTAAAATAGATATTATAATTGTTATTATTTTGCTTTAATATTTGTATCTATTTCGTTTTTTGAATCATCAGCGATGTGCCGTACTTGAAGATTTTTTTATGTTTTTTCAAAATATGGCTTTAAAGCCATTTTTATAGAATATTTCAACATTTTCTGAATCTGAGTTTTAACCAAATTCAAAATAACCTGAATCTGAGCTTTATTTGAATTTTTGGAAATAAAAGAATAATATTTAGAGGACTGTAAGCGAGAAAATGCTTTAAGGTATTCTTTTATTTCAAAATTGTGAGAAGCGAGAAAATACTTTAAGGTACAAATCCAGTTCGTTAATAATTTGACCTAGAGACCGTTAAATATTTGTGAGAAGTCCCTCATCTGAAAAAGTCGAACGATTCTGAGTAAACGCATGATAGTGTCAGATTTCGACTTTTTCATATGTTTACAATTAGTTTTATTATTAATTATCATATATTAATAAATATATTGGACCTTTTTATAAAAAGAAATTTTTTTTGCGATAAAGTATACTTTTTAGCGAAAATGATCACTTTTTCATAAAAAAAGAACTTTTTCACTTAAACAAATGAATCTATATATCTTAAAAATAAACTGATAAAACATAATTTATAACAACTAAAATATATTATATGCTTGTCTAGAATCATATAACATTGGTTTTAAATAATAATTCTAATTGCTTTGCGTTTTTGTGAAAAAATAAAGGGGTAGAATAGATATAACACTGTTATGGTGAAGTGACCATCACAGTATTCAAAAATAATAACTTTTTGATAAATGTAATAAGAACTTTTTGATAAATGTAATAAGAACTTTTTGATAAATGTAATAAGAACTTTTTGATAAATGTAATAAGAACTTTTTGATAAATGTAATAAGAACTTTTTATGAAATTAAATTTTAGATTGATAATTATACCGAAATGAAACTATTATTGAATATAGCGACATAATTACAATAATATTCTTGAAGTTACTGGTATTTTTCTCTAATTTAAGCTTGATATTCAAAATTGGTAATAATTAATATGGAAATCTTCAAAAAGATATATTATCCACAAAACTAATTTCTCAAAAAGATAATAAAATATACAGCAAGCGCCCCTATGACCATATTAAAACCAGATTAAATAATAATATGTAATGTATTGCCAAAAAAACAGTATAAAATACGTTACTTTTATTAAAGATAATAATATTGACACTAATGGCTACTCCCTGAATTCCAAATCTAGCAGAAAATTTATAATTAAAATTATTTCGAAAAACAAACTTTCATTTAATCAACCTATGTCTCATTTTTTTAAAAAAAATAAGCTCATAAAAGAAAAATTAGATTTTTAAACAGTTGGCGTATCCTTTTAAAATGTATTGATTTAATATTAAATTATATTACTGAGAAAAAGTCGAATAAATTTCTGTAAAAACAGTTAGTTCAAATAAATTTGTACAAATAAGATGAAAAAAATGATTAATTGAGATTTTAAAATACTACATTGAAATAATTCTGAAACCATGTTGCTATAAATTAAAAAATAAAAAAAAAAAACTATTCATATTTATTAAAACTTTAGGATTTTACTAGCATTTTTTTTAATATCTTATAATATTGTAAGATATCCTACAATAATTAAATATTTGAATTTTTTCTTAATTTTTTCAAAATTTGTTAAAGCTCTCACAATTTTAGTTAAATATTAATTATTCCAATATTTTTATTTTTAATCTATTAAAATATCAAATGTTCATAAAAATAATATTCAATAAGTAATTTATTCATTTAAATTGTGTTTGGTCTTTTCTATGTGGTATAGTATAAATTTTAAAGTTTGCTTTTGAAAAGAGAGTAGATATGCTAATTGTGTTATGCTGTAAACAACTCCGAGCACCTTTAACGACCTTCAAAGACCTTCCATAAACTTCCCCAGAATGACCTTTGAGAATATATGTAAACAAACCAAACTTTTTAATTTTTTATCCTATATTTTAATAATAATAAAGTTACTGAAATTATCAATATTAAACATATTATTGATGATTTATATGAATATATAAATACCAATGACGTTGAATAGGTAAATGATATTCTTAAACAGTTACCTGTTAATAAACAACAAATGAATACTCAATTAAAGATATCTAGAATTGAGTATTGAAGGGTTGAAGTTAAGATTGGAATCAAATTTTTAATGTCTGATTAAGCGTAAAAAGAATTATTTTTGCGATTGATTGATCATGATAAATGTAAAAGACATGTTATTTTATGAAAAAGAAATGAATAAACATGATGCACAACCAGATAGCCAACAAATTTTTTTTGCAAATTGAAATACTGTATAATTGTTTTACAGATAAAGTAACTGATGTTTAATCATGCGATTTGGGTGAATTTGGGTAACAAAATTTTACCCAACCATTCAATTCTTACCCAGTATTCAAAAAGTTGTTTTTTTATAAACGTAAATTTGCACCTTATATTGACATATATTAAATTTTAAAAATTGTTTTATTATGTAGTGTTTTAAAATTAAATCAATTAATTACCAAGAAAATAATATATAATTGTACATTATCATTTTTAAAATAAAGTATTCTTTTATTTTAAAAATTCAAGTATTATTTTTAAATATTAATATAATAAAAAAATTCAGTTTTTTTAAAAAATTTGGTGTAACCGGTTTTACTAAGATATAAAATATGAAATAAGGTATAAAGTTCAAAATATTAAGCAATGATTTTTTTTATTTTATGGTATTTTCAGTATCTTAAAATGGAATTGTTCATGCAATTAAATAAATGACTCATATAATTTATAATAATAATATGATTAACACTATTATAAATTCAACTCAAATTTGGATAATCAGACGAATAATATAATATTCATTATTCATATCTCTTAAAAAAATAAAAAGAAAAAAGAAAATAACAAAAAGAATTATAAAAAAATTTATAAAAAACAATTCTGTGCTAGTATTATGAAGGTATATGAGTTAAAAGAGTAAAAGGAAATAAATGATAAAATGATTCAATCGAAAGGAGTTTCTAAAAATAATTAAATGAGAAGTTTTTTTAATTTTGTGCTAATCCAACCTGTAAAAAAGAAAGAAATCTAAACAATTTCATATAGTTAAAATTAATCTAGCATCTAGAAATTGTTTCGTGCTGTTTAATCTTCTAGGAGTATGAATAAGTCTTTGACGTTTAATAGTTCTCTCACAGCTAGCTTCTGATAAAGCAGAGTTAATTAATCTTAAAGCAATGTCTGCTATATCTTCCCAGCCAGAAATTGTATTTCTGATTTGGGTCCAAGAAAAATCTTCTTTAGAATTAGTCATAAATGAAAATATTTCTTTCTCACAGTCCATGTATAAGTTGAAATTTTGAATGCAATCATCAATTTTTTTTCTTGGAACTTCTGCTAGTTCTAATAAGGTTTCTAATGTCTTTTTGGCACTGTTTAAGTAGTTCACGAATTCATGATCAGTGGTAGTTGAATCTTCACTTCCATCAGGTATTGAAGCTTCTTCAGGTGTTTCTTCTTCTGGCTCAGAATAAAATTCGCTATCAGTAGTAGATGATTCATCAAGAGTTTCGACATCTTTCCCGTCTTCAGTCATAATAATATCTTCTGCATCAGGCGAATAAATATAATTGCTCTCATCATCGCCATCTGGTGGAAGGTCAGCATTGAAATAAGATGAGCTATCAACGTCAGGGTTTCTTCTTTTAATGTTTCTAATTCTGAAATCTGATCGACCGTTTCTGGTAAAGCAATAGGCAAGCGCCCATAGACCACCTTCTTTAGAACATAAAGTATAGTTCCGTAATGAGTAAGCGAGACTTTTTGCGTATCTGTTTTCGTTTTTATCTAAATCGAATAATGCATTAATTGCTCTTTCGAGGAGCAGAAATGCCGATTGAAACTTTGTTTTTGGATTTTCGAATTTTCCTACTAATGATTTTAGTATTGCTAATGCTTTTTTTAAATCTTGAAATTCATCGATTGGTATATCATCAACTATTTCTTTTATAATATCGGCACGGTTAAGAATAAAATGAACAATATTGTAGTCGTATATCCATCTGGTGTCGCAATGAGCTGGGCATAAAGCCCCAATATCTAAATAATTTTCTCTGCATAAATTTGAGATTTCATGTAACCGTTTAACAATATTATTGAGTTCTGGATTTCTTTCTGTGCAAGTTGTATATGCTCTGTGTACTCGATGACATAAACAAGGAACATAAATGATCTTTTTAATATTAGGAATTTGTTTATGGTATAATGAGAATCTCCATTTCGGACTGAAAGCTTTTTTCTGTGCTGTGTTTCCGTCGCAGACTACTGTTCCTATATCGATTTTAGTGAGATTGAGTGATTGAAAACCTTTCATAATACTAGCAACATAATGAACTGCTTTCCCTCCTTCCATTCGAATTGTATCGAATGGATAGGAGGGAAGATCTGTAAATGGTGATTCCAAAACGAAATGCAAATTTTGATAATTAGCTGTTTTTCCTTCATCTAGAGCTAAAGAAACGTATGGTAATTCTTCGAATTTCTGTAATATTTTTCTGTGTTTTTGAAATGCTACATTGATAAATATTTGTCTGAGTTTATCTCTTCGTAAATGTTTGAATGCTCTTTTAGCTTTTTGATAAGGATTGTTAAGATCATAAAGAGATATTCCGTATGCTATAAATTTGATCGCTAACTGATAAAAATCATCTGAACTTAATACATCTAAAGCAAGGTTATGTTTTCCTGTGAACATCGCCATATCTTCATAAAGCGAATCTTCTGTTAAGTTAAATAAATGACCTTTCGGGCTGCTACTTGAAAAGAATTGGTCAAATGATGGGCTTAAACATGGAATTCCAGGAGAGCAAACGTGTTCATGGGTCTGGAGCCAATTCTTATAGTGATCTTCACGAACGGGTTTCATTGAGCACCAACAGCGAACGCCATCAGCATTTAACAATGTTTCAATGCATCGAACTGAATAATGAGTTTTGTCAATCTTGAGCTTTTCATATCTGTGAATTTCTCCTCTTTCTAGATCTGGATATGTAACAATCCTGCTAACAGGTTGTGTGTTTTGGTCAGCCATCTGAACAATGAACTATAAAAAATGAAATAAAACACTGATTAGAATTTAACCTTGATTTGACCTTTCTTGCCACTGGTTAAATCTATTGAATTTATTGGGTTAAATTACCAGCTAACCCAATGACCTAAAAAGGCCAAATTTTCAGAAGAATATGGTTAAATAATTAACCTTTTGGGTTTTGGGTAATTTACCCAAACAAAGCTATTTAAAATTATTTACCGTATATAAATAAATAAATACTCTTTTTTAATATAAATATATCGTTCAATTTTGAATTAATTAATAAAATTATTAGAAAAATATGATATTTACTATTAATAAAATATAAAAAAAGTTATTTTTTTAATTATTTCTGAATGTATTGAAATATTTTTACCCAAATATGCTTACCCAATGGGTAGGGTTAAAAAAACAATAACCCAATAGAATTTGGGTAAAAAACGCATGATTACTGATGTTGATCCAGAAGCAGACTATAAATCATGTTTTAGAGATAATCCTGTTTAATTTACCGAATTTGCTCCAAATATCCTTTAGAAAAGAAAAAATCTAATGTTGGAGGAAAATATAGGAATACATAATATGAAGATTGGTATAAGAAAGCCCATGTAACTAGAATTCACGTTATAAAAATGAATATGTTAACTTTATATTTGGTAGTATTAATGATTTTATTTAAGGGCATATTTGAACATATCAACGAAAAAAACATTTAAAAAAAGTTGTATAATGAATAAAATCAATTCAGATGATTCTCCAGAATATTAAATAGACCAAGATAAAGATAGATATCATATTAAAGGTTTAAAAAATGACATCCATTTTTAACAAATATGCCACATTTATTGTGAACTATCATTTTGAATGTGGTCCAAGGATGGGAGCCCTTGGAATAGCTGGAGCCAAACGAGTTGTAAATGAGATTGGTTCGAAGCTGCGAAGGCGGAGAAATGTAGAGACTACTGCCTATACTATACTACTCGAGGTAATAAACAAATTTGTCAGGAATCCAAGTATTTTTGAACTGATTCATTTGTGGATGAAGAAATATTAACGTAATTGTCACGCATAAAAGTCTCTGAACTGGAATTCAACCACTGCTTAATAAATATCATTACTACACTTAAATGATAGAAAAAATGGCAACATGATGTAGTAAATTTGTGTTAAAATTCAATTAAATATCATGAAACAACAAGAATGGTAATATCTTGGTTCAAATCAGACAATGTAATGATCAATTTATTGGAAAGTGTGCTAAAAAAATTCTAAATGAGTAAAAATCATTTATTTTGAAGAAAAATATTCCAAAAAAGGTATAGTTTCAATCAAAAAATCAGTTGTTGAAGTTACAATTGATTTATGTAGAAATACTTATACAAGTATGCTCAAAATGTAAATCTCAAACTTTGATGAACTAAATTAAAAAAAAAATTTCATATAATTAAACGGTTTCTCTGTTTTATGTATATCATCAATTTAGTTTATTCTTAAAAAAAAAGAAATAATAAATGTATTATTTAATTTAAAAATAAATTTAACATAATTTACATAGCTTGGTGATGTATTATATTATATTTTATACAAGTTACGTTTATAATTTTAGAAGGTTTATTATTTAAAAACCGTTTAACATTTTTTAATTTTATTTATGAATAATATCTCTAGGAGATATTATCCATCTGCACCAGAACTAGCATATCTAAATAGACAAGCAAATGCCTATTTTTCTAGGCCAGAACGGTCGCAAAGTAGGCATGATGTTCTTGAAGAATCATATACTTATTTAAAGATTTTTTCTCATCATTGGACTCTTAGAAATGTTCGTTTATGGTTCAATAACCATTATGTTAAACCAAACAATCTGGTGCACTATACAATCAACAATACGTCACAAGCGAATTTTGCAAACAATGAAAATAGCAATGAGTTGCAAACGGGCTCAACAAACAATGCAAATAATAGTGCGTTACAAACGAATTTAACCAACAATGTTAATAACGGTGTGTTTCAAATGAGCTCAACAAGTAATGTAAATAACAATGTGCTCCAAACGAATTTAACAAACAGTGTTAACAACAATATGTTACCAACAAACTCAACAAACAGTGCAAATAATAGTGCGTTACAAACGAATTTAACCAACAATGTTAATAACGGTGCGTTTCAAATGAGCTCAACAAGTAATGTAAATAACAATGTGCTCCAAACGAATTTAACAAACAGTGTTAACAACAATATGTTACCAACAAACTCAACAAACAGTGCAAATAATAGTGCGTTACAAACGAATTTAACAAACAGTGTTAGTAACAATATGTTCCAAGCGAGGTCAACAAGAAATGTAAATAACAATGTGCTCCAAACGAATTTAACAAACAGTGTTAGTAACAATATGTTACCAACAAACTCAACAAACAGTGCAAATAATAGTGCGTTACAAACGAATTTAACCAACAATGTTAATAACGGTGTGTTTCAAATGAGCTCAACAAGTAATGTAAATAACAATGTGCTCCAAACGAATTTAACAAACAGTGTTAACAACAATATGTTACCAACAAACTCAACAAACAGTGCAAATAATAGTGCGTTACAAACGAATTTAACAAACAGTGTTAGTAACAATATGTTCCAAGCGAGGTCAACAAGAAATGTAAATAACAATGTGCTCCAAACGAATTTAACAAACAGTGTTAGTAACAATATGTTACCAACAAACTCAACAAACAGTGCAAATAATAGTGCGTTACAAACGAATTTAACCAACAATGTTAATAACGGTGCATTTCAAATGAGCTCAACAAGTAATGTAAATAACAATGTGCTCCAAACGAATTTAACAAACAGTGTTAACAACAATATGTTACCAACAAACTCAACAAACAGTGCAAATAATAGTGCGTTACAAACGAATTTAACCAACAATGTTAATAACGGTGCGTTTCAAATGAGCTCAACAAGTAATGTAAATAACAATGTGCTCCAAACGAATTTAACAAACAGTGTTAACAACAATATGTTACCAACAAACTCAACAAACAGTGCAAATAATAGTGCGTTACAAACGAATTTAACAAACAGTGTTAGTAACAATATGTTCCAAGCGAGGTCAACAAGAAATGTAAATAACGGTGTGTTTCAAATGAGCTCAACAAGTAATGTAAATAACAATGTGCTCCAAACGAATTTAACAAACAGTGTTAACAACAATATGTTACCAACAAACTCAACAAACAGTGCAAATAATAGTGCGTTACAAACGAATTTAACAAACAGTGTTAGTAACAATATGTTCCAAGCGAGGTCAACAAGAAATGTAAATAACGGTGTGTTTCAAATGAGCTCAACAAGTAATGTAAATAACAATGTGCTCCAAACGAATTTAACAAACAGTGTTAACAACAATATGTTACCAACAAACTCAACAAACAGTGCAAATAATAGTGCGTTACAAACAAATTTAACTAACAATGCAAATAACGGCTTTAATTTCACCAACAAATCATCTTTTTTCCGTCCAGATAATCTTTTTTCTATTTCATCAAGTGATGGCAAAGCGTTTGTAAATTCTATAAAGAAAGAAGCTTTTGCTGAAGGATTTCAACTGACATCACTAAGAAAAAAAGATGGAGAATATAATGTTTTAAGATGCTCAAGATATAACGATCCAGAAACAAGATGCAGTTATCGTTTGAATATACAACAATATAATGTTGGAAAGCCAGATCATTTTTTTAAAATTCTAAATACATCAACTATTTCACATAATCATCCTATGAATCCTCTTTCTTTTGCACATAAAAATGTTGATGATGATACAAAGCAAGTTATGAACACAATGAGCAAATGCAATATATCATCAACAAAGATTTCAGATTTCTTATACGAAAGTAAATCAATAAGAATTACCTCGTCACAGGTACGATACGTGATAAATCAAGATAAACAAAAAGATAACAAAATTGAAACAGAAGAACTTATAGATAAAATTGTCAAAGAAGATGGTTTATATTTTGTATTGGATGATCCATGCGGTGATGTGAACTACAGAAGAGCAATATTTACGGTTACTCATGATGAATTGGATAATTTACAAAAATTTGGTGATTTTATAAGCATTGATCCCACTTATCCAAATTTAACATCAAATTGGACTACAATACCTTTAACTGTGGTTGGACATGCTCGTGAACTTAGATCTGGTGGTGTTATATTTTGTTCCAACGTAACAAGCGATGTGTATACTTGGGTAATAAAAATACTAGCTAATAATTTGCCATGTTATAACATTCTCCGAACAATAAGTTCAGATGATGATCAAAATCTTGAAGCTGCATGGAATAATATTGAGCAAGATCCTTCATGCTTTCACTTATCGCGTATCATATGTATATGGCATAAAATTAAGAATTTGAAAGATGAAATGAAAAACGTTGATATGAGCAAAGAAGATCAAGATAAAGTAATAAAATTATTCCACGAGATGGCTTTTACAAGAAATGAGGACAAGTGCTTAGAATTATTACAAACAATCAAACAAAATTATACAAAAATTAGTAGCTTTATAAATGCATTTCAAGAAAAATACTTGAGAACATCAACAAAATCATTTTCAAAGTTTACATGGTCGCTTGGATATATATCGAACAATTTTTCTGAAAGCCACAATTCAAGTATAAAAAACTTACTTGGCAATCGTTCTTTAACTCTTGTTGAAATGCGCGATGTGATCACAAAAGCAGAAATGAGACGAAGAACTGAAAAAGAATATATAAAGAATAGAAAAATAAGAAAAGCTATCGATCAAAAAACAATTGAATTAATGCGGAAATTTAAAATAGATAGAAGCATTTCGGAGTCAATTGTTGGGTCAATGCAAAAAGGCGACAGCCTCAATTTAGTCCAACAAGGCAATTTATGGATCGTCGAAGAGCAAAAAACATCTGATTTTTATGAAGTTACAAACAATGATAATCAATGGCATTGCACATGTGGTAAGCTAACATCAACCGGTTTACCTTGTTCACATATATTGAAAGTAATGAGAGAGATTCAAATTGAGTTTGCTCCTGAGAGTTGTTTAATTGCTCCAAGATGGATTCTTTCTGAACAAATGTTTGAAAATGTAATGATCAAAAAACTTGATGAAATCTCGATAATTCAACTAAGAAATGACCAGCCAAAAAGTGTTAAAAAGAGATACACAAATATAACAGCAAAAATTCATTCGATTGCTGACATTGGAAGCAAAACAGATGAAAATTATGAAAAAACAATTGGAACATTAGACAAACTCGAAAACGATTTATTAGGAATAAAAGAAACTAAAGATGCCAGGTATCGTAAATGTGGAAGACCAAGGACATCACGGTTAAAAAGAACAAATAAAAATGGAAATAAAGTGCAAAAATGCCAAATTTGTAAAAATAACCATAATACATCAAAATGCCCACACATTAAGTCCGTAAGAGATTGTATTAATTTCGAAATCAATACAACTGCATCGAAAAGACATTGTACAATTTGTCGTTCTGCGGGTCATTTCGCAAAAACTTGCCCAGCCTTGAAATTGTGGAAAGAAGTTCAAGAACAAAATAAAAATATAGAATATGAAGAAGAAGAAGAAGTAATAGAATACGAATATGAAGAGGAGGAGGAAGAAGAAATATATGAATAAATTTAATATATTAGCAGCTATATTGATTTAATAAACATTTGATTTGTAAATAATTTATTTTTTATATGCCAATGAGCGGCGTTTTTAGGCGTGATTGTGCTACTCTTTTATGCGTGATTGTGCTGCGATTTTATGCGTGATTGTGCTGCTCTTTTATGGCCGATTGTGCTGCTCTTTTATGCGTGATTGTGCTGCTCTTTTATGGCCGATTGTGCTGCTCTTTTATGCGTGATTGTGCTGCTCTTTTATGGCCGATTGTGCTGCTCTTTTATGCGTGATTGTGCTGCGCTTTTATGGCCGATTGTGCTGCTCTTTTATGCGTGATTGTGCTGCGCTTTTATGGCCGATTGTGCTGCGCTTTTATGGCCGATTGTGCTGCGCTTTTATGCGTGATTGTGCTGCGCTTTTATGGCCGATTGTGCTGCTCTTTTATGCGTGATTGTGCTGCGCTTTTATGGCCGATTGTGCTGCGCTTTTATGGCCGATTGTGCTGCGCTTTTATGCGTGATTGTGCTGCGCTTTTATGGCCGATTGTGCTGCGCTTTTATGCGTGATTGTGTTGCGCTTTTATGGCCGATTGTGCTGCGCTTTTATGCGTGATTGTGTTGCGCTTTTATGGCCGATTGTGCTACGCTTTTATGCGTGATTGTGCTGCTCTTTTATGGCCGATTGTGCTGCTCTTTTATGCGTGATTGTGCTGCTCTTTTATGGCCGATTGTGCTGCTCTTTTATGGCCGATTGTGCTGCTCTTTTATGGCCGATTGTGCTGCTATTTTATGCGTGATTGTGCTGCGATTTTATGGCCGATTGTGCTGCTCTTTTATGGCCGATTGTGCTGCTCTTTTATGGCCGATTGTGCTGCTATTTTATGCGTGATTGTGCTGCGATTTTATGCGTGATTGTGCTGCGATTTTATGCGTGATTGTGCTGCGCTTTTATGCGTGATTGTGCTGCTCTTTTATGGCCGATTGTGCTGCTCTTTTATGGCCGATTGTGCTGCTCTTTTATGGCCGATTGTGCTGCTATTTTATGCGTGATTGTGCTGCTCTTTTATGGCCGATTGTGCTGCTCTTTTATGCGTGATTGTGCTGCTCTTTTATGGCCGATTGTGCTGCTCTTTTATGGCCGATTGTGCTGCTCTTTTATGGCCGATTGTGCTGCTATTTTATGCGTGATTGTGCTGCGATTTTATGCGTGATTGTGCTGCGATTTTATGCGTGATTGTGCTGCGCTTTTATGCGTGATTGTGCTGCTCTTTTATGGCCGATTGTGCTGCGCTTTTATGCGTGATTGTGCTGCTCTTTTATGGCCGATTGTGCTGCGCTTTTATGCGTGATTGTGCTGCTCTTTTTTTAGCTACAAAAAGTTGTTTTATTGAGCTTTTCCTAAATCATTTTTTTATCTAGATAGATAATCGCTATCGAGTATTTAGGAAATCGTTTTAGAGTCTAAGATAATCGTTATCGAGTATTTAGGAAATCGTTTTAGAGTCTAAGATAATCGCTATCGAGTATTTAGGAAATCGTTTTAGAGTCTAAGATAATCGCTATCGAGTATTTAGGAAATCGTTTTAGAGTCTAAGATAATCGCTATCGAGTATTTAGGAAATCGTTTTAGAGTCTAAGATAATCGCTATCGAGTATTTAGGAAATCGTTTTAAAGTTTAAGATAATCGCTATCGAGTATTTAGGAAATCGTTTTAGAGTCTAAGATAATCGCTATCGAGTATTTAGGAAATCGTTTTAAAGTTTAAGATAATCGCTATCGAGTATTTAGGAAATCGTTTTAGAGTCTAAGATAATCGCTATCGAGTATTTAGGAAATCGTTTTAAAGTCTAAGATAATCGCTATCGAGTATTTAGGAAATCGTTTTAAAGTTTAAGATAATCGCTATCGAGTATTTAGGAAATCGTTTTAGAGTCTAAGATAATCGCTATCGAGTATTTAGGAAATCGTTTTAAAGTCTAAGATAATCGTTATCGAGTATTTAGGAAATCGTTTTAAAGTCTAAGATAATCGTTATCGAGTATTTAGGAAATCGTTTTAAAGTCTAAGATAATCGCTATCGAGTATTTAGGAAATCGTTTTAAAGTCTAAGATAATCGTTATCGAGTATTTAGGAAATCGTTTTAGAGTCTAAGATAATCGCTATCGAGTATTTAGGAAATCGTTTTAGAGTCTTTTTGTTTTAAGATATAAAAGGCGCCAAAATTCAATATCATTTATCAAAAAGTTCTTATTACATTTATTAAAAAGTTCTTATTACATTTATCAAAAAGTTCTTATTACATTTATCAAAAAGTTATTATTTTTGAATACTGTTATGGTCACTTCACCATAACAGTGTGCTATTTATCATTTCTCAAAAATAAAATAAAAAAAGCATTTATCATTTAAATTATTAAATAAAAAAACCTTTTTCTCCAAAAGATTCTTAATAAAATTAATGCAATAGCAAACCAGGTTGATCTTTCATAATTGTTCTTTGAGTAAAATTAAATGCAAATTTTTGATAAAAGCTTATTGAATATAGTGATTTTATTTATAATTGGAATTAATAATTATAAAATACAAAATAATAAATAAATATATTAAAATGAAGAATATAAAGTGAAAAATGAAAATGAAAATTTTTTCACAAATTTCTTTTTATCGTTTTTATATAAAATAAATAAAGCATTCAAAAAATAAAATAAATTGAAAGAAAGATTCACAAATTTATAAAACCATGAGTGAGCAAAAACTTCTTAAAGCATGTGAAAACGGATATCTTGACAAAGTTCGACAACTTCTTTCTGCCAAAGAAATTGATATCAACTGCAAAGACATTTGAATCCAAAATCATTCATAAGATTCAAATCTAACATTTTTCATGATATTGAACAATTGAAATATTTATGGAATTTAACTCGAATATTTAATTATACGCCGTTGATTTGTGCTGCAGGTAAAGGTCATTCGGAAATTGTTGAAACATTAATCTCACAAGAAAATATTGAAATCAACTGCAAAGACATTTGAATCCAAAATCATTCATAACATTCAAATCTAACATTTTTCATTATATTGAACAATTGAAATATTTATGGAATTTAACTCGAATATTTAATAATACGCCGTTGATTTGGGCTGCAGGTAAAGGTCATTCGGAAATTGTTGAAACATTAATCTCACAAGAAAATATTGAAATCAACTGCAAAAACATTTGAATCCAAAATCATTCATAACATTCAAATCTAACATTTTTCATTATATTGAACAATTGAAATATTTATGGAATTTAACTCGAATATTTAATAATACGCCGTTGATTTGGGCTGCAGGTAAAGGTCATTCGGAAATTGTTGAAACATTAATCTCACAAGAAAATATTGAAATCAACTGCAAAGACATTTGAATCCAAAATCATTCATAACATTCAAATCTAACATTTTTCATTTAATTGAACAATTGAAATATTTATGGAATTTAACTCGAATATTTAATAATACGCCGTTGATTTGTGCTGCAGGTAAAGGTCATTCGGAAATTGTTGAAACATTAATCTCACAAGAAAATATTGAAATCAACTGCAAAGACATTTGAATCCAAAATCATTCATAACATTCAAATCTAACATTTTTCATGATATTGAACAATTGAAATATTTATGGAATTTAACTCGAATATTTAATGATACGTCGTTGATTTGTGCTGCAAGAAACGGTCATTCAGAAATTGTTGAAACATTAATCTCACAAGAAAATATTGAAATCAACTGCAAAAACATTTGAATCCAAAATCATTCATAACATTCAAATCTAACATTTTTCATTTAATTGAACAATTGAAATATTTATGGAATTTAACTCGAATATTTAATAATACGCCGTTGATTTGGGCTGCATATAAAGGTCATTCGGAAATTGTTGAAACATTAATCTCACAAGAAAATATTGAAATCAACTGCAAAAACATTTGAATCCAAAATCATTCATGACATTCAAATCTAACATTTTTCATTTAATTGAACAATTGAAATATTTATGGAATTTAACTCGAATATTTAATTATACGCCGTTGATTTGTGCTGCACAAGAAGGTCATTCGGAAATTGTTGAAGCATTAATCTCACAAGAAAATATTGAAATCAACTGCAAAGACATTTGAATCCAAAATCATTCATGACATTCAAATCTAACATTTTTCATAAAATTGAACAATTGAAATATTTATGGAATTTTGAAATGAAATGATTTATAAGGCAGCCATTGACTACGCCAGAGAAAAAAATGATGGAGAAATTGTTGAACTTCTAACGAACGGACCAAATCGACGAATGAAGAACTTAATTGAACGAAATAAGACACTTCATCTCAAAGTTCAAAGACTTCTGCGAGCAACGCATTTGAGTAAGAACGAAGGAAGATCTCATCCATCCGAAAGTCAGAATGAAGCACGAGAGGCAAACGGTGACCTTCAAGAAGAACTGAAGAAGCTGAAGAAATATCTTTCAGCGCTGAACACGAAAGCAGAAGAAATCGAAATTGTCGACATCAACGAATTCGAAGAAGTTTCTGTGATTGGTGAAGGTGGCACATCAAGTGTGAAGGAAGTGATTAAGAGAGAACGATATGCGAAGAAAGAACTGAAAGAACTGAGCCATGAAAAACTTCAGCGATTTCTTGCAGAATGTGAAACTCTGAGCAGACTTCATCATCCGTGCATCATCGACATCGTTGGTGTGAACTTTGGAGACGAAGATCATCCGCCGTCGATCATCCTTTCGCTTGAACCGAAATCGCTTGAGTCAGCGATCTCGAAGAAGGAACTTGAAAACGACGATAAGAACCGAATCACTGTTGAAATTGTTCTTGGAATGCGCTACATCCACAAGCGAAACTTCATGCATCGTGACCTGAAGCCGACGAACATCCTTCTGAGCAAGAACAACGAAGTGCGAATCAGCGACTTCGGCCTTGCGAAGTACGACGACATTTCATGCTCGCAGACGAAGGGCGTCGGCACACTTCGCTTCATGGCGCCGGAACTTTGTGAAGACGGCGAAGTCAGCACGAAGTACACGAACAAAGTCGACGTTTACTCATTCGGAATCACACTGATGTACATCATCACCGAAAGATACCCGCCATTCAGCATGAGAAACGTCGTCCTTGGAATTGTTCCAACGATCCCAGCAGCAGTTGTTGGCTGGGTTTCGTCTCTGATTGTCCGATGCCTTTCGCCAGAGAGCGAAAAACGTCCGTCATTCGACGAAATCTTCGACGAGCTGAAATCGCACAACTTCGACCTTTTCAGTGAAGAAAGTGAGAATCAACTGACGAGCAAGCAGCGAAGCATGAAACAAGCGATCGAATCACGCGTTCTTGAGATCGAAGCCTTCGAATACCAGCATCAATAAGACTAACACCTTCAACTAAAAACTTCCTAATTTATTCTTTTTTTTTTTTTTTTTTTTTTTTTTTTCTTCACAAAATCTACACAAAAAGTGGATTTCATTCAATTATATTCACAAAAAGTGATATGAGAGTCAAAACAATATCGATATCCAAAGCGATTTTTTCCAAATACATCATTATCAGCCAAACAAATCCTACGCCATTTGTCACCATTACAGATTTTCTCTCAAAAATCGTTTCTATCGGCGATGAAATGCGACGATGCGTCGTTATTGACATACAAGGATCGTTCACAATCTATCAATTGCTAACAAACTGCTACAAAATCCCAAATTTTGCTGCTGAAAAAATTTAAAATTTTTTAGGCTCAATTGTTGACGATCAAGATTTCAGAAGATTCTTCTCAATTTCATTTTTAAATGATTTTCAAAGATTCTTTTCATATAACAATTCAAATGCAACTAAGTCAAATCATGACAAATCAATCGATATCGTTTATCGGTTCACTTTTCGTGCAGCCACAATTCCAATTATTTCTTTTTTAATCAAAAAGTGCGTTTTTGACTGGAAAACAGTTTTTAATAATTCGATAAAAATAATATTTGAAAATTGTCTGAAAAAAATGTTGAGAAGTTACAATGAGGCAATCATTTTAGCTTATTCAATGGATCGAATTTACGCCAATTATAAAAGGAGTGTTTATGCAGCAATTATTCTGGCTAATTTTGGTTTCTTCGTGAGAAATGATGATAATGAAATTGGACCTTTGTTGTATTTTAGATATCCGAGAAATTTGAAATACAGATTCTTTCCGGTGTTTTCACTTTTACAGAGTTTGCTAAAGGCAACAAAAGATGTTGATAGTTTTTTTATGATGATTATTTCAACATTTGGATTTTTCAATGTTGAAAAAAAAGATGTTTCAAACCACTTTGATGAAAATGATCAGCGAATAATTCTTTTCATCCTTTTCCATTTCATTCTCTGCCTTATATTTGACACTTTTTGTGCTGAATAAAACTTCTTTTCAATCATGAAAATGTGTGTGATTTCTGAATTAATATTAAAAGATTTGTCAATCGATGAAATTAACTCAATTTGGTATGATGATCAATTTTGTGATAATTTCTACGAAGATTCGTTGAGTTTCACTTTAAAAACAAAAAAAAAAAAAAAAAAAAAAAAAAAGACAAAAGATGAATCAAAATTCCATCTAACCGACATTTCTGAATGGCATCCTCTTCTTCCATACATTAAAATACTAACAATCATCCAATTGATACAGAAATTCATTCATGACAATCCTGATTCATAGATTATTTTTCCAAAACTTCCTTCCGGTTCTGAACATCTTCTTTTTTCAACTGTTCTTTTGTCTCTTGAATTCTTCATTTTAAGCAAGAAGTGTTGCAGAGATTACAAGATCATTCAACAGCTTGTATTCAATGCATTGATTATCACTTCTCAAAATCAGGAGTATTTTTATAATAAAAACAAAGTTGAAGGTGACGAAAACAACGATGTTTTGAATGTTGATGATTTTTCAGATTTGGCCACCAAGTTGAAAAAATTGACCTTTCCACAATTTCTGAGGAAAAAGATCGTTTTTGATGGTGGTCAAAATTCATTGATCGACCTGATCGGCGGATTTGGAAAAATTGGATTGACGGTTTTGACAAGAATGAGCTTTTTTTCTGAATTCGATGAATCAGCATCAATGAAAGAAGAAATATTGAAAAAGAACCGCCAAAGAGCGAAGAATCTTAAGATGCAGATTATGAATAACTTTAATAAACAGCAAAAATCATTCCAATCTGCACCTAAACTAGGCAGCGAAGATGATGAAAATGATGAAAATGATGAAAATCAAGAAGAATCTCAAAAAAAGGAATGCGGTATTTGTCACTTAGAAAACAAAGATGATTGCTTTAATTTTCAAATCACCACTTTCATCCTATTTAAATTGGCGTTTTCGCGATGCAAAAATTTCTTCTTCTAATAATAATAATAATAATAAGGTTGATTTGAGTGATGTTCCAGAATCATTTGAAACATTCAATTGCGTTCGAATTTGTTGTCATCCAATTCGCTCAAAATGCATTCAAAAGAAGCATTTCAGTTGTCGTGCTGATCGTTGTCCTAGGAATTCATCAATTCCAATAATTGCAGGTCTTTATGAAAATGATTCTGAATTAAATAAATCAGTTCTTTCTCAAGCCGAAAAAATTTGTTAAAAGATCCCTAATACGAAGGCCTCAAGTTTGCTGTTTATTGTATGTCATCTCAGATTGAGGTGCTTGAAATGAGGCACGGATCGAATCCAGATTGCCTTGATGACACAACAATTCAGTTTTCATTAAGAAACATCTGCTTGTGCATCTGGCATGTCTTAAGAAATGAGTCTCAAAAAGTTCTATCGTTTTTTGAGATGTGCTGCCATTTTGGATCATTTCGCACGTGGATCTCTTCTGTCGGTGATGTGAAATGACACCATACTGAATATGGCGGGTACAATGAAGATATCTTCTGTCGGTGATGTGCTGCCTTTAAGTTCAAAAACAATCGGTGTAAAATGACACCATAATAATAATAATAATTTGATTCTTTATAATTATCTTCATTATTATCATTTTCGTCATCACCGTAATTACGATCACCATCATCATCACCACCACCACCGTAATACGGTGCAAGACATCCACGTTTCCTATGATTGTATGGAGCCCAGAGGCTGCGCTATGGTGAAAAGGCTTAGATCGTGAGCAGCGAACGGGCGGGCACCACGGTGGGGCGGGGGCTGCGCAACACGCCTTGAATGCGATTGATCGTCGGGCGTGCGTATATTCAGACTCCTGTAAACCACAGACCGTTGGTTGAGAGTCATTCGTGGCTCTACGAAGTTTGGTTCGCCAAGCCAGCGCAGGTTGATCCCGAAGGCGTCGCAAGGTGCAGTTGTGCTCTGCCTGTGCGCTTTCTTGTTGTGGCGTCGCCGAGTTTCCAGCCAACGGCCGACTTAGGAAGGAACGCCATGAAGAGGCTGGGAAAGGAAGTGGTGGTCGCCGAGCTTACGGTACTGTTCCGTAACGCCGGCGCTGTCCACCTGACCGAGTTCCGCGGGCTTGCCGCTGTGCAGATCTCCGATCTGGGCGAAAAGCTAGGCCGCGATACTTCCTACACTGTGGCCAAGAACGCGCGGTTCCGCATCGCCTCTAAGGAAGCCGGCATCGAGGGCCTCGAAGAGATGCTCATCGGTCCTTTCGCTGTCGTCTTCGTGAAGGGTGACTTCATCGACGCTGTGAAGACTCTGCGTGACTTCGCCAAGACAAGCAAGGCCCTCATCATCAAGGGCCGTTTCGCAGACGGAACCGTGTATGATGCCGAAGGTGCCAAACAGCCTGCAGACCTCGAGTCTCGTCCAGAGCTGCTTGCCGAACTGTCCGGCGCGCTCAAGGGCACGATGCCCAAGGCCGCCTATCTGTTCAACGCCCTGCCAACGAAGGTGGTCCGCGCCGTCGACGCGCTGCGCGAGAGGCAGGAAAAGGCCGCCTGGTCGCCCTGCGGTTCGCCGCATAGCATCAATCCGGAACACATATAGAAAATGAAGGCGCAGCGGCCTCAACATCATGCGCCACGAATGAAAGGAAGCCATAATGGCTAAGTTCACCCAGAATGGGCTGCTCGAAGCTTTCGGTGAAATGACCCCGTCGAGCTCTCCAAGTTGTTCAAGGCCTTTGAAGAGAAGCTCGAGAATCGGACAATAACAAGCCTATTAGAATTATGTCAAGTAAAAATCAAGCTGATGTCATTTTCCTCTATAAAAAAGCGTAACTAATGATTATGGGAAAGCTAAATCATGATGGAGAAGACACCACTGTGGATCACTGTTGAAAAAGACGATGTTGAACTTTTCTAAAGAGTGCCTTTACTTAATGCTAATATTCCAATGCAAAAGTATGCTGAAAGTTCAGAATGTGGTTGTGAAAGAGAAGGATTAATCGAAAATCAAATTTATATCAAGTAATATATCAAATAAAATAAAAACGAGAAAAAATAATTTTTTTTTAGGATGATGAAAAAGTTGATTTCAATTATGAACTCATAAATATTGGCGATACTGGCTGTGGAAATACTCTTCCAATAAAATAACAAAAATATATGAAGCATAATTGAATTTCATCACTTTTTATAAATCAAACAAGAAACCTTATTTTTGTATTAACATAAAACATTATTCATTGAATTAAATTCTGATTATTAAATAAAAAAAACTTTTTCTCCAAAAGATTCTTAATAAAATTAATGCAATAGTAAACCAGGTTGCTCTTTCATAATTGTTCTTTGAGTAAAATTAAGGTACAAATCCAATACGTTAAATAACCGTCTTTTTTTTTTTGACATTTATAAATGGTCGCTTATTTTAGATATTTTTCATGTTTTCAATATAAATAAAACAAAAAAAGTGGTCCTTTTGAATCTTTTATGATTATAATCTTTTTAAAAATTATAGTAAATAAAAATATTGAGCGTGATGTATTAATTCTTAATAATAATACTCAAATTTGTTAATCAACTGAATATATCTTGAATTTAGCTTTTTTATTGAAATTAATATTCCAAATATGTTAGTATGTAACGAAATTCAAGGTATTTTTTGATTTTTTATAAAAACTTTATTATCGAAAAAGGGCATAAACTTGATTAGATAGAAAAAAATTATATATTCATAGATAAAATTAAGATATACATGTAGAGATGTCCAATACAATTGCAAATCAACAGACATATATATGTTTAAAGTTTAACTTCTAAAGCTTTTTATATCTCATTATTTAGAAAGTATTTCTTTTATTAAATGTTTATTTGTTGAATATTCTTAATAATATAAAAGTATTTATGATTATGAATGGAGATATATTAGATTTAAAATGTTGATTTTAACTTTTTAAAACAGAGTAGTATTTCATTGCTAATATTTGGTTATATTGTTATATTTATAATATTATATTTATATTTAAATATTTTGATAAATTTTGTAATGTAGGAAAAAAGATATTTTATTATCAAATAATAACTTTTTGATAAATTATCTATTTTATATGATGAAGATTTGATAAGATTCGATGAAAAATGAGAGGTGAATGAAGAAAATTTTGAGGGAAATTTGAAATAACAGTATTATTATCTATATTTATCTCTTTATGAAAATAAACTTTATAAATATAAATCATTTATTCATGCTAACATATTAGTAATAAATTATATTATTAACATTATTAAATGGATAAACTGTCATTTTTCATCAAAAAATTAAAAAGATTTATTATATTTCATAAAATGAAATAATCCGTTATTTTCTAATTGTATTTTTAATATATCTTGAAATTTACAATTATATTTTTTAAAATATTCTTTAATATAAGCTTAAACAAAACATATAAATATATTAATTTGTTATCAAGAAATTAAATGACGAAAAGTCCGTCCTTGAACTTATAGAAATATGATAAAGAATAGTATTATTTCAATATTATTTCAATTTTATTTCAAAAAAATGGTTAGCAATCTTTTACAAAAATATTTTTATATTGCATGTATTATATTTATATTTAAGTATAAAACAAAAATTATTCATATAATAAATACATTAATATATATAATTTAATTAATTTGTTAATAATAAAGAAATATACAAGAGAACAAAACAATTTAAATATTTTATTTTTGAATAATTATTTTTTATATTTCAATTGAAATTAACTGAAAATTATATATTTGAAATAAAATTATTAGAAGTTTAAATTAAAATATCTTGAAATATTTTTAAATTAAATCATATTATTATATTTTAAAACGTTTAATAATACGATAAAACAATTTTAAACATACAAATATCTATTAAATTTAATAGAAACTCTGTAACTGGATTATTCGTTTTTTTTCACCTTAAAAAAATAAAGTTCAGAATCACAAATCTGACACTATTCAAATTCAAACTTTTTCCGAGGGGTCGCTTTTCACAAAAAATAAACGTTCACAGGTCAAATAAATAACGTATTGGATTTGTACCAGAGGTACGGGTACTAAAAATTTTTTTAGAAATTCTTTATATTAATATATTTTATTAAGTATATTCCATATTATATAAAAAATATTTAATGAAAGAGTTTTGCTCGTCAGGTGGAGTTTTATGAGTATTTTTATTAATTTTCGTAAACCATTGAAATTTATAAAAAAAATTCATCAAATATTTTTCATGTTTTTGCATAAAAAAAGTCATAAAATATTAAATGCATCTTTATTATATGAAAATGTTTAATAAAAAAATTAATTCAATCGATCTTGTAATAATATCATTTTAAATTTCTATGAATTAAATGATAAATGTGTAAAATGAAGAATGATTTTTGCATAATATAATATGATTTATCTTTTGAAACTTTTTCTACTCTTGAAAACATGAATTGCTAAAATCTGATATTAAATATTCTCAATGAAATCTTTTAAAAATGCCTTAAGATATGCGCTGATGATTTATTTATTTACCATAATTGGTTTAAATAAGAGATTGTTGGGAGAAATTAATGAATATGTTGTAATCTTTGTATTTTTATTATAAATTAAAACTAATTTATCTCAGTAAAAAAAGAATTTTCTTTGTTTTTAACCGAGCAATTTAAAAGATGACTGTTGGAATAATGCATATTTTAATATATAATTTATCAAAAAATATTTTGCATGCTTGAATTTCCTTCTTGAAAAAAAAAGCAATTAAAAAAAAATTCAATATGAACCGGAAATAGTCAAATATCCAACCGGAAATAGTCAAAAAGTTTTTGACATATTAAAAAAATCCTTGAAAAAGATTTATGCCAATTATTTTTTTCATTCAAAAATTTAATTTTTTTTAAAAAAAATTAAAGGTTAAAACGCAGCTACGCCTGACGAGTCGTTTTTTATTTTCATATATTTATTGTGATATATATTAATTATCCTATAAATTGATATATAGTTATCCCTTGAGAATTAAACAACCATTCCAAAAAATGAGTTGTAAAATACAATTTTTTATAAATTTTATTTTTTTTCATGAAAAAAATTGTTTTATTTTATACAAATAATTATTAAATATTAATATTATATTTATTAGTTAAATATACGATAATTATGAATTAAAAATATTTTTTCATTAAGATATTTATATATATTTAATGTTTTTTGGCCATTATGTAACTTCTTTCCCTTTGAACAAATAATCAAAACAATAAGTATTTCATATAATACAATAAATGTTTAAAATAAACATATAATAAAATTATTGAGATATAAAATATTAAAGGAAATAAAAGCAAAATATTAAATAGACAAAATACGTTATTTTAGTCCCCGCACTTCTTTTGTACCTTAAATGCAAATTTTTGATAAAAGTTTATTGAATATAGTGATTTTATTTATAATTGGAATTAATAATTATAAAATACAAAATAATGAATAAATATATTAAAATGAAGAATATAAAGTGAAAAATGAAAATGAAAATTTTTTCACAAATTTCTTTTTATCGTTTTTATATAAAATAAATAAAGCATTCAAAAAATAAAATAAATTGAAAGAAAGATTCACAAATTTATAAAACCATGAGTGAGCAAGAACTTCTTAAAGCATGTGAAAACGGATATCTTGACAAAGTTCGACAACTTCTTTCTGCCAAAGAAATTGATATCAACTGCAAAGACATTTGAATCCAAAATCATTCATATCATTCAAATCTAACATTTTTCATTATATTGAACAATTGAAATATTTATGGAATTTAACTCGAATATTTAATAATACGCCGTTGATTTTAGCTGCATATAACGGTCATTCGGAAATTGTTGAAACATTAATCTCACAAGAAAATATTGAAATCAACTGCAAAGACATTTGAATCCAAAATCATTCATAACATTCAAATCTAACATTTTTCATGATATTGAACAATTGAAATATTTATGGAATTTAACTCGAATATTTAATTCTACGCCGTTGATTTGGGCTGCAATTAAAGGTCATTCGGAAATTGTTGAAACATTAATCTCACAAGAAAATATTGAAATCAACTGCAAAGACATTTGAATCCAAATCATTCATGACATTCAGATCTAACATTTTTCATAAAATTGAACAATTGAAATATTTATGGAATTTAACTCGAATATTTAATCATACGCCGTTGATTTGGGCTGCATATAACGGTCATTCGGAAATTGTTGAAACATTAATCTCACAAGAAAATATTGAAATCAACTGCAAAGACATTTGAATCCAAAATCATTCATGACATTCAAATCTAACATTTTTCATTATATTGAACAATTGAAATATTTATGGAATTTAACTCGAATATTTAATGATACGCCGTTGATTTGTGCTGCAAAAAACGGTCATTCGGAAATTGTTGAAACATTAATCTCACAAGAAAATATTGAAATCAACTGCAAAAACATTTGAATCCAAAATCATTCATAACATTCAAATCTAACATTTTTCATTTAATTGAACAATTGAAATATTTATGGAATTTAACTCGAATATTTAATTCTACGCCGTTGATTTGTGCTGCAAGAAAAGGTCATTCGGAAATTGTTGAAACATTAATCTCACAAGAAAATATTGAAATCAACTGCAAAGACATTTGAATCCAAAATCATTCATATCATTCAAATCTAACATTTTTCATTATATTGAACAATTGAAATATTTATGGAATTTAACTCGAATATTTAATAATACGCCGTTGATTTTAGCTGCATATAACGGTCATTCGGAAATTGTTGAAACATTAATCTCACAAGAAAATATTGAAATCAACTGCAAAGACATTTGAATCCAAAATCATTCATAACATTCAAATCTAACATTTTTCATGATATTGAACAATTGAAATATTTATGGAATTTTGAAATGAAATGATTTATAAGGCAGCCATTGACTACGCCAGAGAAAAAAATGATGGAGAAATTGTTGAACTTCTAACGAACGGACCAAATCGACGAATGAAGAACTTAATTGAACGAAATAAGACACTTCATCTCAAAGTTCAAAGACTTCTGCGAGCAACGCATTTGAGTAAGAACGAAGGAAGATCTCATCCATCCGAAAGCCAGAATGAAGCACGAGAGGCAAACTGTGACCTTCAGGAAGAACTGAAGAAGCTGAAGAAATATCTTTCAGCGCTGAACACGAAGACAGAAGAAATCGAAATTGTCGACATCAACGAATTCGAAGAAGTTTCTGTGATTGGTGAAGGTGGCACATCAAGTGTGAAGGAAGTGATTAAGAGAGAACGATATGCGAAGAAAGAACTGAAAGAACTGAGCCATGAAAAACGTCAGCGATTTCTTGCAGAATGTGAAACTCTGAGCAAACTTCATCATCCGTGCATCATCGACATCGTTGGTGTGAACTTTGGAGACGAAGATCATCCGCCGTCGATCATCCTTTCGCTTGAACCGAAATCGCTTGAGTCAGCGATCTCGAAGAAGGAACTTGAAAACGACGACAAGAACCGAATCACTGTTGAAATTGTTCTTGGAATGCGCTACATCCACAAGCGAAACTTCATGCATCGTGACCTGAAGCCGACGAACATCCTTCTGAGCAAGAACAACGAAGTGCGAATCAGCGACTTCGGCCTTGCGAAGTACGACGACATTTCATGCTCGCAGACGAAGGGCATCGGCACACTTCGCTTCATGGCGCCGGAACTTTGTGAAGACGGCGAAGTCAGCACGAAGTACACGAACAAAGTCGACGTTTACTCATTCGGAATCACACTGATGTACATCATCACCGAAAGATACCCGCCATTCAGCATGAGAAACGTCGTCCTTGGAATCGTTCCAACGATCCCAGCAGCAGTTGTTGGCTGGGTTTCGTCTCTGATTGTCCGATGCCTTTCGCCAGAGAGCGAAAAACGTCCGTCATTCGACGAAATCTTCGACGAGCTGAAATCGCACAACTTCGACCTTTTCAGTGAAGAAAGTGAGAATCAACTGACGAGCAAGCAGCGAAGCATGAAACAAGCGATCGAATCACGCGTTCTTGAGATCGAAGCCTTCGAATACCAGCATCAATAAGACTAACACCTTCAACTAAAAACTTCCTAATTTATTCTTTTTTTTTTTTTTTTTTTTTTTTTTATTCTCCTTCACAAAATCTACACAAAAAGTGGATTTCATTCAATTATATTCACAAAAAGTGATATGAGAGTCAAAACAATATCGATATCCAAAGCGATTTTTTCCAAATACATCATTATTAGCCAAACAAATCCTACGCCATTTGTCACCATTACAGATTTTCTCTCAAAAATCGTTTCTATCGGCGATGAAATGCGACGATGCGTCGTTATTGACATACAAGGATCGTTCACAATCTATCAATTGTTAACAAACTGCTACAAAATCCCAAATTTTGTTGCTGAAAAAATTATAAAATTTTTTAGGCTCAATTGTTGACGATCAAGATTTCAGAAGATTCTTCTCAATTTCATTTTTAAATGATTTTCAAGGATTCTTTTCATATAACAATTCAAATGCAACTAAGTCAAATCATGACAAATCAATCGATATCGTTTATCGGTTCACTTTTCGTGCAGCCACAATTCCAATTATTTCTTTTTTAATCAAAAAGTGCGTTTTTGACTGGAAAACAGTTTTTATTAATTCGATAAAAATAGTATTTGAAAATTGTCTGAAAAAAATGTTGAGAAGTTACAATGAGGCAATCATTTTAGCTTATTCAATGGATCGAATTTACGCCAATTATAAAAGGAGTGTTTATGAAGCAATTAGTCTGGCTAATTTTGGTTTCTTCGTGAGAAATGATGATAATGAAATTGGACCTTTGTTGTATTTTAGATATCCGAGAAATTTGAAATGCAGATTCTTTCCGGTGTTTTCACTTTTACAGAGTTTGCTAAAGGCAACAAAAGATGTTGATAGTTTTTTTATGATGATTATTTCAACATTTGGATTTTTCAATGTTGAAAAAAAAGATGTTTCAAACCATTTTGATGAAAATGATCAGCGAATAATTCTTTTCATCCTTTTCCATTTCATTCTCTGCCTTATATTTGACACTTTTTGTGCTGAATAAAACTTCTTTTCAATCATGAAAATGTGTGTGATTTCTGAATTAATATTAAAAGATTTGTCAATCGATGAAATTAACTCAATTTGGTATGATGATCAATTTTGTGATAATTTCTACGAAGATTCGTTGAGTTTCACTTTAAAAACAAAAAAAAAAAAAAAAAAAAAGACAAAAGATGAATCAAAATTCCATCTAACCGACATTTCTGAATGGCATCCTCTTCTTCCATACATTAAAATACTAACAATCATCCAATTGATACAGAAATTCATTCATGACAATCCTGATTCATTGATTATTTTTCCAAAACTTCCTTCCGGTTCTGAACATCTTCTTTTTTCAACTGTTCTTTTGTCTCTTGAATTCTTCATTTTAAGCAAGAAGTGTTGCAGAGATTACAAGATCATTCAACAGCTTGTATTCAATGCATTGATTATCACTTCTCAAAATCAGGAGTATTTTTATAATAAAAACAAAGTTGAAGGTGACGAAAACAACGATGTTTTGAATGTTGATGATTTTTCAGATTTGGCCACCAAGTTGAAAAAATTGACCTTTCCACAATTTCTGAGGAAAAAGATCGTTTTTGATGGTGGTCAAAATTCATTGATCGACCTGATCGGCGGATTTGGAAAAATTGGATTGACGGTTTTGACAAGAATGAGCATTTTTTCTGAATTCGATGAATCAGCATCAATGAAAGAAGAAATATTGAAAAAGAACCGCCAAAGAGCGAAGAATCTTAAGATGCAGATTATGAATAACTATAATAAACAGCAAAAATCATTCCAATCTGCACCTAAACTAGGCAGCGAAGATGATGAAAATGATGAAAATGATGAAAATCAAGAAGAATCTCAAAAATGGAATGCGGTATTTGTCACTTAGAAAACAAAGATGATTGCTTTAATTTTCAAATCACCACTTTCATCCTATTTAAAATGGCGTTTTCGCGATGCAAAAATTTCTAATAATACTAATAATAATAATAATAAGGTTGATTTGAGTGATGTTCCAGAATCATTTGAAACATTCAATTGCGTTCGAATTTGTTGTCATCCAATTCGCTCAAAATGCATTCAAAAGAAGCATTTCAGTTGTCCTGCTGACCGTTGTCCTAGGAATTCATCAATTCCAATAATTGCAGGTCTTTATGAAAATGATTCTGAATTAAATAAATCAGTTCTTTCTCAAGCCGAAAAAATTTGTTAAAAGATCCCTAATACGAAGGCCTCAAATTTGCTGTTTATTGTATGTCATCTCAGATTGAGGTGCTTGAAATGAGGCACGGATCGAATCCAGATTGCCTTGATGATACAACAATTCAGTTTTCATTAAGAAACATCTGCTTGTGCATCTGGCATGTCTTAAGAAATGAGTCTCAAAAAGTTCTATCGTTTTTTGAGATGTGCTGCCATTTTGGATCATTTCGCACGTGGATCTCTTCTGTCGGTGATGTGAAATGACACCATACTGAATATGGCGGGTACAATGAAGATATCTTCTGTCGGTGATGTGCTGCCTTTAAGTTCAAAAACAATCGGTGTAAAATGACACCATAATAATAATAATAATTTGATTCTTTATAATTATCTTCATTATTATCATTTTCGTCATCACCGTAATTACGATCATCATCATCATCATCACCACCACCGTAATACGGTGCAAGACATCCACGTTTCCTATGATTGTATGGCGCCCAGAGGCGGCGCTATGGTGAAAAGGCTTAGATCGTGAGCAGCGAACGGGCGGGCACCACGGTGGGGCGGGGGCTGCGCAACACGCCTTGAATGCGATTGATCGTCGGGCGTGCGTATATTCAGACTCCTGTAAACCACAGACCGTTGGTTGAGAGTCATTCGTGGCTCTACGAAGTTTGGTTCGCCAAGCCAGCGCAGGTTGATCCCGAAGGCGTCGCAAGGTGCAGTTGTGCTCTGCCTGTGCGCTTTCTTGTTGTGGCGTCGCCGAGTTTCCAGCCAACGGCCGACTTAGGAAGGAACGCCATGAAGAGGCTGGGAAAGGAAGTGGTGGTCGCCGAGCTTACGGTACTGTTCCGTAACGCCGGCGCTGTCCACCTGACCGAGTTCCGCGGGCTTGCCGCTGTGCAGATGTCCGATCTGGGCGAAAAGCTAGGCCGCGATACTTCCTACACTGTGGCCAAGAACGCGCGGTTCCGCATCGCCTCTAAGGAAGCCGGCATCGAGGGCCTCGAAGAGATGCTCATCGGTCCTTCCGCTGTCGTCTTCGTGAAGGGTGACTTCATCGACGCTGTGAAGACTCCGCGTGACTTCGCCAAGACAAGCAAGGCCCTCATCATCAAGGGCCGTTTCGCAGACGGAACCGTGTATGATGCCGAAGGTGCCAAACAGCCTGCAGACCTCGAGTCTCGTCCAGAGCTGCTTGCCGAACTGTCCGGCGCGCTCAAGGGCACGATGTCCAAGGCCGCCTATCTGTTCAACGCCCTGCCAACGAAGGTGGTCCGCGCCGTCGACGCGCGGCGCGAGAGGCAGGAAAAGGCCGCCTGGTCGCCCTGCGGTCCGCCGCATAGCATCAATCCGGAACGCACATAGAAAATGAAGGCGCAGCGGCCTCAACATCATGCGCCACGAATGAAAGGAAGCCATAATGGCTAAGTTCACCCAGAATGGGCTGCTCGAAGCTTTCGGTGAAATGACCCCGTCGAGCTCTCCAAGTTGTTCAAGGCCTTTGAAGAGAAGCTCGAGAATCGGACAATAACAAGCCTATTAGAATTATGTCAAGTAAAAATCAAGCTGATTCATTTTCCTCTATAAAAAAGCGTAACTAATGATTTTGGGGAAGCTAAATCATGATGGAGAAGACACCACTGTGGATCACTGTTGAAAAAGACGATGTTGAACTTTTCTAAAGAGTGCCTTTACTTAATGCTAATATTCCAATGCAAAAGTATGCTGAAAGTTCAGAATGTGGTTGTGAAAGAGAAGGATTAATCGAAAATCAAATTTATATCAAGTAATATATCAAATAAAATAAAAACGAGAAAAAATAATTTTTTTTTTAGGATGCTGAAAAAGTTGATTTCAATTATGAACTCATAAATATTGGCGATACTGGCTGTGGAAATACTCTTCCAATAAAATAACAAAAATATATGAAGCATAATTGAATTTCATCATTTTTTATAAATCAAACAAGAAACTTTATTTTTGTATTAACATAAAACATTATTCATTGAATTAAATTCTGATTATTAAATAAAAAAAAAACTTTTTCTCCAAAAGATTCTTAATAAAATTAATGCAATAGCAAACCAGGTTGCTCTTTCATAATTGTTCTTTGAGTAAAATTAAATGCAAATTTTTGATAAAAGTATATTGAATATAGTGATTTTATTTATAATTGGAATTAATAATTATAAAATACAAAATAATAAATAAATATATTAAAATGAAGAATATAAAGTGAAAAATGAAAATGAAAATTTTTTCACAAATTTCTTTTTATCGTTTTTATATAAAATAAATAAAGCATTCAAAAAATAAAATAAATTGAAAGAAAGATTCACAAATTTATAAAACCATGAGTGAGCAAGAACTTCTTAAAGCATGTGAAAACGGATATCTTGACAAAGTTCGACAACTTCTTTCTGCCAAAGAAATTGATATCAACTGCAAAGACATTTGAATCCAAAATCATTCATAAGATTCAAATCTAACATTTTTCATTATATTGAACAATTGAAATATTTATGGAATTTAACTCGAATATTTAATCGTACGCCGTTGATTTGGGCTGCAAAAAACGGTCATTCGGAAATTGTTGAAACATTAATCTCACAAGAAAATATTGAAATCAACTGCAAAGACATTTGAATCCAAAATCATTCATAAGATTCAAATCTAACATTTTTCATTATATTGAACAATTGAAATATTTATGGAATTTAACTCGAATATTTAATTTTACGCCGTTGATTTGTGCTGCAAGTAACGGTCATTCGGAAATTGTTGAAACATTAATCTCACAAGAAAATATTGAAATCAACTGCAAAGACATTTGAATCCAAAATCATTCATGACATTCAAATCTAACATTTTTCATTTAATTGAACAATTGAAATATTTATGGAATTTAACTCGAGTATTTAATGATACGCCGTTGATTTTAGCTGCAATTAACGGTCATTCGGAAATTGTTGAAACATTAATCTCACAAGAAAATATTGAAATCAACTGCAAAGACATTTGAATCCAAAATCATTCATAACATTCAAATCTAACATTTTTCATGATATTGAACAATTGAAATATTTATGGAATTTAACTCGAATATTTAATCGTACGCCGTTGATTTTAGCTGCAATTAACGGTCATTCGGAAATTGTTGAAACATTAATCTCACAAGAAAATATTGAAATCAACTGCAAAGACATTTGAATCCAAAATCATTCATAAGATTCAAATCTAACATTTTTCATTATATTGAACAATTGAAATATTTATGGAATTTTGAAATATAATATTTCACATAGCAGCCATTGACTATGCAAGAGAAAAAAGTCATCATGAAATTGTTGACCTCCTATCTAAAGGGCCGATCAAAGCAACCAAAGCAGAAACAAAAACGAAAGCAAAAACAAAGAAAAAGGACAAAGCAGAAAAACGTTCATCCAATCAAAAAAAAGAGCTTCCAACCTCAAAAAGTCCACAAAACGAAGATGAAATTAATCAACTGAAAGAAGAAATTGCCAGGCTGAAGGGGTATCTCTTTGCACTGAAGGGTGACACGCGTGAACTGGATTTTTTCGACTTTTCAGATTACCGTGTGAAGTCAGTGATCGGCGAAGGCGCCATGTCCAGTGTGAAGCTCGTTGTGAAGAATGAAGAGTTTGCGATGAAGGAGCTGAAGGGCTCAGACTACAAGTCAGTGAAGCGCTTCCTCACTGAAGGCGAGGTGATGTTTATTCTGCGTCACCCGTGCGTTTTGGACATCGTTGCAGTGAACTATGGAGACGACAGCCACCCGCCATCCCTGATTCTGAAGCTGGAGCCAACATCGCTCGAGTCCGCGATTGCTAAAAAAACACTTGAAGACATCGACAAGTGCCGCATCACAGTTGAGATTGTCCTCGGCATGCGCTACATCCACCGCCACAATTACATGCACCGCGACCTGAAGCCATCGAACATTCTGCTGAGCAAAGATTGTCATGCCCGCATCAGCGATTTCGGTCTTGCAAAAGAAGAAAGTTTTGAAATTTCTCAGACGAAAGAAGTCGGAACTCTTCGCTTCATGGCACCCGAACTTTTCAATGAAGAAGAAGACGAAGAAGAAGCAGTGAAATACACGAACAAGATTGATGTCTACTCATTCGGGATCACTCTGATCTACATCGTCACAGGCAGCTACCCAAAATTCAACATGAAAAAAGTGAGCAACGGCGTCCTTCCTCGCTTGTCAGAGTCAATTGTGACTTGGGTTCGTGAACTGATTGTCAGTTGCCTGTCATTTGAGGCAGAAAACCGTCCGTCATTTGAAACAATCTTTGAAACACTGAAAGCAAACAACTACGACTTGTTCAAAGAAAACGATGGCAATAAACTTACACGCCAGCAGGAAAGCATGAAGAAAGAAATTGATGCGCGTGTACTGATGATCGAAGCCTATGAATTCCAGCACCAAAATGAGTAAAATCATCAATTTTTAACTACTTAATTAATTAAACATTTTCTAATTTAAAATTCTTTTCTTTTTCTCTTTTCTCATTCATTCTTAAAATTTATATAAATCAAAAACATTACATCTTTTTTTTTTTTTTTTTTTTTTTTTCTGTCGCTTGTAGTTTTAATTAAAGTTGGATTCAAAATGCTAGAGACAACATTCAATTTTTTTCAATGTTTCTCTGAAAACCTTGCATTCTACTTGGGGCTTATTGACCTTTAAAATGTGTAATTTTGACCTTTACGTATTGAATAAGTTTGTCCTAAGCCTTTTGAATCTTATAATTTATAAATAAAACTTTTGAATTGATACACTTATCAAAAAGTTGCTATCGTACAAAATAAAACCACTTTTCCAGATAAACAAAAGACATGTTTTTAATTTCTAAAGTCATTTTAAATATTTATTTTTTTAGAGGTTTTGGAATATAGAATCCTGTTAATGACATTTTTCAATGTATTCAACTATTTATAAATTCAAAAAGTTTATAATCTTGTCATTAAGAGGATGCTATATTTTGGAAATTTATATCAATATTTCCTTGTTGCAAATAATATTTTGCAAGATTAATATAATATATAATTGGTATGGATAAAGAAAAATGTTTTCATCATCTATTTTTTCAGAAAAAAAAAGTAAATTGAAATATTCAAATGCATATCGATATAAAATATTAATAAAATATTACAGGTCGCGACATTCAAGTTGCAATTTTTTCCCGACCAAGTTGCAATTCCTCTCAATCTTGTGAATTTTTTTGAAAGGGTGTTAAATATGTTCATTTAACATTTTGTATTATCAAAAAGTTTTTATGTACGTTTTTATCCTTTTCACGCCGACCAAATTGCATGTGACCGTTTATTATTTTTTAAAAAATTGAATGCTTTTGCCGACCAAGTTGCAGGCTAGCCGACCAAGTTGCAATTTTTTTCATTCAATTTTTTTTAAAATTTTATATAAATAAATATTAATTTAGAATCTTAAATACATAAAAATATTTTTAAAAAAATAAAGCTTTTTATTCAAGATTTGTTGAGATATTCTTATTTGAAATTTTAGCAATCTGGCCGACCAAGTTGTAAAAGCTCGCCAACCAAGTTGCAATTATGGTTACATTTATGTAAAAAAAATATAACCACATCCATTGAATTCGCGACCAAGTTGCAACTTAATCCGACCAAGTTGCAACTTAATCCGACCAAGTTGCAACTTAATCCGACCAAGTTGCAATTCAGAAATAATATAAATTCGTATAAAAATTATTATAATTATGTAATAAATATGATTTTGTTTTCAAAAAACTTATAGATAATAAATCATGTAATTAAATTGTTTTTATTTTAAAGAATAATTGATTTAAAAAGTTTTTTCCCATTCATTTTTCAATATCACTTTTTAAGCGATCAACGGTGCAACTTAAATTATTGAACAAATATGGATTTTCAATATTTATAATTGAATGAACTAAATTCAATCGTATCGCATTGTTCGTTTGGAATTTTGCGGTTTCTATTCCAACATCGCCAATTATTTAAAAATCATCGATTTTAATAGTGCAATCATTATTATCAGTATAATAATCTTTAAAAATATTTAATAATAATATTTCATTTTTATTTTTGATCTGAGAAGAGCGGAAATATTGTAGAACATTTTGGGAATGAAGGAGTAGTTGTAAAAAGAAATTACATAGCAATATCTCGCTTTATGATTTTTATCATCAATATTATAAATTCCTTTAAATGCTTGAAAATCAACAGATAATTGGCTTTGGTGTACTTGATTTTGCAAAGCTCTTAATAAAGCTTTAGGCGTCGACATATTGATTTTTTCCTTCTATTTTGGATAATGTTTAATATACCAAAAAATTGAAATAAAATTCTTAACTTTTTGAATTCATCGCCGACCAAAATGCAATTTTTCTCTCAATTTCAAAAAAACGGTCTCGCCAACCAAGATGCAATTTTTTATCCCGCCGACCAAGTTGCAATTTTTTTTTGTTGAATTGGTAGGAAAGTACATCTTCATTTATTTTTTTAAAAAAATAAAAACAATGAATAACGAGTTGGAATATAAAAAAAGGTTTTTTCATCATTTTTATCTAAATTTGATAAATTGTATACTGATATTCTGTGAATTTCGTTGAAATAAAAGCCACAACTATTTTTTCCTGATTTTTAAAAACGAAATCTAATAATCATAATAATTATAAAATATTTTTAAAAAATATTAATAATCTCATAAGATATTTGAACGGGAAATTGATTGCAATTAGGTCGGCGAAAAGGTGTCAAAAGTTACGTTAAAAAAATTGAATGTTTCAGAAAAAGTGAAACAAATTGAGAGGGACTTGCAACTTGGTCGGGAAAAAATTGCAACTTGAATGTCGCGACCTGTAATGAAATATTAATGAAATCTGTTTTAATGAAAAATTGAATATCTTCTTCATTAATTAAATAAATATTTCATTTGCATATATTTAATGGTGCTAAAATAAATATTTAGACTTTTCAAATTGTATCTTTTTGGAGAGGAGGGTCAACTAATTGAAAAGGCAATTTTTTCTCATTGTTTTCCTTTTTTTGCGTTATGTATTTAATAAATTCAAAATTTTATTTTTTTTATAAATAATATAAAAACAATTATATATAAATATTACTTTTATGATTTGATTAAGGACAATCGATGAAAATTGGAGATTCTCAATTTCAAATAATTCAAGATAGATCAAATGATGATTTAAAAGTATCCGCTAATATAATTAGAATAAACCATGCGAGATTCAATATTTTTACAAAATGGCTGAGATATAATCAGTTTTTTGAAATAATTACTGATGCTATTAAATCAACCATTGCCCCAAATTCAACACACCAAATCATTCAAAAACAATATATAAGATATATATGCGTATAATAAATCTATTTATTTGACTAAATCTCAAATCCCAACTACCAATTTTTTATTAGAGTCATGATAAGTTACACTCGATCATTAGTTTTATACATTCTCCCAAGCAAATATATAAATTGATTTAAAATACCGTATGAGTAATTATTTTTTAAATCTATATACATGATTAAATATGCAAGAATATTTATAAAATATTAATATCCCATCAAGAAAAATTTGTAAAACTATAATACCAAAATTTGAAAAGAAAAAATTGAGAGAAAAAAATATTTGAATGGACATTCAAATTAATTTGGAATAAAACATTTTTATCTCAATAATATAAATAAATTATAGAGATATTTTAGATAGAAAAACTATTATATATTATATTAAATATTATATGCACTTATGAAAAATCCAAACCAATTATACTATGTGTTTTGGTGTTAAAAATTATGTTGACCCTCTTCTCTTTTTGGTAGTTTTAAGAACATAAAAAAAAGGCGGGATAATATATATGCCATTTTGCTCCCATCAATTTTATATAGGATTGGTATATCCTTATCATTTGAAATATTCAGGAATAAAATGGTATTTATTTTAAGATATAAATAAAATAAAGATTATGTAAGATCATTTTTATTTAATAAGATATGGCACGTACTAAGCAAACAGCACGTAAATCTACTGGTGGAAAAACTCCACGTAAATCACTTGGTGCTAAAGCCGCCCGTAAGTCAACGCCAGTTGTTGATTCACAAGGTGCTAAGAAGCAACATCGTTTCAGACCAGGTACTGTTGCACTCAGAGAAATTAGAAAATACCAAAAGAGTACAGATCTTCTAATTCGCAAGCTTCCATTTCAACGTTTAGTTAGAGAAATTGCTTCTGGATTCAGAGGAGACCTCCGTTTTCAATCATCCGCAATTGCTGCCCTTCAAGAAGCATCTGAAGCATATCTTGTTGGTCTCTTTGAAGATACAAACCTTTGTGCAATTCATGCCAATCGTGTAACAATTATGGAAAGAGATGTTCAATTAGCACAGAGAATACGTGGTGAAAGAAATTAAAATATTATATAATTATCCATAAAGTTGTATTTTATTTTATAATTTAATGCTTTTTTTTTATTTGCTAATTATATATTTTTAATATTTTTTGATATTATCATTATTATAAAATACCTATATAGTTAAATATATAGGTGGTTAGTTTCATAAGCATGGTAAAAAACATAATATGAAAAATATATTATATATTATATATTATTATTTGTATGACATTGTATATATTTACCAATTTTTATTATGATGCCAAAAGCTTAAAAGAAAATAATATATTATGATAATGAATTTGAATAACAAAGCTTATATCGAGAATTAAACCAGCATTTTAAATCAGATAATTCAATATATTTTGATCGTTAAGCTCATAAATACGGTAACGTTAGGTATTCAAATATATCTTGCCCATTTTATTAATTATACTTTTTAATATTAGGGCAAAATATAAACATTCATAAATGTTTTTACTATTCAAAACAATCAATTTTAAAGTAAATGTTGACAGTATAATTAAAATGTAAAACCAGCGCTTTTTTTACTTCATTTTAAATTCGAAAATATAAAATATGTAAATTAATAAAATTACAAAAATAAAAAAGAAACATTTTTTCCTGTAACCATCCTTTTTGATCATTAAATGTACTATTTTTCATCGATATTAAGCATAATTTCATTAGAAAAATTAAAAACCAAGTTGTTTTGTCCTTTTTCTTCTTCATTTTGATCGTCGTCATTGTCATCAGCAATAACTTTAAAATAATTTTTAAAAGGAACGATAAATTCTTCATTATCATTAAACCATTTCACGATTAAATCTTTTTTCCTCTTGTAATTTCGTTCAAATTTAATGTCGCATAGACCACTTACTAGAATAGCGAAATTTATGAGTGCTTTTAAAGATATTTGTGTTATTGGAAATCCTAACATATCTTCAATCAGGGTTTGTCCCTTGCTCCCTTTTGCAACAAAATTGTTCAATAAATTTTTAGCAACAGCTTTCTCGGAATTCATTTTCCTCGATAATCCTGGAGGTACTTTTGACCTTTTCTTTTTCATCATTTATACTTTAAAAAATTGAATGATTATTTGTAAATTTGAGAGGGAAAAATAGAAAAGATATTTCCCAGAAAAATTTAAGATTTTTGCATGTATAAACAAATATCTTCCATAAAAGCAAAATATTAATGTTTTTGTGTTTAGTGACCAAGATTCAAGTTAAAATTTCATTTTTGTTTATCATATTATATATTTTATATATGCACATTTAAGTATAAAAAATCTAAGGAATCTGAAAAGGATTAATCTTTCTTAACGCAATGCTATAATTTTTTCAACCATAGTATTCTTGCATAAGAAGAATAAATTTTATAATTTTTAACATGATATTTGTATCAATACTTTTAGAAAAAAAAGTCATCACATGTAAAATTCTTTTGTTCTCAATCCATTTTTGCATATATTAAATATTATCTTGGTTTGAAATCTTGACAAATAGGGCAATTTTATTTTTCGTAAAACTAATCATTTTTTTTTATTCAATAAAATTGAACGTATTCCTCAAATTTGAGTTGATGTAAAAAAAAGTTTTGAGAAATATTTGAATTGAAATATCAAATCAAATATGGAAATATGGCAAAGAATAGCAATGGAATTAAAAAAAAAAAAAAAAAAAAAAAATAGGTTAATGTAATATAAAATAAAGTTTATAGAATTATCATTACAAGCTTTCACTATCTTCTTCATATAGTAATCCATTTCCTTGATAAATTAAGCCCAAGCTTAATTGTGCTTGAGGATTTCCTTGATCTGCAGCTTTTTCGAAGCATTGTTTTGCCTTTTGAATGTTAACTCCACCGCATCCTTCGCCTGATTGATACATATGGCCTAAATTGATGTATGCTTTTATATTTCCAAGTTCAGCAGCACGTTGATAGCACTCGAAAGCTTTATCTTTGTCATTTTTTACTTCTTCATAAATAATTCCAAGATTAAGATAAGCGTCTGAATTATTCAATTCAGCCGATTTTTGATAACACTCTAAGGCTTTTTGATTGTTTTTGGAAACGCCTTGTCCCTTTTGATACATAACAGCTAAATTAAATAAAGCTTTACTATTATTTTCACCAACTTCAGTAAAGAGTTCTACTGCTTTCCTCATATTTGAAGGGAAATTTTCATCTCCTCTGTAATAAAGAACGCCAAGGTTAAATTTTGCAGGTGTAAAATCTAAATCAGCAGCTTTCTGATAATATTTGGCCGCTTCATTTGCATCCTTTGTAACGCCGTCTCCTTTGCTGTAAATGACGCCTAAATTGAACAGTGCTTTGGGGTTATCTTGTTTTGCTGCTTTTTTGAAAAACCTAACAGCTTTTTCCTTGTCAGCAGCCTTTACTCCTTCACCTTTAAAATACATTGAACCGAGATTAAGTTGGGCGTCTGGATCGCCTTGGCTTGCGGCTTTCTGGAAGTATTGTACTGCTTTCTCTTTGTCAACTGGAACATTATCGTCTCCTTTAGAATATATAACGCCAAGATTATATTGAGCTTGAGCAAGGCCTTTCGAAGCGGCTTCTGTATATAATTTAATTGCTAATTCGTTGTTTTTTGGTAAACTTTCTGGGTCACCTTTATGATATAAATAGGCAAGATTGAATAATGCTTTAAGATTTCCGTTGTTTGCTGCCTTTGAGTATAATTCAGCAGCTCTCGCGATATCCTTTGGGACTCCTTCAGCTTTTTCATACATAAGACCTAAATTTAATTGAGCATCAGAGTCATTTTGAAGTATAGCCTTTTCGTAAAGTTCAACTGCTTTCTCGTAATTTTGGTCAACTCCATCACCAGAAGAATACATGTTTGCAAGATTTGATTGAGCTTTTGGATTGTTCTGGTCTGCTGCGAGTTGGTAGTATTCAGCTGCTTTTTGTTTGTCAACTGGAATTCCATCGCCTTTGAAATACATTAAAGCTAAATTAAATTGAGCTCTAACATTTCCTAATTTTGCTGCTTTTTCGTAATATTCTGCGGCTTTAACTTTATCTTTCTCGATTCCTTGTCCCTTTGAATAAATCAAACCAAGATTAAAAAGAGCTGATGAATCATTATTTTCGGCAGCTTTTATGTATAGATCCAATGCTTTTTGGATTTCAGGACTAGTTGATGACATTAAAGAACTTCACAAATTCTTCATCAATTTGAGAATGTTTTTAATATATTCTATGAGTTTTTAACTTTTTGTTAAAATAAAAAAAAAAACGTTTTAAAAGAATTCAATTATAGAAAAATTAAACGTATTTTTTATTTCATTGAGTTTTTATAATAATTTATTCTAAATATTTTTTGTTTAACTTTTAAAATATAGTGAATTTGTGTACCAGTGATAATTATCGATAAGAGAAATTCTTATCGATAAACTTATTGATAAATGGATGATGTAAAATATCAACTTTTTGTATTAAATCGTTAAAATTTTGTAAAATTTTCCCAACAAAAAGTCAACTTTTACATCTATTATTTCTCGAAGGCTTATTGATAAAAATTCTTCTTATCGATAACAATCCATGTTGTTTATAGTAAAAAATGATCAAAAAAATAGTCCGGATTTAATGAAACAATTGATATGATGATAAATGAATTTATTTGTAGTGAAAAAAATGTGATAATACTTACCCTCATCTCGTTACAAATGGTTATTTTGGTGTAGGTTATTTTGGTCTGTATTATTTTATGTTAATTGCGAATTTTTAATATGGTCAAAAAAAAAAAAAAAATACATTTAATTGAATGCTATAAAACAATTTGAATGTAGTCCTGGTTTTATAAAAAAAAATTTAAATATAGGCACATATTATCATCAAGTTTGACAATTTCATTGATTTAATCTTGATCACTTAAGGCAGGAACCAGTTAACAAAACAGAGGAAGAAATAGAACTCGAAATTCATTATTTTGGATCACATGTTGCAAATTAAATTGAAAAAGATGGAAATACAAATGAAGTAGTACTCAAAGCAGATGAAACAGGATTTCAAGTGTTACCAACAACAATCAAAAATTAGGCATTCAAAAATGATAAGAATATAAGAATTAACGTTAGCGAAAATTGCAAAGATTGAGTTTCAATAATGGCGGCATTTACATCAGAATATAAAAATTATCACTTTTTAGTATAGCTATAGAAAAAGATGAAGATGGAGCAGAAGAGCAAATAGGCGAACTTACTTAAAACATTTTAAAATGTTTTCAGAAATTTTATGAAAATGGGATATTAAATTAAAGCCTTTATGCTTTATATAATTAACAAAAAGTTTTTAACTATTTCAATAAAAATTGGAATATTGTTGTGCAGAATATTTTGTTAATGGCATATTATTTCAGCTATTCATTCCATTACTTTTAAAGTATTTTTTTTATTTCCCCATAACAGTTTTTAAAATAATCAATACAGAGTTAATAATAATAATAAAAATATTCAAATCATGCTAGGAGAGTTTTGGATTTCTACCTTTGCTTTCATTTCTTTGTTGTTGAGATTTCTCGCTCATATCTTTGTTTCAATAATTAAATAATTTCTTTCTAGATATATGTATTAAATTGCTCTTTTGTAATGAGTTTTGTAATTAAAAATTTAGCTTTCTTGGTCAGAAGATTGGCATTAAAAAACTTGTGATATTCATCCTCAAACTCTTTCAAGATTTCATCATACATTTTACTTTCTTGGAATATTTTTCAGTGTCTGATTCAGATGAACCTGAAAATTGATCGTCTTCTAAATAAGTATCTTATGGATCTTTACATACCTCTTCTACATATTCATCGCCTGACGAGTAATCAGAACTTTCCGATTGAAAAAATCATCATAAAATGATTTCCATCAATTTTTTTTTTTTTTTTTTTTTTTTTTTTTTTTTTTTTTTTTTTTTAAAGTTTTATTGCGGATTGATATAAAATACAAACAATGAACATTTGATTTTCCAAAGCATGATTTGTTGAAATAAATCTACCCACCGTTTATCAATTTACAAGAAAAATATTTATACATGATGTAAAAGACATGAAAGTTATGTTTATTATATTTTTAATATCAGAAATTCGCTCTATTATACGGACAATCGTTTTTTTCTACGCCACTTTTTGAATGGTTTTTCTATCCGTGAATAGCTATTCATGGAAAGTAAAAAACCGCCATCATAAGGTGAAATTTAACTTACTCTGTTAAGAAAATTAACCAAAAAAATCGTAAATTTTAATTTTCTCTTAAAATTATAACTATTTGCTTTTTTTGATATAATTTTTTTTTATTTTTACATAATTTTTCAGGAACATACGCACTAGTGATCACCACAGGGCTGCGTGAAGCCGAATCAGGCTCCTTGAATTGCTGGATGAATCGGGAAGCCATTTGAACTAAATATTTATGCATTATTTAGCAAAAATTGAATAAAAAATGTATAAAAAAGTATTCAAAAAGTGGCGTAGAAAAATACGATTCCCCCTATTATACTAATCCAAAAAAGGGTAATGAATTTTTAACTTCTGAAAAAGTTAATAAAAATCAAACTTTTTAATAGCATTTACTTTTTTTTTGGATGTTTTTAAATCGTTTTGGGCAAACTATTTTTATTTTTGGACCTTTTTTTTTTTTTTTTTTTTTTTTTTTTTTGAGGTAGCAGGTTTGACTCCCATCGCTCTAAAAAAAAAAAAAAAAATTGGTAAACTTTTTTTTGACAATCAAAAAGAGGTCGACTCTCTCAAATTTTTTTTGATTGAAAAATAATTATATCTTAAAAATTAGGTATTATTTTTAATTAAAAAATTTTTATATCAATATGAAATAGAATTCGGATTCATTTATTATATCTTAAAAATTAAAAAAAAATCATTATTTATTCCAAAAATCATTAAAAATAGTGTTTTTATTATGCTACTTGAGGTATTTTCTTAAATGATTTACTATTTACATTATTTATATGTAGCTTTGAAATATATTAATAACTGTTAATAAATTATATTATTGTTATTCAAGAAATTATTTTTTTTTTCTAAATAAAATTTTGAATTTAAAATTGAATTAAATGTTAGTTTTTGAAAAAATTATTTTGATAATATCAGAATTTTGAAAATAAATTATTTTTATTAACAAATACTTATTTTTTTGATAATATATTAGTAATATCATCATATTAATGCTAATGTATTTATTATATATATTATAAATCAAATTTATATTATTATAAAATATATTTTTACATTTTAACTCAGTTTATTTGTATATCACAATTGAGAATTAATTATAATAACGTATTAATTCAATTTTATTTTTCATAAATAATATTATCTTAAATGATATTCAATTAATTACTTTTTAATTAATTTAAAATATGTAAATAAAATTATGAAAAAAGAATATATGATATGAAGGTTATAAAATATTTATATATTTGGATATTTACAAATTCCCAAAAGCTCTTTGAATGGTAGAAATTAGATAAGAACTCAAAAATAATTTCATCTTTCAAAAGTTAAACTTTTTCAGTTTAAATTTTTTTTAGTGAAATATCTCTATTTTGGCTAATAGAATCGGCTTCATATTAAAAATTGCATTATGTTATTGATAATGTTAATATTATTTATTATTAATTTTTTATAATTTTAGAATATGATAACCGCCAAACGTCGAACCCTTTTGACAATCAGTAATTCAACGAGTTAATTCAAATAAAAAATAGGATAAAAATAAAATTTCTTTTCGTTTGTTATGAGAAATGTTTGAATAAATGATTTTAAATCTTTTATCATTTAACATAAATAATTTTTTTCCAAAAATATTCATTATTTTTTAAATCGTCAAATAATTTTATTCTAATATATATGTTCTGATTCCAAACTAATATTATTTCTATTACTGTTATAATAATAGTAAAACAGAATCAAAAAGAATTTTGAAGAAAATGGTACATATCATTTAATGATTCTCTTTGGAATTTCACAAAAGTAAATATATCATTGCTTTATGAGCACAACTTATTTTTGGTATTTGATATGATATGGTATATGAGTAGAATATATATATATATAATCCGAATAAAAAAATATTCTTGAATTCTTTATGAAAAACTCAAATATAAAACAATTGTATGATAATTATTATATTAAAGTAAATTCAAAAATCGTAACATTTTCATAATATGCTACGATTTTTAAAATTTAATCAAATTGAAAAAATCATTTTTCTGATAGCATCAATGGTACTGAAATACAACCAAAATAACATGCATAATTACATAAATTTACCTTCATTTTAGCATAAAACAAAAAATTTTGGTTACATTAATTAATAATATCTTAATATCAGCAAAAAATATCATTTTTACTCTTCATTATCGTCAACAATAATTTGATCAACAACAGCAATATAATTTTCACAATCATGGTCGTTCAAAGAGTTGACTTGAACGGCAAGTTGATTCAATGCAATTTCAGGATTGACTTGAGCATCGCTGAGTGTCTTTGGCTCGTTCAGTTTCAACTGATAAACGTTACCAGCTGGATATCTAACGTATTTCTTTACACCCTTTTCATATTCTTTAGCAGCATTGACAATTGTAGGAACAGCGTCCCACAGCATGTTGTACATTCCGTTATCAATGGCTGACGTCAATTTCATCAACTTTAGAAGAGCGTCCAAAGTGCCAACTAAAATGTCTGTTGGAACATAACGAATTGTTGGATAAAGGAGATGGAACTTTTCATAAACATTTGGAACAGATAATGTTGGAATAATGTCATCATCATTGACAATTGCATATAATCGATCTTGGATCTTGTCATCTGCGGTGATATCCATTGCTGGCATTGGGGCATATGCAAATGAATAGGCATCAATATCGTTTTTGAAATGGTATGACATTACGGTTAAGATTTGTGATACAGCTGCTCCATACGAGTGTCCAACGAAATAAACGGGACCATTCCATGAATTAATGTATTCTTTAGTGTGTTCATATACATATACGGCAGCATTATAAAAACCTGTATGAAAAACACCATAATCTGTTACTGTTTCTGTGAATTCAGCATCTGTGGCGAAATCTTCATCATCTTGTGAACCTCTTGTAACAATATATAAGGAATTATCTTGTGTATACACAAAGAAAACAGGTTTTTCTATTTCACATGTTGTTGATGAATACAGTACTTGACCAGTATAATTTGAAAAGTCAGCATAATATGCTGAATTTGAAAGTCTAGCACCAAGTTGAAGTAATGCAAGAAAAGATCCACCAACAAGTTTTATCATAATTATGATATAATATTATCTAAAAATAGAAAAAATTTTACTCTTCAGAAATACTGAACTGAATATTCAATTTGAGAGTTATGAAAAATTGGACATATTGAAAATTTGAAAGCAATTGAAAGCGGATTAATTTTAGAATAGAAATACTTTTGTGAGGAGACTTCAAAAAGTGGAAAATCCTCAGAAAAAATAATCTAAATAAAATACAAAAAAAAAAAATCTTTTTAGGTTACAAAATTTTTACCGATTCTTACCGCCAGCCGAGGGTCTCGACTCGGCTTCGCTTCGCTCGACGCCCGCTAGACGTTATGTAGCCTCGGTAAAAATATAAAAAGATTATTTTTTATCCAGCATTAATTTAAGATTATTTTTTCTGAGGATTTTCCAATTTTTGAAGTTTCCTCACAAAATTGCAACTATTGTAAAATCTCTTGAATGGTCACTTTTTGAGTGAGAAAAACTCAAAAAGTGAAAGCAATTCAGAGATTTACAAATTCCGCTCCGTACTTTTTGAGAGCTTCGCTCTCAAAAAGTGCTACGTCGAATTTGTAAAATATATGGGATGCAACGATAAAAAAGTGACACAATATTTACGCTCCAATAAAAATTATTAAAAACAGGAAATATAAATTAAGGGAACTTTAATAAATCGAATGATACCTCTTTGATAAGAAAATGTCTATCAGAAGTCTGTTTGATTTATAATATTTGTTTTTTCAAATAAAAACAATTTTAAATATGCTGTTTATCATATAAAATATATCATAAATATAAACGCTATCTTCTTATTTGATATAAACTGTCAGAAGTCGAGATATCGCATTCAAAATTTGTGAAGGTCTGTTTGATTTTAAAAAATATTCATCTTGTAAGTTTTAAAATAAAACCTAATGCTTATTATTTTGCTAAAAAATCCTATTTTTCAAATATTATTAAGAAAAAATGTGAGATTGATTCAAATAGAAATATAGTCCTATTGAAACCATCTATCTGACTTTACAATCATATCTAGGCCTTATTTTTTTTACTTCACAAATACTATAAACGTCTTTTTAACGTCTTTTTTCATAAAATAATGATTTTTTGATTTGTAGTATTAATGAAACTTTTTGAATGCGAATAAATTTTTTTTGTTTTATGAAGAATCAAAAATAATATTATTTAATTTGAAAAACATTTTACTATTTTATCTTTTTATTTTTAAATTATTTAAAACATTTTTATTATAAAAAAATAATTGTAGATCAAGATAAAAATAAAAAACTAATATCGAGAAAATAACGTATTTACAATTGTAATTACAATTGTAATTTTTAAACGGACAAGTTGTATACAATTGTAAATAGACTTGTTATTCTCCGATTATCGAGATCGATAATTGATTGACTTTTTGATATCGATACATAAATATACACAGATTCTCGAGATCGATTTCAGAGATCGAGAATTTTTTTTCTCAGCTTTTGATATCAGAATTTTCAATTAAACTTTTTGATAAATATATGATCGTAATTCATTCTCAAATATTTCATAAAAAAGAATGTATTTTTTTGATTTTAATCTTAAAATAAACATCAATACATTCTATTATTTATTTTTAAATATTATAAAATCACAAATACCAATTATAAAAAAAGATAAATCTGTTTGAGATCTCGAGATCTCGGTAAATGATATCAAGTTTACAATTATTTTTATATCACATTTCATATCTGATATCTTGATAATCGATAATCTCGATATCAGATTTGTAAACTGATAATCGAGTATCAGATGTAAAAAAGTGACGTTTTTGATATCGATTCTCAAAATAACAAGTCTAATTGTAAATACAAAAACCAAGGCTTAATCATATCCAAATTAAAAATTTTTATATATTTATATATATATATATATATAGTTATCATTGATTTCATACATTAATATATATTAAATATATAAGAAAACTAAATATATAAAGATGAAAAACTTGATAAATGATATTAGTTTCCTTCATCTTTTTTGTTAAGATTTATAATTGAATGGTTTATTTTTTTACAATTAGACTTGTTATTTTGAGAATCGAAAAAACAATTCAAATAAAAAGAGTGAATCCCTGCTGAATTGTTGGAGCACTTTTTTGATTTTTTTTTTTGATATATCATCAAGCATCAAATGATACAATAAATGAACATGTTTTTGAAAATCAAACATTAATATATATTAAATTATTGGTGATATAGATTTTTGTCTGTTATTTACATGATCATGAGGCTATTTTCTTGCCACTATTATATATATAATTACTTTACTTTTATTTGAGATATTTTTTTGGTCTTTGAATTCTGAATGAAAGAGCAGAATCCTCATTCAAAAACAAAAATTTTCATAAAAATATTGAAATTGATTAGAATTTAAAAATGTTTGTCTATTTAAAAATTATTTTTTATCATCACACTGCATCGTATCTTATGAAAAATGTATATAATGAAAAACAATTCATAAAGCCAGTATAAAATATTTCATTTTATTGAATAAAATGAAGGGTGATTGGTCTAGTGGTATGATTCTCGCTTTGGGTGCGAGAGGTCTCGGGTTCAATTCCCGAATCGCCCCAATATTTTTTTTCTTTATAATTAGATTGATACATTGATAAATGCTTGAATGAAGAAAAAAGATGAAAATTTCATTTAAAAACGAAAATATATAAGTTTTTATTTTTTATTGCTAAAATAAATTGTGAAATATAGGTAACATTAATATATAAGTTTTTTATTTGTATTGATATTGTCAATTTTTTTACAGCAATATAAAATTGATGCAAACATTGATGGCAAAGTCAAAGTTGCTTTCACTCTTAATATTTCAAAAAAAAAAATGTATTGATCATTAATAATTTACTTGTGCAAAAAATTGTTGATTAAGCAACTAATTATCGTATTAAATGATATTTGTGTACTACAATTTTTTGAAAATTCTAATTCTCCAAAATAATAGATTTCAATTATTTATTTACACAGAGCACACACACCTTATTTTATAAAAACAACATTCTTTTGTTTGATTTAAAATTCTTTTGAAAAATATATCATAGAAAGTTGCAGAGAAAATTAATATTTAATATTCTACTTGCTCGTTAAAAAAAAAAAAAAAAGTACCCATAGAAATCATGACCATTTGGCATGTTCTTAATTGGGTCCTTTAAAAATTTTCATCATCAAAATACGCGTCATCATCTCCGTCTTCTTCGTCCTCATTAAAATTTGAAAGGAAAAAGAATAAATCATGATTTTCATTACCTATCGGAGAACTTGAATGATCATACAGCTCATTTTCACTACTTATCCTTTTTGTTTCTTTGGAGTCTGCATTAATTGAATTTGGATTGCAATTATAAATAACTGAGGATACATTTGATTGAATTTTTATGACTTTCTTTGGAATTAATTTATGAAATTTCCAGTATCTTGCTTGCCTTTCTGTCGTTTTTTTGGTGAATCCATAACATTGCCTTTGAAACCAGTTTTTGTGATCAGGGATACAATCAAATTTGAATTTCGGAGGTATCTTTTCTCGAATTATTTTGGAAGTTTTTTGTATATCGAATCCATGAGATCTAAAATTTCGATTAATTGTATTTGGTCTTCTTTTAATGAAAGTTCCCAATTTGATAGAATGAACCATAAAACTATGATCAGTGTTCCAAAAACAACCTATTTGGGAAACAAATTCTGGATGTGTGTCAACAAAATTTAGACATAAAAGGACAATATGAATTTGCCTCATTTTCTTACATTCATTTGTCACTCTATATCTTAGCTCTTCTAGTTCTTTTAGTTCTTTACTATCCATGCGGGAAAAATGACCTTTTTTCATTTAAATAATAAAAAAACTACCATTTAAACTTTTTCAAATAATTATTTTTTGAAAAAGTTACTAAAATAATTTTAATTTGAATATGTTAGATATGACATTGAAATTTTTGGAAATTTCCAATAAACATTCAATATTTTTTATTTATCTCACATTTATTTAAAATGTCATAACGTTTTTAACAAAATAAAATATATGAATCAATAGAAAAAAGGATTAATAAACCCAAACACTCTTTCAATAGTAGATGAAAAACGGAGTGGAATCGTATTTTTCCACACCACTTTTTGAAAACTTTCTAACTTTTTGAATACTTTTTTTTATTCAATTTTTGCTAAATAATGCATAATTATATAGTTCAAATAGCTTCCCGATTCATCCAGCAATTTAAGTAAACCGATTCGGCTTCGCGCAGCCCCGTGGTGATCACTTTATGACAATCTTGAAATAATTACATTATATAATAGAAAATTTATATTCAAAACTCATTTTATATAAGAATAAAAAGCATTCAAAGCACATATAGCTTTTTTTTAAGGAAATGGTAGGACCAAATATAATTTGACTTTTTTGTGTAAATATCTCCTTAAATAATTTGTTATTGTAATTCAAAAATATATTATTATATTATATATTTGATATTTATTAAAATAAATCAATAATAAGTACGATCCCTTATGTATATGAAAGAAAAACATCCAAATTAAAAATGACATTAAAATGAATAGAACATCAGAACGACTTTATAAATCAATAAATAAATGGTTTTTATTAAATATATAACTGCTTACTCACTTTTCCTATTGACCAAAAATACATAATTTGTGAAAAAAATTTAATGATCATTAATATTCTGAAAAAATTTTGTTATTTTTTTCTTAAATAGAGTTTAATTTTGGGATATTTGTAAGTTTACTTTAATATTACTTATTGCATACCTTAAAATTCAATTTTAATGAGGCGATAAAAAAATGGGTTTTGCCAACTTTCAAAAGAATAGAAGTATGCGAATTCAGAAATGTATCATTTGAACTATTAATATATCAAAATTAATCATTTGCTGAATATTTCTTATTGAGTATTTTTTTAATTCATTTACTTTTTTATTCAAAAATTTATACTTCAATAGGTCCGATATCAAAAAAAATGAATGACAGCAAATTGTCTTCTGGGATAATTTTTGAAATAATTGGTAAAATAGTATTATATATTTAAATGTTAATGCAATTTAATTGATAAAGTTTTGTGTTCATAAATATTAAATGAGATATTTTACCTACAAAAAAGAGATTATATTTGGTCGTACCATGTCCTTAAAGTCCTCTCAAAAAATCAATATTTTATATATAGTCAAATAGTCAAACAAAATAAAGAATTATTTCACCTAAATTCACCAAAATCAAACAAGTTAAATTGAATTGATTCAAAATATAATATTATTTTATGCTTTAATATCTAATTAAATATTTAAAAATAAAATATTTTTAAATAAGAATAAATATTTATTATAAATAAATCAAATAATAATATTAATTTTATTAGATAAATTTTGTATTTTTTTAAGATATTTTATTTACTATTATGCTTTATTAAAGCTTTTGAAAAATTCTATATGGAAAATATAAAAACCATAATATCTTTTAATAATTTAATTTTTTTAAATAACATTTTATCATTATAAAACAAAATTATAATCTAATATAACTGGAATAAAATGTAAAATGAAATATGGGGTAGATATAGATATTTTTACATTCAAAAAATATTCATTATTAATGCCCAAAAAAAAATATGCTTTTTACTTTCATCATCTTATCATTATCTCAAGAAACACATTTCCACCATTTCTGTAATCATGATTTTATCCAAAAACAAACAAATGTTCAAACAATTTCCATTAAAAGCACGAAATCGAAAAAAATATGGACTCTTGCAAAAGAAAGAAAGCCAATACGAATTTATCTAGATTTCCGTATTGATGGAAAGGATGACCAATATCAATGTGTTGACTCTGGACAACAGATTACTTGGCAGAATACAAGGTTTATATGCACTGCTGAAGATATACCCAAGAAAACGCAAAAATCTGCTCTCAAAGGAACAATGGAAAATGTCAAAAACTATTTGCAAAAAATTCTTTTAGTTGATCAAGTCAATGGACCATACAAAGTATTATCAAATGTACCAAACTTTTTTACCATTGATTCTTCAATATTTGCCAAAGATACAGACATTTATCTTTCAGCATTTATTAGAACTTACGGTGTTTCAGACACTCTTGCATCTGCTCATTATGTCATGAAAGATACTGATACACATAGACCACTTCAAGGAGCAATTTATGTCAACTCACGTCATCTTCCCAACGAAATCCAAGACGAATATTCAAATAATACCAATTTTTTCTACACAGTTGTCCATGAGATATGTCATGCATTAGGCATATCATCGGAATCATTCCAAAAATACCATCCAAAAGATTCAAATACTCCATACAAAGATCCAATTGTTACCTTAAATGATAAAAAAACAGGTAAAAAACACACTTTTCTAGTTACTCCATATTCTCACAAATTTGCAGTCATGCAATGGGGAGTTGAAAGCTTCACTTTAGACAGAGTTTCAGTTCCTTCTGGTATAGAAATCGAAGATGGTGGCGGAACAGGAACAGCAGGAAGTCATCCCGAGTGCAGAATTGGAAATCAAGACTTGATGGTTGGATCACTTCTTCAAGCTGAAGAAGGACCTTATACTAGATTCACTCCATTGACAGCTGCGATTCTTCTTGATACTGGGAACTACGATATTGTGTGGGAGAAGATCCAACCTCTGATTTGGGGAAATAAAGATTCAATTGACGGAAAACACATAAAAGATTTCGTCACAGGACCACCAGCAAATGTTTTTCCTCAGCAATACATATATCGACCATCAAATGATCCGGTCTTTGATTATTGTGGCTTTACATTCAAAATGTTAGGTGGGCTAAATAAGTTCTCAATTAGTCAAAATCAACAATTCAATTGTTCTCTTGAAGAATGGAAAAAATATTCAAATACACGTGATTATTGTGAAGCTGAGAAGTTTTACAATCCAAATGGAGATGATGAAATTGGAGGAATTTGGACATATGATTTTCAAATTATTCATATGCCTGGTGTGGAGACATGCGGCACTGGCGATGCATGTATTGGTGGAATGAGGAAATGTGGCTCTTATGTTGTTGCTGACGATGAAAAATCATTCAATATATCTATTGATGGATATAATTATCAATGCAACAAAGACAACGAAAACCAAATTGTTTATAAAATTGGAAATCGTCAGTATCCAAATGGAATTAAATGTCCACCTGCTGAGCAATTCATTCGAACAGTGAAAATGATGGAAGAGCAACAATATTTGACCGGAAATCCTTTTGATGATAATGAAAATAGTCCTAAAAATAAAAAAGGATTGTCAAAAGGAGCTATCGCTGGCATTGTAATAGCCTGCATTATTGTTATTGCAGCCGTTGCGGTCTTAGTTTTCATTATTATAAAAAGAAAAAATAAAGAAGACAAAGAAGAAAAAAGTGAAAAAGAAGAAGTTTGAATATTTATTAAATAGTATATATATTAACAATTAGTATTTTTAGCCAAAAAATATATAATAATTATTTTTTATTTCTTTTCATTAAATAGATGAAAAAAAGTGAAAAAAGAGAAAGATGTTTGAATATTTCGAAAAATAATTTTTTTAATTTATAATATATCAATATATTCATAAAATATAATTTTTTATTTTGAATATTGAAATTTATATAATCTTTGAATTAAATTGAAATAAAATTTTTGTAAAAAAATAAGCAAAGAAAAAATAAATAATTTCACAATAAATTGAAAAATTATAAATTTGATTTTTATGAATTTTCTATGGATATTCAAAAAAAAAAAAAAAAAAAAAAAATTAATATAAGAAAACAAAAAAAAAAGAAATTTTAAAAAGACTTCATTTTATAATATGTACGGTTTAAATATCCATTTAGATTCATTCGAATTAAACCCAAATATCATTAAAGCGAATGATAAAATTCGCGTTAGTATTACAAGTCTTCCAGAAGAAAGTAAAGAAGCATTTATTATTGAAGCCAAGAACATGAATTATGTACATCATTTCTTTACAGTAAATATTACTCCAGAAACAAGAAAAATAATTTTTGTTTTTCGAAAGAAAAGTTTTCTTCAAGGAGATCCAATTATAGCTTCAACATCAATCCATGCAGATCAATTCCCAACACCAAATAACATGAATAATATTAATAACATGAACAATATGAACAACACTGAAATGAAAAAAGTAAACATATTCGAACCAATTCAAAATAATAATAATAATAATAATATTAATAAATTAGGTACAATGAAAGCGAACCGTCGAATTTATGGAGAAATGCGAATCCAATTATCTACATCAGAAACATTTCCAACATCTTCATTTAAAACAAACTTCGGTATTGAGAAAATCCATAAAGGTGAAGGATATTCGAAAGTTACTATGCTTTCTTCTCATGAAAATCAAAATCAAAACAATTCAATATTTTATAATTGTGATTTTTAAATCACAATAAAACACTTTTGTATATATATCAATAAATAATAGGTTTTAAGATATTTTTATTTCTTTCTTTTTTTTTATTTAAAATCAATAAATCATCACACTAGTTGCCATTTATATGTTTTATAAATCTTATACTTCAATGCTGAAATTAAAACAAATATCAAAAAAATATTTTTTCATCAAAAAGCAACCATGTATTCTTATTCTCATAAAAATATCAAGAAAACATATATGACACTATTTCTATAATTTTATAAAATTAAAATTAAAAATATAGAAACAACCCTTTTCTGAAGGGCGGAATAATATCCTCATCATTAAGGAATATCCATATTATTATGCATTTTGGCCAGCCAGAGAGGTCTTAAAATGCATTTTGGATAAACACTTTAAATGATAATTATCATTTCTTTAAAAATTTGTATAAAGAAATAATATATATAAATATTTCATGAACTTAAATTAGGTATATATCCAACTAAATGGAGGAATCAAACCAAATATGAATTATATAAATTCTCGAAACCAATAGAGTACTTCTGGTATCTTCCATCAAAGAGGATTGTGGCTTTCAAAAGCATTAGTTCATCAGGGTAACAAAAATATGGTAATCATGGTCAGAATGCTTTTAGAAAGTGAAATGAGAAAACATTAATTTCAAAATATTAACATTTCAAAATCTAAAAATTTTAGCATTCAAAGTCCAAGCGAATAATCATCAAAATTTCAATGTTTTTTTTTGCATTTCAAAATCTTAAAATTTTAAATTTTTTTTTCTCAAATATAAAATTTTTTTATTCAAATTTTGTTAATAAAAATTTATGTATCTCTCAAAATTCGTTTCGAAACAATGAGATAAAAATGTTATGCCTATTCAAAATTTGAACATATAAAATCAATATGACATGCATAATTAATGAATTAAGTCAACCATTTCAGTGATGTTTATCGTTAGTTACATATAACGGTAAAATGCATTATGATTTATCGATATTATCGGGAATAAAGTAGAATATCCGATACTATCCTCATAAAAATGATAGAAATTCTTTATATATATATATATATATATATATATATATATATATATATATATATATATATATATATATTTATATTTTAAAAATTAAAATGATTGATGATTATAAAACATGCTTCAATGATGTATGTTTTTTCACATTCAAATCTGATTTAAAAAATGCATAATTCAATCTGCATTTGAATATAAACAATCTCAATCATAATCAATTTTATATATATAATATTCTATTATGAATCAGCAAAATTTCCTTGTTTTTGAATAAAATCATGAAAATGTATTCTTTAGGATGTTGAAACAGATCCAATTTTTTGAGTGAAAACATAAGGAAAAGAATGCTTCCTATTCAATCTTTTGATATTGTTCATTGAATCGGCAAAGAAATTTATTTTCTTAATCTTTTGAGATTGTTCATTGCACCTGGTTCACTGAAATCTGCAGTTTTTCGGTACAATTCAATTCCTTTCTCATAATTCTTTTTTGTCATTGAGCCTGCATTTCCGTGATTTTACTGCTTTTTGATTATATTCAATTGTCGTCTTGTAATTCATCTTGATAACTCTTCCTATTTCGCAGATGCAACCAAAAGTGTTTGCCATTGATCATTTGTATTTTCTGATTCATCATTTCAAATAATAACTTTTTCATGATTATCATTGAAATCAAGTCCAACTGTCTGCAGACAATCTTCAAAAACATCACAATCAATGAATAATAATTGCGAAGGCAGAAAAAAACAAATTATTATTGCAGAAGTTGGAATCGTGATTTCAGTCAAAGCCAAACACTTCATAAACGCAAAACTTGCAATTATTTTAACTGAAGAAGGAAACTCAAATTTGTTTGAGTGAAGACACAGTTACGAAATGCTTCCTTGCCAATTTGCCTGTTACTGATGGAAGAAATATCATTTTCTCCAGTGATGAGATATGATAAAAATAAATCAAAATATGGAGATTCATAAAAAGCATATGTTACAATCGATAGAACTGTGTCTTGGATTGTTACTCGAACTAAATTTTTGCATGCAAAGAAGGAAGAAGATCCAATTGATGAAAATAAAGAAAAATTTTGTATAATTCTCTGTTTTATCGACTTTAAAAATTGAATCTCAGCATTTTTTCATCGCAATTCATTGTCAGATAATTTGTTATATAGTTGTAATGACATTTGATTGATTCTTCGAGACATTTGCCATAACATTCTTGACTTTCATTATAGAATTCTTCTTCATCGGAATAGTATTCATCATTGCAATCACCATCTGGATTATCACAATAAATCTCAGGTTGAAATTTCTTTTCTTCATGTGTGTGAATGATTTCTTCATTTTCAACATGAATTGCAAACATCAGCAATGATGATCCCGACTCAGCATCATTCAATTAGCGCTGGTTTTATGTTTCAATAGAAACAAGTTTGTTTCAAAAGGTGACATTTCAATTTCTTTTTTGAGTGAAAAATCATATGCTTTCACATATGCTATGAAATTTTGAATCATGTCTCATTGAATCATTTCACAAATTTGATTTTAATTTTCATTAGTTTTCCTGTTTTCTTCAAAATCATTTGTAATTTCTTTAGAAATTTATTCATTCAACTCTTTTGATATGAATGATTTTATTTATTGATAAAAAAAATAATATTTCATTTGCTTTGAAATTTCATCGTTTTCTATATAATCAAGAAGAATATTCTGAAGAGTAGACTTTTTTTCAAAGCATTATTGAATATTCAGAGAAAAAAAGTAAATAATTACCAATTTTTCATTAAACACACGTAAATTTAATTGAAATAATGTTTGGTAAAAATTAGTTCAAATATTTATTTATCAAGTAAAATAAAATAATTCTCTTTTCAGAAAGGGTACTTAGCTCAGTGGTAGAGCGCTACATTTGCATTGTAGAGGCCCGGGGTTCGATCCCCCGAGTATCCAATTTTTTTTTTGAAATTGTATCGCTAAAATCTACTTAAGATGATTGAAACATGATTATATATATACTTCCAATAAGTCAACAAGAAATCAAATTATATTTTATTTTGTACTGACTTTTTTTTTGTTTAATGTTTACTTATTTTAAAATATTTTATTTATTTGTTTTTGTTTTGTGCTGACTTGTTTTTTATATATTTTTGTGCTGACTGGTTTTTTATGTATTTTTGTGCTGATTTGTTATTAATAGATTTTTGTGCTGTTTTGTTTTGAGTTGACTAGCTATTTTGTGCTGACATTTTTGTCTATTATAAATAAAATCAGGCTGAATAAACTCAAAAAGATTGACACATGATTATATATTATTCCAAGTTTCTCATTTCAATAATTTTTTTTTTTTTTTTAAAAAAAAGCAAAATTAAACAAATAAGAAATTGAATTTTTAAGTCCAACTATTTTCTGATGATTCAGATTCTTCTTCGTTTTCAGAAGATTCCGAGCAAACTGTTTGTTCTCGGATAATTGAAATTTGCTGCAAGAGTTCTTGGATTGTTAAAACGCTTGGGTCCACTGGCTCTTTTGGCTTTGGCGGAATTCCAAGTGGCTTAGTCCTATCAATTGGCTTTAAAGAGAATTTTCCTGATTTGATGAGATCGATGTGATTGAGAGGAGTTTCAAATGAATTCTTTGATTTCTCGGATGATCTTTTTGAATTTGAATCAGCATTTGAAATACTTTTTGGCACTATATCGGGCAATTTCTCTAAAGATGGAGGAGGAGGTGGAGGTGGCGGTGGAATGAAAACTTCATTTTCATCGTGAATATTTGAATCAATTGTATTAAGTTTTGGGTGAACTTCAGCATTAATATTAGTTTTTTCTTCAGGATTGAGATTATTCAATATTGGAATTATAACAATGTTATCGGTTTCTCTTTTTGGTGATAACGATGATGTAATATTATTTGATAGAAGCTTTTTCTCGTGATGTGCTTGTCCTTTTGGAGGCGGCATCATTAGTTTTGATGGTGCAGGAGGTGGGTTAGTTATTGCTAGGCTAATTGTGCTATCATTTAGATTTTTCTCATTCAATTTTTTCTTTAGTTCTTTTCTTTTCTTTTTCTCTTCTTTTTCTTTCAATTTTTGTTGGCGTATCACTTTCTTTTTGGCTTCTTTTTCTTCTTTTAATTGTTCAACTAGCTCATCCATGTATTGACGTCTGAAAAATTGAGGATCTGAAAAGAAATTATTAAAATCAACATTATCATTGAAAGATTCTTTTTTATCTTTCGTTTTTATTTCAATTTCATTGAATTTTGTTAAATCAGGAGGACCATTGACTTTTGATATCATATTATCTACAATTTTAGATCTTTTTAAAGAAAATTGTTTGTATGTTGATGATGTGAATTCTTCATTTAAGCACTCTTCATTATCATCCCAAAAATCTGAAATATTATTATATTTTGATATTGATGAAGTCACACGTTCTCTTATGCAATCAGTTCTTTTCTCAATATTGGCCACTTTTTGGCTCATTTTATCTGCTAGATCAGTTAAATCATGAAACATATCAAGTGCATATGTGAGAAGACATTGTGATTGTTTTAAAAGACCAACAATTCGAATTCCACCAATCACCGATTGAGCTGACTCTTCATGTACATTATCAATATTTTCAATTGTTTTGTTTTCATCTAGTCTGATGATTGTCTGAGCAGGAAACATAAAATATTTTTAATTTTTATTTCAATTCACTTTTTGAATTATAATTTTGGGCAGGTTTTTAAAAACACATGAAATTTTCCTCACTTATCCTATATATAATAAGAGTTCATTTTGAACATAGGCTTAAAAAAATCAGAATAATATCAGTATATCAAATCTATCATTAAAAAAATCCTATCTCTAATATATAAAGAGTTTTTATTCAAAAATGATTAAAATATAATATTTTTTAACTTTTTGAGAGCGAAAAGGTGGATGAAAAAAAATCACTTCATATCTTTGATTTGATATTCTCTATTTACCAATTTAGCCTTCCACCTGCGGCTATCGCTTCACAGCTGCAGGTGGAGGTAAAGAAATAAGGAAACCAAGTTTCCACCTGCGGCTGAGCTGCGACAGCTGCAGGTGGAAAATCACTATTTACCAATTTAGCCTTCCACCTGCGGCTATCGCTTCTCAGCTGCAGGTGGAAGTAAATAAATAAGGAAACCAATCTTCCACCTGCGGCTGAGCTGAGACAGTTACAGGTGGAAAATCACTATTTACCAATTTAGCCTTCCACCTGCGGCTATCGCTTCTCAGCTGCAGGTGGAAGTAAATAAATAAGGAAACCAATCTTCCACCTGCGGCTGAGCTGAGACAGTTACAGGTGGAAAATCACTATTTACCAATTTAGCCTTCCACCTGCGGCTATCGCTTCTCAGCTGCAGGTGGAAGTAAATAAATAAGGAAACCAATCTTCCACCTGCGGCTGAGCTGCGACAGCTGCAGGTGGAAAATCACTATTTACCAATTTAGCCTTCCACCTGCGGCTATCGCTTCTCAGCTGCAGGTGGAAGTAAATAAATAAGGAAACCAATCTTCCACCTGCGGCTGAGCTGCGACAGCTGCAGGTGGAAAATTACTATTTACCAATTTAGCCTTCCACCTGCGGCTATCGCTTCTCAGCTGCAGGTGGAAGTAAATAAATAAGGAAACCAATCTTCCACCTGCGGCTGAGCTGCGACAGTTACAGGTGGAAAATCACTATTTACCAATTTAGCCTTCCACCTGCGGCTATCGCTTCTCAGCTGCAGGTGGAAGTAAATAAATAAGGAAACCAATCTTCCACCTGCGGCTGAGCTGAGACAGTTACAGGTGGAAAATCACTATTTACCAATTTAGCCTTCCACCTGCGGCTATCGCTTCTCAGCTGCAGGTGGAAGTAAATAAATAAGGAAACCAATCTTCCACCTGCGGCTGAGCTGCGACAGCTGCAGGTGGAAAATCACTATTTACCAATTTAGCCTTCCACCTGCGGCTATCGCTTCTCAGCTGCAGGTGGAAGTAAATAAATAAGGAAACCAATCTTCCACCTGCGGCTGAGCTGCGACAGCTGCAGGTGGAAAATCACTATTTACCAATTTAGCCTTCCACCTGCGGCTATCGCTTCTCAGCTGCAGGTGGAAGTAAATAAATAAGGAAACCAATCTTCCACCTGCGGCTGAGCTGAGACAGTTACAGGTGGAAAATCACTATTTACCAATTTAGCCTTCCACCTGCGGCTATCGCTTCTCAGCTGCAGGTGGAAGTAAATAAATAAGGAAACCAATCTTCCACCTGCGGCTGAGCTGCGACAGTTACAGGTGGAAAATCACTATTTACCAATTTAGCCTTCCACCTGCGGCTATCGCTTCTCAGCTGCAGGTGGAAGTAAATAAATAAGGAAACCAATCTTCCACCTGCGGCTGAGCTGCGACAGCTGCAGGTGGAAAATCACTATTTACCAATTTAGCCTTCCACCTGCGGCTATCGCTTCTCAGCTGCAGGTGGAAGTAAATAAATAAGGAAACCAATCTTCCACCTGCGGCTGAGCTGCGACAGCTGCAGGTGGAAAATCACTATTTACCAATTTAGCCTTCCACCTGCGGCTATCGCTTCTCAGCTGCAGGTGGAAGTAAATAAATAAGGAAACCAATCTTCCACCTGCGGCTGAGCTGCGACAGCTGCAGGTGGAAAATCACTATTTACCAATTTAGCCTTCCACCTGCGGCTATCGCTTCTCAGCTGCAGGTGGAAGTAAATAAATAAGGAAACCAATCTTCCACCTGCGGCTGAGCTGAGACAGTTACAGGTGGAAAATCACTATTTACCAATTTAGCCTTCCACCTGCGGCTATCGCTTCTCAGCTGCAGGTGGAAGTAAATAAATAAGGAAACCAATCTTCCACCTGCGGCTGAGCTGCGACAGCTGCAGGTGGAAAATCACTATTTACCAATTTAGCCTTCCACCTGCGGCTATCGCTTCTCAGCTGCAGGTGGAAGTAAATAAATAAGGAAACCAATCTTCCACCTGCGGCTGAGCTGCGACAGCTGCAGGTGGAAAATCACTATTTACCAATTTAGCCTTCCACCTGCGGCTATCGCTTCTCAGCTGCAGGTGGAAGTAAATAAATAAGGAAACCAATCTTCCACCTGCGGCTGAGCTGCGACAGCTGCAGGTGGAAAATTACTATTTACCAATTTAGCCTTCCACCTGCGGCTATCGCTTCTCAGCTGCAGGTGGAAGTAAATAAATAAGGAAACCAATCTTCCACCTGCGGCTGAGCTGAGACAGTTACAGGTGGAAAATCACTATTTACCAATTTAGCCTTCCACCTGCGGCTATCGCTTCTCAGCTGCAGGTGGAAGTAAATAAATAAGGAAACCAATCTTCCACCTGCGGCTGAGCTGCGACAGCTGCAGGTGGAAAATCACTATTTACCAATTTAGCCTTCCACCTGCGGCTATCGCTTCTCAGCTGCAGGTGGAAGTAAATAAATAAGGAAACCAATCTTCCACCTGCGGCTGAGCTGCGACAGCTGCAGGTGGAAAATCACTATTTACCAATTTAGCCTTCCACCTGCGGCTATCGCTTCTCAGCTGCAGGTGGAAGTAAATAAATAAGGAAACCAATCTTCCACCTGCGGCTGAGCTGCGACAGCTGCAGGTGGAAAATCACTATTTACCAATTTAGCCTTCCACCTGCGGCTATCGCTTCTCAGCTGCAGGTGGAAGTAAATAAATAAGGAAACCAATCTTCCACCTGCGGCTGAGCTGCGACAGCTGCAGGTGGAAAATTACTATTTACCAATTTAGCCTTCCACCTGCGGCTATCGCTTCTCAGCTGCAGGTGGAAGTAAATAAATAAGGAAACCAATCTTCCACCTGCGGCTGAGCTGAGACAGCTGCAGGTGGAAAATCACTATTTACCAATTTAGCCTTCCACCTGCGGCTATCGCTTCTCAGCTGCAGGTGGAAGTAAATAAATAAGGAAACCAATCTTCCACCTGCGGCTGAGCTGAGACAGTTACAGGTGGAAAATCACTATTTACCAATTTAGCCTTCCACCTGCGGCTATCGCTTCTCAGCTGCAGGTGGAAGTAAATAAATAAGGAAACCAAGTTTCCACCTACGGCTGAGCTGCGATAGCTAAAGGTGGAAGTAATTACTTAAATGTACCATTTCAAACTTCCACCTGCAGCTATCGCAACTTAGTTGCAGTTGGAACTAATTACGCGAATTAAACTTCCACCTGCAACTAAAAGTTTTAAATATTTTTTTATTTATATTATTTTTCTTTTAGTTTTTATTTGTTCAAAATATTTTTTTTTTTTTTACATTATTTAACATAGGACACTTTTTGAGCGAAGCTCAAAAAGTGGCCATTCTTGTTATAATTAAAAAAAAAAAAAAACTTTTCATGATTTATTAATATAAAATAGATAGGCCTTCATTTTTTGGACTTTCCACTGATTTATTCAAGTCAATTTTAAATCGATTCTTTTTATATCTGTGTTATAAATGCGATACAATTATCAGGAAATTTTCGAAAACTCGATTATCAACAAGATATCGGCATTTATAACACAGATAAAGCCTTGTCATAAGATGAATGTTCTCAGTTAAATGTAAGACGAATAATCTGATTGAAACTTGAATTGTCTTTTTATTTTCATTTTAACAAATTGTTGAGCTTTCATAATAATTGCTAAATATTCTTGTTAAAAAAAAGACTTTTTTTTGTATCTATTTTTGAAATGAAAATTATTCAATTGATAAATGGCCTTCAAAAGATATGTCACATTTCATTTAATTCAATTTGTGAACTTTGATAACAATTGGTGACACCTACTAAAAATCTTGTTATATGATATATTTTACTTCATTTTTTTTTTCAGATTGATGAATCTTCAAATTCTTTATGCTAATATCCAAAACAACAAACCACATTCATTCAGCTTTAATGACAAAGTTGATCAGTTTTTTATTGGTTTTTCTAAATTTTGCATTAAATATGATACAATCTATTCACATCATGTTAAGGAAATTTCAATTGACCTGACAGATACAGTCAAAGATGGAAATAAAATCAGAATCAGGCCCAAAATTGTGATGAACGATACATCAGGAAACAGAGAATCATCTCGATCATCAATTGAAGTTGTCATTTTAGCTTCTATTGGAAATGGCAATCAAAATGTATATTTACAATCCGCAGTTGACACTGATGAGAGGCATAACATACCACTCCACAATATCAATTTCATGCAGACAGCAATTCACAGTGTTTTCTCAAAATACCAGAGAAAAGATCATCATTTGGCCGAGTATTCTTCGCATATAAATATTACAAAGCCAAACTCAAAATGTTATAAGCTAACCGGTTGCTCAATAATAAGAGATGAAGGCGAATTCTTTTCAAATGGCCAAATTAAAGGAAGTGTCATCGCTTACAATGGAAATAATCAAGATATTTTGTGTGGCTATTTTACTGAAGATAATATGAATTCAAATAATGTCAAAGTTGAACTTGGAGATTGCCCTGCTGGTTTTCAACCAAATGAATATTCATTTCATTGCTTTATAAGCAGTTTTGGCTTCTCATATGAAAATGGAAATGATCATCATGTAATGAAGATCGATTTAAGCACCCAGAATAGAAACAATGAATTGCTGATCGAAAATAACAAAATTTGTGCAAGATTAACATTGAAGGCTAAAATAAAAGATTTAAAATATCATAGAACAAAACTACCTCACAATAAAATAAGCGGTTTTGTTATTGCAATAAGAAATTTATTAAATAATCGGGCTTAAAAAGAGTAAACAATAAAAAAAGTTACTGTTTTTTATTTATTTAAATATTTACTAAAAACACAAAGAAAAAGGACTAATTGATTTTACAATGATAACTTTAAAAATATTAACTATAAAAATGTATTATTAGCTTATTGAACTTAATGTTAACTATTCAAAATATTATTCATCAGTATATAAAGAAATATGTAAAAATTGGTATTAATAATATTACCCTTCGGACGTAATTGGTATTTTATAAAATTCAATGAAAAGACGTATTAAAATGTAAAAATTGCCGAAATGAAACGTAATTTGGATAAAAATAAAAAAAAGCAAAGCGGTTTAGTTTCGAACTCAATACTTTTGCCACAAATTAATTTTTCCTCTAAGCTAAAGCTCTCAAATTTGAAAGGATAAAATATTTATATTTAAAGATAATATCTTTATTTTTCAAAGGTAACTTTTTTTTATTTTTTTCTAAAAAAGTCGTATTCTCATCATTTTCACGTAGACGTAATCGTAAAACGTAATTGATTTTTTTTCTTGATCTACCTTATTGAAAAAGTTTAAACAGAACGTAATTTTGAAAACTTCAAAAAGCAATAATTATATTAGTTCAGTGATTCAAAAAATACAGCAACTTCATAAATCATTGAATTATGTCACCATTTTTTTAAAAAAATTCTATCGATTTAATAATATTAAGCATAATTATATGAACCTATAATAAAACAATAATTATTTATACATCAAAGTATTTTATTCATAATGTGATTAAAAATAAATGTACAATTAATTAGTAATACTATGTAAGAATTTCTTCCTCGGAAAAAGGCTCATAACCTGATTTGTTTAACTGAATAATTAATCGTACTTTTCCACCTTCTTTGGTTCCCTCCCCAGGACGCATCTGATACCATTTATCTAGTACTTTTCCAAGAGGAAATTCATCTCTGATATTGAAATCAATTGAGGAAATGAAATCATCCTTTGAGATATCGTCTTTATCCCATAATGAAACATATAAGATATCGTTTAATAAGGAAGTAATTGGAATATGAAATTCTTCATTCCATTCTGGAGTTTTGGTGTTTCGAATATATTTAGTTTTCCATTTTTGAGTAGAAGTGCTCGTCTCAAACTTTAAATATGGATCTGAGAGGCCAATTATATCTTTTTTGGGGACATTGCACGCTTCAATCGCACGAATATGCAAAATCATTAGTCAAATAGATGAACGATATTTGATAAAAATAATTCATAAACCATTTGAAATAAGTATCATTATTATCTCTCAAATTAATAATAAAATGTGTTATTATTTTTTTTTACTCACAAATTTAATATAAAAAACCTATTTTTTATATTTGAATTTTATCTTGGGATTTTGAAGATATTATATAATTTTTTAAAAATTAAACTTTTTGATTTTGTATATTTATCAAAATATTTACTTTATTTATGAAATATAAATATCACAAAGATAACCATGAAATATTTATATTATTCCATCTGTTTATATTCATACAGATTTAAATATATTACGTATTACAATAATAAAATTTATTTTAATATCAACTATTTGACGAAAATTTAATTTTAAGGACGTCCACGTGGTAGGACCAAATATAATTTGACTTTTTTGTGTAAATATCTCCTTAAATAATTTGTTATTGTAATTCTAAAATATATTATTATATTATATATTTGATATTTATTAAAATAAATCAATAATGAATGAGATCCCCTATGTTTATGAAAGAAAAACATCCAAATTAAAAATGACATTAAAATGAATAGAGCATCAGAACGACTTTATTAATCAAAAAATAAATGGTTTTTATTAAATATATACATGCTTACTCACTTTTTCTATTGACCAAAATTACATAATTTAAAAAAAAATTTTAATGATCATCAATATTCTGAAAAAATTTTGTTTTTTTTTTCTTAAATAGAGTTTAATTTTGGGATATTTGTAAGTTTACTATAATATTATTTATTGCATACCTTAAAATTCAATTTTAATAAGGGGATTATAAAAGTGGTTTTAGCCAAATTCATAACTTTCAAATGAATAGAAGTATGCGAATTCAAAAATGTAGCAATTGAACTATTAATATATCAAAATTAATCATTTGATGAATATTTCCTATTGAGTATTTTTTTAATTCATTTACTTTTTTATTCAAAAATTTAGGACAGTCGTTTTTTTCTACGCCACTTTTTGAATGGTTTTTCTATCCATGAGTATTTACTCATGGAAAGTAAAAAACCACCATCTTAAGGTGAAATTTAACTTACTCTGTTAAGAAAATTACCCAAAAAAATCGTAAATTTTAACTATTTGCTTTTTTTGATATAATTTTTTTTTATTTTTACATAATTTTTCAGGAATATCGGCACCAGTGATCACCACGGGGTTGCGCGAAGCCGAATCAGGTTCCTTGAATTGCTGGATGAATCGGGAAGTCATTTGAACTATATAATTATGAATTATTTTGCAAAAATTGAATAAAAAATGTATAAAAAAGTATTCAAAAAGTTTAAAAGTTTTCAAAAAGTGGTGTAGAAAAATACGATTCCCAAAAAATTTATACTTCAATAGGTCCGATATCAAAAAAATTGAATGACAGCAAATTGTCTTCTGAGATAATTATTGAAATTATAGGTAAAATAGTATTATATGTTTAAATGTTAAAGCAATTTAATTGATAAAGTTTTGTGTTCATAAATATTAAATGAGGTATTTTGCCTACAAAAATGAGATTATATTTGGTCCTACCACGTCCTTAATTCCATTAATAATTGAAACTTGCATTAGGCTTGTTATTTTGAGAATTGATAGAACATAGGAAACTCTCGAGATATGTCGATATGCTTCGAAATTAATAATATATACTCACCATAGACAGTTATTGATGATTTCAGATTTTAAGCGAAATCGCGGCGGAGAGTCTTTCAAAAAGTTGTGATTTTCATAACGAGTCTCCAGACGTAAATGTAAAAATGTTTCAAAATTTATGGTATTATAAGAATATATATTGCAAGCATCTTAATATATATCAATTGTTATATTTTTATTAGCTTCGCTTTGCATCGAGTTATTAATAAAATATATTTCAAAAATTTGATTTCTGTATTTTTGCATTAAATATCAGAAAAAAAAATAGGTGTACCTACATAATCAGTATAACAATAATTGCATTACTGTATTATATATGATTATAAAATTATAGGATTGTATGTTTATTGTATATAGAGTAATAATCAAAAACTCCTATCCGTGAAGAATGAGATTTTTTATATTAAGATAAAAATACAAAAAAACTCGTTACTAACAATATCGGCCAAAATTCAATATTTTTACCCAAAAATTGGTTATTTGTCTTATTATGATGTTAAAAACACTATTAAGCAAAAAAATTGCGCATTATAAGTATATATCCCGAGATAAAGCGATTTACACTATTTTTAGCCGATTTTACGATTTTTTTTGGAAAAAACGATTCCAGGACAGAGCCAACGAATGACCGGTATATTACATTTATCTTAAATAGTAGTATACATTGCATTATATATTATATTAAATTTTTAGAAAAATCGTCCGCCAAATTTTCGAGAAAAATCAATTACAAAATTATACTACATTTGAATAGAAATTCCTCTCAATTTTGGCAACTTTCTTTGATCATATCTCAGTATATACGCAAAATTAGGAAAATGTTTTCTATTAAAATATTCTTATAATATGATATACTTTATTATATATTAATTTCAAAAGATTATGAGAGTTTCCTATGTTCTAATTGATATCAAAAATGCTACTTTTTTACATCTAATACTTGATTATCAGTTTAAAAATCTTATATTGAAAAAAATTGTAAATTTGATATCAATTACTGAGATCTCGAGATTTCAAACATATTTTTCTTTGTTAATAATTGTTATTTGTGATTTTAAAATATTTAAAACATAATATATTGATGTTTATGTAAATATTAAAACATATAAAACAATAAATCGATTATATGGAAAACGATCTCGAGTATCAGTGTATATTTATTTATAGATATCATAAAGTAAATCAATTATCGATCTCGAAAATCAGAAAATTACAAGCCAAGCATTTATTTAGTGAACTTATATCTTATTTAATTCAATTACAACTCAAATGAGGAATCGAAATTAAACTAAATGAATCAACTTTCTGGGAAATTGATTGTTGGGATTTGCATCATTTTTTATTAATAATTATGATCTTGTCTTTTTTTTTTTTCTTTTGACGATTTAATTAATAATATGTGAATATTAAAATCTAGATCAAACTATTTAATATAGTTTTCAGTCAAAAAAAATACCTTGTTTTTTTGTGAGAACACATAGAATATTTTAATTCAAATTGGAAACTAGTCCCTTAAATTAAAATACAAATATCTTAAATTTTAATAAATATATATGAAATATTAATTAATTTGCTTTTGTGGTATTATAATCCTAAGTAGTGAAGGGGTATCAATAATCGGGACCAGATAAATCCCCACTTAAAACGCCTTAAATGACCCCTTTTTGGCCCCCTTCTAAATATCAAAAATAGCATACACCCACAGCCCCATATTCTGAACCTGCATTTGACCCCACATTCGGACCCATATTCGGGGGCCACATAGAGTTCCCCATTTTGTGCCCATAGTGAATCCACCCCAAAACGCCCATAAAACGCCCATATTTGGGCCCATACAAATTCCAAAAATAGGCCGCATATGGACCACCTATAGCCCACTTATGGGACCACCTATGGAGCAACGGAACTTCGTTCCTGAGGTCAACAAAGTTGTCCGAGGCTCCGCCGAGGCATTTCATGCCGAAGCTAATGGCACAAGCTAATGGAGCAACGGAACTTCGTTCCTGAGGTCAACAAAGTTGTCCGAGGCTCCGCCGAGGCATTTCATGCCGAAGCTAATGGAGCAAGCTGATGGAGCTATATGGAGCCACTTGGAAAGCTACTTAGGAGAGCCACTTGGAAAGCTACTTGGAAAGCCACTTGGGAAACTACTTGGAAAGCTATTATGGGAACAACCATCTAGTGTCCCGAGGATTTACATAAACTGTCCACTAAATATTGTGTGTACGGGAAAAACCGTAGACCACTTGGAAAGCTACTTGGAAAGCTACTTGGAAAGCCACTTAGGAGAGTCATATAGTAGTCCTCAGGAGAATCCTGGTCTGGTTCGTTTTCAACTCACGCAACGGAACTTCGTTCCTGAGGTCAACAAAGTTGTCCGAGGCTCCGCCGAGGCATTTCATGCCGAAGCTTAGAATGTGTTCTTACTCAATGGGAACGCTTATGGGAACACCTATTTGGACTCACATATGACCTTATGTTTCGAAGTGATTCATAAGGGTTTCTAAGGTGTTCCTGTTCCTGGGTGTTCCTGGATTCAAACTCCAAATTAATAGATAAGGGGACACCTGGACAACTGGACAACACAAAAATGTATACAAATAAATTACAATAATGTTTTTTTATTGATATTCAAAATAAGTACTGAAACAGCCAAACATGAGTACCGAGCCAGTCCCTGGAATTGAACGTTTACTTCAAGTTGTTGACGAACTCAAACAGGTCGTTGCTGAACTCACAGAACAGGTGTCCCAATTGACCAAAATGCTGTGTCATATTGATGATTCGTCAGCTCTCTTTGCAGACGATGAAGATGATGATGATGACTCACAGAGTGATGATGATGATGATGAGGAGGAGGAGGAACCTGTTGAAGGACCTATTGATGAGGAAGCTGATTGTGAGGAGAACTCTAAATGGCTCCCACTTAAGGGTTTCAATGATTATGTGATTAAGAACTATTTCCCTTACGAGATCAAGCGTGTTTCGAAAAATCGTGTTATCAAAGAATGCAAGTCTAATGGATATATTAGTATGAATCTAGTGGTTGGGAACAGACAAAAGTCTTTTAGAAAGCACATATTGATAGCACGTCAATTTATTCCCAATGATGACCCCAAAAACAAGAGATTCGTTGACCACAAAAATAAGCACCGTGATGACTATCACATATCAAATCTCCGTTGGGTAACTGCGAGCGAAAATAGCAAAAATAAATCATCATGTAGAGGTGTTGATTATGAGTACGTCACAGAAATCCCAGGTGATGCGATTGTGGTCGATTCATACGGAAAACATACTTTTGAGGACTACTACTTTCATGATAACAAATTTTACTTTCATAATGGCATCGAGTACAGAGTACTTTATATTTGCACCAACAAGAAAACTGGAAGTAAGTATGTATATGCTGTGAACACTGATGGTAAACAAACATCGATATATTATTCAAAATTCAAGCGATTATATGGTTTGAGTGAATGAATACAAATAAATTATTTTTGCATCCACAGTCTAGGGAGTACAATCGCGGTTAGTCGCAGACAATTCAACTACATAGTATTATGGGTCATTTTGGGGTCATTTTGGGGTCAAAATTGTTAAAGTTGAGGTGATCGAAAAACAAATTTGCAAATCTCTTGTGTAATCGTTCGAACAACATGAAATGGACTCTGTGTATCGTCAGTTGTGTGATCCATTAACAAACTACTCGATGATCCTCGATGATCCTCGATATTTTCATTTATATTTATTCATTTGTGTTCATACAGATTTGTTCTAATTTATTCCAATATGAATTCATATGACAATGTGTGGATACAATTATGCATTTTTGTCGATACATAAATGGAGAATGTTTATTCGAATACTCTGACAGAACAACAATATGATTCACAACGGAACTTCGTTCCTGAGGGCTCTACTGAGGTCGCTACGCCGAACCCAACGAATGATCCAACGAACAAGGAATTATTTGATGAATTCTATGGGTATCTCAATAATAAGGACGTCAGGGGTGCCCGTAAGATGCTTCGTGAATACAACATATTCAATAATCTCAAATCGAGAAAACTCAATGAAGATTACGACCTTGATGGATATAAATTTACGAAACGTAATGGGGAGTTGACTCTATACAAACCACCTGTAGCTAAACCTAATGTATCTACTAATGAAACCAATCACGGTACTCTCGAATCCCCGATGAGTGTAATCAAACAGAAGCGAATATCCACGCCTCTAATAGACCAAGTACCAAATATTGATAACTCAGTAGAGCATCATATGTTCTACCAATATGACATCCCCAAACAAAATTCTAAAAGGATTCATGTCTTAGAAAATATGGTGAATCAGCTAGAGAACATGTATGCGAATTCTAAAAATAGGATAGATACGATATTTTACGTTATGAACGAGTATCGCAATACACTTAACGAAGTCATCGATTTCGTCAACAGATTGTGCGCCAGTTCTAAGTACCCGAACAGATATTAAATGTTTATTTTTGGGGGTCACTGCATTTTGGGTTGTCCAGGTGTCCAAGTGTCCAGTTGTCCCCTTATCTATAAATTTGGTGATTGAATCCAGGAACACCCAGGAACAGGAACACTAATTAAACCCTTACGAATCACTTCGAAACATAAGGTCATGAGCTAGTCCAAATATGTGTTCCCAAAGGTGATCCTATTATCTAGGAACACTTCGCTTCGGCATGAAATGCCTTGGCAGCCTCGGACAACTTGTTGACCTCAGGAACGAAGTTCCGTTGCACTCAATAACTCCATTATTTGAAAATTAGTCTTGACAACACATTTTTGAGAATATTTTGTTTTATCGAAATGGAGGGTGACTCTATATTTACATTCAACGGTTGCACAATATATGATTACGATGATCATGTTTTAATCAAGGCTCCTCGTGGGAGAGTATATGAGTATTCCACGATAGAAGGAAGACATTGTTTTATGTTCCCAGGCAAGTTCCTCAATAAATATCGTAGGCTGTTTTACAATAAACGAGGTGATGATGATATATTGTATTGCATGACAATATCGGCGGCTCTAGATGACTAACAAAAATAATACTCAACTCAATATTTTTGTATACATTTTTGTGTTGTCCAGTTGTCCAGGTGTCCCCTTATCTATTAATTTGGAGTTTGAATCCAGGAACACCCAGGAACAGGAACACCTTAGAAACCCTTACGAATCACTTCGAAACATAAGGTCATATGTGAGTCCAAATAGGTGTTCCCATAAGCGTTCCCATTGAGTAAGAACACATTCTAAGCTTCGGCATGAAATGCCTCGGCGGAGCCTCGGACAACTTTGTTGACCTCAGGAACGAAGTTCCGTTGCTCCATTAGCTTGTGCCATTAGCTTCGGCATGAAATGCCTCGGCGGAGCCTCGGACAACTTTGTTGACCTCAGGAACGAAGTTCCGTTGCTCCATAGGTGGTCCCATAAGTGGGCTATAGGTGGTCCATATGCGGCCTATTTTTGGAATTTGTATGGGCCCAAATATGGGCGTTTTATGGGCGTTTTGGGGTGGATTCACTATGGGCACAAAATGGGGAACTCTATGTGGCCCCCGAATATGGGTCCGAATGTGGGGTCAAATGCAGGTTCAGAATATGGGGCTGTGGGTGTATGCTATTTTTGATATTTAGAAGGGGGCCAAAAAGGGGTCATTTAAGGCGTTTTAAGTGGGGATTTATCTGGTCCCGATTATTGATACCCCTTCACTACTTAGGATTATAATACCACAAAAGCAAATTAATTAATATTTCATATATATTTATTAAAATTTAAGATATTTGTATTTTAATTTAAGGGACTAGTTTCCAATTTGAATTAAAATATTCTATGTGTTCTCACAAAAAAACAAGGTATTTTTTTTGACTGAAAACTATATTAAATAGTTTGATCTAGATTTTAATATTCACATATTATTTTATTTATACATCAAATATGCTAGGTTAATAAAAAAAAACTTGATAATATAATAATTTTCTATTGTTAAAAGAAAAAACGAAATATTTTTTTAATAGGGGCTACAACGATAAGAATTTGTCAAAAAATTGAAAGAAAAATTAAATATCTGATGAATTTATTAATAAAGGTAACAAATATCATCTATATAAATTCACAAATATAAATTATTGCTCAATTTTTTAAAATATCTGTTAGCAGTGGAGATATCACTTTTTGAAATTGAGAAGGTTTGTTTAATTTTTTTGAAAAAAAAAATATTTGTAATATTTTTGCTTTTTTTTGTAATTATTTATTTCTATACAATTAAATCTATTAAACATCATTTAAAAATAAATAAACCATTCATTTTACGTTCAAATTTCAATTCAATTCGAACCGAAAAATCAATATAAAATTTTATTTGTAACAAAAATTCAATTAAATTTTACATAATGTAAATTTTTCGTTCACATCAGATGTTATAGTTGGATCGTTCACATCAGATGTTATAGTTGGATCGTTCACATCAGATGTTATAGTTGGATCGTTCACATCAGATGTTATAGTTGGATCGTTCACGATAGATGTTATAGTTGGATCGTTTACATCAGATGTAGTTAGATATGTTAAGGAGGGCTCACCAAAGTTCGCCCATCCTTAACTTTTGAAGAAATGAAACCCCCTCCAACCCCCTTCCAGCAAATTTCAAACTCCATTTAAAATAGCCCCAAAAATAGAATGTAAACAAGCCCTCTATCATAATTATTTTCAACAATTGGAAAACGTTGAAAAATTTTCATTGTTATGCATTAAAATTAATTATTTCTTAAATAATGGTTCTTTTTTCGAAAAGCCAAAAATAATTAAAACTGTAATTTCAATGATTCGTAAATGTAAAAAAGATTTTAATAGCATTTTTATAAGTTTAAGCGACTCTTTGAAAAGTTATATTAATGCCGAGACTAATTTACATGATGAAATTGTATCATGTTTGGAATTCATGGGTGTTACAGATATATCTGATTGATTTAAATATCCACTTTTTGAATAAATGATTACTCTAATGCCACTTGTCTAAATAAATATTTGAATATTTCAGAAAAAGTTTTAAAAAATTAAGAAAATTTGTTGCTATAAATTGAATTATCCAATTATGTTTTGATAAATGAATAAGAGAAATCAAAAACAATTATAAAAATCATAAAAACTGAAAACAAAAGCTTGAAGACGATTTTCGCTGAATAAAAAGAAAGATTATTTGTATTAGAAAATAATTCAACTATGTCATAAAATCCAAAGAAATTAGATTTTGCATTTTGATTTGATAACTCAATAGGTTTGCAAATTAATTTGGCTTTTAAACCACAATTTCATGTGGATATTTATTTATCTTATACTAAAATTTATTCAAACAAAGCAAAAGAAAAGATAATACATATTTATATTGTACTTGATAAAAAGAATAAAATTCAGAAAGCACTTTTCTGAAGGGAAATAAACATATAAGCCTATATTGTTTCGTTAATTTCACATTTTTCGAGAATTAAAACACAATTCTGATAATAATCATCTGATATATCATTTGAAGTCTTATACACTGAATCTATCTCATGGTCAACACCATCAATATCTGTATATTTACATATCATATGCGTTCCCTCATGATATCGAGTATAAGAAGTAGTAAATCTTAATGGTTTGTCAGGATCATCTAATAATACTTCTTTACTAGTTATAAGTAATGATAAATTATTATGGTAAATCATTTACTTTTTTATGTTGTGATAAGACATCTTTTATGGAATATGAACTTAAATCCACTAATATATTTCCTTGATTTCTATTTTCTTACGCAGTTAATAGGAATATATTTAGTTTTAGGAACTTTAACATAGTGTATGATTGTATTTAAATGTTGCTAAGCATGTTGTTCTGTAAAGCCATGTCTTTTTGCTGGAGGAAAAAAATTTATTGGGGTTTTCAATGGATAAGAATGATAAAATTCATCAATTGTATTAAATTATTTTTAAATTATTTTATGTATAAATATTTTATATGTAAAGCATCTTAGAGTAAGGCAAGAATTGAATTTTCATAACAAATGATTGGTTCTTAGGTATCATAATAGGAATGCTTTTATGACATCCTGAATAGAACTCAACCCAGAATTGTTGGTCATTTGAGTTCAGTTTATATAATTTAATAGAATAAAATTTACAGAACTATCACCTATATAATTATGTGCTGACTGTTCTGCAATTGATGAATATATTTTAAATAGTTGTCTATCCCAAACATTATAGAAGTCTAATAGCTCGAGGCATTTATCTTTATAGTTATCAGGATGTTTTTGGTATGGCTTATATCAGATATTCATAAGGTTTGTAAAGTCATCTTTATTATATAAATCTTGAACTTTGTATAATACAAAGTACCAAATACATCATCATCATCATCATCATTATCATAAACTGGTGAATAAGTTGTTTCTAAAGTAAGATTCAAAAGGCCTGTGACAAATTTTTTCAATACGTAAAGGTCAAATTTTCTCATTTTAAAGGTCAATAATGACCAAGTAGAATGCAAGATTTTCAGAGAAACATTGAAAAAAATTGAATGTTGTCCCAAGCATTTTGAATCCAACTTTAGAGTAGGTGTTGGTGATGGTTCTAGTTCAGACAGAATATATATATATCATAATTAAGAAGAAATGAACCGTTTCCGTTTATTAGTTTGAATGCTTATTGGACATTTTTTGAATTTTTGAAAAACAATCGATACTGAAAAAGTTTATTTAGCAAAGAAAAAAAGTTTTTTGATTCATGAAGAAATATTAATTTTTATTAGAAATGAGAAAATCTGCTGAATATATATTATCAGCTTATTCATTCATCAAAGAATATCCATTAGAAAAGTTGCTTGATATTGGTTATCAATCAAAAGAGGGAGATCCAATTCGGTCGTTCGAAGAAAACGATTAATTCAGTTATGTCATGAAGCACGTTCATTCTTTGAGAAAGAAGATAATGTTCTTGAAATAAATGATGATTTAATTATAATTGGAGATATTCATGGAAGTTTTCTAGATTTACTAAGAATTCTCAAGTATGTTCAAGAGAATGATAACAAAGTTCTTTTCCTTGGAGATTATGTTGATCGAGGTGATTTTTCACTTGAAAGTATCAAGGCATGATTTGTTGATGATAATCTCAGTGCCACATACACTGACATCATCCCCTTTGAACATAGCTTTGGCCATTCGTTTGATATCTTCATTCGGGGTCATTGCAATGGGTAGGTTATCAACAAATACCCAACGCTTCTTCTTATCTTGATATATCTTGCTGACCTGCCTCCATGAATGCTTGTTGCGACGAACGAGATGAAGTATCGCAAAATCCCTATTTTTGATAAATTCCTCAAACCTATTTTTGGGAAGATCCTCAAGCCATATCATATATCGGTAGCTATTTTTGTGATCCTTGGCGACAGTAGTGTATAGAGAGCATCATAGACCCCCAGAAGCACGAACTACTGATTTGATATAATATCATTGAGATTCATATGTTGTACTCAATGTTGTTTATCACATTCTCTTCAATACGCACAAACTACTTATTCATTTCTTTCAGTCCATCATGTCATCATTCAAGTGATAATTATTTTTTATTTTTTTCACTCCATGAATTAATTTTTTATTTCCACCCAAATGCGATACGATTACCAATCACTTAAAAATATTAACAGCGAAGATATTATTACATTAATCAATTCTATCAATACACTTTTCAATGCAAATCTACCAATTACAACAACTGCTAAAACTGAAGCTTGGAATAGAAGGAAAAACGTAGAAGTATTATGTGATTGGCTTAATAATCGTAATGCCCAATGATTTATTAAAAATGATTTACCAAACGCAGAAGAAATAGATGATTTCATTATACATGTGCATAAACTTAAACGAATATTGGATGATTCACATGAACAGCACTACCAAGATATACTCAAACGTGATGATTACTTTGAAGAAGATATTAATGAAGAAGATGAACTCTATTTCAACACAAAACAACAACAAATCGAGAGAGAATTCGAGATAAAAGAAGCTATTAATAGGGCTTATGAAGCAGTTGATGATGCAATACAATTAATCAAAGAACAAAAACATCCAGTTTTACAGAAGACTGAGAGATTAATCATCCCCGAGGCTCCATTAATCAAAAATCATCAAAAACAATACTTTCCAGAGAATGAAGAAATATATGAATACCTCAATAAATGCGCACACAATTTCACATCAAAACATAGTGATTTCCTTATGATTAACGAGCCACATGATTTCGATAGAGCTGTAAATGAATGGAATCACTATAATAAATATCCATCTGAAAATACTATACAACGCAAAGACAGTGGCAAGCCGATAACAACATATTATTTCAATCAAATTGCATCATTAGATAATATCTTTGAGTGTCTTCACAATGTATACAAGAAAGAGCTGAAACCATTTAAGATTCATTTTCAACTTTCAGGAGTCTTCGAAACATACACTTATGATTTTGAATCATTAGAAGAGAAATACGAATATAAAGCTAAAGACATTATTTGGAAAAACTATCAATCAATGATACCTATCATTATCAGTAAACTTGAAGACCTTGATATTGTTAAACTCTATATTGAATCTGTTTTACACTCTTATGAAACAGAATCATCAAGCACAAAACTTACATTAGTTGGTTCAATAGCTTTTACAGTTTCAAGAATGAGAAAGATAACTGGTCGCATAAAGGATTTACCAATAGAATTCATCAAAAATGATTTCATAATTTGTGATAATGAAGATGATAAACTATGTTTCTTCAGATTCTTAGCTGTATGCTTAAACGAAAAACTTGCTGACACATCAATTTATGATTGCGCAAAACGAACTAAAATCGCTAAGAAACTACTTCTTAAAGAACACAATATTATATACAACACAAAGATTCCAAATGAAGGTAAGAAAATACTTAATGAATTCGAAGGTGTTTCAATGGAGCAGATGAAAGATTTAGCACAAAAGAATCACATCAATGTTAACATATATGAGTTTCACAAGACAGATTCTGAGCAATATTATGATTTATCAGAGCAGTGGTTTTTCGATAAAACATTTACAACATATTCTGCATTACTTTACTCTCAAAATCAAATCATCCATATAATGTACATCAAGAATCCTGAAAAGCTTACCCAAATACATATCTGCCCTAAATGTAATTCATATATTCATTATGGTTCAAAGAATTTTAACAGGTTTGATTCTCATGTTAAACACTGTGATGGTGTATTTAAAAAGAACTTCATACCAGTTAAAGAAGCTTTACCTTATTGTCCTCATATATTGAATAACCCTGTTTATGAATACTGTTTAGCATACAATCTTCAATGGAAACCTGAAATATACTATATAACATATGATTTCGAAACAATGGAGCAATCAATAAATAAATCAATCTCTGATTCAACAACAATAAATTCAAGGTTAATTCCGTTGTCAGTTTCATCTTGTGTGAAATCATCAAACGGCTTGACAACAAAGAATTTCTCATTAAGAGACTCTCAAGAGTTCATACCACAATGGATAAAATGGTTGTTCGAGCAATCAATGAAAGTCTATGCAGATAAGATATCATATTATGAATCATTCTTACCAGATACCTCTATTAACAAAAATATGAATGTAATTACTGTATTAGGGTTTAACTCATCACGTTTTGACAGCAATTTATTTAAACAATATTTTAATCATTCTTTCTGGAAAGTCGAACAAAATTCAATAATTGGCACCCTATCTTCATTAAAACAATTCATTCTCACATCAGATAATCATCCAACTAAATTGAGATTCATAGATGCTCAATCATTTGTTGCAGGAGGTACATTAAAGCAATTTGGCGAAGATTTTGGCAACAATAATAGTGAAAAAGGTGTGTTTCCTTACGAAGCAATCAACGACAAGAACTACAATGAAGTATTATCAAAATCAGAACCATTTTCATATGATGATTTTTATAGCTATCTCAATCAAAAGAATCCTCTCACTAAAGAAGAATATGATGCTTATCTTGAAGATTCAAAACGTTTTGCAACACGATGGGACTACCTATTAGCATACAATGATAATGATGTTGAAATGATGATTAAACCTATTGATAATCTAATAGCACTCAATGCTCAATACAACGTTGATTTACTTTCAAATCTCTCATTATCAAAGAATGCATCATGCATCAAATATGCTTTGGCTTATAAAGATTTTGACGAGTGGATGCGAGGCTCTGGCGAAGACAGCAATCCAAGGAACAACATTGGGATTACAAATAAATATAATACATTCAAACCAAGTAAGAAATGGTGGCAATATAAATGTGATAGTTATTATAATCAAGATGAGAAATACAATAGATTAAACCCTAAAAAACCACAACGAGATTTAACAAAATGTGTGTCAGAAAATGATTTCGAAGCTTTTATGAAAATGTATGACGACCCAAATAAAGGGAAATGCCATTTATGTCATGAACATTTTACTTATCAAAATAAGCCTACATTAGATAGAATTGACAATAATAAAGGTCATCAAATTGATAACTGCTTATTAGCATGTGCTGAATGTAATAAACTTCGTAAACGTGATGACCCTAAAATAACAGCTCTAAGAATCCAATTAAAAAAATATTGTAAATTACATCATTTACCAACACTCATCAACGATGAACGTGAATATTATTCAATAAGAAATGCTATCACAGGAGGACTCTCTAATGTAATGCATCGAGTAAACATTAAAGATGAGACTCATATTAATAAATTTCGCTATATTGACAATAAAGGAGTTTTGTCATATGATACTTCTAATGTTCAATCTCATGTTGTTGGTATCGATTTTAATTCTTTGTATCCATCATCATTCTCATCTTGTAAACATGAATTTAATAAGTATCATGGAGGTATAATGTATATGCCTGGAGCATTTATCAGACGAATTGATGTTAAAGATAAAGCTTCAAAAAAGAGATGCCTCGATATCATAACAAACTCATCAAGATTCTCAAATAAACCATCATATTTGTTCTACGCTGAAGTTAAACTAAAATGTCCCACCTCTAAAATAAACTATTTTATCAATTTACCTCCTGTGTTTCGCAATATCAATATCAAAAATGATGAATCAACAATTGGCACTTATATGTACAATTACATGAAAACAAATAAATTAACTTCTACAGATATGGAAGAACGCAAGCTTACAATGCTTCTTGATACTCATGATGAATACATGATTTTCTCAAATTATTATCTCTGGTTTCTGTTAGACCACGGATTGATTATTGATGATGTTAAATCTGTTTCACAATATGAAGCTCATACAGGATTTAATGAATTTGTTAGCACTTTTATGCAAAAACGTCAGGATATTATTAGTGGTGTTAGTAAAGGGAATGAGAAATTTTATAAAATATCTATGAACGGTTCATATGGATATGATGGGATGAACTCTGAGAAATTCAGTAAAGTCAAGATATGTGATGCAAATAAAGCTTATCAATATATCATCTCTCAAACTTATATGGGTGGAGCACAATTAAGTGATAATACATTTTTAATTCAACAATCACCCAAATCATATCATTGCAATACATGCATTCAAGAATCATTGTGGACTCTTGATAACGCAAAGTTTTGGTATCTCACATTTTATTACGATTTTATGAATAATTGTTTTGATATGGATAGACTACATTTTATAGAGGGTGATACTGATTCAGCATATTTTGCAGTTGCTGGGAACCCAAATGAAGGTCCTGAACAATTATTTGATTACGTTATTAAAAACAAAGAGTTCTACGACAAGAATGTATATAAATTCATGCCTAACCCATCAATCAACACTATTCAAGACGAAAAAAAGATATTGGGATGTGCCATTGAAAAATATGGTGAAAACATGATAGCTCTTGCACCTAAATGTTATACTATATTTAACAGTAATGGGCAAACCAAATCACTCAAACTAAAAGGTGTATCTTTAAAGAAGAATCATATTGTGTCTTCCGACTACAAATCTATTATTGATAATCAATCAATTAAGCTTGGTAAGAATATAAATCTTCAGATGCAAAACAATAAAATGAGTAAAATAACGGTAAACAAGAATGCTCTCACAGGATGTCATACAAAGATGATTGTATTGCCAAATCAATCATGTGCACCTTTTGTTAGTGGCTTAACAGCGAATAATTATTTTATTAATTATAACTAAATAGTTATTTTTTTATTCTTAACAAATGACAAACGAAATAATAAGAAAAATCGATGATATAATAGCTGATTTGTATACATTAAAATTATGGGTACATACTGAACAAAAAAAAGACAGTTCGTCTAATAGTGAACCACAAAGTGGTGAAGAGAATTCGTTAGAAGAACATACAATTGACTTGCAAAGCAAGGCCCAAGCTAAAGCTTGTGACTGTGTAGCAGAGCCTAGGAAAGTCATCCATAGACGAACAAACCGTTCATTCCCATTAAATAAATCAAAGAATCTCAATGATGAACAACGTAATAAAGTATTAGCATTTGCAAATGAAAATAAACAACTCATCTTGAATCAACCATCTGCTACAAGAAATGAATTCCTTCAAAAGCTTGTTCGCGATAAATTGAATATTAATCTTTCTGCATACATGTCTTGTAAAATAATTACTATGCTCTGTATTTGAATACAGCAAGCGTTTTATCATCTATTATTGCAGTGATAACCCCCACAGTCATACGTTTAATCTTTGATGTTATTGCAGTTTCACCACTAAGAATCTTCAATTTATTGTCTTCATTATCAATAAATACTTCATCTCCAATACCATAACAAGATGAATCATCAACTTTTACAAGATAATCACCATGGGAAGTGAAGGTAATACAATTATTTTTTTGGTCAATTCTAACACAAATACCAACATATTCTTTCCATGAACCAGTAGTTTTGACACTGCAAATACAATCTGTTGTATCATTCACAGTTGAAGATATCCACGTATCACCATCATGTTTATAAACCTTACCAGTCATATATACTGGAGCTCCAATAACGAAATCATTTATTGAATTTACAGATGACTCGATTGGTGAATAATGTGTGATTGTTGTGTTTGATTGCGTACCGTAAATAGCAGCCTTGAATTTTGATAAATATGCTGGTACTATGATTTGTCTTGAATATATTTGTCTAGCATCTAATAATTCTTGAGTAGTTGTCCAATTATATCCAGCCATTGGGACACGATATGTAAGTGGTCTTCCTGATGATAAATCAAGAATTTCTTCATAATACACTGAATATTGAAAATTATCAAAATATATAGTTCTTTGATATAATAATATTACTATGTTATGGGGATTTGCAGCTGTATCATAAAATAATATCCTTATTTCATTTCTTTCTGCATTATTACCAACTATGTATTCCAGTTGAATTGTGTTATTTATAATTTTTAGAAGATGAATTGATATATCAGCACCCTCCGTAAATGGACCGCAATCAATTGCACATTTTTTTATTAGTTGTTCTTCTGTTATGATAGATTCTGGAATCTCACTTTTGAGTACTAATTCATCATATTTATAATTAGGAGGATATATCGCTAATATTTTTACTCTACAAATTAAGTTTGTACTATTTTCATGAACTAAGTAAACAGGTCTGTAATCACTTGCTAGAACTCTTAATGAATACATAGCACCATAGTAGTGATAGTGGACCGGCTGAGCAGGGGAGATAAATTTTAAAGTTGACGGTAGACACTTTTGAATCTTCATCTTTGAATTTACATCTTTGAACTTGTTTAGTAGTATATATCAGTCGGTTTCCGTCGGGCTAAAGCCCACCGTCAACACGACTAATGAACAAAAATAACATCAACGAAAAACAGAACTTTCAAAAATTTTTTATTTTTTTATCAGCCATTTATAATGTCAAACCAAGCGGAACAATTAAGCATCCTCATTAATAGAATCAACAAAAAGCTAAAAGGATGGAGACCCGCTTTAAAATACCTCTACGATAATGATGATATCATAGATGAAGTACTAAAAGAGATAAATCACTTTATTGAACAACTAAAGAAATTCAACGGACCTGAACAATTAATAGCTGAACTTGAAGAACTCATTTATTAGACAATTCATTTAATTCTTTCTCAAGCTGATGAACTTTATTTTTATTTTTTTAATTTCATGATAAAGATATGTCAACGCCAAAAGTTTATGATTACATCAATTCACTTATTGATATGTTGGATGAATCAGAGAAGTTCAAACAATGTGATTTCTCAATTCTGTGTGATAGATATCCAATACCTTGTGGAAAGGCTGCATATAAATCTAAAGTGATATACATATCATTGAAGAACAAAGATAATGCATTTAAACGATTATATTATGATAAGATTGTTGAACTCGGGCTCGAATATATAACATTAACATCAAATGTTAGAAGAAGAATATCAACAACATCTATTGAGTTCTTCGTTGAAGGTTCAAATGAAGAGCAATCATTTAAAGAATACAAGTATTATAATTACAGTATCAGGAAAGTTAATGATAAGAAAACAAAAGAACTCATTGAACAAATGAGACAAAAATATAATATCAATACACCACAACTGTTTGTTGGTGTTCAACAACAAATTGTATTAGATGAATGAAAGGTTATTAGTTCGAACATTGATTAAAACGAATTGATGTGCTTTCATTGTTCTGTATCGATTCCATAGCTCTTCGAAATCTATTGGAAATGGAACTTGTTGATATATGTAGCCGAGTTTCTGTCGTGAATAACCACTAAAGATGAAGAATGATGTTGCATTATTTTTCCATTCTGTTGTTAAAGCTTTGAAGAACTGGATGTTAACGAATATGATTAGATTCTTATGTCGAAGCTGACTGATGGTATTGATAAAATAGGATGATTTAATTAGTTTCGATTTCAAGAAGTCTTCACAAAGAATGATAGTATTTAGTGGTTTATTTGGTTGACCTAGTTTATTGATATGAAGAAACTCAAACATATCGTTTAACTTCTTTTCATCGATTACTATTTTTGGTGTTGATGAATATTTGTTATACAATTCTTTAAATAAATCAAGTTGTTTAAGATATTCTTCAGCATTGCTGTCAGCAACAGTTTTTATTGGTAGCTGTATCAATTCGCGTTGGCTTTCGAATGTTGCATCATTGATTGTTCCGTTTCGTGATACATAAACAATTAAATGAAAGCCAGCGTTCTTCATTCGAGACATTTGAATAACATCTCGTAGCATTATATGACTCTTTCCTTTACCTTGCTGACCAACGAGTATGTTCAATGAATTGTAATATGAATAAATACCGTTTGCGATTGGTCTGATTGATTCATTCTTTATTTTTGATTCATTGCGTTGATATGCTTTATTCATCTCGTCATCAATATTAAATGTTGTTTCATTAACAGTTGGCTTGAATGATTCATATTCAAATGCAAAACTCATTTGGTCATCATCATAATCAGAGCTATTAGAGAATAAAACCTCTTTATAATTAAAGTGCGTCGGTTTCATGAAACCTTTCATTTCTTTAGTTTTCGTTAAAGCTCTTCATGAATACATTTTTGTTCTTATCTCTTCACTGAGTTCTGGTTCTTTGTCAGGCATCATTAAAGATACTTCAACAATCTTCACTAAAAATAAACCTGTTAATAATGAAACAACTAATATTTCATACAGCATTTAATAGTTTTTAAATACATGTTTTTAATGAAATGTTGTGTCTAATGAGTTCGGTATAAATGCTATTATATTTGTATTTCAAGTCATTTGATTCATTATTTTTGTAAACCAAAATTCTATCAATTAAAAGATATTTGGAACGAGAAACGCAACCATTACACGCACAATCATCATTGACAATCAATTCAACTTTATCTGCTTGTGTTAGTAATTTGATGAGCTCCATTAATGTATTTGAATGACAAATTAATAAATCATTTACTTTTATTGGGTTTGTTTCATAGATTGATAACAACAACTCAAGGAATTTGTTTTTGGTTTCAAGTTCTGTTATATCAGCACCTATATCACTGATACCTCTTTCTAGGGAAACGTTGTTTGTTGGATGCTGTGATTGATATACTCCACTCATCTGAGGTATAGTAAAATTTGTGGCTTGAGATGATTGTGGTAATGGTTGAACTGATGGATATTCAACTGGTTGTGGTTGCTTTGGTTTGATGTTTATATTAATACTGGTTGATTGTTCCTGCTTAACTGATGCATCGTTCTCGCTACTTAATATACGAGCTTTTGATAATGCCATGAATGTTTGAATAAAAATAAAACAACATTAATGATGAGTCATTCAATGATTCATTTACAAAGTCATTTGTTCAGCTGATTTGATACGTTCATCAATAGCTCTTAATTGTATTTTAATCGATTCAATATCATTAAATAGTTGTTTATATATCGACAATATGTGAATCATCTTATCAAACTTTCCGTTTAATGCATCATCTTCAGAATTCATACATTCATTGAATATCTTGTCTTTAACTATTCGAAACTGAGCGTGTAAAGCTGATGTATCACAACTCAAACCTTTAATTGCACTATTCATTTTAAACCAAAAATAAACAAATTAATTAAATGATATTTTTATTCTTTGTTGTTCTTAAATGCCAATAATCTATTAATCATATATGATGATACATTTAACTTCAATTTTTCCTTCAATAAGTTTTGTGTATATGAACACCTTTTATGTCCTGGCAACTTATTTATATCATTCATTACTTTATCATCCAAAAATTGTATAACTTTTTCACGTTCATCCTTGTTCAAGAACTTTGATGAATTGAATATTGAACGTGTTCTTTTATGGTTTGCTTCTGTATTTGCTTCTTCATTTGTTTCTTCTTCTTCACTTACTTCTTGTTTTGATTCTAATATCAAAAGTAATTTATGTATTTCTTCAATGTGTTTTATTATTTCTCTTAACTCAGACATTTCAATGAAATAAAAAACTCGAAATATTTTTTATTTTTTTGATTTAACATTTTTTCAAAATTCAAATAATTTGATTTTTTAATTATATCATAAATGAGTTCTCGTTATTACTATAGAAAAGATACCAAATCATTTGTTATTGAACAAATCAGGTATATCAATAATGAACTTCAATTAAAACCTCGTTTGTCAACATCTAAACCTTCTGATTATGATGTTAAACATTTCAAAAACATTTTAGAAAATTATCTAACTTCATTCGGTTTTAGAGAACATGAAGGTAATAGAATAGATGACATATCAATATTAGATTTCGTTAACAGAATGAAAAGAGAAGAAGAAGCAGAAGAACCAGAAGAAGAGGAGGAGGAAGAGGAACAATTTGAAGAAGAAGAACAAAATGATGAACAAAAACTAAAACAAAAACAAATCGAGGACAATATTAAAATAGCTCATGATGCACTCAACAAAGCCCTTCAATTAATTAAATCTGAAAATATATTATTAAGACCATTACCGCCAAAGACAAACAAACAACCTCAACGATATGAAGACATTCGATTTAACAATGAAAATGCTGAATTAATTGAATACCTCAAAAAGTTTGGCTATAAAGGTGTTCATTCAAAACATAATTCATATTTCATAATCAATGAACCTGAGAACTTTGATGAAGCAGTTGAAGCATGTAGTCATTTTATTGACCAGTTCCCAAATGATAGTGAAAAGGTTGAACGATTAGATGAAGACAGTAAAGAACCAATCAAAATATATTACAAAAACGGAGTTTCATCAATTGAAGACATCAATGAATATTTGACTGAAACAGTATTTAAACAAGAAGTGAAACCGTTCAAAATATATTTTCAATTGACAGGCATATTTGAGATACCACCAAAGAATGAAAACGAAAGGTACACGTATGAGGCAAGTGATATCAAATGGAAGAACTATAAATCATCAATTCCAATAATTGTCAGAGAGAATAAAGATATTGATAAAATTAAACTGTATATTGAATCAAAGATTCATGAATATGAAACCACGGCTTCAAACATTAAATTATGTATCGTTTGGTCTGTTTCATTTACAATCTCTCGTGTAGTTAAGATAACAGGAAAGATTGATGGCTTGCCAAAAGAATTCATTAAAAATAAATATATCATTATTGATAACGTTGATGATTGTTTGTGTTGGTATCGTTTCCTTGCTTGTTGTTTGAATAAAGAATTAATGAAAAAACCATTCACAATCTCAGACAGAACAGCAAAAGCAAAGAAAATATTATGTGATGAACACGGAATTACTTATTCAACTAAACCTACAAAAGCAGCAAATCAATTAATAAACTCATTCAAAGGTATCACGATTGAAGAAATGAAAGAATCAGCCAAGAATCATAACATCAATGTCAACATCTATGAATATGACAAAGAGAAACATATTTATGATATTCAAGACCAATGGCATAACACTGACGATAACAATAAAACGTTTTCAGCCCTGTTGTATTCAAAGGATAAGATAATTCACATAATGTACATCATCAATGCTGAAGCATTAACAAATATTCATATATGTCCTCATTGCGGTTCATATATTCACAAAGGACATGAACATATGGATAGATTCAACAGACATGTAGATAAATGTGAGAAGCTAGGAGGTAAATTCAAAAAGGATTTCATTCCTTCACGAGAAGCTTTACCATATTGTCCACACATTTTAAACAATCCTGTTTATTTATATTGTCTTTCATATGAACTTGAATGTAGGCTTTTACGCCATTATTTTTATGGAAAAAAACACGCCATATAGCTTACGCCAAAAAAAAAAGGTTCTAAAAATTTATGTAAAGCAAAATTTTTTATATACTAATCTTAATTTAAATAATCTAAATACTAAAAAATAATTTCCTTTTTGCTAAAGTTCTTTTATTCAAAATTTGAAAATTATATCGAAAAAGGCATGACCCCCTACTCATGTTTTTTTATTGGCGTATTCAAATTTTTATATGAAAAAAAGCATGACCCCCTACTCATGATTTTTTTCGTGGCGTAATCATCCCCCATTTTATACGCCAATTCAAAAATTGAGAACATTCCTCAGAAATCCTCAGAAAAAATAATGGCGTGGCGTACGCCACGCCAATTGATTTTATAATTTTTTTTAAATATTTTTTATTTTTTCTTTTAATTAAATATAGTAAAATAACACTAATAATTAATTAAAAGACAAAAATAACTTTTTAAATAAAGAAAAATTGTTTTTTATTTTCACTTGTCTTTTTTCAGCAGGCATTTACGCCATTTCTTTAAAAAAACATACGCCATTTTGCTTTGGCGTAAAAGCCTACTTGAATGGAAGCCAACAATTCATTATATCACTTATGATTTTGAAACAATGGAGCAAAAGATTGAAAAGAAAGTCAGTGATAAATCAGTTATCAATTCTCGATTGATTCCTTTGAGTGTTTCATCATGTGTGAAACTTGATAAAGGTTTGATAACAAAGAACTTTGACATACGAACAAATGAATTCATTGCCAAATGGATTGACTGGTTATTTGTTGTTGGCTGTGATGTGTATGTTGAAAAGTTGAATCATTTAAAATCATTCATTAAAGATAAATCGGAAGAAGAACTCAATAAAATAGATTCATCATTGAAAACGATAACAGTATTCGGTTTTAATTCATCACGATTTGATTCAAACTTATTCAAAGAGCAATTGATTAAAAATCATTGGTCTATCGATAGTGGAATGATTGGAACAGCTACATCATTGAAACAATTCATATTGAAATCATCAAAGTATCCTATTCGATTACGATTCATTGACGCACAAGCATTTGTTGCTGGAGGAACACTCAAACAGTTTGGCATTGATTTTGGCGGTATATCTAACAGTTCGAAAGGTGTATTTCCTTATGAAGCAATCAACAATGAAAATTATAATGAAGTGTTATCAAAGAGTGAACCATTCAAATATGAAGACTTCTACAGTTATCTCAATCAAAAGAACCCATTAACAAAAGCTGATTATGAAGAGTATTTGATTGATTCAAAGAGGTTTGCAACACGTTGGGATTATTTGTTATCATACAATGACAATGATGTTGAAATGATGATTAAACCTATTGACAACCTTATTCAAATGAATGCTGAATATAAAATTGATTTGATTAGCAATCTTTCATTGTCAAAGAACGCATCATGTATCAAATATGCTCTTGCTTACAAAGATTTCAACCCGAAGAATGATTATGAAATCATCAATAAATCAAATACATTTAAACCAACAATGAAATGGTGGTCAAATAAATGTGATAACTATCGAAAACAAGATGAAAAACATAATTTTTGCTTGCAAAAAGGAGATTCATCGACCCAGAAGCTGCGAATACTCGCTGCCTCCGACGAACGGAGGACGAAAGAAAATCAACGTGATATATCAAAATGTGTTAGTGAAAAGGATTTTGATGCTTTCATGAAATTGTACAATTCAAATGAAACAGGTAAATGCCATTTGTGTGGTGAACACTTTACTCATACCAACAAACCAACACTTGACCGAATAGATAATAATAAAGGACATCAGATTGATAACTGTTTGTTGGCTTGTGCTGAATGTAATCGTTTACGACAAAGAGATGATGACAAGATAACAAGAACCAAAATACAATTGAAGAAATTTTGCAAGCTCCATCATTTACCAACACTCATAACTGATGAAAAAGAATACTACAACTTGAGAGAGAACATAACAGGAGGTTTATCAAATGTACTTCATCGAGTGAACATTAGAGGTCAAACATTAATCAATAAACTCAAATATGATGCTGTCAATGACAGAATCATTAGCTATGACACTTCAAACATAGTTTCACACGTTGCTGGTATTGATTTCAATTCATTGTATCCCTCATCATTCAGTTCAGTAAAACATTCATTCAATCCTTATCACGGAGGAATCATGTACATGCCTGGTTCATTTATAAAACGATTTGATGTTTATGATGAACAAGGAAACAAGAATGAAAAGGTTCTTAATACTGCAATGAATATCATTCAATCAAAGAAGCGATTTGATGCAAACCCTGAGTTTATATTCAAAGCTGAAGTCAAATTAAGATGCCCAAAGAATAAAATCAATGATTTGATTAACTTTCCCCCTGTGTTTAGAAATATCAATATAATGAATGATGAACAAACGATAGGAAGTTATATGTACAAATATATGAAAGACAATAAACTGAATTCAGCCGATAAAGAAACAAGAAAGCTGACAATGTTGCTTGATACATGCGGAACATTTATGACGTTCTCGAATTACCTTTTATGGTTTTTAATTGATCACGGACTTATTGTTGATGACATTAAGAGCTTGAGTTTATACGAGGCTCATGACGGATTCAATCAATTTGTTTGTGAGTTTATGAAGAAGCGTCAAGATATATTGTCGGGAAAGGCACACGGAAACGAAAAGTTTTACAAGATTAGCATGAACGGATCTTACGGATATGACGGTATGAATTCAGAGAACTTTAATAAAGTCAGAATTGTTGATAAAAATAAAGCCTTTCAATTGATAGCATCCGATACATATCGTAATGGATGTAAACTGTCAAATGATTGCTATTTGATACAATCACAACCTCATTCATTCAAATGTAATACATGTCTTCAGGAATCATTTTGGACATTAGACAATGCGAAATACTGGTATTTGACTTTCCTTTATGACTTTCTTTACAAATGCATTGACATGAATAAGATTCATTTCAACTCGGTCGATACAGATAGTCTGTACATGTCTATAGCTGGTGATATGAATAAACCGATTGACCAGTTGTTTGATTACGTCATCAAAGACAAATCATTTTATGATAAACACATTTATAGCTTTATGCCAAACCCAGCAATCAATGATGTATATGATGAGAAAAAGATTCTCGGATGTTGTGTTGAGAAGTTCGGAGCAAATCAAGTTGCTTTATGCGCTAAATGTTATACGATTTGGTCAGATGACAAAACAATTTCATTAAAGCTCAAAGGCATATCATTGAAGAAGAACAACATCAAATCAAGTGATTATAAAGATGTCATTGAAAAACAAACAATAATGAAAGGCAAAAACATAAACCTTCAAATGAATTCACAACTGATGAGCAAGATAACTGTTATCAAAAATGCTTTAACAGCGGCGCATTCAAAAATGTTAGTATTATCAAATCATTGTTGTTGTCCTTATGTCAATGGTTTCACTGCAAAGGATTATTTCATTGAGAATCATTAAACAATTAATTTAATGATTTTATTTTAAAAATCAATTTTTTATTTTTATTATAAATGAGTCAACCAACTGAACAAACACAAATTGAAAATACTGAAGCTGAATTTGAACCTTTGAAAGGTTTTGAAAGTGATTATGAAATTCAAACAACTTTCCCTTATAACATCAAGAATAAGAAAACAGGAAAAATAATAGCTGAAGGTGAATACAGACAAAATGTTTATCCGTGTGTAAACCTAAATAACAAAATATATTATAAACATATTCTTGTAGCAAAGCAATTTATTGAAAACCCTAATAATCTACCACAAGTCGACCATAAGAATAGAATCAAAACTGATTATCATCTTGATAATTTACGATTTGTATCAAGTTCAGAGAATAATAAAAATAAATCAAATTATAAAGGTATTCAATATGAATTCATTGATGATATACCTGATGATGCAATTGTTATTGATTTCTATGAAACAAAGACAGAAAGGAAAGAATTTGAAGAAAACATGTATTATTATTACCATGATGATACTAATAATGAAGACATTTTTTATGCAAAGATTACTGATAATATTTATAAAATTCTTCATATCAATACAAATAAATCAGGAAATGAATTTATTTCAATGAACGATATAAATAATCAAAAAGTTAGCGTATATATTAATAGATTCAAACATCAACATGATTTGATTTGATTTACTCTTTGAATACAGATAATGTTCTTTCATCAATGATACTTGTAATGATTCCAACAGTCATGCGTTTTATTTTTGATGTTATCGCTGTCTCTCCTGAAAGAACTTTCAGTTTATTGTCTTCATTATCTATAAACACTTCATCCCCGATTGAATAACATGATGAATCATTGACTTTCACAAGATAATCACCATGACTTGCAAATGTTATACATTTATTTTTGTCATCGATTCTGACACATATACCGACATACTCTTTCCATGTTCCTGAAGTCTTGACACTACAAATACAATCAGTTGTATCATCAGCTGTTGATGGTATCCATTCATCATCAACATGTTTGTAAACCTTACCTGTCATATACACCGGAGAACCTATGACGAAATCACTAACAGAGTTCATTGATGATTCAATCGGTGAGTAATGTGTGATTGTATTTGAACCGTTTGATGTTATCTTACCGTTAACAAATAAATTAGAACCAATTATTGTATTTCTTCCTGATGTAGAAAATTCATAAGAAAATATGTTTGAATTATCAAATATTACTCTATAATAAGCTAAATTACCTTGATTATAATATTGTATTTTTGCACATTTTGCTGAATTAAGACCAAGAATTATGTTCGATTCACATAAATTTGGATTTTCTTGATAAACAAGTAATCCATTAGGTTCTTTACTTCCTATTTCTAATTTACTATAAAATAATACAATATTATTATAAAAAGTTGTATTTGTTGTATTCCAATTTATAAGATTTTCATTACCAACAACTCCTAAAGCTCCTGAATTATCGAAAAAGCTTAATGTTGCGGCTTCATTTTCAGTTGAACTTCTCCCAAATATTAATGAATTTGTTAATGTTGAATCTGTAGCATTTTCAGCTAATATTGACAATGTACCTGTAATAGTTGAATCACCTTCTTTTAAAACACATCGTTCATCACAAGAATCCAAAGACACCTGAAGAGCTTCATTAGCCATAATATTTGTTAAAAACATTGATGCTTTAGCTGATAATGGTTTATCATCATTATCCATCATTTTCTGAATGACTTCTTCTGGTAATTGTTCCTTTGGGTTCAATTGCAACTCACTATTTTTGAGAATATATTCATTTAAATCTTTATGAAGTAATAGTTTATCTTCAGGAATAACTTTAAATGCAGAGTCAATGATTACAGAACCAATAGCGGGAATTCCAGAATGTACACCGTAAAGAATTCCATTGATATCATCCCAAGCAATCACGACATCTGGTTCTCTACTGAGATACATTATGTGCCAATTATAATTACCTGGATAATCAACGGAATCAATGCTCTTATTGATTTCATCGGTTTTGAATATGATATCAATATCTTGAATTACTTCAGGTAAATTAGCTTGTGAAAGCATCTTACCAACCAATTTACTACCTTCACAGAATTCAATATGAGCGGTTTGTTTAGCTTCTATATCACCAGAATCAATGATTTCATCTTTATATTCAACTGTTAATGGAATATATTTTGCAGAATATGTCAAATCGTTTTTCTTTCGATATTCACCAAGATTATTATCACATTCACTTTTCAATGCATATTTGCCTTCAGCGACTGTTTTCGTTTCATACTTATCTAATTCATAAGCCAATTCATCTTCATCGACGAACTTCTCATCAGCCTGGGCACTAGTATAATACGGTGTCAGGTCAACTGGTTCAGGTAATTCACTCTTCAAAGCATAATTAGATTGAATAAAATCTATGGTTGGAATCATTGAAATATCATCGTATAAAACATAAAACTCTGTAAAATTCGTTGGAGGAACAGAACCAACACCTTCAATCTTACCATTATAGTAAACCCGAAACCAACAACTTGAAGATACTTCACTTTGAAAATCAATTGAATCTTCCCTCGAAATATTCGTTTTCCATGTATAATACCCTGATGGATAAGATGATGAACAAGCTACATAAATACCATCTCGCTTTGCAATCTCCATAAATTTTGAATCCTTAGATAAACGACAATTAACGACTTGACCTGTGTTATCAACTTCAAAATTAATGCTAACTTCCATTTTTCCTGTATGTCTAGCTACATCATTTTTGGAAACATATTGTTCAGCACAATTATTTAAAACCATAGCAGCAGATTCACTAGCAGCAAAAGCTGTTAAAACATATGATGCTTGTGCTGATAGTGGTTTATCATCATTCATCAATTTCTGTTGAACTTCTTCTGTTGGTTCTTCATTCGGATTCAATTGTAGTTCATTATTTTTGAGTACTTCTGGTATATCCGTCTTCAATGCATATACATTTAATTGAGTGCTTAGGTCATCTTTGCTGACATATTTTTTATTTGTATAATCTATGGTCGGGATTGATGAGTTATCCATTATATAAAACTCTATAATATCAGTTGGAGGTGCCCAGCTACTGCTATTACTTATAAAGTGATCATAATTGTCTGAACTGGTTGCGTAATAGATACAAATTCCTTTGTAGTTTACATTTTTTGCAGTACCAGATAATTTATATTCAACACAAGCATCAGTTTCACGCGAAAACACATAATATCCGTCAGTATAATCACTCGTTTTTTCGAAATAGATATATATGCCTAAATCACGAGCTTTAGTAAGAAATTCAGAGTCTTTTGTAAGATTATGACTGACAGTGCCTGTTTCAAATCTCAAGTTATTAAATCCATCAATTTTACTAGAATCACTGTATAAATTATCTTTCGTTAAACAGTTTCCGAGGTCATTTTTTAATTCAGCTAATTTATTTTCAACGTCGTCTGATAAAACATACTTATCTAATTCATAAGCCAATTCATCCTCATCAACAAACTTCTCATCAGCTTGTGCACTAGTATAATACGGTGTCAAGTCAACTGGTTCTGGTATATCTGTCTTCAATGCATAATTCGTTATATCAATTGGTTCGGGTATATCAGTTGATAAAGCATAATTGTTGATAACATAATCACGCAATCCGTTAACAGCTTCATTCAATTGTTCCTTAGTGATTCCATTTCCGTTTGAAATCCCTACGTTTCCGTTCGATGTATCACCTTTGATAACATAATTATCGACATATCTTTTAATGTATTCGTTAATCAATCCGTCAATAGTATTTGTTTTTGTTATGTGTCCGCTCTGCTCAATCGTAAACATTCAATTTATTAGAAACTAAACAATGTCAAAACAAGATAAAAATAATTCATCTGATAGCTTTGAATTAGATTTAAGTAATATTGATGATGAAACTATATTTGATAGTGAGGTATCTAAACCTGATGATGATGAAGAACTAGAGGACCCGATAGATTATTTTAAGAACACGTTTCTCAGTACATACAAACTAGAACACCCCAATGATTTAATTAATTTGTTGTATCAAATACAAAACAATGAATATACAGGAAGAAGTGTGGGAAAGATTCGTGAAATGAAAGTCAAGTTTCGTCGATTTGTTTCATTGATGAACAAAATCAATGCAGGTATTAAAAGTAAAGGCAATCGATTCCTTAGTTTAAAAGAGTACACAACAGATAAAAAAAGTCTTGATATCATTATCAATTACTTCAATATTGTTGTCAATGATGATTTGAATTATAGTTCTGATGGTTTTCGTTCATCACCCATCAAACCACCGAGAAAGAGTCAAACACCACAAACCAACAAAGGAAGAAGAAAGAGAACAAGCATACATGAACCAACACTTGATACTAATAAACGAAGAACACCAAGAAGAAAACGCATAACTCCGAGTGATTCTGATGAAAATGACTCGACAATACAATTGCCTAAAGACAGTGAAGATTCATTACTTAATATAACATTAAGCGAATCAGATTCTGAGTCATTAATATTGAAAAACGATGATTTATCTGATTCTTTTATTGAACCATCAAAGGAACACAATAAAAATAATTTTTCAACTAATAAAATGGCAGACGACAACAACAATAATAACGGACCTCTTCAATCATTATATGATGATGAATTAGATGATTGGCAAGATGATAATGAAGCAGCAACCGAAGCATACAGATATGCAAGAACACCTGCAAAACAACCATACAGATATGAAGATAATGAAGAAGAAGCACAAGAAATTAAATCACCTTTTGCAAGGAAATACAAAGGATATGCAGAAGATAACAAAGCAGATGATGAAATACTTGATGAATTAATAAGAAATGCAAAGCAACCCTCAAAGAATACTCGCGGACGTCGTGATAAAAAAGATATGCCTCTTGTTAACTCAACATTAAAGGATTCATTTGACAAGCTTGAAATACCTCGGGTTGGTGGTAATATATCCTATTACAGAGATAAATTTATTGATATGATTATTAACGGAAACTTCAGAATCAAATACATTCCGAATGCAGCTTGTCGTGATACAGCTATTGAATACTGTAAGAATTCAGTTGATAAAGACGGTAAACCAAGATATCGTTTATTACCAGAAAATGCCAAAGACCCGTTAGGAAACTCAATAACAGACTTGAACGGTGATAAAGTTGATGATGTTGTTTTAATTGATAGGAACGGTAATCCTTCAATCATTAACGGATACAAGCTTGTATTTGCTTCTCCTTACAAGAAAGTTTGGAAATCTGTTATTAAAACAAAACAAGAAAGAAAAGAAATGCCGTTCAATAAATGGATTCAATCATTATTTGATAAAGATATCAAGAAAATTGATTGGGATGCTGGTCAATACAAATTAACAAAGGGAAAAGAAATGCAAGAGCTAGAAAATTATTACGGTCCTATGGGTCTGGGAAAAGCAAGAGTCAGCAAACGTATTACACCAAGTTCTTATTGGTCATCAATCTTTTCTAAAGTCTGGAAAGTGTATTGGAATGACGAACAATTCTTTGTATTATCTCCTTTGAAGAAACTCATCAATTACCTTGCTGTATCAAATATGTTATTTGCTTATCTCTTTGATGCTCCTTTCAAAGAACTAATTCAAGACAATAAGTTCAATGGAAAGATATTAACATATGAACAATGGGTATATTGGAAACAACAGAACAATAAAGAATATGTTTCAGTATTAGGAAAGAATGTTCAATCATATGTTGAGAAGATTATTGATAAAGCTATTGATATCACATCAGGAGAATTAAAGGCTGAACCAAGTAATTGGGGTAAACAATTTACTGAATTAATGCATTACATTGATTATGTTGTCTTTGGTGTTGGTTTCAATGTTGATGTAAGTAAGCAAGAAGGATATAACAGGTTGAAACGAAATGCAGAAGGAATTAAAGAAGCATCGCCAGAAGATATTAAGAACGTTAAAGATAATTTCATTAAACGAATCTCTGCAGCAATAGAAAGAGATATATATCCAAATTGTGGATACACAGCATTCAAAGCACAACTTAAAGAAAGCAAATTGCAGAACAAAAATAAATATGATAATTTTGCTGTTAATCTTAAACCATTACATCAAAGAATGAATAATGAATAATTAATTTAAATCAAAACCTCCATTATTGTTATTATTATTATTATTATTTTTGTCATTTGGGTCTGAAACGATTCTAAAACTATAACGTTTTGTTGATTGTGGTTGTTTCTTCTGGTCTTGCTGATTATCAAGTGAAGTTGACAAGTCTTCAAAAGTATCATTATTTATGTTTTGTTGTCGTTCAGAATAATTTGATGTCTTATTAGGATTTGGTGTTTCAAAATAAAAGCCTTGTGATTGATTTTGATTTCTTACATGCCAATCGTCTTCAATTTCCATAGGTTCATAGCTTGTTGGATAATTTGGTTTTGTACTTATGGCTGATGCTGAAAAATGAACTTTGTTATCATTTTCTTTTGATTTATGCTTTCTTGGTGGATTGGGAGTTAATGATTTAATATTTTCTGTTGTTTCATTTGTTGTTGTTTCGTTATCGGGTTTTATATTTGGTTTGAATATAGGATATTCAGTGAATATAGTATCATTTCGAAAACCTAAATGTGCAGGTTTCTTCGGTTTATAATTCGTATTTTGATTTAAATCGTTCATTGTTTGTATTCTAATATCATTGGTGTCAGAACCTGGTTCTGTGTTATCATAGAAATCAATTATCGGTATTAAGTTTGGATTATCATAAACGGTGAATGATATATATGTTTTATTTGCATTAGGATTATAACCTGTATCAGCTGCAGTAATTATATTATTAAATGCATTCATGAATACCTCATAAGTAAAAGCGAAATTTACTCTATTAAAATAAGCTTCACCATCATATTCTACATAATAATTTGTTATATCTTTAGGTGTGTTATCATTTAATAATACAAATACAGGTTCTTGAAATCCTGGTAGTATCTTTCGTATAAATATGTATGACGGACTATAAATTCCATCACCAATTAAATATAACATCCATGCAGGTCTAGTCGTTAATGTTGTACCTTTATAAATACTTTGAACTTGCCTCGGAAATGTAAAAGTTGATGGAAAAATATAAATTGACCTTGATTCAGTAGTCGTAATCATAGCAAATGCAATCGGTGCTACACCATTAATTTTATAATTGCTCATATCAGCCAATTGATTCGGATTTAAATAAAATACATGAGAATCCATTTTGAATAGTCATTAATAAATCAAAAGACAACTGAATATAAATGATTCAGGTTCAATAACGTTTCCTTTCATGTCTGTGAACCATAAATGATACTCTTTTTTTGTGTTGTTCAGACATTCATATTTACGATATTTCGTTTGTCGTCTGTTAGCAAGCATAATGAAATGGTCGCAGAAAGGCATGAATTCAACAATATCTGAATGAACCATCAAATCACCAACAATATGTTGATTGACAACAGCACCACAATACTGAACAACAATGTACTTCTTGTTGCGACTATAAACGAAATCATCAGGAAGATTAAAATCTTTTGTTTGTGTGTGATAGTATCGTTTTGTGATTGGCAACTTCGTTGACTCAAGCTTTGCTTGTGATTGTTTAGCTTTCATTTTGCGTTTTATAAGTCAAAAAGAATACTTTATAATCATCATTCAAAGCATCTATTGACGAACAAACATATTTTGTGTACATGATTGGAACTGTTATTATTGTTTTGTTCTTCAGTGTTTTGTTAGTTTGACGCAAAGGATTTAATGGTTTACATTTAACGTTTCCAGACTCATAACAAATGAATTCAGCAAGTTCATTAAATACTCTTCTTCGCTTTTCATGTTTCTTTTCTGTTTTTCCGTAATCGGTGTGAATGAGTATTATATTTTTGGGCTTGTATGACAGAAGACCTTTAAATCGTTGTTTTTGTTGAATCTCTTTCAATTGCATTGATTTTGCTCTTATGTATTGCCATTCAAAGTCGCGGTCGTCTTGCATCTGTTGAGGTGTTAGATAAATGTATTTTGATTGTCGTTTGTCAAGGTATTCATCGGTTTCTTCGTCAAATGACGTGTATAAAGGATTCAATAAGCGAAGAGATGAATGAGGAGTGTTATTGTACCATTCAACCGTTTGTTGTATCAATACATTGTTTGTCATTCGTTGTTGTGATTGACCGAAAGCATTTCGTAATGTTCTGATTACGGCATCAACACATTTATGTGCATTCGTGAAAGGTGAATCATCAATGATTAACTTTATTTTGTTTGGTGCTTTGACTTTAATTGACGGTTTGTTTGTTTGATATAGCTCTTCACCGTTGCAATAGTCTTTGAATGTATTTGATATAAAAGCCTTTTCACCATCACATTTAATTGTTTCAATTCTGATATTCCTTTTATTGACTAGTTTATCAATTACTTTGATTACATAAAACACAGATTTGTAATCAATTGGTTCAACAATTAAGTATTTGGTGTTTACATTGATAAGAACAAGATAAGCTTTGTTTAATGCAAACATTATATCCATTTCCCAACAATGAGGCTCAAATGAAAAGTCAGGTTTTGATAGTTTCTTTACTGTTTTCAATTGGTGATCTGGAATATATGGCTCAGTTTTAATGCTTGTGTCTTTGATGTACTTGTATTTAGATTTGAAAGGATAGTTGATTGATTCATTCATTTGAATCACAAAAATAAAGCATTAATTTATGAAGGAACTCTGTTCCCTTTTGCAAAGCAAAATGATTATTTAATGAAAATCAATTTATTTATTCATTTGCTTGGCTTCCTTTTGGTGATTCGTCGTCATGATATTCTAAACCGTCAAGAGATAAATGGAAGTAGGTGTCCCTAGTTATCCATAATTGTGTTGGGGGTGGTCTGATGATAGTTCCATCAGGTTCAACAACATTGTAATATGTGTCATCATCTCCTGTATAGATAGGCATTCCATTGACTTGTATTTGAACGTTTCCGAAACCTCCATCAAGTCCGTCATAACAATATCCTGCGCTTGCTCGTTCTGTTTGAATGTTGAAAACAAATGATGTTGCATCACTAATTGTATTCTTGTATCTCTTTCCGTTCGCGTCATTCTTTGGCATTGTCATTGAGTCTTCAAATTCCTTTGTGCATGAAAGAGTGATTGCATCTAAATCACCAGCCGTTAATTGATTTTCAAAGAATCGTGCACCAATAGTTGAAACGTTTTCGTCTGGGAAGTTCTTTCCACCAATATTCAAGAAACAGTTTTGATAAACTGGATTTTCAAAGACTGTTAAATCATTATGATGCTTTGGAAACATGATTGATAAATTAGTTGCATTGATTAATGGAATATTCAATGTTGACTTGATTCCGTTTGCTGCTGGAGCGATTGGGAAAGCATGATAATCAACTTTTTGTGAAGGAATGATTAAACCTTGTCTTAAAATGTCTTCAATTCCTTGTCTTGTAGCTTCACAAACTCCAAAGCCTTGCATATTAGATTTACAAGCTGTGATGGTCATTCGATTAACTGTTAATGTTGCTGTTTGAGCAGAATAAGTTTCTTTCAATAATTGAGCTCTTGCATCATGATATTCATTAACAACTCTAAGAGCTGATTTAGCAACTGTTTTCTCAATTTGCCAAACATAGTACTTTCCGTCGTTGTGTGTTAATGATGGCTTTGTGTAATCTGGATTTGCTAAACAAATTTCTTCATCAGTTGCTGTTGGTTTGAGGTCTAATTTTGCGAACTCTTCTGCTGTATAACTGAAATACATTGAAAGGTCTGTTGCAATATCATCATAAGTATATGAACCATCGCTTCCAAAGTTATATTGTTCGCCAAGCCTATAAGTGAGTTTATATTTGATTGGTGCTGGTGTTGGAGACGGTGATGGTGATGGGTCTGGCTTATCTTCTTCTTCTGGTGATGGGTCAGGTGATGGTGGTACAGGTGATGGTGGTACAGGTGTTGGTGATGGTGATGGGTCTGGTGACGGAGTTCCTGGTCCTGGAATCACAGCTTGATTACCGATTTGTGTGAATTGATGACGAAGATGACCACGGGCTTTGATTTCCTTTAATCTATCGAGTTCATCCATCGATATTGAATCATTATCTTCAAGAAATACTTTTGCTTCAGCAACTGTGAAAGGGTCTAATACTGCCCAAACAAGACCAGCGGGACTAACTTGAAAACGAATTGATAAATCACCAATGATTCCGTTAGGGAATAAATCAAATGCTTGTAAAGCAAGCAAATCATCAAAAGGAACATTCAAATCAAATTCGACTTCGCTTCTTCCTGTGTTCTTAAATGAATTCAAATTAACATAAGCTCCTGCATGTGTCTGTGAATAGTTGCTGACGTTTTCCCACAATGAATGAACGAATCTGCGGCGTTTCTTCTCGGCTTCTGGTTTAACTGAAGAATATAAGAAGCCTTCACGAATGCATTCATTCTGTTGGTATCCGACATTGACATTATTATGAAGAATCTCTAACCTGTCAAACAACTGATTTGATGATTTGAAACCGACAAATAATTTATATAAATTGTATGGGTCATCGATTTCATTTAATTTACTCATATCTGTATTCAATGATAAATCTAATTTAACGTGAAATGTTAAGAAACCTTTATCAATATCACTGACGAAGTGGTCAGGATGTGTTAAACTTATTTGCGAATACTGCCCTTGATGAAATGGAGCTGGTTGGTCATGACAGTCAACAGTTCTAAATGAAAATGAACGTGTTCCGTCATTAACATTAATCATGTTTCTCATTTCTTCAAATGCATGAAGAACGTTTCCTGTTTCAGTGCGAAGGTTATGAGCTCTCTCGTTTCTGTATAACATTTATGATTGAATAAAAAGGAAATAAAACACTTTTATCATTAATTAAATTATGGGTGTCGGTATATTCAACAAAATCAAGAACGCATTTAAATCAATTGGCGGCAAAGTAAAATCATTCGCTCAGAAAGCAGTTAAAGTATTACCAAAAGTTGTTGATGTTGGAAAGCAAATCGTTGACAGAGTTAAACCGATTACACAATTCATTCCTGGTGTCGGTCAGGTTGTTGACGCAATTGATACAGGTTTAAATGTTGCTGACAGAGTTGGGAGATTTGGAAAATCAATATTGAATGAAGTTAAATGAAAAACAATGAATTATAATGATTTAATATAATTATAAATGAATGAAAACATTAATGAACTTAAAGTTATAAATGATAATGTAAATGAATCAAAAGTATTTAAATCAATTGAAGAGTTCAATTTGTTCTATCAAAAGAATATCGAGCAAATGAAATATCAAACGACTAACTATTTGAACAAGATTTATAAAATCATCACTAATGACGGCAACGAATACAAAATCACTAAGCGAAATTGTACAAACGGTAAAAGACTTAACGGCGACATTTATTTGAAGAAAGTTGGGAACACAATCACTAAAACACTTGAAAATGACAACATCAAAGCTGATATATCATTAATGAAAGAATCGATTAACGAACTCAATGAATTAATAAATCAATTGAACAACAAAAATAAAATACTTGAAGAACATATTAATAAGCTTTCAAACGTTGTCGACCAACAATCAAAAGTTATTAATGAATATGTATTAAATGTTGTTGCTCCTGACAACCACAGAATGATTAAGTGAATCATGATGATTTAATGATTTAGTCGTTTTTGGAGGTGGTTCATGAAATATATTTCCTTTTTCATTATAACATTTCACTGTTGGTGCTGAATTTATTTTTGTTCTATTCTTTTGCATCGTTAATTGTAATCTATCAAAATGGTTTTTATGCTTATCGTCATGAACGGTTCTTAATTGATTAATAGCAGACATTTAATTATTATTAAATGAGTGAACTAAAAGAATACAAGAAAGAAATACCAGAACTAAAACGAATCAAACGAGGATTGAAAGAAAAGTGTTATGATTACAAACAATGTCTCAACAATATCAAATCAGGAATGTTGGGCTCTGACGGTCTTGCCGTTCGTGAGTCTCTTATCGAAGACATCAACAGCCTCAAAAATAAAGTTCATCAGCTTGAGAAAGAATTAAATGAATTGTCTAATAAATGAGTTCTTCAAGTTCAGCTATTAATTGTTCAGGTCCGTTGAATTTCTTTAGTTGTTCAATAAAGTGATTTATCTCTTTTAGTACTTCATCTATGATATCATCATTATCGTAGAGGTATTTTAAAGCGGGTCTCCATCCTTTTAGCTTTTTGTTGATTCTATTAATGAGGATGCTTAATTGTTCCGCTTGGTTTGACATTATAAATGGCTGATAAAAAAATAAAAAATTTTTGAAAGTTCTGTTTTTCGTTGATGTTATTTTTGTTCATTAGTCGTGTTGACGGTGGGCTTTAGCCCGACGGAAACCGACTGATATATACTACTAAACAAGTTCAAAGATGTAAATTCAAAGATGAAGATTCAAAAGTGTCTACCGTCAACTTTAAAATTTATCTCCCCTGCTCAGCCGGTCCACTATCACTACTCACCATCAATCTCAAATCTACCATAATTTATACCGCTTGAACTAGACGATAGCATTTCACCAATGATTTCATATTCTTTGTTATTATATTCAAATTTAATGGTGCTATTTGGTTCAAAAGATTCATTAATTAAACCGTATTCATCGTATGTGTAATCAATAAATACTTTTTGATAAGGTATATATGTTCTATCATTTAATTTCCTGAATTCACCAAAGAAAGGCTTAGTTTCTTCAGATTTTTTGAGATATTCATCCAAATTAGTGTTATCAGTAGTAAGTAATTTGTCTTTTTCTATTAAATCAGGAATTTTTGATTTCAATACTAGTTCATCATTGTTATACTTATAATGTTCTAATACTTGAACTCTGGATTGTGCACTATAAATTACACCAGGTTCATTAATGAATATTTCATCATTCGAATTTCTGAATAATATATATTTATTTCCTTCTATATCAATTTCGTATTTATATGCAGTACCAAAGCTACCATTACTAAGTTGACCTGTTATTGGATATTCATATGATTTATCATTATAAATGAATGAAATAAAATCACTATTATTTGGGTAATTAATTATTTTATTAGATTCAACATTAATTTCATAATTGAATTTTACACTGTATGTCAAATCGTTTTTGCTTCGATATTTTGACAAATCAACAGGTTTAGGTAATTCACTTTTCAAAGCATATTTCCCATCAGCCACATCCTTGGTCTCATACTTATCTAATTCATAAGCCAATTCATCTTCATCAACAAACTTCTCATCAGCTTGTGCACTAGAATAATACGCTGTTAAATCAACAGGTTCTGGAATATCAGATTTTAATGCATAAGTGTTTGACACATATCTAGCCGAATAAGCGTTTTTGTCTGTTGGTTCGACAGTTTTGGTTATTGAACATGATAATATTTCAGGTGTTTCACCAGTTCCTGGATTGATTAATTCATGGGAGTTATACAGATACCAAAGACTAGAATCACTTCCTTCCATACGCAGTATCTGAGAGGGTAGATTATCATCATCGTCATTGTACGAATAGTCTGCGTGAACATAATGGGCCGTATAGTAACTGTCTGATGATACGATATCCAACCCATATTGCTCAATCAGTATATGATATGGGTCGTAATCCAAATCAAGAATTGTATTATTGGCGATTTTGAATTGAATAGTTGTTTGTCCCTCAATAATCTCTGGGATTTCGCTTTTCACCTGCTCTATAATCTTTGGGAGGTCTTCTTTTGAAACATATTCTCTGGCACAAGAATCCAAAGCTGCTTGAAGACCTTCATTAGCTGCCATACTTGTTAAACACATTGATGCTTGAGCTGATAATGGGTTAACATCATCAGCCATCAATTTCTGAAACATTTCGTCTGATAATTGGTCTCTTATGTTCAATTGCAACTCACTATTTTTGAGAACTGTGGGTATCTCTGACAAGTCTTCTTTTTTTGCATACAATGTCATATCTGGCAAGTCTTCTGTTTTCGCGTATGGTTCCAAAGCAGTTGTCAAAGCAGATTCATTAACCAAATCTGTAGGTATTTCAGGTATGTCAGTTGATAATGCAAAATTGTTAACAACGTAATCACGTAATGTATTAACAGCGTTTTGAATTTCTTCACTACTAGCATACTTTAATAATTCTTTATTGAATTCCTCTGTTTTCAAATAATCGAATAAATCAGTTGTTTTCGCGTACTCATCAAGATTCGTAAGCTTTGCGTAAGGTTTCAATAATTCTTTCAATTCCTCAGTATTCAAATTAGACCCCAAATTATTTCCGTTATTACACTTACACCCACATGAAGTGGCATATTGTTTTATGTATTCTATTATTAATTCATCTATTGTATTTACCCTTTTGATACTACCTGCTTGCTCTATCGTAAACATTTTGAACATAATAAATGACGTCAGATGTGGATGAACAATTAATAATGAATGAAGTGAAAAAGAAAGATTATCAAGATATGCTCATATTCATGTTCCAAAATAGTGAATCAGAGCAAATAAAAACAATAATACACAATATTATTGAGTATCTTAAGAATCCTCGTAACTATATCAAAGACGTGAAAGAAAAGCTAAAAGAGATGCTTGATAAATATAACGCAAAGCCTAAAGGAAGTAAAAGACAAAAAAATGAATTAGCTAAAATACTTGATTCAAAAGCGAATTACTTTATTGATATATCTGGCTTACTAAAAGATAAAGCTGCGGGCACTCGCAGCCTCCGGGAACAAAGTTCCAGTCAACGCAGTTGCCGACAAGCGGAGGAAGAAAAGCCTGTTATTCCACAAATTGAGGAAGAGGAAGAACCTGACTTGGAAGGCCACTATTTTAGAAACAGAATTAATAAAGACATTGAATCACTTAGTAATTTATTTACACTTGATAGTAATCATATTAATGCTTTACACTTATTTTATTGTATTGCTGATGACTCAAAAAGGTATCCGTTATTTAATAAAAAAGATACTACACAGATTCAATTACTTGTTGTATCATTAACTGAAAACATAGATTCACATAAAAACAATAAGATACCAGATGTCATAAATAACCTAATGCAATTTGAGAAACAAAGAAGACAAACCAATATTAAAACAATGAGAAAGTTAGCTGATTCTAATCAAGAAGGTCAGCAATTATTAGATGCTTACAATAAATCTTCTACAATTGATGCTAACCAACTAGAAAGGTTTGGCTTATTAAATGAAGAGTTTACTGCTAAAAACCTTTATGGTTACTATAATAGGTCTATAAATCCTAAAGATGACTCCGATGTTAGAGTTAGGAATATCGCATTACAATTACATGATGCAATAAGAGAAACAAACATATTTGAAGAAACAACTGAACCTAAAAACAAAAAGCAACTCAAACAAATAATAAAGTACCTTAATGAAAATGGAGATAGAGAAATATTTTTTAATATGAATAGTGATATAGAAGAGGAAGCTGCGGAGGAAGAGAAAGACCCAATCTCAAGCTTTGCTTGCAAATCTTTATCCGACTATAAAACAATGTCGAAGCGTGTTTTTAGCACACCAACCAAAGAATATCTTAGAAGAAACAAACCAATTGAAGCTGAAGATGACCACACCAACTTTTCAGAACTATTGAACTCAAATATTGAAGCAACAAAAGGACCTGAAGTAAATGCTGCCGAATTCTTAAATGAATATATGAAGTCTATCCCAACAGGTAAACGTGCTGGTAAAACATTTGAAGCATCACAAAAACGTATGAGCGACCTGTACATTTTCGAAAACAAACAAAGTATTGATGTTAGTAAATATCGAGGGGAATTATTTGATATTCTTATTAACGGTAATTACCGTGTCAAGTTTTCACCTAAATGTGCTACAAGAGATGGAGCAGAAGCTTATTGCAAGAAAAGATTTGATAAAAATGGATATCCATTATATCGTTTAGTACCAGCTAGGCATGACACTAAAGACCCTCTCGGTAATCCAATTTGTGATTTAAACGGTGATAGAGTTGAAGATATTGTTATTGTTGATACCCGTGGTAAGCCTGTTATTATTAATGGATATCGTCTTGTTAAAGCAGACCCTTATAAGAAATTATGGCAAACCGAACGTATTGCTGGTAAAACAAATGATTCATTTGAAGTATGGCTTAAGAATCTTATAGGAGCTAAACGAACATGGGAATACACTCCAGAACAATGGAATGAAGGTAAGTTTAAACCTGAAATTGATAAGAAATTAGAAAAAGTAATAAACTCATATCAATCTGTTGGTTTATCCAAACCCAAAATCAGTACCAAAATTACTGCAAGAGGTTTGTGGAGTTCTATATTTTCAAAAATATGGCAAACTGTTTTATACAATATATTTACTAATGAAGAATACAAAGATTTGGAACCATTAAAATGTATATTTAGTTATTTCAAAGTATGTACAGCCATATTTATTGCACGTTATGAATCTAAAGTGATGAAAGACCATGAATGCAATGATTGGAGTAATTGGGCTAAATATAAGAAATTACATCCAAAATCCGTAAATGCTGAATTGGGTGTTATGATTCAAAAAGAATATAATGAAAGCATTAAAGCGACTATGCCAGTTGATGGAGAAATAAATAGTGATGGTGAAATATCAGGAGTATTACAAGAAATATTGGAGCAAACAAATGACCTCATCTTTAAGACTGGTCTTGGATTCACAGAAGATAAGAAAGACCAATATGCACAGTTAGCTCAAGCTATAATTGAAAATAAAGTAAGTACAGCAACAAAGAAGCAATTACAAGACAAATTTGGTGAAAATATTGATGCTTGGATTGATTCACAAGTTGGTGGAAATTACACCACAATCAAAGGATTATATAAGACTGCACATAAAGGTGCTGGTGATAAATCATATATTAGGTCACGAACTGTTGAAAAGCCAGCTACAGCTGAAATTGTTGAGGAACCTTCTACTGATGATGATGACGATGAAGATGAAGCATAAAAAAATTACTACCTACTTTATATCCTTGCTAATTATTTTTTTGAACCTGGTAATTTGAATGTTGTTGTATGCGCCTTATTTGTTCCTGGATTTACCTGTGACTGCATAGCAGGCCCAAGCTTCGCTTGCGACAAGAAATCATTTTTAGCTTCTGTTGGACTTGCAACCTTTTGATTCTTAGATGTATCACGAGCTATACTAGATTTTTCAGGTTCTTGGTAAAAATATTTGAATTCAGTTATTGGTGATGGTAATACCTTCTTTGGGCGTATTTCATCGGGTATATCAAGTTTTTCATTATTATATTCAATATTTACTTTTGGGTCATATCCACTAAATAAGGAAGGCTCCCTAGGATGTGAATTATTTGTATTTACCTTTAAGATAGGTCTTGTGATATTTGATTTGAATACATTGAATACTGGAAAATGGTATTTCCAATCCTGAAATTCATATTTGAAACCTTTAATATCAGCATCTTCATTTTTATTTCGCAATCGAACTTTCTGCCATTGGCTCATGAATGTTTCTTTTTCGAAACAGAGAAAGATAATTATTGGTACTGGCTTAACTGTGCAATCAACGTCTACGCTCGAAGATAGTTGATAACAGAAATTATTTGTTTCTTTTACATCATATCTATAATCATAGTCTCCAATCAATAGTATATATGTTTTATTTAGGTCAGGAAATGATTTTTCAACAAATTGGATATCTGTATTACCAAAATTAGAAAAAAGGTCCACAGTTATTGTGAATAAACGTAATAGACTAGGATCGCTTGTATTATTTATATTTCTCTCATCTTTGAAATCCACTTTTTTAGGTAAATTCAACGTTACTTCACTACCATTAATAAGTACAAATAATTCATGGTAATTACTACTTAAATACAATAAGACTCTCCTATTTCTTTCAGAGATATATGAAAACAGTTGATGGTCCTTATTAATATTGATACAATTTGGATCTTGCAAATTAAGTTCTTGCAGTGCTGTGAATACCGATTTTTGGTTGCTGTTATTCATTTTTTATTCAAAAAAAGCTATAGTTTAACAAGAACTCTGTTCTTGAAAAGTTGTAGCTTAATAAATAAGAAGGCAGCTCATGATAAATGCTGATGGTATGATTGAATTGCCATACAAATCGGTGAACCATATCTTGTAATCTCTCTTATTGCTACTGAAGAATTCGTATTTTCGATATTTGGTTTGACGCTTATTAGCTAACATAATGAATGAATCACAATAGGCATCTAATTGAACTATATCTGAATGCACCATTAAATCACCAACTAAAAAGTCTTTTACAATTGCTCCAACATATTGAATTACAATATATTTCTTGTTTCTGCTTGATACAAATTCAAGTGGCAACGTAAATTCTGTTGATTGAGTGTGGAAATAACGTTTTGTTATGGGCTGTTTTACATTGCTTGTTGCAACATTCTTGATATTATTCATAAGCATTTTTTTCATAGAAACTAAATGTTAAAATACTTAATGTAATCTTCATTTAAGTCTCCAAATGAATTACATATGAATTTCGTATATATAATAGGTACTTCAATAATAGCTTTTTCAGCATCAGTCATACGTTTCCTACCTTTATGTGGCTTTTCTTGTGGTTCATCTTTTTTAACAGTCTGATATGGTTTTAATAACTTGCAGATTACATTTCCATTACGATACTCTAGAAACTCAGCAATTTCATTAAATACTCTTCTACGCTTCTCATGCTTTTTTTGCGTTTTGCTTTTATCGAGATGAACTAATATAATATTACCTCTATTATAAGATAACAACCCCTTAAAACGTTGTTTATCATTGATTTCCCGCAATTTCATTTGCATTTTCCTGATATATCTCCACTCCAAATCAACATTGTTTTGCATTTGAGTTGGGGTATAATATATGTACTTCGTTGGTTTTACAAGATTCTTGTCATAAAAATCTGATGGGTCATAATCAAAATTCTTAAATCGAAGAGAACTATGAGGGGTGTTATTATAGTAATCAACCATTTGTCTCATCAAATTATAATCACTTAATCTTCGCTCATCTAACCCAAAAGCATTTCTCAGAGTTCTTATAACAGAATCAACATTTTTGTGAGCTAACGCATATGGAGAATCATTAATAATGAATCTTATAGGATAGAAATCGGTGATTGAATCTATTGTATTTTCCCAAAACTGTATGTCTTCAAATTGTAAATTGAGTAGCCTTTGGAAACGAGGTTTATAATAGTCGCTTTTTTTAAGCAGTTTTTTAAGAGTTTCCAGTTTGTGGTTCACGAGTATTTTACTTAATATTTTATCAAACTCTTTTATCCTTGCTTCTTTAATTACAGCTTTCAAGTCAAATATCAAAGTAGTTTCTCCGGTTGAAAACCAAATGACAACACTATTATCTTTCATCTCTTTTAATCCAGGTTCTCCATCACATTTGATAGTTTTGAATAGAAATTGTGGATATCTTATTATAATTCGTTCAAGGGAATACCATATATTTCCTTTATCCTTTACATGTTCAACGATTAGGTATCTTGTATTTGTATTGATGAGAACCAAATATATTTTATTTTCTTTTGTCAAATCTCTAGTATAGTATTTGCTAAACATCAAATCTACCTCCCAACAACCTGGTTCATTAGAGAAATTTGGTTTTGATAATTCTTTGCATGATTTCAACTTGAAGTCAGGAATAAATGGTTCTGTTTTGATATCACTTTTAAAGAAAGGTTGTATGTAATTATCGATGTATTTATACTTGGATTTGAAAGGATAATTGAGTAAGGAGTTGTATTCTTTATCGTAGATTCTTACTGATTTAGTCATTTTTTTCCAAAAAAAGTATTGATATACAAAAAAATATCAATTACAGGTAAATCATCACGTTTTTCATAAGATTTGGCGAGGGTCGGCAACTTTGTTGACTGGGGCAATGCCCCCGGAATTCCGACCGTCGATTTTATTGGCTCATACTATTAAAGTATTCTTCAATTAATGTATGGAGCTTATTGAGATGCTCTATTTTGATATCAACACAGTTACCACTATTGGAAACCTTATAATCATCTGTTCCAAATGATGCTTTTATGATATTCTTAATGTTTAAATTTGGTGTCATACTAATAGGAAGGTCATCTTTGAAGTAAAATCTTTCGTTTTCATTATTGTAATGGTTAACAACTTTTCTCCAAGTACTCTTATGACGACGACACAAATGAAGCCTAATGAAACCTTCTTTATTAATATCCTCTTTGTAAATCAAATAACGGTAATCATTCTTGTGATTTTCTGGAACTGCACGTGGTTTGAGTTCATCAATTTGTTGCTGATGTTGTTTGCGTTCACGTTCAAATTGGGAGTCTAAAAGTTTGGCAATATAGATTGCGTATGTTGGTGATGCCCACATTGCGATGTGATTGACTAGAAGCTTGTGAATATAATAACCTCTTAATCCGTTAGGTAAATCATCACGTTTTTCATAAGATTTGGCGAGGGCCGGAATTCCGAGGGTCGATTTTTGAGACTCAAATTCTTGTAATAACTCTTTTGTTGTCTGATTTTCAAACCAATGATATGCTTGTTTATTTGATTGGCATGCAGTTATTATACTTTGCATTTGGTACATTTCATCTTTAATTGAATGTATGATGCGTAAATGTGCATTATATTGAATAAATTCGTAGTCATCATTAATTCGTTCTACGTTTATTGAAGCCATTTGTTCTGGAGATAAAAAATTATTTTAAAAATAGATTTGCAAAAAAATGTGGTCACAGCAATTTTGCTGCTACCGGTTTTCTCAAATCAATTTATTCATTAACTTGACTGCCAGCTGGCGTTTCATCATCAACATATTCCAATCCGTTAAGTGAAAGTTTAAAGTATGTATCTCTTGTGAGCCATAATTGAGTTGGTGGTGGATGTACTGTTCCTTCTTCGTTAACATTATAGTAAGTATCATTAGCGCCTGTGTATATTGGTTGACCATTAACCTGAACTTGAATATTTCCAAATCCACCATCCAATCCATCATAGCAATAACCTGCTGAAGCACGTTCTGTTTGAATATTGAAAACAAAGCTAGAAGCATCACTTAAAGTATTTCTATAACGAACTCCATTTGCATCATTCTTTGGCATTGTCATACTATCTTCAAATTCTTTTGTGCATTGTAATGTGATTCCATCAAGGTCTCCAGCAGTTAATTGATTTTCAAAGAATCTTGCTCCTATTGTTGAAACATTTTCATCTGGGAAGTTCTTACCACCAATATTGAGATAACAATTTTGATATACTGGATTTTCGAAAACAGTGAGGTCATTATGATGTTTTGGAAACATAATTGACATTGTAGTAACATTAATTAATGGGATATTCAAAGTAGATTTGATACCATTTGCTGCAGGAGCAATTGGGAATGAATGGTAATCAACTTTTTGGGATGGTATTATAATTCCTTCACGTAATATATTTTCAATACCTCTGCGAGTAGATTCACAGACACCATATCCTTGCATATTTGATTTACATAATGTGATTGTCATTCTGTTTACAGTTAATGTGGCTTTCTGTGATGAATATGTTTCATTGTGAAGTTGTGATTTAGCATCATGAATTGCTTGAAGAGTCTGTTTAGCAGAAACAATTGGTGTTTTAACAATTTGCCAAGCATAATATCTTCCATTTTTGTCAGCATGATTTAATGGTGGTAATGTTACAGCAGGATTATGAACACATATTTCTTCATCAGTTGCACCTGGTTGTAATCCAAATTCTTCAAATTCTTCCTTTGTGTAACTGAAATTGAATTCCAAATCTGTAAGAATATCAGTGTAACCAGTACTTCCATCATCATTATCCCATTGTTCACCGATTCGATATTGAATCTTATACTTGATAGGTGTTGGGGTTGGTTCAGGAGATGGAGGCGGTGATGGGTCAGGTGTTGGAGATGGTGATGGGTCTGGAGATGGAGCACCAGGACCTGGAATTATAGCTTCATTACCAATTTGTGTAAATTGATGTTTCAAGTGACCGCGGGCCTTTATTTCTTTCAATCTTTCTAATTCTGCAGATGAGATACTATCATTATCTTCTAGATAAGCTTTTGTTTCAGCAACAGTATAAGGGTCTATAGCAGCCCAAACTAATCCTGCGGGTGATACTTGGAAACGAATTGATAAATCACCTATGATACCATTAGGGAATAAATCGAATGCTTGTAATGCAAGTAAATCATCGAATGGTACGTTTAAATCAAATTCAACTTGGGATTTACCATTAGATTTGAATGAATTGAGGTTAACATAAGCACCAGCAACAGTCTGTGAATAATTTGAAACGTTTTCCCAAAGTGAATGTACAAAACGCCTACGTTTCTTCTCAGTCTCTGGTTTAACAGTGGAATACAAAAACCCTTCACGAATGCATTCATTTTGCTGATATCCAACGTTTACATTATTATGGAGAATCTCCAAACGGTCAAACAATTGATTGGAAGATTTGAGCCCGACAAATAATTTGTAGAAGTTATTTGGGTCATCAATTTGTTGTAATTTTGCTAAATCAGTATTGAGTTGTAAATCTAGTTTGATGTGAAAGGTGAGGAATCCTTTATCAACATCACTAATGAAGTGGTCAGGATGAGTTAATGAGATTTGAGAATATTGTCCTTGATGAAATGGTGCGGGTTGGTCATGACAATCAACTGTTCTGAATGAAAATGAGCGTGTACCATCATTAGTGTTAATCATTTCACGCATCTTATTAAAAGTGTCAAGTACATTCCCAGCTTCGATTTTGTAATTATGTGCTCTTTCGTTGCGATACAACATTTATGATACAAAAAAAGTACTTATTACAGGACTTTTTTCATTATAAAAACAATGGGTATCGGAATCTTCAAGAAAATGAAAAATGCTTTTAAATCAGTTGGCAATACAATTAAGAATGTTGCAACTAAAGTCGGTAAAGCGCTTCCTAAAGTTGTTGAAATTGGTAAAAGAGTTACCAGTGCGGTAAAGCCTGTTTTAGGTGATATACCTCTTATTGGAGACACTATAAGAGCAATTGACACAGGGTTGAATGTTGTCGATAGAGGAATGAGAATTGGTAAGAGCTTGATAAATGAAGTAGAATAAAAACAAAAAAATTTTTTTGAAAATAAATGGAATTAGAAGTAATTAACGAAATAACTGAAGAAACAAAAAACTTCAAATCCATCGAAGAATTTAATTTGTTCTACCAGAAGCACAAGGACGAGATGAATGGACGCACCACACAGTACCTCAATAGAGTATATAAGATTATTACCCCCGATGGTGTTGAATATAGAATAACAAAAAAGAATTGTTCGAAAGAAGGAAATAAGAGAGTTGGGGGTGATATATTTCTAAAAAAAGTGTTTAAAAAGGAAGACCTAAAAGAGTTAGAACAAGATGTTATCAGAGCTGATATTGAAAGTGTAAAGGATGAGATTAAGCAGATGATATCGCGCATTCATGCGAATGAGCTTCTAGCGAATCGTATTGAGCAATCAGAGAAAAAAATAATAGAACTAACATCAACTGTGAATCAGATAGCTAAATATATTAATACTATGAATAATATGTAGCTTAAATCTTACTATTAATTGGGACCACTGAATGGTTTAAAGAATATGTATGATAGTTGAGTTTTTTTGTAGTTATTGGAGGCTTTTCATGGTTTATAGTTCCCTTCAAATCTCTCTTCTTGATTATAGGTGCGGAATTGATTCTGGTACGCTCTTTTTGCATTTCCAATTGAAGTCTGTCGTAGAAATTCATTCTTTTATCATCTCTTATCGTGCGTCTCTGTTGAAGAGACATTTTTGTATTGAAATAAATGACTGAATTAAGTGATTATAAGAGGGAAATTCCTGAACTTAAAAGAATCAAACGAGCGCTAAAAGAGAAATGCTACGACTATAAACAGCATCTCAATAACGTAAAATCAGGTATGCTTGGCTCAAATGGATTAGCAGTAAGAGAATCGTTAATTGAAGATATTGAATCTTTAAAAGAGAAAGTTCACAAACTCGAAAAAGAATTTGATAGATTAACGAATAAAGAGTAAGATGTATAGAGATTTTTTTGCACTGAAATGTCAAGTATTATGAATAAAGCACGTATATTATCTTCAGAAAACGATGCAAGTGTAAAACAGAGTCAAGAAACAAATATAGAAATCAAATTAGCTCCTCAAAGAGGAAGTGCAGTAGCATATCCACAAATACCGCAACCACAAAATGTAAATTTTACTATACCACAGACCCCACAGGAGGGGTTTGCTTCTCAATACATACCTCCAACCAACAGTGTTGCCCAAGAAAGGGGGCTTGCAGATTTAGGAAATGAGTTGGATACACTTGAAAAGAAAAACAAATTTTTGGAGTTGCTTGTTGGGATGTATGAGAATAACCCATTAAAGGTAAACTCTTATGTGGTATGTAAATCGACATTATTAATGGATATGATAAAGCTGTTGACAGATTGTGATAAAGTTGATTTGGTTATTGAAGATGAAGAACCTGGCTGTTGTGTTGCTAGCGTTGCAAAACTGATAAAGATTGATAAGATATTAATCACTAAAGATGGTAAATCCGAAGAACTAAAATACTGCTACAATCATGTCTATACAGAGTTTGTCAAATATGCAATATCACTCAAATATTGTTGCTAATTACTTTTTCTTTATAAAAAATGTTTTGTGAGATACTTTTATGTATGATTCTAGCTGTTAATGTTATGGAGTTATTTGTGATAATATCAGCATTGAAACCTGATGAACCACCTGAATTAAGTGAAGAGATGCGACAGAAACTTTATTGCTAAGAAATGCTTAAACCTACAAAGTTTGATTATTCGACAGTGTTTTTTTCAGATTCTAGTGATTCAGAAGAGCTATTTACTGAACCTCAGGTAAAACCCTTTTTTAACATCGACATTGAGATGAGTAAAGCGTATAAAAAAAATGAATCCAAGATATTGAGTGAATCTATTAGACCAATTGCTAATGGTATCTACGCAAATTATAATTCATTAAACATCATTGTTGGAGCTCAAGGTAAAGGTAAATCTCATATTGTATTGCGTGATATTATTCAAATATCAAGAATCCCTGGTGCTGCTCATTTAATTGTTTATATTAGTAAGAACGGAGTGATAAATGATTCAACATTTGAGGCCCAGCGAGAATTGATTAAACTTCCTGTGAAAGTCATATCTGATTCAAATGCTGAGAATTACTTAAAAGAACTTGATTTATGGAAAGAATTGTATGATAAATACGCTAATAATAATACTCGATTAGATGACAGCTCTGCTGGCCCAAGCTTTGCTTGTGAAGAGAAGATAAATAAGATGCTCTCCTTTTTATGTATTTCACAAGCAAAGCTTGGGTCTGCAAAGCCTCTTAATACTATCATATTATGTGAGGATTTCATTAAATCAAAGCTATTGAAATCAGCTTATTTTACCAATTATATCACTCAATTACGGCACAAACATTCTATTGTCTATGTTAATGTTCAATTCTTTAAAGCAATACCGACGGATTACAAGAATAATTGCACATCTTTCTTCATATTTAATGGATTTTCACGACAGAAAATGGGTTATATATACCAACAAGTTGTTATGCCAATTGAATTCGAAGATTTGTGGAGGAGATATTGTTGTATGAAAAATCATGATTTCATCTTGGTGAACACACGAGAAGGTAGTATAGAGTTTATTAGTTGTGTGTAAAAAAATATTGTGTTCAAAGTATATTTTTTTAGTCTAATACAATATTTTGATGAGTACCCTTAAATATTGTTGGTTCTGGTATATCATATTTCTCTCTTAGCTTTAATAACATATCGCGGTTTGTTTTGTTGATTCGTTCAATAGAATAGTTATAATATTCATGTTCTTTATATACTTGCTTTTCAGTATTACCGTTAACAAAGAACTCTAATGAATTACAGTTAATTCTTCTCCTTGTATTAGATGTTAAAACGACATGCTCAAACCCCATTTCTTTGATTTTATCAGGGTAGAATCTAATTGTTTTATCCGGTGTTTGTAGTGAAATGTATAACACTTTCGCAATAAAACTCGATTTGTTGATAATAGGATATTTTTCGCAAAGCAGTGTGAAATCACATTTATTGAAATCATCAGGGTTTTCCAATAGTGAGATAAGATTGTTGATATATTCGAAAACTCTAAGTGATTTGCTATTGCAAGCCATTTTGTAATGAAATAAAAATTTAAAAAAATATTTGATTTACTTAACTTATGGTTCATAATCAAAATATGTTTTGTTATTTCCAAGATGAGGTCTTGTGTTATAGTATTTCCAATCATTCCATACAACTTGGTAATTTCTATCTTTGTATCTATATGTTAACTTTGATTTCTGATTAACATATTGTGATATCAATTCACAACCTTCTTTAGCAAATAATTGTGCAATATGTTCATGAGTGTATCTTGGGCATTTAGATTTATGTGCCCTATATCCTGTATTCCATTTTGTTGGTGTTGTTTGGTATTCCAGTCCTTCAAATAAGTATCGTATTTTGGTTCGTCCATCAACATATTTATCAAGTAATTCACAACCTTCTAGCTTCATTGAATCTCTCAAATTGTTTTCTTTAGCTAATCGTTTCTTTTCAATTTTATCATTTTTGTACTCTTCTAGTTTCGTAATTCCATTGGGATTAATATCATATTTCATTTTACTTTTACTCTTATGAGCACTTCTTATGGGATCAATAACAAAATCTTCAAGATGAGCAGTCAATAATTGTGTTGGATTAGAGTTTTTATAAAAATAGATTAGCGAACTTGGATATATATTCTTAGGTGTTTTGATGATTGTGCAGTTATTTTCTTCAAACAATTGCTTAACTAAATCATATGTTGCATCAACAGTTTTTGGAATATACGATGTATAAAACTTATTATTGTGGTTTTCAATAATGTTAGCTTTCATAGTACTTAATGCTTCACTCATTTTTAGTATGGAAAAAAATAAAAAATAATTATCACTTGAATGATGACATGATGGACTGAAAGAAATGAATAAGTAGTTTGTGCGTATTGAAGAGAATGTGATAAACAACATTGAGTACAACATATGAATCTCAATGATATTATATCAAATCAGTAGTTCGTGCTTCTGGGGGTCTATGATGCTCTCTATACACTACTGGCGACAGCCCTTGGAGTAAGGTCATTGATTTTGTTAACCATCTGCTCACATTGCTTCTCAAAATGAGCATCCAAAAGCTGAGCAATACATATGGCATACTTTCGACTTGCCAAGCATGCAACATCATTGACGAGTAGTCGGTGAATGTATATACCTTGCAATTGTGGATTTCCAATATTTGTCCGATTTTGAACCAAATCCTCGGGACAGCAATTTTGCTGTGCCGATAATTCATCGAGTATTTCATTGGTTTCAGCGAGTTGCCTCCATCGATAAGCTTGCTTCTTTGAATTACATACATTGAGAATCTATTGCATCTGGTACATATCATCATTAATGGAATGTATCAAACGGAGCTTCTCATTATACTGGATGTATTCATATTCGGCATCGATTGGTTCGAAAACGGCTGACATTGGTGTGTTTGTCCCAGTTGATTCCATTTCAAGCTTAATAAAAAATTGAGTTGCATTGCGAACAAGCTAGTTCTGACCTCAATCGAAGTTGAGTCCAAAAATATAAAATGTGAATGCATAAATGCTCATGATCCAGTAAAATGACTCATATTCCTACCGAGATGTGGGCGACTATTATAAAATTTCCAATCATTCCATACAACTTCATATTCGGTATCCTTGTACTTATATTTTAATAAAGATTTTTGATTTTTATATTGGGATATCAGCTGGCAGCCTTCCTTTGCAAATAACTGTGCAATGTGCTCTTGTGTATATCTAATGCATTTAACATTATGAGGTCTAATCCCGGAGTTCCATCTTGTTGGTTGCACACTATAATCCAGACCTTCAAATATGTAATGCACAGGTTAGTAGTGATAGTAGACCGGCTGGAGGGGTGAGATAAAAGGGGTATCAAAAGGGGTAGGGGTGAGATAAAAGTTTTAAGTTGACGGTAGACACTTTTGAATCTTCATCTTTGAATTTACATCTTTGAACTTGTTTAGTAGTATATATCAGTCGGTTTCCGTCGGGTTAAAGCCCGCCGTCAACACGACTAATGAACAAAAATAACACAACTCAAAAAATCGAACTTTCAAAAATTTTTTATTTTTTTATCAGCAATTTATAATGTCAAACCAAGCGGAACAATTAAGCACCCTCATTAATAGAATCAATAAAAAGCTAAAAGGATGGAGACCCGCTTTAAAATACCTCTACGATAATGATGATATCATAGATGAAGTACTAAAAGAGATAAATCACTTTATTAAACAGCTAAAGAAATTCAACGGTACTGAACAATTAATTGCTGAACTTGAAGAACTCATTTATTAGACAATTCATTTAATTCATTCTCAAGCTGATGAACTTTATTTTTGAGGCTGTTGATGTCTTCAATAAGAGACTCACGAACGGCGAGACCGTCAGAGCCAAGCATTCCTGATTTGATATTGTTGAGGTATTGTTTGTAATCATAACACTTTTCTTTCAATCCTCGTTTGATACGTTTTAATTCAGGTATTTCTTTCTTGTATTCTGTTAGTTCACTCATTTAATAACAATTAAATGTCTGTTATTAATCAAATGAGAACCGTTCATGATGATAAACACAAAAACTATTTTGATAGATTACAATTAACGATGCAAAAGAAGAGAACAAAAATAAACTCAGCTCCTACAGTGAAATGTTATAATGAAAAAGGTAATGTATTTCATGAACCACAGCCAAAAACGACTAAATCATTAAATCATCATGATTCACTTAATCATTCGGTGGTTGTCAGGAGCAACAACATTTAATACATATTCATTAATGACTTTTGATTGCTGATCAACAACATTTGAAAGCTTATTAATATGTTCTTCAAGTATTTTATTTTTATCGATGAGCTGTTTAATGATGATATCAACGTGAATCAACTTACTGTCAAACAAATCGCGAAGTTCATCGGTCTTGGAAGATATCGCATCAACTGTTTCTCTTAGCATAATAATATCAGCGGTGATATTGTCATTCTCAAGTGTTTTAGTGATTGTATTCCCGACTTTCTTCAAATAAATGTCGCCGTTAAGTCTTTTACCGTCTTTGCAATTACGTTTTGTGATTTTGTATTCATTGCCGTCATTAGTGATGATTTTATAAATCTTGTTCAAATAGTTTGTCGTTTGTGATTTCATTTGATCAATATTCTTATGACAGAACAAATCGAATTCTTCAAGTGATTTAAATACTTTAACTTCATTTCTGTTTTCATTTATTATTATAACTTCATTAATGTTTTCATTCATTTGAGTTTATGATAAAACGTTTATAGATATCATTAAACTTTATCTAATATTGACTTTCCAACCGTTCCAACTCGACCTACCGTACTTAAACCTGTATCAATAGTGTCAATAACTTGACCGACACCTGGAATGAATTTCGTTATCGGTTTAACTTTATCGATAATCTGTTTTCCGACATCAACGACTTTAGGGATGTTATCAACAATCTTTGTTGCTACATCTTTGATTTTGTTTCCGAACTTCTTGAAACCGTTCTTTATCTTATTGAATATGCCTATACCCATTTTAAAGAGTAAATAAAAGAGATAATATATTGATTCTTTTTATTAAATCATAAATATTATATCGTAATGAGAGATCACATAACCATCAAATCGAAACAGGAAATGTATTGCATGCATTTGAAGAGATGCGTCATATGATTAACGTTAATGACGGAACACGTTCATTTTCATTCAGAACTGTTGACTGTCATGATCAGCCCGCACCGTTTACAGCCGGTCAATACTCACAAATCAGTTTAACTCATCCTGATCATTTCATAAGTGATGTTGACAAAGGATTTCTGACATTTCATGTCAAACTAGATTTACAGTTGAATACCGATCTTGATAAATTGCGAACCATTGAAGACCCTCAACACTTCTACAAACTGTTTGTCGGCTTCAAATCATCAAATCAGTTGTTCGATCGTTTAGAGATTCTACATAATAATGTTAATGTCGGATATCAACAGAATGAATGTGTTCGTGAAGGTTTCTTATATTCTGCACTTAAACCAGAAACAGAAAAGAAAAGACGTAGATTCGTTCATTCTTTATGGGAAAATGTAAGTCAATATTCACAAACAATGGCAGGAACGTATGTAAATCTGATGAATTTCAAAGAGAACGGAAGAGCACAAGTTGAATTTGATTTAAACCTTCCGTTTGATGACTTACTAGCATTACAGGCATTTGATTTATTCCCTAACGGAATCATCGGTGATTTATCAATTCGTTTTCAAGTCAGCCCCGCCGGTCTTGTTTGGGCTGTTATTGATCCGTATGTAGTTGCTGAAACAAAAGCATTTCTCGAAGATGATGAATCTGTTTCTGCTGAATCATTAGATAAACTTCGTGATTTAAAGGTTCGCGGTAAACTTAAACGTCAATTCACACAAATCGGTAATGAAGCAACCATTCCTTCCGTGTTTGATCAAACACTTACAATCAAATATCAAAGAATACATGCCGGTAATCCTGTTGAGGAAGATGAAACACCAAAAGAAGTTGTATTTCATTACACAACTGATGATTATGAGAAGTTTCATGTGAAAGAGTCTGATGTTAATAAAGGAACGTTTGCAGAAATGATAGCATCAAATAATCCCGATGCTCCGTTAGCTCCGGGCGATGTTGTTAAAATCTTAGAAACAAAACATAAAGACATTGAATATTCAAACGGTGTTGCAACATTGACCTGCAATCAAATGACAATCACTCTTTGCAAATCAAACATGCAGGGCTACGGTGTTTGTGAAGCAACACGTCAAGGTATTGAAAACATTTTGAGACAAGGTTTAATCATTCCTTCACAGAAGGTTGATTATCATGCATTTCCGATTGCTGCCGCCGCAAACGGAATCAAATCAACATTGAACATACCTTTGATTAACGTTACAACGATATCGGTTCTGTTTCCAAAGCATCATAATGATCTGACTGTATTTGAAAACCCTGTTTATCAAAACTGTTATTTGAACATAGGCGGTAAGAACTTCCCTGACGAGAACGTAGATACCATCGGTGCAAGATTCTTTGAAAATCAATTGACTGCCGGTGATTTAGACGCAATTACACTTCAATGTACAAAGGAATTTGAAGATTCATTTACTATGCCAAAGAACGACGCACGAGGTAATCGATACAAAAACACTTTGTCTGATGCAACATCATTTGTATTCAATATTCAAACTGAAAGATCATCTGCAGGTTATTGTTATGATGGTTTAGACGGAGGTTTTGGTAATGTTCAAATTCAAATCAACGGTCAACCAATTCACACAGGTGTGAACGATACATATTATAATGTAAATGAAGAAGGTACAGTTCATCCACCCCCCTGTCAGTTATGTTTGTGCCGTGATACATACTTTAAATTATCTCTCGAAGGTTTAGAATACGTTGATGATGAAACGCCAAAAGGTTCGCAAGCTAATGAATAAATAAACTGATTTCGATTGAAGGTTAAAATTACCCCTTTCTATAGCTCTTTTTATTTTTGTGATTCTTTGACTGTTTCCGTTCACGGGCGGCATTTGAAGGCTTTATTTTTGCGATCAAAATGAATGAATACATCGAAGACATAGCGAGTGCACGCAGCTACAAAGAATCAATTAATTATCCTTTCAAATCTAAATACAAGTACATCAAAGACACAAACATTAAAACTGAGCCCTATATTAAGGATTTCCGATTGAAAACAGTAAAGAAACTATCAAAACCTGACTTCTCATTTGAGCCTCATTGTTGGGAAATGGATATAATGTTTGCATTAAACAAAGCTTATCTCGTCCTAATCAATGTAAACACGAAATACTTAATTGTTGAACCGATTGCGGACAGAACTGAGTTAACTATAATCAAAGTAATTGATAAACTAGTTAATAAAAGGAATATCAGAATCGAAACAATTAAATGTGATGGTGAACAGGCTTTTATATCAAATGCATTCAAAAGTTATTGCAACGGAGACGAAAGATACCAATCAAACAAACCGTCAATTAAATTCAAAGCCCCAAACAAAATAAAGTTAATCATTGATGATTCACCTTTCACGAACGCACATAAATGTGTTGATGCAGTAATCAGAACATTACGAAACGCTTTCGGTCAATCACAACAACGAATGACAAACAATGTATTGATACAACAAACGGTTAAATGGTACAATAACACACCTCATTCATCTCTTCGTTTATTGAATCCTTTATACACATCATTTGATGAAGAAACTGATGAATACCTTGACAAACGACAATCAAAATACATTTATCTTACACCTCAACAGATGCAAGACGATCGAGACTTTGAATGGCAGTACATAAGAGCGAAATCAATGCAATTGAAAGAGATTCAACAAAAACAACGATTTAAAGGTCTTCTGTCATACAAACCAAAAAATATAATACTCATTCATACCGATTACGGAAAAACAGAAAAGAAACATGAAAAGCGAAGAAGAGTATTTAATGAACTCGCTGAATTCATTTGCTATGAGTCCGGAAACGTTAAATGTAAACTATTAAATCCTTTACGTCAAACTAACAAAACACTGAAGAATAAAACAATAATAACAGTTCCTATCATGTACACAAAATATGTTTGTTCATCAATAGATGCTTTGAATGATGATTATAAAATATTCTTTTTGACTTATAAAACGCAAAATGAAAGCTAAACAACCAATCACAAAACGATACTATCACACACAAACAAAAGATTTTAATCTTCCTGATGATTTCGTTTATAGTCGCAACAAGAAGTACATTGTTGTTCAGTATTGCGGGGCTGTTGTCAATCAACATATTGTCGGTGATTTAATGGTTCATTCAGATATAGTTGAATTCATGCCTTTCTGCGACCATTTCATTATGCTTGCTAACAGAAGACAAACCAAATACAGAAAATATGAGTGTCTGAACAACACAAAGAAAGAATACAGGTTATGGTTTACAGACATGAAAGGAAACGTTATTGAACCTGAATCATTTATATTCAGTTGTTTATTAATTTATTGAAGTATCAAAGAATATGTTTAATAATCTCGGTAATTTGTTTAAAACAAAGGAACAAATCGAGAGAGAAGAACGAGAGAAAGCGATACGTATACAAAGACAGAAAGTCCGTGAACGGGCACGTGATATAAGAAATAAAGCATATGAAGTACAACAGATTGGAAATGCAAATGCACAATTATATCAAACACAAGCTAATGTATTGAGGACTCAATTACCACCGAGAACTAATTTACTGGATTACCAAAGACAAACAAATAATTTGGTATTAAATGAACAACAGGAACATAATGATTTTCGTTTGAAAAGAAAGCTGCAAGATTATCAATACATTAATCGAAATCAACATATTGATGATGTTCAAGAGGAATACCAGAAGACGAAACAAACGTGTTTCGGAAATCAACCACCACCACAAATGAATCAATTTAATCAACCACCACCACCGCCACCACAAATGAATCAATTTAATCAACCGCCACAGACATCAACATACTCAATACCTGTTATCAATTCACAGCCACAAACACCAAAAATAAATAAACATATTCAATTTGCTGACGCAACTACATCACCGTATCTGAAGGATTTCGGGACATCTCCCTACAAATCACCCCCACAAACAAATAAGTTTGCTAATGCTGCAACATCTCCTTTCAAATCACCACAAAATGAAGAAGTATCATTTGCAAATGCGAAAGTTTATCATGTATCTTCTTCATCTGACGACGATAATGATAACCCGCCAATAAAGTACGGATGGATTGCTTTCAGTGATGATGAATCACCTCAACCGTATTCAATAAGAAAAACATTTTCATCTTCATCTGATTCATTACCTTCTGATTCATCTTCCGATACATTCCCTAATGGTTCACCAAAAAATAAAAAACAAAGTGATTCAAAGGGTAAACACAGTAAAAAACAAACGAATTCACAACCGTTTCCAATACATAATGATTCTTTAAATACTGCGGGCAGTGACTCAACGAGAAGGAGGAGAAGAAGAAGACCGTCATAAAAATAAAATCATCATTTTGCAAAAGAGGTTCAAGGTAGCTTCATCAAATAATCATTAATTTATTTTTATTTATTCAGGTACTTTGATATCATATCCTTCTGCTGCTGATAGTCTCTCAATCTTTTGTTTAGACATTTGAATCTTATATTCAATATATCCGCAACCCTTACCGTAAACTGTATCAATCCAGACGGCGATATTATTATTTGAAACCTCCTTTAACGTTTGAATATCTGTCGGGCTAGCAACATTGATGTAAGCTATTGTTTCATTAACATCAGTACCTGCGGGTGCAACTTTCTGAATTAAGTAATTAATGTTTTCGATAATGGTCTTAAACTCAGGATTCCAGTTATTAATATCTCTAGACCATTTACCGGTTTCGAAGACGATTGTCTTTTTAGATTTGTTTATGAAATCTTGTATGAGAGTAATACATTTCTTGTTATAATCAGATTTTTGTGTTTTCCTGTAATTCATCCATTCAACGTAATTCATCGGCTTCAAATTATGTTCTGTTTCAATTGCTTTCTTAACGGGATTATCAAAGTGATATACAAATAATGCATTTGATATAGTAAGATAATTAACAACTTTTGATAACGGATGTATTTCACTGAATATCTCCCAATAAACCTTCCATATCTTAGAAAAGAGACTACTCCAGAATGAATTTGGTGATGCTCTGGTGCTGACTCTTGGTTTTCCTAATCTCAAATCAGAATAGTATTGAATGTATGGAGCGAGTCGTGTTTTGCTTGAGTCTTGAAGAATATATTTACCTGTATTCCAATCGATTTTGTCTTTGCTTTTCTCAAACATTTCATCAAGCCAGACATTAAACGGTAATTTCTTTCGTTCTTCTGCTGTAGTAACCATTGTTTTCCAAACCTTCTTGTAAGGAGAAGCAAATACAAGCTTGTATCCGTTAATGATTTGTGGAACACCTCGTTTATCAACTAATATAATATCATCAACTTTATCACCGTTCAGGTCTGTTATTTCAATCTCTCCTGACGGGTCTTTAGCGTTGGTTGGAAGTAATCTGTATTTTGGTTTTCCGTCCGGGTCAAGATGTGTGTGACAATAAACTTTTGCCTGGTCTCGTGTAGCGGCTGAAGGAATGTATTTAACTCTGTAATTTCCGTTAATGATTATATCAAGGAAGTTTTGTTTGTAAAATGAGCTGTTTTGTGTGTGTGATTGAATATCTAAGTTCCCGAATTTACCGATATTGCTAAGAACTGTCGGAGCATCTCTGTTTTCACGTTTACCTGTTGTTTTGATTTCTTGTTTGTATTGTTGCAATAATCGTTGAATTTCTTCTTCAGATGTTGGTGACTCAAATTCTGCTCCTTTCTTAAAACGTGATTCATCGAAAGTATTAAGCTTACCGAACTTAACTTTTTTGGCAGGCTTCTTTACACGTTCATTGTACTGTTGAAACGTTTCATTAAGTTCTGTTTCATCATCCTCGTTAGCAATAAATGTTGTATCATCATCCATTTTATTACTCGAAAAATTATTATTATTATTGTTTGTTATTGGTTTGATTGATGGTGGTTTGATTGGTTGTATGACATCAGAGCCTTTGATAGGTTTTCTATTAATGATTGTGTCAAACACTCTGAAGAATGATGATAAGCCTGTAATTGATTTTCGTTCATTGGTTATATCAATGTTTCTCTTCATCTTGTCTCTAATAGTTTCTAGTGTTTGATGTAATGCATCAACGTTTTCTTTCGCTTGTTCATCAAGTTTGTTTTGTGGTTTCTTTGCTGCTTCATAACATCTTGGAAGTACTTTGATCCATGGCTGGTTATAGCCTAATTGCTCAAGCAATTCTATATCATCATCTACCTGATCGTAAGGAGACAGCAACAAGGATGATAGGTTATCTTCTTCTTCTTCTTCTAGTTCCGGGAAGTTGAATGATATTGACGGAAGGGAATCTTCTTGCTCTAAAAAACTTGTATTCATTGATTCATCAGAATCACTCGGAGTTATGCGTTTTCTTCTCGGAGTTCTTCGTTTATTGCTGTCAGGTGTTGGTTCATGTATGCTTGTTCTCTTTCTTCTTCCTTTGGTGGTTTGTGGTGTTTGAATCTTTCGCGGAGGTTTGATGGGTGATGAACGAAAACCGTCAGAACTATAATTTAAATCATCGTTGACAACAATATTAAAGTAATTGATAATTGTATCAAGACTTTTTTTATCTGTTGTGTACTCTCTTAAACTAAGGAATTGATTACCTTTACTTTTAATTCCTGCATTGATTTTGTTCATCAATGAAACAAATCGTCGAAACTTAACTTTCATTTCACGAATCTTTCCGACACTTCTTCCTGTATATTCATTGTTTTGTATTTGATACAACAAATTAATTAAATCATTGGGGTGTTCTAGTTTGTATGTACTGAGAAACGTGTTCTTAAAATACTCTATCGGGTCCTCTAGTTCATAATCATCATCATCAGGTTTAGATACCTCACTGTCAAATACAGAATCATCATCAATATTACCACTTAAATCTAATTCAAAGCTATCAGATGAATTATTTTTATCTTGTTTTGACATTGTTTAGTTTCTAATAAATTGATGTTTACGATCGAGCAGAGCGTTCACGTAACAAAAACAAATACTATTGACGGATTAATTAACGAATACATCAAAAGATATGTCGATAATTATGTTATCAAAGGCGATTCATCGAACGGTCACGGAATCACAGAGGAACAATTGAATGAAGCTGTTAACGGATTGCGTGATTATGTTATCAACAATTACGCTTTATCAACTGATATACCTGATGACTTGATTAATGAAGAATCGTTGACGACAAAAATAAATGAAGCATTAAAAGGATATGCACTGAAGAGTGAAATTCCTGAACCTGTTGTTTTGACAGCGTATTATACAAGCGCACAAGCTGATGAGAAGTTTGTTGATGAAGATGAATTGGCTTATGAATTAGATAAGTATGTTTTATCAGACGACGTTGAAAATAAATTAGCTGAATTGAAAAATGACCTCGGAAACTGTTTAACGAAAGATAATTTATACAGTGATTCTAATAAAATTGATGGATTTAATAACTTGAGATTTGAAACTGAAAATGCGAGCTGTGTCAGACATAATCTTACGAAAGACTCTGAATTTCTTACGAAAGCTCGTGATTTAGGTATATATATCTATTTCGAAAAAACGAGTTTTTATACTGACGGATATTATGTGTTTTCGCGTGAATCTGATGACGGTGATGGTGATGTTGAATACATATTATCTGGTACTGCAAAGAATGAAAACTACAAAGGAATTTGTATCTATTACGCAACCAGTTCAGACAATTATGATGGCTTTATATGTAATAACAACGGCTGGGCACCTCCAACTACTATTACAGAGTTCTATGTAATGGATAACTCATCAATCCCGACCATAGATTATACAAATAAAAAATATGTCAGCAAAGATGACCTAAGCACTCAATTAAATGTATATGCATTGAAGAGTGAAATACCAGAAGTACTCAAAAATAGTGAGTTGCAATTGAACATAAAAGAACTATTACCCGACGAAATGTTTCAGAAATTGATGGCTGAAGATGATAAACCATTATCAGCTAAAGCATCAATGTGTTTAACAAGTATGGCGGCTAATGAAGGTCTTCAATCGGCTTTGGATGATTGTGCCGAACGATATGTTCCAAAAGATGATTTGAAGAATTACATCACGAGAGATAATTTGAATGTATCAACTGAATACACAATTGAAATCAAGACATATATGTTTCCTAATATAGGTCCGGTACCAGAAGAATATGAAGAAAACGGAATGGATACATCTCACGTTTTACCGTTCAAAGAAGGAACACATTTGGTTGGTTATAAAGTAGACAATAGTGGTAATATATTCCATTTTGATATCAGATTCAAGACAAATGAATTATATGCTGATGATGAATATAACGTTAAACAACATGAAGCTGAAGGATTTGAAAGTGAAGGTGAGTATTTTGAATTAGTGTGGGATGAAGTTAGTGGAGCAGTTTATGATAAATATCAATACCTTCCGATAACAATAACATTAGCAGAAACAAATGATGAATTAGCATTGAAGAGTGAAATTCCTGAACCTGTTGATTTGACACCGTATTATACTAGCGCACAAGCTGATGAGAAGTTTGTTGATGAGGATGAATTGGCTTATGAATTAGATAAGTATGAAACGAAAACAGTCGCTGAAGGTAAATATGCTTTGAAAAGTGAGATTCCAGAGATTATTGATAAAACAATTACTTTCAATCAAGAATTAGAATTATATTATGATGAAGGTAATAGTATTAATACTCTTTCGGCTCTTTATACTAATGCAAGCCAATATTTAGAAAAATGGGAACAATACGGAATGTTATTTGATGGATATGATAAAACTGATGAAAATATTAAATATAAAGGAATATTCACTATATCAAGTATTAATAATAATGATTATGTTTTAAATAATGGTGTTCAAAATATAGCATTAACATTAGAAATGAGTTCAAGTTGCGGAGTTGTTTATGATTTTGATAACCAACACAGAATCAATGTAATAAGTTGTTATATTGCAAATGAAGATTATGATGAAACAAACAAAAACTGTGTTGTTAATCTTGCATTTCTCGAAGATAAATATGCATTGAAGAGTGATATTAAAGATGTTGACCTGACAGCTTATTTTACTAGTGCACAAGCTGATGAGAAGTTTGTTGATGAGGATGAATTGGCTTATGAATTAGATAAGTATGCATTGAAAACAGAGATTCCAACAATTCCAACAGATTTGGTTAATGAATCTGCGTTGAGTACCGCGTTATATGGCACTGAATTGAATATTGAATATCCAGCAAAATTATCTGAGGGTGCATATATTACCCCTAAGCTACCAAATGCTGGAGTTCATTTGGTATTTGATGTTAATTGGGGTGATAATCAAGATGATGATATAATGCATATTGATGTAGTATTTAAACCAAATGGTTCTACTAACACTTTTGATTGCATGGACGGGTATGATAGCAATGGCAAACGCATTGATAGAATAATATGGCGTCATGATGATGGCCAAATTGTATATGTATCATATATTGCAGCACATAGAAATAATAATCCAATAGCATATAATTTCATTAGAGCACAAATCGAATCACCATTTATCAAAGACTCGAATGTTGTTGATGAAAGTCCAGAACGATTCACAATTCAATGTGCGCAGAATGATAGTGGTTGTGCAATCCCAGATGAATATATCAGAAGGGTATTAACAACCAAAAATATTATCGTGAAGTTCAAACGAAATGCCGAAGATGCGACATATGAAGAAGCTGAATACGAATATTCTGGACGAAAGGGTGCAAATCTCATATACAAATCAACCAGCGGAGAGTCAAGTGAATTGATAGATATTCGTGTAGGTACACGTGTCGTCTCATTGAGAGCCGCGGACGATACACTAACCAATATATATGATGCGTCTATCACATTAATCAGCAACCAACCTGTGAGCGATGATATGATTACTTCGGTGAAATATGTTGATGAGAAGTATGCACTGAAGAGTGAATGTGATAATAAATATGTTCCAAAAGAAGGTGATTCAACTATTAATGGAGCGTTGACAGCTAATTGTACAACTTCAAGTAATACTTTATCTGTTTTCTCATCATATGATAATAAATGTGTTATTAGGTTTGGTGTATTAAATAGTGATAATTATGGATTATTACGATATAGTAGAACTGATAATAGTGATAAATTTGTTACATTAGCAATAGGTGGTTATAATTATATAATTTGTAAACATTTAAATAATGATCTTAATAATGTTGATAGAAATATTACTTTAATTTATAAAACAATTATTGAAAAAGATTTAGTTGTAAAAGGTACAATTACATCAAACGGTTCAAATACAATCACACATTACTCACCGATTGAATCATCAATGAACTCTGTTAATGATTTCGTTATAGGTTCTCCGGTGTATATGACAGGTAAGGTTTACAAACATGTTGGTGATGAATGGAAACCATCAACAGCTGATGATACAACTGATTGTATTTGTAGTGTCAAGACTTCAGGAACATGGAAAGAATATGTCGGCATATGTGTGAGAATTGATGAACAAAATAAATGTATCACATTCGCAAGTCATGGTGATTATTTGGTTCGCGTTAATGATTCATCATGTTATTCAATCGGGGATGAAGTGTTTATAGATAATGAAGACAATAAACTGAAAGTTCTTAGTGGTGAAACTGCGATAACATCAAAAATAAAACGAATGACTGTCGGAATCATTACAAGCATCATTGATGAAAGAACATTAGCTGTATTCAAAGAGTAAATCAATTGATTTTCATTCATGAACAGCATTTAGGGGCTTCATTTTTGATTTCAATTGAAGGTTAAAAATATCTCTTTTGATATCCCTTTTTATTTTTGTGATTCTTTGACTGTTTCCGTTCACGGGCGGCATTTAGGGGCTTCATTTTCGTTTTCGATTGAAGGTTAAAAATATCTCTTTTTATATCCCTTTTTATTTTTCATTTTGATTTTTTATTTTTTATAAAATGACCGTCAGTCAAACAAATCAAAACAATGAAAGCTCTTCAGTTGTTGAGACCTCATCAGTCAAATCATTTAATCCAAATCAACTAATGATTGAACAAGCAAACAGACTTCTTAATTTGTTCCTCAGTGATAAACAAATCAGAAATAATATTTTGTCAAAATCGGCAAAAGAAGACATTGAACGACTGTTTGATTTGATTGAAGGTAATCGTTCAAAGTATGTGTTAAAGATTCCACGATACAGTGATTTAATGGATAATGTATTTAACGCATTCAAAGCCATACCGGCCATTAATGACCTTCATTCATCAAAACCAGTGATTCCGGTCTTTGAAGAAATAAAGAAAGAACGTACAGATACTGTTGAGATAAAGAAATTCATCAGAAAATGCAACTTTGAATTCATGGGTTATCATTGCAATCATTCAACAATAGATGAAAAGTGCGATAAGATATATAAAAACATTACTGACGTATATAAAAGCGCTGAGTACGGAGTTTACAAAAGATTTGTATCAAAATGTGTATCAATCATGAGATGTATATGCATTAACGATGATGCTGAGAGTTATGTTCCGAATGAAGAAGACAAGGAAATGATGAGATGCGGATGTTATACGCCGCCAGACACATATGAGGTTTGGATGCTACGAATTGACCCGTCATTGATTCAAGACGTCATTGATAACATTATTCAATTGAACGGAAAGATAGCTGAATGTAATTCAAAATCAGTCAAAACATGTTCAAAATGTGAAGCCATTAAACGAAAGTATGAATATTGTGTTCGCGAGCTACAAGATATGAGAGATGATTTGAAAGAACAAACAAAAGCTGATGAAGAATACAAAGAACAACCAGCTGAGAACAAATATAATATTGATTCATTTATGACAAAGAACTACCCGACCATGGAACGATTCACACTATCTGACGTCCAAAAGAAGTATAAAACATCATTCGGATTGTTTGTGAAGCAAGATGAACTGGCATCAATGATTGAAAAAACAGGTAGATTCAATATAACGTCGTCAAAGAACGTCAAATATGTTAACAGAAAGTGAAAATGAAAAGGGATATAAAAAGAGATATTTTTAACCTTCAATCAAAATCGAAATAATGACCTATAGTTTAGGTATCAGTCATCAAAATCATTCAATGATTATTATTATTTTTAGTGTTTCAATCGAATGAAACCAATGATAACAAAAATAAAACATATTTATGCATCATTTAAATCAAATCATGTTGATGTTTAAATCGATTGATATATACACCGACTGTTTTATTTTCAACATCACGAAGTGAAACAAAAGCATTACCTGATTTTGATATATTATGGTGTAGTACTTTATAAATATTATCAGTAATCTTTGCATAAAACTTGTCTTCATTATTTGATTCATCAAAGTAATAATAATACTTGTTTTCTTCAAACTCTCTTCTTTCTGTCTTTGTTTCATAGAAATCAATAATCATTGCATCATCAGGTATATCATCAACAAACTCATATTTTATACTTAGATGTGATGATTTATTTTGTTGATTTTCTGTCGGTGAAACCCATCGAAGATTAGATAAATGATAATCACTCCTATCATGATTGATATGATCGACTTGAGTTTTATGTTCAGGGTCATCATTAGTTATGAATTGCTTTGCTACAAGAATATGTTTATAATATTTTTTGTTATTTAGGCTTACACACGGATAAACATTTTGTCTGTATTCACCTTCAGCTATTATTTTTCCTGTTTTCTTATTCTTGATGTTATAAGGGAAAGTTGTTTGAATCTCATAATCACTTTCAAAACCTTTCAAAGGTTCAAATTCGGCTTCATTTTCAGTTTCAATTTGTGCTTGTTCAGTTGGTTGACTCATTTATAACAAAAATAAAAAAATGATTTTTTAAAATAAAATCATCAAATTAATTGTTTAATGGTTTTCAATGAAATAGCTTGATGCATTCATTCCGTAAATGTAGGGACAACAACACTGATTCGATAACACTAACATTTTTGTATGAGCTGCTGTTAAAGCATTTTTGATAACAGTTATTTTACTCATCAGTTGTGAATTCATTTGAAGGTTTATATTCTTTCCTTTCATTATTGTTTGTCTGTCAATGATATCTTTATAATCACTTGATTTGATGTTGTTCTTCTTCAATGAAACACCTTTGAGCTTTAATGAAATTGTTTTGTCATCACTCCATATCGTATAACATTTAGAGCATAAAGCAACCTGATTTGCTCCGAACTTTTCTACACAACAACCGAGAATCTTTTTCTCATCATATACATCACCGACTGCAGGATTTGGCATAAATGAATAAATGTGTTTGTCATAAAATGTTTTGTCTTTGATGACGTAATCAAACAGCTGATTAATCGGTTTATTCATATCACCAGCGATTGACATGTAAAGGCTGTCTGTATCGACCGAGTTAAAATGAATCTTATTCATGTCAATGCATTTGTAAAGAAAGTCATAAAGGAAAGTCAAATACCAGTATTTCGCATTATCCAAGGTCCAAAATGATTCCTGAAGACATGTATTACATTTGAATGAATGAGGTTGTGATTGTATCAAATAACAATCATTTGACAATTTACAACCATTGCGATAAGTATCGGATGCTATCAATTGAAAGGCTTTATTTTTATCAACAATTCTGACTTTATTAAAGTTCTCTGAATTCATACCGTCATATCCGTATGAACCGTTCATGCTAATCTTATAGAACTTTTCATTTCCGTGTGCCTTTCCTGACAATATATCTTGACGCTTCTTCATAAACTCACAAACAAATTAATTGAATCCGTCATGAGCTTCATATAAACTTAAGCTCTTAATGTCATCAACAATAAGTCCGTGATCAATTAAAAACCATAAATAATAATTCGAGAACGTCATAAAAGTTCCGCATGTATCAAGCAACATTGTCAGCTTTCTTGTTTCTTTATCGACTGAATTCAGTTTATTGTCTTTCATGTATTTGTACATATAACTTCCTATCGTTTGTTCATCATTCATTATATTGATATTTCTAAACACAGGGGGAAAGTTAATCAAATCATTGATTTTATTCTTCGGGCATCTCAATCTGACTTCAGCTTTGAATATAAACTCAGGGTTAGCATTAAAACGCTTCTTTGATTGAATGATATTCATTGCAGCATTTAGAACCTTTTCATTCTTGTTTCCATCTTCATCATAAACATCAAATCGTTTTATAAATGAACCAGGCATGTACATGATTCCTCCGTGATAAGGATTAAATGAATGTTTTACTGAACTGAATGATGAAGGATACAATGAATTGAAATCAATTCCAGCAACGTGTGAGACTATGTTTGAAGTGTCATAGCTGATGATTCTGTCATTAACGGCATCATATTTGAGTTTATTGATTAATGTTTGACCTCTGATGTTCACTCGATGAAGTACATTCGATAATCCTCCCGTTATGTTCTCTCTCAAGTTGTAGTATTCTTTTTCATCAGTTATGAGTGTCGGAAGGTGATGGAGCTTGCAGAATTTCTTCAATTGTATTTTGGTTCTTGTTATCTTGTCATCATCACGTTGTCTCAAACGATTACATTCAGCACAAACAAGTAAACAGTTATCAATCTGATGTCCTTTGTTGTTATCTATTCGATCAAGTGTTGGTTTGTTGGTATGAGTGAAGTGTTCACCACACAAATGACATTTACCTGTTTCATTTGATTCATATAATTTCATGAAAGCTTCAAAATCCTTTTCACTAACACATTTTGATATATCACGTTGATTTTCTTTCGTCTGGGTCGATGAATCTCCTTTTTGCGAGCAAAAATTATGTTTCATGTCTTGCTTTCGATAATTATCACATTTATTTAACCACCATTTCATTGACGGCTTAAATGTATTCATCTTGTTTATGGTTTCATAGTCATTCTTCGGGTTGAAATCTTTATAAGCAAGAGCATATTTGATGCATGAAGCGTTCTTCGATAATGAAAGATTACTTATCAAATCAACTTTGTATTCAGCATTCATTTGAATAAGGTTGTCAATCGGTTTAATCATCATTTCAACATCATTGTCGTTGTATGACAACAAGTAATCCCAACGTGTTGCAAACCTCTTTGAATCTATCAAATACTCTTCATAATCAGCTTTCGTTAATGGATTCTTTTGATTGAGATAACTGTAGAAGTCTTCATATTTGAACGGTTCACTCTTTGATAACACTTCATTATAATTATCACTGTTGATTGCTTCATAAGGAAATACACCTTTCGAACTGTTAGATATACCGCCAAAATCGATTCCAAACTGTTTGAGTGTTCCTCCGGCAACAAATGCTTGTGCATCAATGAATCGTAAGAGAACGGGATACTTTGATGATTTCAATATGAATTGTTTCAATGATGTAGCAGTTCCAATCATTCCGCTATCGATAGACCAATGATTTTTGATCAGTTGCTCTTTAAATAAGTTTGAATCAAATCGTGATGAATTAAAACCGAACACTGTTATTGTTTTCAATGATGTATCTATTTTATTGAGTTCTTCTTCCGATTTATCTTTAATAAAGCTCTTCAAATGATTCAATTTATCAACATACACATCACAGCCAACAACAAATAACCAGTCAATCCATTTGGCAATGAATTCATTTGTTCGTATGTCAAAGTTCTTTGTTATCAAACCTTTATCAAGTTTCACACATGATGAAACACTCAAAGGAATCAATCGAGAATTGATAACTGATTTATCACTGACTTTCTTTTCAATCTTTTGTTCCATTGTTTCAAAATCATAAGTGATATAATGCTTTGTTGGCTTCCATTCAAGTTCATATGAAAGACAATACAAATAAACAGGATTGTTTAAGATATGTGGACAGTATGGCAATGCTTCTCGTGAAGGAATGAAATCCTTTTTGAATTTACCATCACATTTATCTACATGTCTGTTGAATCTATCCATGTGTTCATGTCCTTTATGAATGTATGAACCACAATGAGGACAAATATGAATGTTTGTTAATGCTTCAGCATCAATGATGTACATGATATGAAGTATCTTATCTTTTGAATATAACAGAGCTGAAAACGTTTTGTTTGATTCGTCTGTGTTATGCCATTGATCCTGTAAATCATAAATATGTTTCTCTTTGTCATATTCATAGATGTTGACATTAATGTTATGCTTCTTCGCTGATTCTTTCATTTCTTCAATCGTGATTCCTTTGAATGAGTTTATTAATTGATTTGCTGCTTTTGTAGGTTTAGTTGAATAAGTTATTCCGTGGTCTTCACATAATATTTTCTTTGCTGCTGCTGTTCGGTTGGAGATTTTAAATGTTCGTGTTTCAATAAGTTGCTTATTCAAACAACAAGCAAGGAAACGATACCAACACAAACAATCATCAACGTTATCAATAATGATATATTTATTTTTAATGAATTCTTTTGGTAAATCATCAATCTTACCTGTTATCTTAACAACTCGTGAAATTGTAAACGAAACAGACCAAACGATACACAATTTGATGTTTGAAGCTGTAGTTTCATATTCATGAATCTTTGATTCAATATACAGTTTAACTTTGTCAATATCTTTATTCTCTCTGACTATTATCGGAATTGATGATTTATAGTTTTTCCATTTGATTTCACTTGCCTCATACGTGTACCTTTCGTTTTCATTCTTGGGCGGTATCTCAAATATGCCTGTCAATTGAAAATATATTTTGAACGGTTTCACTTCTTGTTTAAATACTGTTTCAGTCAAATATTCATTGATGTCTTCAATTGATGATACACCGTTTTTGTAATATATTTTGATTGGTTCTTTACTGTCTTCATCTAATCGTTCAACCTTTTCACTATCGTTTGGGAACCGGTCAATAAAATGACTGCAAGCTTCTACTGCTTCATCAAAGTTCTCAGGTTCATTGATTATGAAATATGAATTATGTTTTGAATGAACACCTTTATAGCCAAACTTTTTGATGTATTCAATTAATTCAGCATTTTCATTGTTAAATCGAATGTCTTCATATCGTTGAGGTTGTTTGTTTGTCTTTGGTGGTAATGGTCTCAATAATATATTTTCAGATTTAATTAATTGAAGGGCTTTGTTGAGTGCATCATGAGCTATTTTGATGTTGTCCTCGATTTGTTTTTGTTTTAGTTGTTGTTCATCATCTTGTTCTTCTTCTTCAAATTGTTCCTCTTCCTCCTCTTCTTCTTGTTCTTCTGCTTCTCTTTTCATTCTGTTGACGAAAGCTAATATTGATATGTCATTGATTCTATTACCTTCATGTTCTCTAAAACCAAATGAATTCAGATAATTTTCTAAGATTGACTTGAAGTGTTTAACATCATAATCACTAGGTTTAGATGTTGACAAGCGAGGTTTTAATTGAAGTTCATTATTGATATACCTGATTTGTTCAATAACAAATGATTTGGTATCTTTTTGATAGTAATAACGAGAACTCATTTATGATATAATTAAAAAATCAAATTATTTGAATTTTGAAAAAATGTTAAATCAAAAAATAAAAAAATAATTAGAGTTTTTTTTATTTCATTGAAATGACAGAATTAAGAGAGATAATGAAGCATGTTGAAGAAATACATCATTTGTTAACAATATTAATTGCTAAATCAGATGATAATGAAGGTTCATTTGACAATGACAATAATGATTCATCAGATGAAGAGAATCAAATAAAAGATGATAAACCAAAACGAGCTTTATTCAATTCATCAAAGTTCTTGAACGCTCATGACCGTGAATTAGTTATACAGTTCCTTGATGATGAACGAATGAAAGAAATAATGAAACTACCACAACATAAACAAGCATCATTTGCAAAACAATTGATTCAAAAGCATTTAAATATAAATATAACATCATACATGATTAACAGGATTCTCATATTCAAAAGGCAAAAGACGCATGACAATGAAGATGACAATGATAATAAAAAGAGCTATTAAAAGGGGTAATTTTAACCTTCAATTTGAAATCAAATAAATGACTTATATTTTAGGTATCAGTCATCAAAAATCATTTTGAAGTTTTATTTTTGGTTTAAATGAATAGTGCCATTAATGGTTTGAGTTGCGATACATCATCTTTACACGCTCAGTTTAGAAGGGTAAAGGATAAGATATTTGATAAATGTATGAATTCTGAAGATGACGCATTAAACGGAACTTTTGATAAGATGATTCACATACTGTCGATATATAAACAGCTATTTAATGATATTGAATCGATTAAGATACAATTAAGAACCATTGATGAACGTATTAAATCAGCTGAACAAATGACTTTATAAATGAATCATTGAATGGCTCATCATTAATGTTGTTTTATTTTTACCTAAAACGAATAACTTAAATATGAATAAAGCACGTATTCTATCATCAGAAAACGATGCATCAGTTAAGCAGGAACAATCAACCAGTATTAATATAAACATCAAACCAAAGCAACCACAACCAGTTGAATATCCATCAGTACAACCATTACCACAATCATCTCAAGCTACAAATTTTACTATACCTCAGATGAATGGAGTATATCAATCACAGCTTCCAACAAACAACGTTAGAGAGTAAGGGTGTTGATTTGGGAGGTCAGATAAATTTTAAAGTTAACGGTCGCCACTTTTGATCTTCATCTTTGAATCTTCATCTTTGAATCTTCATCTTTGAATTTACATCTTTGAACTTGTTTAGTAGTATATATCAGTCGGTTTCCGTCGGGCTAAAGCCCACCGTCAACACGACTAATGACCAAAAATAACAACAACGAAAAATAGAACTTTCAAAAATTTTTTATTTTTTTATCAGCAATTTATAATGTCAAACCAAGCCGAAACATTAAGCACTCTCATTAATAGAATCAATAAAAAGCTAAAAGGATGGAGACCCGCTTTAAAATACCTCTACGATAATGATGATGTTGTTGACGGAGTACTAAAAGAGATAAATCACTTTATTGAACAACTAAAGAAATTCAACGGTCCTGCTGAATTAATTGCTGAACTTGAAGAACTCATTTATTAGACAATTCATTTAATTCTTTCTCAAGTTGATGAACCTTATTTTTGAGGCTGTTGATGTCTTCGATAAGAGACTCACGAACGGCAAGACCATCAGAGCCTAACATTCCTGATTTGATATTGTTGAGACATTGTTTGTAATCATAACACTTTTCTTTCAATCCTCGTTTGATACGTTTTAATTCTGGTATTTCTTTCTTGTATTCTGTTAGTTCACTCATTTAATAACAATTAAATGTCTGCTATTAATCAAATGAGAACCGTTCATGATGATAAACACAAAAACTATTTTGATAGATTACAATTAACGATGCAAAAGAAGAGAACAAAAATAAACTCAGCACCGACAGTGAAATGTTATAATGAAAAAGGTAATGTATTTCATGAACCACCACCAAAAACGACTAAATCATTAAATCATCATGATTCACTTAATCATTCGGTGGTTGTCAGGAGCAACAACATTTAATACATATTCATTAATGACTTTTGATTGTTGGTCAACAACATTTGAAAGCTTATTGATATGTTCTTCAAGTATTTTATTTTTGTTGTTTAATTGATTGATTTGTTCAGTGAATTCATTTAATGATTCTTTCATTAGTGATATATCAGCTTTGATGTTGTCGTTTTCAAGTGTTTTAGTGATTGTGTTCCCAACTTTCTTCAAATAAATGTCGCCACCACATCGTTTACCGTCTGTACAATTACGTTTAGTGATTTTGTATTCATTACCGTCATTAGTGATGATTTTATAAATCTTGTTCAAATAGTTAGTCGTTTGTGATTTCATTTGCTCGATATTCTTTTGATAGAACAAATTGAACTCTTCAACTGATTTAAACACTTTTGATTCATTAATGGTTTCGTTTATTACTTTAAGTTCATTAATGTTTTCATTCATTTATAATTATATTAAATCATTATAATTCATTGTTTTTCATTTAACTTCATTCAATATTGATTTACCAAATCTCCCAACTCTGTCAGCAACATTTAAACCTGTATCAATTGCGTCAACAACCTGACCAACACCAGGAATGAATTGTGTAATCGGTTTAACTCTGTCCATGATTTGCTTTCCAACATCAACAACTTTTGGAATTGCTTTAACTGCTTTCTGAGCAAATGATTTAACTTTACCGCCAATTGATTTAAATGCGTTCTTGATTTTGTTGAATATACCTACGCCCATAATTTAATTAATGATAAAAGTGATTTATTTCCTTTTTATTCAATCATAAATGTTATACCGAAACGAAAGAGCTCATAACCTTCGCACTGAAACAGGAAACGTTCTTCATGCATTTGAAGAGATGAGAAACATGATTAATGTCAATGACGGTACACGTTCATTTTCATTCAGAACAGTTGACTGTCATGACCAACCAGCTCCGTTTACAGCTGGTCAATATTCGCAAATCAGTTTAACACATCCTGACCATTTCGTAAGTGATATTGATAAAGGTTTCTTAACATTTCACGTTAAATTAGATTTATCATTGAACACAGATATGAGTAAATTAAACGCCATTGATGACCCCAACAACTTGTACAAGCTGTTTGTTGGTTTCAAATCTTCAAATCAGTTGTTTGACAGGTTAGAGATTCTTCATAATAATGTCAATGTCGGATACCAACAGAATGAATGCATTCGTGAAGGCTTCTTGTATTCATCAGTTAAACCAGAAGCCGAGAAGAAACGCCGTAGATTCGTTCATTCATTGTGGGAAAACATTAGCAACTATTCACAGACACATGCAGGAGCTTATGTTAATTTGAATTCATTTAAGAACACAGGAAGAAGCGAAGTCGAATTTGATTTGAATGTTCCTTTTGATGATTTGCTTGCTTTACAGGCATTTGATTTATTCCCTAACGGAATCATTGGTGATTTATCAATTCGTTTTCAAGTTAGTCCAGCTGGTCTTGTTTGGGCAGTATTAGACCCTTTCACAGTTGCAGAAGCGAAAGTATTTCTTGAAGATAATGATTCAATATCGATGGATGAACTCGATAGATTAAAGGAAATCAAAGCCCGTGGTCATCTTCGTCATCAATTCACACAAATCGGTAATCAAGCAGTGATTCCAGGTCCAGGAACTCCGTCACCAGACCCATCACCAACACCAACACCTGTACCACCATCACCATCACCAACACCTGACCCATCACCAGAAGAAGAAGATAAACCAGAACCATCACCATCACCTGAACCAACACCTGCACCAATCAAATATAAACTCACTTATAGAATTGGTGAGCAATATAACTTTGGAAGCGATGGTTCATATACTTATGATGATATTGCAACAGACCTTTCAATGTATTTCAGTTATACAGCAGAAGAGTTCGCAAAATTAGACCTCAAACCAACAGCAACTGATGAAGAAATTTGTTTAGCAAATCCAGATTACACAAAACCACCATTGACACACAACGATGGAAAGTATTATGTTTGGCAAATTGAGAAAACAGTTGCTAAATCAGCTCTCAGAGTTGTTAATGAATATCATGATGCAAGAGCTCAATTATTGAAAGAAACTTATTCTGCTCAAACAGCAACATTAACAGTTAATCGAATGACCATCACAGCTTGTAAATCTAATATGCAAGGCTTTGGAGTTTGTGAAGCTACAAGACAAGGAATTGAAGACATTTTAAGACAAGGTTTAATCATTCCTTCACAGAAAGTTGATTATCATGCTTTCCCAATAGCTCCAGCAGCTAACGGAATCAAGTCAACATTGAATATTCCATTAATCAATGCAACTAATTTATCAATCATGTTTCCAAAGCATCATAATGATTTAACAGTCTTTGAAAATCCAGTTTATCAAAATTGTTTCTTAAATATCGGTGGCAAGAACTTTCCAGACGAAAACGTTTCAACTATTGGTGCACGATTCTTTGAAAATCAATTAACGGCTGGTGATTTAGACGCAATCACTCTTTCATGCACAAAGGAATTTGAAGACTCAATGACAATGCCAAAGAATGACGCGAACGGAAAGAGATACAAGAATACAATTAGTGATGCAACATCATTTGTATTCAACATTCAAACAGAACGAGCAAGTGCAGGATATTGTTATGACGGACTTGATGGAGGTTTTGGAAACGTTCAGATACAAGTCAATGGAATGCCTATCTATACAGGAGCTGATGATACATATTACAATGTTGTTGAGCCAGATGGAACCATCACCAGACCACCACCAACTCAATTATGGATAACTAGGGATACATATTTCAAACTTTCTTTGGAAGGATTGGAATATGTTGATGATGAAACACCAAAAGGAAGCCAAGCAAATGAATAAATGAATTGATTTCATTAAATAATCGTCAATAAATAATATCTTTATTTTTGCGATTCAAATGAATGAATCAATCAACTATCCTTTCAAATCTAAATACAAGTACATCAAAGACACAAACATTAAAACTGAGCCCTATATTAAGGATTACCAATTGAAAACAGTAAAGAAACTATCAAAACCTGACTTCTCATTTGAGCCTCATTGTTGGGAAATGGATATAATGTTTGCGTTAAACAAAGCTTATCTTGTTCTTATCAATGTAAACACCAAATACTTAATTGTTGAACCAATTGATTACAAATCTGTGTTTTATGTAATCAAAGTAATTGATAAACTAGTCAATAAAAGGAATATCAGAATTGAAACAATTAAATGTGATGGTGAAAAGGCTTTTATATCAAATACATTCAAAGACTATTGCAACGGTGAAGAGCTATATCAAACAAACAAACCGTCAATTAAAGTCAAAGCACCAAACAAAATAAAGTTAATCATTGATGATTCACCTTTCACGAATGCACATAAATGTGTTGATGCCGTAATCAGAACATTACGAAATGCTTTCGGTGAATCACAACAACGAATGACAAACAATGTATTGATACAACAAACGGTTGAATGGTACAATAACACTCCTCATTCATCTCTTCGCTTATTGAATCCTTTATACACGTCATTTGACGAAGAAACTGATGAATACCTTGACAAACGACAATCAAAATACATTTATCTAACACCTCAACAGATGCAAGATGACCGCGACCTTGAATGGCAATACATTAGAGCCAAATCAATGCAATTGAAAGAGATTCAACAAAAACAACGATTTAAAGGTCTTCTGTCATATAAACCCAAAAATATAATACTCATTCACACCGATTACGGAAAAACAGAAAAGAAACATGAAAAGCGAAGAAGAGTGTTCAATGAACTTGCTGAATTCATTTGTTATGAATCAGGAAACGTTAAATGTAAACTATTAAATCCTTTGCGTCAAACTAACAAAACACTGAAGAACAAAACAATAATAACAGTTCCAATCATGTACACAAAATATGTTTGTTCATCAATAGATGCTTTGAATGATGATTATAAAGTATTCTTTTTGACTTATAAAACGCAAAATGAAAGCTAAACAACCAATCACAAAACGATACTATCACACACAATCAAAAGATTTTAATCTTCCTGATGATTTCGTTTATAGTCGCAACAAGAAGTATATTGTTGTTCAGTATTGCGGGGCTGTTGTCAATCAACATATTGTCGGTGATTTGATGGTTCATTCAGATATAGTTGAATTCATGCCTTTCTGCGACCATTTCATTATGCTTGCTAACAGACGACAAACCAAATACAGAAAATATGAGTGTCTGAACAACACAAAAAAAGAATATCATTTATGGTTCACAGATATGAAAGGAAACGTTATTGAACCTGAATCATTTATATTCAGTTGTCTTTTGATTTATTAATGACTATTCAAAATGGATTCTCATGTATTTTATTTAAATCCGAATCAATTGGCTGATATGAGTAATTATAAAATTAATGGTGTAGCACCGATTGCATTTGCTATGATTACGACTACTGAATCAAGGTCAATTTATATTTTTCCATCAACTTTTACATTTCCGAGGCAAGTTCAAAGTATTTATAAAGGTACAACATTAACGACTAGACCTGCATGGATGTTATATTTAATTGGTGATGGAATTTATAGTCCGTCATACATATTTATACGAAAGATACTACCAGGATTTCAAGAACCTGTATTTGTATTATTAAATGATAACACACCTAAAGATATAACAAATTATTATGTAGAATATGATGGTGAAGCTTATTTTAATAGAGTAAATTTCGCTTTTACTTATGAGGTATTCATGAATGCATTTAATAATATAATTACTGCAGCTGATACAGGTTATAATCCTAATGCAAATAAAACATATATATCATTCACCGTTTATGATAATCCAAACTTAATACCGATAATTGATTTCTATGATAACACAGAACCAGGTTCTGACACCAATGATATTAGAATACAAACAATGAACGATTTAAATCAAAATACGAATTATAAACCGAAGAAACCTGCACATTTAGGTTTTCGAAATGATACTATATTCACTGAATATCCTATATTCAAACCAAATATAAAACCCGATAACGAAACAACAGCAAATGAAACAACAGAAAATATTAAATCATTAACTCCCAATCCACCAAGAAAGCATAAATCAAAAGAAAATGATAACAAAGTTCATTTTTCAGCATCAGCCATAAGTACAAAACCAAATTATCCAACAAGCTATGAACCTATGGAAATTGAAGACGATTGGCATGTAAGAAATCAAAATCAATCACAAGGCTTTTATTTTGAAACACCAAATCCTAATAAGACATCAAATTATTCTGAACGACAACAAAACATAAATAATGATACTTTTGAAGACTTGTCAACTTCACTTGATAATCAGCAAGACCAGAAGCAACAACCACAATCAACAAAACGTTATAGTTTTAGAATCGTTTCAGACCCAAATGACAAAAATAATAATAATAATAATAACAATAATGGAGGTTTTGATTTAAATTAATTATTCATTATTCATTCTTTGATGTAATGGTTTAAGATTAACAGCAAAATTATCATATTTATTTTTGTTCTGCAATTTACTTTCTTTGAGTTGTGCTTTGAATGCTGTGTATCCACAATTTGGATATATATCTCTTTCTATTGCTGCGGTGATTCGTTTAATGAAATTATCTTTAACGTTCTTAATATCTTCTGGCGATGCTTCTTTAATTCCTTCTGCATTTCGTTTCAACCTGTTATATCCTTCTTGCTTACTTACATCAACATTGAAACCAACACCAAAGACAACATAATCAATGTAATGCATTAATTCAGTAAATTGTTTACCCCAATTACTTGGTTCAGCCTTTAATTCTCCTGATGTGATATCAATAGCTTTATCAATAATCTTCTCAACATATGATTGAACATTCTTTCCTAATACTGAAACATATTCTTTATTGTTCTGTTGTTTCCAATATGTCCATTGTTCATATGTTAATATCTTTCCATTGAACTTATTGTCTTGAATTAGTTCTTTGAAAGGAGCATCAAAGAGATAAGCAAATAACATATTTGATACAGCAAGGTAATTGATGAGTTTCTTCAAAGGAGATAATACAAAGAATTGTTCGTCATTCCAATACACTTTCCAGACTTTAGAAAAGATTGATGACCAATAAGAACTTGGTGTAATACGTTTGCTGACTCTTGCTTTTCCCAGACCCATAGGACCGTAAAAATTTTCTAGCTCTTGCATTTCTTTTCCCTTTGTTAATTTGTATTGACCAGCATCCCAATCAATTTTCTTGATATCTTTATCAAATAATGATTGAATCCATTTATTGAACGGCATTTCTTTTCTTTCTTGTTTTGTTTTAATAACAGATTTCCAAACTTTCTTGTAAGGAGAAGCAAATACAAGCTTGTATCCGTTAATGATTGAAGGATTACCGTTCCTATCAATTAAAACAACATCATCAACTTTATCACCGTTCAAGTCTGTTATTGAGTTTCCTAACGGGTCTTTGGCATTTTCTGGTAATAAACGATATCTTGGTTTACCGTCTTTATCAACTGAATTCTTACAGTATTCAATAGCTGTATCACGACAAGCTGCATTCGGAATGTATTTGATTCTGAAGTTTCCGTTAATAATCATATCAATAAATTTATCTCTGTAATAGGATATATTACCACCAACCCGAGGTATTTCAAGCTTGTCAAATGAATCCTTTAATGTTGAGTTAACAAGAGGCATATCTTTTTTATCACGACGTCCGCGAGTATTCTTTGAGGGTTGCTTTGCATTTCTTATTAATTCATCAAGTATTTCATCATCTGCTTTGTTATCTTCTGCATATCCTTTGTATTTCCTTGCAAAAGGTGATTTAATTTCTTGTGCTTCTTCTTCATCATCATCATATTTGTATGGTTGTTTTGCAGGTGTTTTTGTATATCTGTATGCTTCGGTTGCTGCTTCATCATCATCATGCCAATCATCTAATTCATCATCATATAATGATTGAAGAGGTCCGTTATTATTGTTGTTGTCGTCTGCCATTTTATTAGTTGAAAAATTATTTTTATTGTGTTCCTTTGATGGTTCAATAAAAGAATCAGATAAATCATCGTTTTTCAATATTAATGACTCAGAATCTGATTCGCTTAATGTTATATTAAGTAATGAATCTTCACTGTCTTTAGGCAATTGTATTGTCGAGTCATTTTCATCAGAATCACTCGGAGTTATGCGTTTTCTTCTTGGTGTTCTTCGTTTATTAGTATCAAGTGTTGGTTCATGTATGCTTGTTCTCTTTCTTCTTCCTTTGGTGGTTTGTGGTGTTTGACTCTTTCTCGGTGGTTTGATGGGTGATGAACGAAAACCGTCAGAGCTATAATTTAAATCATCGTTGACAACAATATTGAAGTAATTGATAATGATATCAAGACTTTTTTTATCTGTTGTGTACTCTTTTAAACTAAGGAATCGATTGCCTTTACTTTTAATACCTGCATTGATTTTGTTCATCAATGAAACAAATCGACGAAACTTGACTTTCATTTCACGAATCTTTCCCACACTTCTTCCTGTATATTCATTGTTTTGTATTTGATACAACAAATTAATTAAATCATTGGGGTGTTCTAGTTTGTATGTACTGAGAAACGTGTTCTTAAAATAATCTATCGGGTCCTCTAGTTCTTCATCATCATCAGGTTTAGATACCTCACTATCAAATATAGTTTCATCATCAATATTACTCAAATCTAATTCAAAGCTATCAGATGAATTATTTTTATCTTGTTTTGACATTGTTTAGTTTCTAATAAATTGAATGTTTACGATTGAGCAGAGCGGACACATAACAAAAACAAATACTATTGACGGATTGATTAACGAATACATTAAAAGATATGTCGATAATTATGTTATCAAAGGTGATACATCGAACGGAAACGTAGGGATTTCAAACGGAAATGGAATCACTAAGGAACAATTGAATGAAGCTGTTAACGGATTGCGTGATTATGTTATCAACAATTATGCTTTATCAACTGATATTCCTGATGACTTGATTAATGAAGAATCATTGACGACAAAAATAAATGAAGCATTAAAAGGATATGCATTGAAGACAGATATACCAGAACCAGTTGACTTGACACCGTATTATACAAGCGCACAAGCTGATGAGAAGTTTGTTGATGAGGATGAATTGGCTTATGAATTAGATAAGTATGAAACGAAAACAGTCGCTGAAGGTAAATATGCTTTGAAGAGCGATTTAACAAACAACAATAATATTGAAATACTTACATATGAAAAAGAATATAATAAAGATGCTCCAACATTTCTTCAACATATAGGCGAAATTGCTAATGATAACAATGTATTATCGGCTAATTTATGTTTGTATGTTCTTTCTGATTTTTTTGAATATACCAAGGATAATAAATTGATTGTTAAAACAGCAACAGTTGATAATGATGATGTTGAAAAATTTCTACATAATATATATATTCGTTCTTTTGATAAAAACGTATTATCAGCTAAATTAACAAGAGAATTTGTGTATAAATATGTAGAGCATGTTATGACCAATAAAACAGATATACCAACAGATTTGGTCAATGAATCAACATTGAATGAAACACTGAAAGGATATGCAATGAAGACAGATATTCCGGAAGTACTCAAAAATAGTGAGTTGCAATTGAACATAAAAGAACTATTACCCGACGAAATGTTTCAGAAATTGATGGCTGAAGATGATAAACCATTATCAGCTCAAGCATCAATGTGTTTAACAAGTATAGCAGTTAATGAAGGTTTTCAATCGGCTTTGGATGATTGTGCCGAACGATATGTTCCAAAAGATGATTTGAAGAATTACATCACGAGAGATAATTTGAATGTATCAACTGAATACACAATTGAAATCAAGACATATATGTTTCCTAATATAGGTCCAGTACCAGAAGAATATGAAGAAAACGGAATGGATACATCTCACGTTTTACCGTTCAAAGAAGGAACACATTTGGTTGGTTATAAATTAGACAATAGTAGTAATATATTCCATTTTGATATCAGATTTAAGACAAATGAATTATATGCTGATGATGAATATAACGTTAAACAACATGAAGCTGAAGGATTTGAAAGTGAAGGGGAGTATTTTGAATTAGTGTGGGATGAATTTACTGGAGCAATTTATGATAAATATCAATACCTTCCGATAACAATAACATTAGCAGAAACAAATGATGAATTAGCTTTGAAGAGTGAAATACCTGAACCTGTTGACTTAACAGCGTATTATACAAGCGCACAAGCTGATGAGAAGTTTGTTGATGAGGATGAATTGGCTTATGAATTAGATAAGTATGAAACGAAAACAGTTGCAGAAGGTAAATATGCTTTGAAAAGTGAATGTGATAATAATCTTGGTGAATATCGAAAGAAAAACGATTTGACATATTCTGCAAAATATATTCCATTAACAGTTGAATATAAAGATGAAATCATTGATTCCGGTGATATAGAAGCTAAACAAACCGCTCATATTGAATTCTGTGAAGGTAGTAAATTGGTTGGTAAGATGCTTTCACAAGCTAATTTACCTGAAGTAATTCAAGATATTGATATCATATTCAAAACCGATGAAATCATTAAGAACATTGATTCCGTTGATAATCCAGGTAATTATAATTGGCACATGATGTATCTCAGTAGAGAACCAGATGTCGTGATTGCTTGGGATGATATCAATGGAATTCTTTACGGTGTGCATTCTGGAATTCCCGCTATTGGTTCTGTAATCATTGACTCTGCATTTAAAGTTATTCCTGAAGATAAACTATTACTTCATAAAGATTTAAATGAATATATTCTCAAAAATAGTGAGTTGCAATTGAACCCAAAGGAACAATTACCAGAAGAAGTCATACAGAAAATGATGGATAATGATGATAAACCATTATCAGCTAAAGCATCAATGTGTTTAACTAATATTATGGCTAATGAAGCTCTTCAGGTATCTTTGGATTCTTGTGATGAACGATGTGTTTTAAAAGAAGGTGATTCAACTATTACAGGTACATTGTCAATATTAAATGCGAATACTACAGATTCAACATTTACAAATTCATTAATATTTGGTAGAAGTTCAACTGAAAATGAAGCTGCAACATTAAGCTTTTTCGATAATTCAGGAGCTTTAGGAGTTGTTGGTAATGAAAATCTTATAAACTGGAATACAACAAATACAACTTTTTATAATAATATTGTATTATTTTATAGTAAATTAGAAATAGGAAGTAAAGAACCTAATGGATTACTTGTTTATCAAGAAAATCCAAATTTATGTGAATCAAATATAGTTATTGGTCTTAATTCAGCAAAATGTGCAAAAATACAATATTATAATCAAGGTAATTCAGCTTATTATAGAATATTATTTGATAATTCAAATATATTTTCTTATGAAGTTTCTACAACAGGAAGAAGTACAATAATTGGTTCTAATTTACATGTTAATGGTAAAATTACATCAAACGGTTCAAATACAATCACTCATTACTCACCGATTGAATCATCAATGAACTCTGTTAGTGATTTCGTTATAGGTTCTCCTGTGTATATGACAGGTAAGGTTTACAAACATGTCGGTGATGAATGGATACCTTCAACAGCTGATGATACAACTGATTGTATTTGTAGTGTCAAGACATCAGGAACATGGAAAGAATATGTCGGTATATGTGTCAGAATCGATGACAAAAATAAATGTATCACATTTAGTTCACATGGTGATTATATGGTTCGCGTTAATGATTCATCATGTTATTCAATCGGTGATGAGGTGTTTATCGATAATGAAGACAATAAGCTGAAAGTTCTTTCAGGAGAGACAGCAATAACATCAAAAATAAAACGTATGACTGTTGGAATCATTACAAGTATCATTGATGAAAGAACATTAGCTGTATTCAAAGAGTAAATCAAATCAAATCATGTTGATGTTTGAATCTATTAATATATACGCTAACTTTTTGATTATTTATATCGTTCATTGAAATAAATTCATTGCCTGATTTATTTGTATTGATATGAAGAATTTTATAAATATTATCAGTAATCTTTGCATAAAAAATGTCTTCATTATTAGTATCATCATGGTAATAATAATACGTGTTTTCTTCAAATTCTTTCCTTTCTGTCTTTGTTTCATAGAAATCAATAACAATTGCATCATCAGGTATGTCATCAATGAATTCATATTGAATACCTTTATAATTTGATTTATTTTTATTATTCTCTGAACTTGATACAAATCGTAAATTATCAAGATGATAATCAGTTTTGATTCTATTCTTATGGTCGACTTGTGGCAGATTATTAGGGTTTTCAATAAATTGCTTTGCTACAAGAATATGTTTATAATATATTTTGTTATTTAGGTTTACACACGGATAAACATTTTGTCTGTATTCACCTTCAGCTATTATTTTTCCTGTTTTCTTATTCTTGATGTTATAAGGGAAAGTTGTTTGAATTTCATAATCACTTTCAAAACCTTTCAAAGGTTCAAATTCAGCTTCAGCATTTTCAATTTGTGTTTGTTCAGTTGGTTGACTCATTTATAACAAAAATAAAAAAATTGATTTTTTAAAATAAAATCATTAAATTAATTGTTTAATGATTCTCAATGAAATAATCCTTTGCAGTGAAACCATTGACATAAGGACAACAACAATGATTTGATAATACCAACATTTTTGAATGTGCTGCTGTTAATGCATTTTTGATTACAGTTATTTTACTCATCAGTTGTGAATTCATTTGAAGGTTTATATTTTTGCCTTTCATTACTGATTGCTTTTCAATGACATTTTTGTAATCACTTGATTTGATGTTGTTCTTCTTCAATGAAACACCTTTGAGCTTTAATGAAATTGTTTTGTCATCTGACCAAATCGTATAACACTTGGCACATAAAGCAACTTGATTTGCTCCGAACTTTTCTACACAGCATCCGAGTATCTTTTTCTCATCATATACATCATTGATTGCAGGGTTTGGCATAAAGCTATAAATGTGTTTGTCATAAAATGTTTTGTCTTTGATGACGTAATCAAACAACTGGTCAATCGGTTTATTCATATCACCAGCGATAGACATGTAAAGACTATCTGTATCGACTGAGTTGAAATGAATTTTATTCATGTCAATGCATTTGTATAGAAAGTCATAAAGGAAAGTCAAATACCAATATTTCGCATTGTCTAATGTCCAAAATGATTCCTGAAGACATGTATTACATTTGAATGAATGAGGTTGTGATTGTATCAAATAACAATCATTTGACAATTTACATCCATTGCGATAAGTATCGGATGCAATCAATTGAAAGGCTTTATTTTTATCAACAATTCTGACTTTGTTGAAGTTCTCTGAATTCATACCGTCATATCCGTAAGATCCGTTCATACTAATCTTGTAAAACTTTTCGTTCCCGTGTGCCTTTCCTGACAATATATCTTGACGCTTCTTCATAAACTCACAAACAAATTGATTGAATCCGTCATGAGCTTCATATAAACTTAAGCTCTTAATGTCATCAACAATAAGTCCGTGGTCGATTAAAAACCATAAAAGGTAATTCGAGAACGTCATAAATGTTCCGCATGTATCAAGCAACATTGTCAGCTTTCTTGTTTCTTTATCGGCTGAATTCAGTTTATTGTCTTTCATGTATTTGTACATATAGCTTCCAATCGTTTGCTCATCATTCATTATATTGATATTTCTAAACACAGGAGGGAAATTAATCAAATCATTGATTTTATTCTTTGGACATCTCAATTTGACTTCAGCTTTGAATATAAACTCAGGGTTTGCATCAAATCGCTTCTTTGATTGAATGATATTCATTGCAGCATTGAACACCTTTTCATTCTTGTTTCCATCTTCATCATAAACATCAAATCGTTTTATAAATGAACCAGGCATGTACATGATTCCTCCGTGATAAGGATTGAATGAATGTTTTACTGAACTGAATGATGAGGGATACAATGAATTGAAATCAATACCAGCAACGTGTGAGACTATGTTTGAAGTGTCATAGCTAATGATTCTGTCATTAACGGCATCATATTTGAGTTTATTGATTAATGTTTGACCTCTAATGTTCACTCGATGAAGTACATTTGATAATCCTCCCGTTATATTCTCTCTCAAATTGTAGTATTCTTTTTCATCAGTTATGAGTGTAGGGAGGTGATGGAGCTTACAGAATTTCTTCAATTGTATTTTGGTTCTTGTTATCTTATCATCATCTCTTTGTCTCAAACGATTACATTCAGCACAAGCAAGTAAACAGTTATCAATCTGATGTCCTTTGTTGTTATCTATTCGGTCAAGAGTTGGTTTGTTTTCATATGTGAAGTGTTCACCACATAAATGACATTTACCTGTTTCATTTGATTCATACAATTTCATGAATGCATCAAAATCTTTTTCACTAACACATTTTGTTAAATCCCTTTTATTTTCTTTCGTCTGGTTATGTTTTTCATCTTGCTTTCGATAGTTATCACATTTATTTAACCACCATTTCATTGATGGTTTGAATGTATTTGATTTGTTGATGATTTCATAGTCGTTCTTCGGGTTGAAATCTTTGTAAGCAAGAGCATATTTGATACATGAAGCATTCTTTGATAACGAAAGATTGCTAATCAAATCAACTTTATATTCAGCATTCATTTGAATAAGGTTGTCAATAGGATTAATCATCATTTCAACATCATTGTCATTGTATGATAACAGGTAATCCCAACGTGTTGGAAACCTCTTTGAATCAATCAAATACTCTTCATAATCAGCTTTTGTTAATGGATTCTTTTGATTGAGATAACTGTAGAAGTCTTCATATTTGAATGGTTCATTCTTTGATAACACTTCATTATAATTTTCATTGTTGATTGCTTCATAAGGAAATACACCTTTCGAACTGTTAGATATACCGCCAAAATCAATGCCAAACTGTTTGAGTGTTCCTCCAGCAACAAATGCTTGTGCGTCAATGAATCGTAATCGAATAGGATACTTTGATGATTTCAATATAAATTGTTTCAATGATGTAGCTGTTCCAATCATTCCGCTATCGATAGACCAATGATTTTTAATCAATTGCTCTTTGAATAAGTTTGAATCAAATCGTGATGAATTAAAACCGAATACTGTTATTGTTTTCAATGATGTATCTATTTTATTGAGTTCTTCTTCCGATTTATCTTTGATGAATGATTTCAAATGATTCAACTTATCAGCATACACATCACAGCCAGCAACAAATAACCAGTCAATCCATTTGGCAATGAAGTCATTTGTTCGTATATCAAAGTTCTTTGTTATCAATCCTTTATCAAGCTTCACACATGATGAAACACTCAAAGGAATCAATCGAGAATTGATAACTGATTTATCACTGACTTTCTTTTCAATCTTTTGCTCCATTGTTTCAAAATCATAAGTGATATAATGAATTGTTGGCTTCCATTCAAGCTCATATGAAAGACAATACAAATAAACAGGATTGTTTAAGATGTGCGGGCAGTACGGTAAAGCTTCTCGTGAAGGTATGAAATCCTTTTTGAATTTACCTCCTAGCTTCTCACATTTATCTACATGTCTGTTGAATCTGTCAATATTGTTATTTCCTTTGTGAATGTATGAACCACAATGAGGACAAATATGAATATTTGTTAATGCTTCAGCGTTGATGATGTACATTATGTGAAGTATCTTATCCTTTGAATACAACAGGGCTGAAAACGTTTTGTTTGATTCGTCTATGTTATGCCATTGTTCTTGAATATCATAAATATGTTTCTCTTTGTCATATTCATAGATGTTGACATTGATGTTATGATTCTTGGCTGATTCCTTCATTTCTTCAATCGTGATACCTTTGAACGAATTGATGATTTGATTTGCTTCTTTTGTAGGTTTAGTTGAATAAGTTATTCCGTGGTCTTCACATAATATTTTCTTTGCTGCTTTGGTTCTGTTAGCTGTATTATATTTTGTTTTCTTTTCATCTTTGTTTTGATTTGTTAGTTCAGGAAACAAACAACAAGCAAGGAAACGATACCAACACAAACAATCATCAACGTTATCAATAATGATATATTTATTTTTGCCAAACAATTCTGAAACTTCATCAATCTTTCCTGTTATCTTAACTACACGAGAGATTGTAAATGAAACAGACCAAACGATACATAATTTAATGTTTGAAGCCGTGGTTTCATATTCATGAATCTTTGATTCAATATACAGTTTAATTTTATCAATATCTTTATTCTCTCTAACAATTATCGGAATTGATGATTTATAATTCTTCCAATTAATATCACTTGCCTCATATGTATATCTTTCACTTTCATTCTTTGGTGGTATCTCAAATATACCAGTCAATTGAAAATATATTTTGAACGGTTTCACTTCTTGTTTAAATACTGTTTCAGTTAAATATTCATTGATGTCTTCAATTGATGAAACACCGTTTTTGTAATATATTTTAATCGGTTCTTTACTGTCTTCATCTAATCGTTCAACCTTTTCACTATCATTTGGGAATTGGTCAATGAAATGACTACATGCTTCAACTGCTTCATCAAAGTTCTCAGGTTCGTTGATTATGAAATATGAATCATGTTTTGAATGAACACCTTTATAGCTAAACTTTTTGAGATATTCAATTAATTCAGCATTTTCATTGTTAAATCGAATGTCTTCATATCGTTGAGGCTGTTTGTTTGTCTTTGGTGGTAATGGTCTCAATAATACATTTTCAGATTTAATTAATTGAAGAGCTTTGTTGAGTGCATCATGAGCTATTTTAATGTTGTCCTCGATTTGTTTTTGTTTTTGTTGTTGTTCATCATTTTGTTCTTCTTCTTCAAATTGTTCCTCTTCCTCCTCTTCTTCTTGTTCTTCTGCTTCTCTTTTCATTCTATTAACGAAATCTAATATTGATATGTCATCTATTCTATTACCTTCATGTTCTCTAAAGCCAAATGAAGTTAGATAATTTTCTAAGATTGACTTGAAATGTTTTACATCATAATCACTAGGTTTAGATGTTGACAAACGAGGTTTTAATTGAAGTTCATTATTGATATACCTGATTTGTTCAATAACAAATGATTTGGTATCTTTTCTATAGTAATAACGAGAACTCATTTATGATATTATTAAAAAATCAAATTATTTGAAATTTAAAAAAATGTTAAATCAAAAAATAAAAAATATTTCGAGTTTTTTATTTCATTGAAATGTCTGAGTTAAGAGAAATAATAAAACACATTGAAGAAATACATAAATTACTTTTGATATTAGAATCAAAACAAGAAGTAAGTGAAGAAGAAGAAACAAATGAAGAAGCAAATACAGAAGCAAACCATAAAAGAACGCGTTCAATATTCAATTCATCAAAGTTCTTGAACAAGGATGAACGTGAAAAAGTTATACAATTTTTGGATGATAAAGTAATGAATGATATAAATAAGTTGCCAGGACATAAAAGGTGTTCATATACACAAAACTTATTGAAGGAAAAATTGAAGTTAAATGTATCATCATATATGATTAATAGATTATTGGCATTTAAGAACAACAAAGAATAAAAATATCATTTAATTAATTTGTTTATTTTTGGTTTAAAATGAATAGTGCAATTAAAGGTTTGAGTTGTGATACATCAGCTTTACACGCTCAGTTTCGAATAGTTAAAGACAAGATATTCAATGAATGTATGAATTCTGAAGATGATGCATTAAACGGAAAGTTTGATAAGATGATTCACATATTGTCGATATATAAACAACTATTTAATGATATTGAATCGATTAAAATACAATTAAGAGCTATTGATGAACGTATCAAATCAGCTGAACAAATGACTTTGTAAATGAATCATTGAATGACTCATCATTAATGTTGTTTTATTTTTATTCAAATGTCTTTAAACCGTGCACGTATTCTTTCCAGTGAGAACGATGCATCAGTTAAGCAGGAACAATCAACCAGTATTAATATAAACATCAAACCAAAGCAACCACAACCAGTTGAATATCCATCAGTTCAACCATTACCACAATCATCTCAAGCCACAAATTTTACTATACCTCAGATGAATGGAGTATATCAATCACCGCAACCAACAAACAACGTTTCCCTAGAAAGAGGTATCAGTGATATAGGAGCTGATATAACAGAACTTGAAACCAAAAACAAATTCCTTGAGATATTGTTATCAATCTATGAAACAAATCCGATAAAAGTCAATGATTTATTGATTTGTCATTCAAATACATTAATGGAACTCATCAAATTACTAACACAAGCAGATAAAGTTGAATTAATTGTCAATGATGATTGTGCGTGTAATGGTTGCGTTTCTCGTTCCAAATATCTTTTAATTGATAGGATATTGGTGTACAAAAATAATGAATCAAATGACTTGAAATACAAATATAATAGCATTTATACCGAACTCATTAGACACAACATTTCATTAAAAACATGTATTTAAAAACTAATAAATGATATATGAAATATTAGTTGTTTCATTATTAACAGGTTTATTTTTAGTGAAGATTGTTGAAGTATCTTTAATGATGCCTGACAAAGAACCAGAACTCAGTGAAGAGATAAGAACAAAAATGTATTCATGAAGAGCTTTAACGAAAACTAAAGAAATGAAACGTTTCATGAAACCCACTCAGTTTAATTATAATGAGATTTTATTCTCTAGTGGTTCTGATTATGATGATGACCAAATGAGTTTTGCATTTGAATATGAATCATTCAAGCCAACAGTTAATGAAACAACATTTAATATTGATGACGAGATGAATAAAGCATATCAACGCAATGAATCAAAAATAAAGAATGAATCAATCAGACCAATCGCAAACGGTATTTATTCATATTACAATTCATTGAACATACTCGTTGGTCAGCAAGGTAAAGGAAAGAGTCATATAATGCTACGAGATGTTATTCAAATGTCTCGAATGAAGAACGCTGGCTTTCATTTAATTGTTTATGTATCACGAAACGGAACAATCAATGATGCAACATTCGAAAGCCAACGCGAATTGATACAGCTACCAATAAAAACTGTTGCTGACAACAATGCTGAAGAATATCTTAAACAACTTGATTTATATAAAGAATTGTATAACAAATATTCATCAACACCAAAAATAGTAATCGATGAAAAGAAGTTAAACGATATGTTTGAGTTTCTTCATATCAATAAACTAGGTCAACCGAATAAACCGCTAAATACTATCATTCTTTGTGAAGACTTCTTGAAATCGAAACTAATTAAATCATCTTATTTTATCAATACCATCAGTCAGCTTCGACATAAGAATCTAATCATATTCGTTAACATCCAGTTCTTCAAAGCTTTAACAACAGAATGGAAAAATAATGCAACATCATTCTTCATCTTTAGTGGTTATTCACGACAGAAACTCGGCTACATATATCAACAAGTTCCATTTCCAATAGATTTCGAAGAGCTATGGAATCGATACAGAACAATGAAAGCACATCAATTCGTTTTAATCAATGTTCGAACTAATAACCTTTCATTCATCTAATACAATTTGTTGTTGAACACCAACAAACAGTTGTGGTGTATTGATATTATATTTTTGTCTCATTTGTTCAATGAGTTCTTTTGTTTTCTTATCATTAACTTTCCTGATACTGTAATTATAATACTTGTATTCTTTAAATGATTGCTCTTCATTTGAACCTTCAACGAAGAACTCAATAGATGTTGTTGATATTCTTCTTCTAACATTTGATGTTAATGTTATATATTCGAGCCCGAGTTCAACAATCTTATCATAATATAATCGTTTGAATTCATTATCTTTGTTCTTCAATGATATGTATATCACTTTAGATTTATATGCAGCCTTTCCACAAGGTATTGGATATCTATCACACAGAATTGAGAAATCACATTGTTTGAACTTCTCTGATTCATCCAACATATCAATAAGTGAATTGATGTAATCATAAACTTTTGGTGTTGACATATCTTTAGAGTGAAATTAAAAAACAAAAAACAAAAATAAAAACGTCATTGAAGACACTTCAGATATCTTTTTAATAAATGAGTTCTTCAAGTTCAGCAATTAATTCAGCAGGACCGTTGAATTTCTTTAGTTGTTCAATAAAGTGATTTATCTCTTTTAGTACTCCGTCAACAACATCATCATTATCGTAGAGGTATTTTAAAGCGGGTCTCCATCCTTTTAGCTTTTTATTGATTCTATTAATGAGAGTGCTTAATGTTTCGGCTTGGTTTGACATTATAAATTGCTGATAAAAAAATAAAAAATTTTTGAAAGTTCTATTTTTCGTTGTTGTTATTTTTGGTCATTAGTCGTGTTGACGGTGGGCTTTAGCCCGACGGAAACCGACTGATATATACTACTAAACAAGTTCAAAGATGTAAATTCAAAGATGAAGATTCAAAGATGAAGATTCAAAGATGAAGATCAAAAGTGGCGACCGTTAACTTTAAAATTTATCTGACCTCCCAAATCAACACCCTTACTCTCTAACCTGGTATGAATTCATTGATGAATATAGTTCTCGATATCAAACGTGATGTTAAACGTGTTAAGAGTGCTATCGCTCCACAAAACGCTGAAGCTATAATATAGAAACACAATCAATCATCACCTAACTCACCATGGTACTTGAATGAGCGTGATCCCAACGGCCCTGCAGTATTAGCGAATCTCACTGATGTTAATGGTGATGATATCCCTGATGTCATCGTTTATGATAAACGTGGTAATACATTAATCGTTAACGGATGGGCTACAAAGAAGAGTGAATGGGCTGACGATTTAGTATATAACACAGCACTTCCAACAAGGGCTGCACGTGCACAAGTAAGAAATCAGCGAGGTAAATCACATGTTGATGCTCACGGAAATGAAGTTAAAGTATATAGTAAGAGAGATTTCCTTCGCGATTAATTCAATCCTCAATACTTCAGTTACTGAGGTCAAATTCGAATTTGTTCTATAAAGATTCATTTGCAGGGTTCTTTAATAATAAATTGTTTTAAAGTATATCTTCTGCATATATTCTTTGTTTTCGTCCCACATATTTTTTGAGAAAACATAATACTCCACGTAATCACATTTACGAAGTATATCTACTGAATTATTTTAAACTGAGTATAGAATTTTACTATTGTTTTAAATGCCAAATGAACCATATGATTATCTCTGTTATGAAGCAACCAAATTGAAAAATAAAGCATTGAAGCATCTGTAAGTACAGATGAACAACTCAATATCACCTCAATTGATGAAGAACCTATAGCGTTATATATTATATAAAATAAACCTGAAGGTGACTAAATAGAGCTCATATTTATTAACGGTAAATGGATAATTATTGTTATTGATGACAATAGCCTTAGAAATTTCATCATTATTTGTATCAGCTATGTTACATTAGAAAATTCTTTTATTATATTTCATATTGTAAATGGAAGTATATAATATCATAATCTAAGATGATAAAATACTTTTTCTCCTTATGATTCACTATTATTGAATTCTTTTGCTGCTCCAATTCTAAATGAAAAGCAGGCTCGTGCTGATATTAAGTGAACTTTTGCTCTGATATCTTTGATTCCTATGACTTTAAATGCATAAACTAAATCAATCTGATTATTTTAAACCTCTTAATTATGCCTTTTTTCTGATTTTATAGCATTTTCATTGTATCATGACTTTCACGCCATGATTAATTATATCAAAAATATTACCTAACACAGTTAAATCATTTAGACAAATAGTAAACGCCACTTTACAAACCTCTTGGATGATAGAATAGTAAATATTTTTAAATATTTAATATTCTGAATAATGCTGTTTTTGAAATAAGATTAGCGATAAATTTTCTAGCTTTGATAATTATCATTTTATTTTACATTAGCCATTATTAAGTTTTTTCATAATTCAAAAGGTCGATTTCATTGTTTTATATATATTTATATATATAAAACTAAAAGGTCAATTATTCAGGTTTAAAAAAAAATCAACGATTATTTTAAATTGAAAAAATTAAAAATCACAAATATGATTTCTCAAGAAAACTTCGAAAAACTAGAAAAAGAATTGGAAGACGAATTAGGAAAAGAATTTGCTCAAAACCAATCAGTTCGACCAACAGATGCTCCTTTTACCGTAACATATAATGGTTATATATTTAAGTTTGTTAAATATATGATAAAAGAAAAAATGTTCAAATATGTATGTGAAAATGGTTATAATAAGCATAAACCAAAAGAATTGAGGTGCAAAGCTTCAATTCTTGTTCCATTATTAATTATCAGGGAAAAAATAGATAAAATACCAATTAAAATTATAAATGAAGAGCACACTTGCACAAAAAAAAAACAGGATACTTAGATGAATTCATAAAAGTTACTGAACTCAAACAAAAAATCGAAGATATTTACTATTCAAAAACTCCAAGACCTACAAAAGCAAATTTACTAATTCAATTACTTCAAATATACAAATCGCCAATACCAGAAGGAATTGTTAATAGTCATTACTCTCTACTAGAGAAAAAAAAAACAAAAAAAACGATATTGATTTCAAAAAGATACTCCAAAACCAAAGAAGAAACAAGATTTGAATTATTTAAATACAGATTTTATGACCAAAATCCACCAATAACCAAATTTATTATATGCTACTGTTCTGATTTTCAGAAATCAAAAATTTCAGAATGTAAATACATATTTATTGACGGTACTTTCAGTATTACACCCGAACCTTTTTATCAAGTTCTGGTTATTTCTGGTCAAACGCTTTATCTTAATTTACCATTGGCTTTTATACTTTTACCTGATAAGTCACAAGGTATTTATGAAAAAGCATTTACTTTATTTAAAACGGAATCAAAAGCTCTTTTCCAACCAGGAACGATTTTAATAACCGATTTTGAAAGGGCGGAATATAATGCTGTCAAAAAAATTCTAATGGATAAATCTCATTATTTCCAATTCTGTTACTTTCATTATGCACAAATTTTGAGAAGATATTTCGCAAATTATCCTAATTTTAAATATTTAAATCGGTTGACATACATCGCATATCAATTACCATTTATTCCTTTAGAAATGGTAAATGAAGTTATAACTGAACTTTATAAGCACTCCGAAACAAGAAATTTTGCATTATATTTCGAAAAAAACTTTATTAATAATTACGATTTTGAAGAATGGAATTGTTATAATAAACCGAACAAACAAACGATTACAAACAATTTCGCTGAAAGTATTAATTCAACTTTAAACGATAAAATCAAAAAAGGCCCAACTTTTGAAGAATTTGAATTAGGTTTGGTGGAAGTTGAAAATGAATACTTCCTTAAGAGCAAGACACGAGTTTTACAAAAATTGGATATAAAAAGAATCGATTCAGAAGCCTTTAAAAAACTTTTTAAAAATTTTATTACAAATATTATAAGAGGAATCGAAGACGATGAAGAAATCCCAGAAAATATTCAAAATAACGATAGTTCAAATGACGATAGTTATTTTTTGAACGAAAATGAAGAGAATTTGGAGAAATATCCAAATGATATATTAATTTCATCAGATACAGAAGAAATCGATGACGAACAACAAGAAAATTGTGAAGAGCAAAATAAAGATGATAATAATGTCGAAGAAAGAAATGAAATCGTTCCATCTGATTTATTAGAAGAAGCATCTTCAAGACCAAAAGCTAATATTCGAGGATTGCCTAGCGCAGTAATACAAGTGCTACAAGAAAACATTATTCAATTCAACAGAGCACAACCTCGGTCAGCAGAACGAAATGCTATATTAAATTCCACTTTAGCGAGAGCCCAGGAGATCGCGCCGACTATTACCAGGATTCAAATCCGTTCATGGTTTAATAATAATAAAAATAAAGTACAATGATTACTAAATACTGATATTATATTTTTAATTATTTTTTTTGTATATATATTGAAATGAGCATGATAATAGAAACAAATAAGATTAATTTGAGAAAATTTAAAAGTTTTAAAAAGATTATATTGATTAAAACAAAAAAGATAAGAGAATTTTCAAAAAATGTTTTAATAATTTTATCATATTGTTGCTAAAAACTGTTATTTGTTTTTGTTCAAAACTGTTAATCACTGCTGATCAAAACTGCTAATCAGTGTTGATGAAGATTGCAAATCATTGTTGATCAAAAGTGTCAATCATTGTTGATCAAAAGTGTCAATCATTGTTGATCAAAAGTGTCAATCATTGTTGATCAAAAGTGTCAATCATTGTTGATCAAAAGTGTCAATCATTGTTGATCAAAAGTGTCAATCATTGCTGATGAAAACTGTAATCCATAACTTTTAACAAATGTTACTCATTAAATTAATTTACTTAAACAGATATATAATCTTTAGTCATATATTATACATTATTTTCCAATTTTAAAATAAATTTCTTTAGATAATTGTTTTCTTTCTTTTTATAATATACGTTTATATTAAAATTTTATTTGATTCAATTCAACTTTTATTAAAGTATTCAAATTTTTGTTTTTCTCAATAAATTCTGAGGAATATAAATTAGTTTTTTAAATACTAATATCTTTTATTTGATGAATGTTTATCATATGGCATCATTATTACTCAATTAAATACACCGAAATTTAATTTTATGTATCGAAAAAAACAATTTCGAGAGAAATTTTATAATATCTAAATGCTTTGTTTTAGATAAGGAAAAAAAGATTTTATAAACTATATAAGGCAAGGATTGGATTTTATTATGCAAAATGCTGCTTTTCTAATTTTAATTTGGAAAAAGAAAGAGGAAGAGGAAGAAAATAATATGTAACTTTTTGAAATAGCCTTCCACTTTTTGAATGCTGCTTTTGGGTGCATAAATAGGTGCATAAATATTTTTGGGTGCAAAAAACCGATTTTGGGTGCACTTTTTCTGGGAATAACCGTTTTGGGTTCAAAATAGGTGCAAAAACATCATACCCTAAATAAATAAATAAAAATAATCTAATTCAATTAATTCAATTAATAAAAAAAATCCATTTTGAATGAAAACTACCTTTTATTCGCAATTTTGTGCTTAAAAAAGAGAAGATTCATTGTAAGAATAATACGGAGATTTTAAATATCACAAAAGAACTGCAAAAAAGTTGATTTTAAAATTGAGAGGGCCAGCGTTTATATATATATATATATATAGATAATGCTATTTTTTGAATAGCTTATGACCAAATAATATCAGAATATTGTTTAAAAATATATACAATTATATCTCAATAATTAATAAATTAAATTCTAATATATATATATATATATATATATATATATATATATATAATTTAAATTAATATTTTTGTTACATTTTTTAAAATAGATGTGATTTGAAATACAAAAAGGAAAAAAAAACTTATATTTCAAATATCTGGTTCATCATTAGTGGATTCATCATCAGCAACAAATTTACCCAATTGCTCACAACCAAACTTATATAATGTATCATCTCAACGTATTTTATACATACAATTCTACATTCAATCGCGCAGTTCACATAGATATCTCTCAAATAACTTGTTCGATATCGAATAAGATAGTGGTACACGTTAGGTGTGTGAGTTCTAAACGTGCGACCAGACCTAACCGCACCTATGATATCACTAGTGATAGGCTTAAGAAAAAAAAGATAGAATATGCTTATTTTTTATTCATTTTACATCAAAACGAACTTCATCACATTCATCCCAATCTAATTCGACATAAGGTATATCAAATCTTTTCACCGCTGTTATGATATCATTTTAAGTATATTTCATCTAAATATGCTTCTGCTTTTTCATGGTCTGTGTAGTCAGTTGATATAAATCGAAGGAAATGAAGGTGCAGGATCATCGCTAGGCAAGAATATTTTAACAATAATAACGCGTTTTTAATAGTTTACACCATTTAAATTAACCGTCAAATTACCTTCATTATGTTTTAAATCTTTTGATGGTTTAAGCGTCTTCTTATTTCTTATGATAAAAAATTATTTATTTATAATTTCAAAGTAATCTAATGGACGTTCACCATATTCTTGGAAGCCATGTTTTCTGGTATTGTTATTAAGAATATATCGAATACACCGGCTGTTTCTACGAGACACTTCTAAATGAGCATTGTGATAAAATAAACTCTCAACACACTCATATCTTCTTGATTTTTAAAATATATGAATGCATGACAATGATATCTACAATTCTAACAAGTATCCTCACAAGTACATTGAAAAAATATTTAAAAATGGCTTTGGTGACATCATTGTTGCTGTTAGATCTGGGCAGTCTTTTAGAACACACAGCCAAACCTATACTACTAAGTTCTCTACATCATATGTTTCACATATCGTACATGAATATATACGTCAGAATCTCTATTTTGCTTTCTACCTAGAAATTGTTTAACACAGAAGACAGTATCGATATAAGTATTACAACTAGTTCATCATTATCTATCATAATAGAGCTTCATTATTTCCCTCAATCGTGCTAATGCAATTTATAAACCTTTCTATATAATTATTCCGAAACGATTTCACATTAATATATCCGATTACACCTATTTTAATAACTTATTTTGAGATTATCTTTATGGGATTGTCAAATATTAATAGTTCATAGACATAATTAAACATATATATTGAGTTCTTTGCCACAAATAGCATGTAACATGATTGTAGCCGTTATATAGAAGATTGTGTATTGCAGAAATATCAGTTATTAGTATTTTGGGTAGAATTCATATAATATATAAATTTGTTTCATTTCATTTCATTTGGGGGCTTGTTTATATTATAACCTTTAGATAGAAATCTTTAGGGGATCTCTATATGAGTAAGTTATTTGGAGAGCTCCAGAAGTTGTTAAAGATGTACGGAAGATACAAAGTATCTGGAGCACTGCTTAACATTACTATAATTCTATTTATGATAAATTTATGAATGCTCCGTATTATTCTCTTTCAATCCTAATGATATTACATCAACTAATAGGTTATATATATCTGATCACTTCATTCAGAGGACTCAAAATATGATTAATAAATTATATATATTTTTTATGTGAGGCAGTGATTGTAAAGTTGATTTTTATATATTTAAATCTTTATATAATATCATATATTATTATATTATTTTTATTAATAATTATTGGATATAAGTCAAAATATTGCATTTTATACTATTCAAAGAAATTGAATAGTTTACATGATCATATAAAATAAATAAATATCATTTAAAGGTCTAGGAAAAAACTGTCTACTTCAAAAAAAAATTATCTTCTCTCCTAGTAGTTGATAACATTAAATTAAATTCATGATAAACTATTATTGATATGCATGATATGCGCATATATTTATATTTTAAATAATGTATAAAATAATTGATTATTTTTTTTATTATCCCTGTCTTTTTAAATTCAAATAAATCTGTTTGCTTATATATAAAATAAATACTATTTATGCAAATAAATATTTGGGGAAATATAATGAAACAAAAGATTTTTTTTGAAAATCATTTACGAATCACTTTAAAATTTCATTTTCTGGCTAAATCGTTGAATTAACAATTATATATTAATAAACATACGAAAATATATTAATTAATAATATTCATTTGACCAAAAATCATAAAAAAATGGATGATTCAGGATGAATTTTATTCAAATGCCTATTTTTCCTGCTTTAGTCAGTTATAAATACTTTATAAATGATTTATAAATTGTTCTTAATCTGAATTATTTGATTTATCAAAAAAATAATTAAAATGATAATTATTTATATCAAACCGATATATTAGATGATATTATAAAGTAAATAGAATAAATATTGTTTATATAGGAACAATTATTATTATATAATTGTCAAAATTATCTAAACCTCGTTCAATAATCTATATCTCTTTCACAAAAAATTCAATAGATTTTTTTTTGAAAAATTCAATGTTATTTCTCAAATTACAACGATATGGAGATAAAGATTAATTTTGGACTTAAATCAATGTTTTCAATTTTTCTGAATAAATAAAAAATAAAGTTTTGAAAAAGTTTTTATTTTTATTCAAATTTTCTTTTTAAATTTCGCAGACATATCTTATGCCTGTATTATTCCCCCACCTTCGTTGTTGACGCAAACTGTGCTTTCATCAGTAAAGATAATCGGTGGGAGAACTGAAGGAGGGACTGAAGTAATTTGGGAACAAATTTGATATCTTTTTTGTTTATGTTGAAATGTGAGGGGGCAAATTGGCGTCCTTTTGAAATACTGTATTTTGTTTTCGTTAAGAATTGACTTAACAGAGGACTTTGCAACATCCTGTAAGTTTTGTGAAGGGTTATTTTTCATCGTTTGAACAATATTATATTTCACTTCTTCTGTAATTTTAACGGACCTTCCTCTTTTGGGCGAAATAGTTTGAAACTTTGTATAAGAATTATAAAAAGCTTTAACCGTCTCTGGTTTTCGATTAACAATTTCTGAAATATACTTTCATTGGTGCCCATGTTGGTTGACAAGATTGAGAATATGAATTTTTTCCTTTTCGGAAAGCGCAGTCTTAGGTATTTAAATAATAAATACTTTTTGAGAGATTTCATTCAATTAACTATATTCAAATTTTTTTGTAAAAAAATATTCAAAATATTTAATAAAGCATATAGATTTTTTTTCTCGTTAAAATGTATGGAGTATTCACTGATGAGGAAATTAATTATTTACGCTTTATGGTCAAGACTAGGTTAATCCCCAATAACTTGATATACGATATAGCCAAGCAGTTTAAATGCCATTTTGTTGTAAGAAGGATTAATGAGGGAAAAGATGTAGTAAACCAACAAGAAATAAAAATAGATACAAGAAAGAGACCATGGGCCAAAGAGTTTGACCGAATTGTTGACTTATTACTGTACAAGAACCATTACATGATATATAAACCCCTAAATGGTGTTAAACCTATGGCAATATTTCGCAAGCTATTTAAAGAAGGAAAGTTCAGAGAAATAAAGTCCTGTGAAATGAATATCTTAGCAACGAATGAATACAACTCTCACTTAGCGGATTATACGGACCTTGAATATGATCCTGAATTGTGCTGTAAACTTATAGATTCATCAGAGACGAAAAAGGAGAGAGAGTGGAGTAGGATTTATTATTCTGATTTTGAAACTAATACCACTGTATCACCCCATATGCCTTATCTAAATATTACTGTGTACAGGACCAAAGAGTTAATTCATAAAATGATATTTGATGGGGATAATATTGCCGACAGATTACTAAAGTCATTGGAGAACAATTCTCTCATTTACTTCCATAACCTTAAATATGATGCTTGTTTCTTTATAAATACTCCTGGATGGGATGTACAAATAACAGAGAGAAGTGGAACGATTCTGCAAATAGTCATGACAAAGTATAAACCTAACAAGAGATTAACTTTCCGCAATAGCTACTCTATCATCCCTGCTGCATTAGCTTCATTTGGCAAGATGTTTCAGTTATCAGTTCATAAAGAGGTAATGGCATATAAAATATATACTGAAAGGAACATAAATAGGAAAACTGTCTCTGCACTTGAATTTCAACTACAGTATTACATGGAGAACCAAGACAAGAAACCATTGGCACAGATAAAACAAGACTGGAAGCAATTAATAGATAATGCAAAAGCTTGTGGTGCATATGTTGGAGGAGCTATTGATATTATGAAGTATGCCATCTATTATTGCAAACTGGATTGTATAGTATTAATGAAGGGAGTAGAGAAATTTAATAGAGATCTGGTAGAAGTATTTAAGCAGACGAAGACAAAGATGCTTGATGTCCATAACTTTATATCCATTAGCTCTATTGGCTACTATTATGCATATAAATTTGGTTGCTTTGATGGGTGTTATCAACTTAGTGGTAAACCACAAAACTTCATTCAGAGATGCGTTAGTGGAGGTAGAACGATGACAGCTAATAATGAAAAGCAATATATAGAGGAAAGGATACAAGATTTTGATGCAGTCAGTTTATATCCTAGTGCAATGAGTATTATGTCTGGTGTACCTAAAGGAGTGCCTGAAGTAATTCGCCTGGAGGCCTCAGGTACTAATCGTGCGGACCCATCGGATATGTTTACAAAGGAATTATTAGATTTTGATCAGTTCTTCATTGAAATCAATATCAAGAAGATCAAGTGCAAGGCTGACAAACCATATAAATTTGGACAAATATTTAGTAGGAATGATCAAGGGTCAAAAATATTTAACAACAACCCCATCAACAATTATTACATAGACAAGAGAGCTTTTATGGACTTGATGGAGTTTTATGATTTCGATTATGAGTTTATTAGAGGATATTACTTTGACAAAGGATTCAACAACAAGATTAATGTATTTATAGAGAAATTGTTCAATCTAAGAAGGAGATACCAAGATGCTAACAATCCATTGCAACAAACCATTAAACTACTTCTTAATTCTATTTACGGAAAATCTATCCTAAAGGCAACAACAACTGAAACTAAATGCATACCAAAAGATAAAGCCATTAAATATATATGGAAGAACTATAATTACATAACAGAGGTGATAGAGAACAAGTCAATTGATAATGTATATGTTAAGAAGGTTAAACCAATAAACAGTCATTTTAGTTTACCTCATTTTGGTGCTAGTGTCTTGTCATGGAGCAAACATCTTAAGAATAGGGTAATGAGTACTGCTGAGCAAAATGGAATAGACATCTACTATACTGACTGTGACAGTCTTCATTTAAAAGAAATTGATGTACCGAGAATTGCACAAATCTTTAAAAACAAATACCATAAAGAATTAATAGGTAAGAAAATGACACAATTCCACTGTGATTTCGATTCATTTGAAGGTGCTATTGGGTCAGTTTATTCTAGAAAATTAATAGCATTAGGAAAGAAAACTTATCTTGATATCCTCGTTGATGAAAAAGGTAATGAAGGCTATCATATAAGAATGAAAGGAATTCCTAAGCAATGTATATTAAACAAGTGTAAACGAATGGGTATTACAGTAGAGGAGTTATATGAAAGGATGTATTACGGGGAGGAAATAACATTTAATTTATTAGATGGTTCCAATTGCTTCAGAAAGAGTAATTCTTTTCAACAAATTAATATTCCGGTTTTCACAAGAAAGATCAAATTCTAAAAATCTTCAACTTATTTTTGGTTTTCATGATCAAAAGGCGAAGAGGTGAATTGTCACCTATTTTTTGTCACCTTTATTTTTTTAGTTAATTTTTATCTTCCATTTACATAGACCTAATGATAGCGCAAACAAATACACAAGCTGAACCCTCCTGCCTCGTTCGACACTCGGAGAACGCGAGAGACTTCAATGTTAATGAATATCTTGTTGACCTAATACCTAAACCAATATCTGATGTAAATGGGAAAGTTGATAAGTATTATGATATTCATGGAAACCCTATTAAGCCTCTTGTGGAAGTTAGTTGTGAGAAGGAATTAAACACAAAGAGAATGATTATGAGGGATTTGCTAACCAATAACTATAATCCTGATGCTTATGATGTTAAGTTTGAGCACAACAATAAATATATTAAAGACGTTTTCACTATGATTTCAAGTCTTCCAAAGATAATGCCAATATCACAAACAAAACCATTTGAACCAATATTTAATTAAATAGAAGTATTAAAGACAGATAGTGCAGAACTTAAGAAGTTTCTACGTAAAATGAATGTACAGTTTGTTGGTTATTATTGTGACCACAATGCTATTAATGAGAAGTGCGATAAAGTTGTTATGAGTACAGGTGAACTTTTGGAGAGTGAAGAATTTGAGAAATATAAAGAGTTTATTGAAAGATACGCTAACTGTATATATGATGTATTCGGTTATTACTGGTATGATATGGAAAACAATAATAATCATGAGAGCTTAAGAAGTAAGGTTAATGAATTTCATATTGATTACAGTACCTTATTGAAGCTTAGATGCTGTATTACGAGGATTAATACTAAAATATTTAATATCAATTCAAGTTCCAATAAACGTTGCAGCAAGTGTGAGGCCAAACAGAGATTATATGAATATACTTTGCGTGAAGTTCAACGTATGAGAGCTGAACAGGAAGAAATCGATAGGCAGTTTGATGAGTCTGATTACGATTTAGCCAAGTTTATGCAGAACAATTATCCAAGTATTGATAGATTATTGTTAAAGGATGTTCAGCAGAGATATGCCAAAGAGTTTGGACAAAAATTAACCTTTGCTGAATTAACAGATAGACTCGAACAGACAGGCAAATGGAAGATAACAAACGTTCATAGGACACAATATGTGAATAGAGTGTGAAGGTGACAAAACTGTGGTGACAATTCACCTCTTCACCTAATGATCAAAAATACTAAAAAAATCATCTTATATTTTTGTTTATCAGATGACTCTGAAGGTGACAAAAATGTGGTGACAGTTCACCTGTTCACCCAAACCAAAAATAAGATGAAGTTTTTTGTTTTCATGCTTCTTTCTTTTCAGCAGTAACCATTTCAGCAATTTTCTTCAATTCCTCTAACTCTTGCTTCTTTCTTTGTCTATATTCTTTTTGTTGTTGTCGTCTGGCTTCAAGTCTTTCTTCAGGGGTATTATATTTACTCTTCCTACCTCTTTTCGGGGTATCCATTGACGTCAGATTCTCACTTGACTTCGATTTGGACAATTTCTTTATTACTTCTGTTTTCTTGAATTGGTTTAGGTCTATTTTACTCGTCATTTTGATAAAAATAAAAAAACAAATAATAATTACATATTAACTGCATGCTTAAGACAAAGATGATATTTATTAACTAGTTCATTGTATTCTTTGTTATATACTTGTTTGAAATCAGTACATACTTCTCCATTATCATTTACTATCTTAATGGAATCTATCTTACGTATCGGATTAGCTTTCCCTGCACAACAACCTACATCCTCATCAAGACTTATTTCTACCACCTCCGCCTTAATAATTGTTTTAATTATATTAGATAAGGCAGTAACAGGGACAATTATACAATTCTTTGATATTAAGTTGGATAATAATGCTTTGTCTTGGTCTAACAAGATTTTTGCATACGTTTCAAGTATCACGTACTTAACATCCTTTGTTTCTTCTTCTTGATTCTCTTCTAATTCAACATTACGAGTGATAACAATTTCTTCTTTTCCATCATCCCTTTTGTTTATAATAATATTATTATTTATATTGCTTGTTGACTGTGCTGCTGCTTGAGGTTCTAATGAAACGTTCGCCTGCACACCATTCGCTTGAGTTCTCTTCTTTATCATTTCCTTTCGAAAAAAAGTTGATAATCAATCAGTAATGAATATTAGCTTGCTTAACATTAATTGGTTTAAAGTATCCAATCCTTCCTTTATTTATTTCATCCGCTCTACCTTGTATTTCTCCTAATTTCTCTGGTTTCTTTAAGTATGGAGGAAGAAGAGGAGCTTTAGGTGCTTTATCTTTCTTCAAATAATACCCTCCATCTGTAATACTAACAGGTGGTTCGTGTAATGGTCTTGTTTTATGTTGATTACTCTTTGGTGGTTTGACTGGTTTGTTTTCCATATACTTTGTTGGTGGTCTATTAATTCTTGGGTTAAACGTAACTGCGTAAGTATTGTCATTAGAAAATATGCCAAAGTGATTAAACTCTATTGTATTCTCAGTCTTAGTTCCTTCATTAAACATTGCCCCTTCTGCTCCAACTGTTGTTGAATTTGGATTTCTGTACTTATTCATTTCTTTTTCAAAAAAAATTGGTCAGTCGAGATTCCGACTTACAGAACTAGCTCTTGATGGAGACCGATAAATAGTTCGGGTGTATTTAATTCATATTTCTTACGTAATTCCTCTATCATTGTTTTAGTCTTTTTGGATGCTAATTCTATCGAGTAATTGTAGTAACTGTATTCCCCATATTCTTGTTCCTTATTTGAACCATTAACAAAGAATTCTTGCATTTTATAATTAATTTTCCTTCTTGAGTTAGTATTTAATACTATGTGTTCTATATCATATTCTTTAATCTTGTCCGGATATATCCTCCATACGTTCTTGTCCGCCTTAATTGATATGTAGATGACTTTTGCTAAATATTTATTTTTTGAAAGTTGAATGGGGTATCGATCACATAATATGGCAAAATTACTTTCCTTAAAATCTTCTGGGTTATCAGCGAGGGAAATAACATTATTGATGTAATCATAAACCTTATATTGATCTTGCATTTTGTAGAGAAATAAAAAATAATAATAAAATTTTTTTAGTCTAATCCGTATTGTTGTTTGAAAGTATGGATGTAGAATGTTGTTTTAGTGTGGTTAACATCTCTTGTCACAATGAATTTACGTCCTCCTTTAGCTGTATTAATATACATAATTCTATAAACTTCATCAGTTATCCTTTGGTAAAAGATATCTTCTTCAGTTTCTTCATTATAATAGTAATAATATTCTTTTTCAGCAAATACTCTTCTTTCCTTTTTCAAATCATAGTGAGTAATAACAATTGCTTCGTCTGGTATATTGTCTATAAATTCATATGAAATGCCGTTGTTTGATGACTTGTTTCTCATGTTCTCTCTTACTGAAACCCAACGTAAGTTCGATAAATGATAATCAGATCTATCTTTATTAAGGTGATCAACTTGAGGAAGATTATTCGGATTAGGTAAGAATTGCTTTGCTATGATTTGATGTTTGTTGATCTTGTTGCTATTAATACATACACTTGCATAACCATTGCTTTTGTTTATGCATTCTTTGACAACATAATGATTATCTTTTCTTCGAATGGTGTAGGGAAAATCATTTAAGATCTCATAATCAGGATACTCATTTATTGTAACAAAATCTATAACTTGTTCTTCTGTCATTTTGTATTTATGTATAGTGATAATAAAAAAATAAAATTAAATTAGAAAGACGCAATTATTTTTGTTACTTAATCCCTTGAGGTCAGATCATAGTTCCCTAAGCGAACTAAAGGTGGCATGCCATTTGGTTGAACTAAGATAGATATAGAAGAATCAAATAAGAGACAAATTAAAGGTGGAGTTTGAGTAGCTTTTGCATATGTATTGTCACCAGTTTCTTGTGTTACATTTATTTCAAAATTAATAGGTGACAAAGAGGTTAATTCTTGTTGATATGTATTATCAGTTTCTGTAGGTAATCCGATAAAGAAACTACTCTTGTCATTTGAATAAATTCCCTTCGAATAACCAAATTTAGGTTTATTAGTAGTCTTATCTCTATCACAATGAGTTAAACTGTTTACCACTTCCTTATTAAAACCACTTTGTCCTCCATTCACGTTCATTGCGTTCTGACAATATTCTAAGAACTCTGGGTATTCATCTGTAGTGCCAAATGGCTTTGCAGGAATGTTACCATAACCTCCACAGTTTAATTGGAAGGACTTAAAGTTAGGATTCTTAAAGTATGTATGATGAGTATGCTTCACAGGAAATAATAAGTAAATTGAGTCAACAAAGCGAGGAGTAATTGTGCAAGTAGTCTTGTCATTCGGATTATTTAATGGAGCAGTAGTAGTGTAAATAGATATCGTTTGGGTTGGAAATGTTAGTGGATGAGTTGGGTCTGCATATCGTTGTACTAGACTAGAGTAAATATTATCCTCTATACCAAAGCAAGGGATAATAGATGAACACTCAGTAACGGAGTAATCAACTTCCTGAAATGTTCTATTTTCTACTGTAAGTTCTGTTACTCCATCTTTAGCAGTTGGTTAATCAGTATACATTGTTATTGGTTCACCAATTGGGATAAATTCATTAGTAATTTCATTTAATTTATATTTTGAATTGACACTATAATCATAATCAAAGGCTTTTCCTGGACCCATTGGACAACATACCATACCAGCACATGAAAAGAATAATCGGAGTTCAATTTTGCCTGCGAATGCTGGAAGGTATTTAATATTTGATAATGGTAAGAACCTTCTTAAATCAATCTTTAGGTGAATTTTATATTTTTTGTCTTTCCATCCTTCTGCCCAATCAACAATAAATCCTGTTCTGCTGCCTGATTTACCATTCCATATATCTTTATGTCTAGCCTTTGAATATACATCTGCTCTCTTTGTTGTTTCATTGGCACAACATGCAGTTAGAAATGATTCTTCACAACCAAAGTTCTGGGTATAGATAGTGATACCATTAGCAACTATTTCATATTTCTCAACAGCATCTCTAGCATCCTTGAAACCAAACCATACTTTATTAAAATGATATCCATCGCCTTCTACTGCTGTAATCGTACTGCCAGCAGCTTCTTTAATCTTTACCTCCATATCAGCTCTAATAAATCCATTATATATGTCTGCTGTATTGTTTGTGTTAGGTGATATAATTGCACTTGTATATGAACCTTTATGAATTGGAGGCGATGGAGAATAAGATGTTTGAGGACTAATTGTGTATTGCTTGTTGGTATCAGACAAGGCTATACAATTATCAACAATATCAAAATAGCTAGCAATTTAGGTACATGTTTCAGCTGACGTCCTTAGTTCAATTTCTGGATTTAACATATTTTCTTTTGAGAAAAATAACAAAAGCAAATTAAATCATATCAGAGAAAATATTATTTCGTCTTCTACGAATAGGTTGAGGTGGGATTACTGGTATTGGTTCCTCTTCTGATTCGTCTTCTATTTGATTTGGTTCTTGGAAGTATTGTGGCTGAGTATACTGTGGATAATATGGTTTTCTCATTTGTTTTTGTATTACATCTTTTATCATTTTCTTCTGTTCCTTCTTAGCCCTTTCGTTTTTAAACTCTTCACCCAATAGCTTTAATTGGTTTAGTATTTCTATATTTATTGTTGGATCATATACTTGTTTTGGTTGTTCTTCTATTATTGGTTTTTTGGGTTTTGGTATTTCTTTTACCGGTTCCTCAGGTGGGTCGGAATTCTGACCAACAACTTTTTCTTCAATCGTTTCTGTTTTAGTTAATGGTTCAGGTGGTGGTTTCGTTAATGGTTGCTCTCTTCTTTTTACTATATATTTGTTTTCTTTTTTGGTAGGAAGTACATCCCAATCAGGGTCCTCACGACCATTAAGCCAGTTCTGTATTACTTGTAATCTTTTTGATCCTGTCAAATGCTTAGACATTTAATTGATAAAAAAATCATTTTATTGAGTTTTATTGAGTTTTCTTTGTTTTTCTTGATTTCTTTCTCTTTCTTTTATTCAATTTCGCTATATGTGCTTCTGCTTCGTCCACATATTTACTTCTGTTCTGATATATTTTATAAGCAGCTGGCTTCCTTGAATAATGAATGCGTGGAAAATCTGCATACATTACATTACTGCCTAACGGATTAGTTTGTCTTTCTGCTATATTCTTTTCTAATGCTGCTTTTACTTCTCCTTCTCTTATTCCACTTGCTATTGTTGTCAATCCTTTACCTATACCTATTGCTGCTGGATTACCCGTTATTGTTCCCAAAGCTTGTGTTGCTCCTCCTATAGTATTTAATATTGGTGCCTTATTTTTCCAAGCCCATTTACCAGCTTTACCAACTGCACTATCACCAATGAATTTGCATACTTTACCAACACCAGATTTTACCGAATTCCATGCACGATTAAAAAATCCACCACCAGAATTTTGTTCAATCCTTCCTGTATCAGAAACTGCTTCCATTGTCTTTTAATATCAGTCAAAGTAATATTTATTGGCGGTTATGTTCATAATAAATTTTGAATGAAGATCTCTATGCTGTAAATATTCTTTTACCGTCTTCTTGATATTAAGGTTATTATTTGTTTGTTGAAGCAAAGAAGTAAAATCTTCTTCTGAGTATCCACTATAGCATATGATATCCGTGGCCAATCTTTTTGCATTTATGTGTACGAATCTGATTGTCTGAATAGCCATGATGCAGGTAATATTATAATGTCTTGTCTTGGTTAATAGTCTAAGGAATTCAGTATTATTATGTGTTAACAAATCGCTTCCTGCACAGTCATCCAATATTATTAGTGTGTTATATGGGTAAGAAGAGGTTTGGTATTTTACTAACTTATTGGCTATATATACTATTCTATCATCTATTTCTTGGAGGGAGTGCTTGTTTATAAGTCTCTGCATTTCTTCATTTGTTTCCTTCATTTTTGATAATACATGTTTAACCATTGCATAATATTTTATTTTTCTTTTGAGGTGTTTCTTTAGGTAATCCATCAATTGGGCTTCATTAAGATATACTATTGGTGTCTTTACCTCTTTACTCATTGCCTCAGCCGTTTTGTCTGCTTTTCCAGAACTTGAGCAAAATATTATTTTTTGATAGTACGGATGCTTAAATAGACGTTCAGTAATTAGTATGTGTTTCCACAACCAATAACTCTTACCTGCACCTGGTTTACCAATAAGAAAATAAATTCCATTCGTACTAAAAGGATAGGAAGGATGGAGAGGTTTCATCAGTGCTGCCTCTATCTCTTTCTGGTTCTTCTTCATTGTCTTTTGGATTAAGGATTCCACTTCTTTCATTATTTGTTTAGACATTTAATATTCGTTAAATCCACTTTTTTATTCCATTGGGTATATTTTTCTTCTTTGACCAGTAATCCACTTCAAGATTAGATAGCTTTGTTGGAGCACCTTCTCGTAAATTTTTAGCTGGTATGATGTCTTCAGTACCTTCGCTGTATTTAATTTTATATTTGTTCTTTGTTGTATCATAAGAAATAATCTTCTCCACAATACCTCTCTTGCCTCCCTTAAGTGTTTGTGCAATATTTTTGTTTTGTGTCTTGATTAACCTATAACCAGGGAGTTTGTCTATTGACTCATCTTTGGACTTAATTATAAATTGGTTCCCAGCCTTTGAATCAACTATATATGCTTCCTTGCTTACCTTGTTCCTGCGCTTCGAAAATGGCTCCTTGGCTTGAATAATTCTAACTCTATCATTTGGTTTAAAGTCATATGGATTGTTTTGCGACTTGGTTTTTACATATTCTTTTTCATCTTTCTCTGTCATCTCGTTTGGTATCTTATAGTCCAATGACCTGTGGGGAGAATTGTTGTATGAATCTATTAAACTATCCATTTCTTTCTCATTGATGAACCTGTTCTCGCCTACCATGTCTCTAATCGTTCTCATAAACCTATTTATGATACCTAGTACATTATGATTATTATCCTCGGTAGTAGTGTAAACAATATTTTTGGTCTTCATCAACTGTAATACATCATTGGACAAGTAAGCAGCATCCTGATCTGATGTTATCGAATAGACATCTGGCTCGTCCTCAAAAAATTTATTTAATGCCTTGACTACTTCTTTAGCACCTTTCCCCTTCATTGGATAACAATATGCTTTTCTTGTGTTAATATTAATTAGCATCAAATAGTTGAGACCATCCTTTGTCTTATCATTGATGAATGTGTCCATTTGATATCCCCCAGAGTGTTTAGAATAGATATTCATAATCTTTGCCTTTGGTACCTTTACATCATGTACTATCTTCCTTAAATAATCTAGTGCAGCTTCTTCTGTGAATCCATATCGTTTTGCGAGTGGAACAAATTTAGAGGCAGATCTCCAAGGAAAAAAGAATGAAGCTCATTAATTGTCTTAAAATGCTTTTTGTTCATTTAAATTAGTCTTAAATGTAAAGCATCTTCTTAAATGGTAATAATTGCATTTCAATGACAAATGATTCATTGTTTGGTACCAGAACAGGAATATTATTATGACGCCCTGAATTGAATTCTACCCAAAATCTTTGATCCGTTGAGTTTAGCTTGAAGTACTTGATTGGGTAAAAGTCTATTTGACTATTGCCTAAATAATATTTATTTGACTGCTCAGCTAATGAAGAGTATATTGAACACGAATGTCTATCCCAAACATTTTTAAACTTTATTTCCCTCATCCATTTCCCTTCAAATCTAATAACCTCCCCATCTTTATCCTTGACAGGCTTTTCAGGATCCATATAATCCCATGGGCTATTATTAAAATCTTCATAACCTATATTGGATACATCATTAAAATCATATCGTCTATATGGTGATTTATTATTTGGTGGTCTGACTATAAAACTTATTGATAGGTCAACATAATAGTTTTTATATTTACTGCCTTGAAGTATCTCTCCATTAGTTGGCGAATAGAATATTTCTGTAAAATGATTCTCCGAATAATTATAATAACCATCTGTTTGTACATCTCTTTGTCTTAGTCCTTCTTTTTCTTCAATAAATGTAGGTTTCTGTTCACTTAATTTGATTTCTTCTCTTATTTTTTCCATTTCTTTTTGAACATGGCGTCTGAGGTTTATATTCATTTTATCTTCTTCATTCTTTTTATCTAATTCTTCTTGTAGCTTAGCTTTCACTTTTTCATCTTTCTCATTAAATATTTTATTTGTGAGGTCTTCTATTACTTTTTGCAAATCTTGATATTCAGTAACTAAATTAGAATATTTTGTGCTTAATTTTAGTTCTTGGTTATCTAAATTAAAATTGTGTTCTTTATTGATTATATCCGCACCAATATTAAACTCCGCAAATTTTGCCTCAATAGCAGCTCTCATATCATTCCATATTTCTCGCAAATCATTTTCTCTATTTAGCCAAGAATTTATATTAATGAATACTTCACTCTTTTGGTCATTGACGAGGCAGTCGAATAATTGTTCATATGAAAATTGGGGATTATCATGTTTAAGCTTATCAAATTCGTTTCGTCTATTTTTTCTAACTCCAAGAGTAAATTCTATTTTTCTACTTCGGGCTAACATAAAAATCCTTCTCACACCTACAATTGATTCCCCTCTATTTGAAGTACACCATTCTTGAGGAAAATTAAAGTAATATCGATTTGGTTTACTTATATCTCGTTCCCCATCTTCTAAAAAATATACATATTCAATTGGTATAGGTGTTGGTTCTTCTGCCGGATTAAGTGTTGGATACATTATAATCATAATAAAATACCTATATCTCAATATTTTTCGGGTGTAGAATTCAAAAACTACTCCATACCTTGGAAATGATATTGGTGGAATAGTGAAAGTAGAGAGTGTGTACTTACGATAGGTTTTCAGAGGGTATTTGGCAAACAAAATAATACTAACACTTTTTACTCAAATATCTTATGGTGTTCATCAAACTTTCTATATCGTGGTGCATCTTTTTCTCTTTCCCTATCATAATCATTATTGTATTTCAAAACTGCTGCACGTCTAAACTTAGCATATCTAAAACCACTAAATTTGTTTCTTTCGTCCAAAACCTCAATTTTAACATATCCATTAGAATCACATGTCCTGATGTCTTTAAAGGAATCATAAACTTGTTGGGTTTCACGAGAAGTATAAATAGGATTTCTTAGAGTAAACTGTTTATATTGGGTCATAATCTTTAAATCTGATGGTGTGGTCATTTGTATAGTGTTGTATAAAAAATTAATAGAAATATTGAAAAACGGCAATGTACTTGAACTTGAGGGACGGGGGTGGGAAGTTAGTGAAAAAAGAGGCTGTGTACTTACGATAGGTTTTTCAGTAGGTATTTGGCCGGAAGCTGAGGCCCAAGCGAAGGCGTACCTGAGCTTGGTGGCGAAGCGTGTAGGCGGTGATGAGGTACGAAACACCGCCTATACTTAACTACTTCATTTTATATTTATTATATCATATTTATATCATATATTTAATATAAATTCTATTTAAGAAATTGTTTTAATAAGATATAAATAAATAATCCAAATTTTATACTCACAAAATATTTGAAGAGTTTTTATGTAAAAATTTATGCAAACATAAATATCCTAAAATAGAAACATATTTAACCTAATTGGCTCGGTAAAACCTCATTATATTTTATATTATAAGGTATATCTTGTAATAAGCACGTTTTTAATATTATTCCAGTCAATGAATACTTTCAAGATTTTTTGTGAGAACCAAAAAACGTGCTTATTCAAAAAAATGAATATTAAAAAAAAATAGACGTTTATTTGAGAGGATTTGTTTTTCAAACATTTTTATCTTTTTTTAATGGCTATATCAAGTTTCTTTGCCTCGATAAAAAACCATTAATTTTATTATATAATAACATATCCGAAAATTATATTAAACGGTTAAGCCAATCTCTCCAGAAAAATCACATTTTTTTTAGTCGAAAATTTAATTTATAATATCTTCATAATTAGTGAAATAATAAGTGATATAAAATACAAACTAGCATTCAAAAACAATAAAACATATGTTAAGCAAATATAAATGCACATATATGATGGTATCATGCAGATATTCCATTTTGATGAGAAAAAATTAATTGGTCTATAAAGTTAAATATATATAATTCATCATAAGTATGATATGAATAATCAATGTTACCGATCAATATTTACTATATAAAAAGATAAAAGTATTTCAAAAAACATTCCATACATTTTCTCGTTATCTAAAAATTGAGAAAATTTGAAAATAAACTTTTCAAAATTGAATGGAGATAAAGATTAAAAAACAAAGTTTATTAGTGCTTTATTTTTTTAAAAAAATCCATAATAAATAAATATATCATTTGTTGATCTTATTTATTTTTTTGAATATTTAATAGATATAAAATACTATTGATATAATTATTATTATATTTTTTATTGTTATAAAAAGATATTTTAGTTTTTTTTTATTTTTTATTTATCAATTTTATTATATTCAAATTTGAATAGCATTCAATTTATTTCTGATATATTTTTTTCCTTAATATAAAATATGTTTAACTCATATAAAATTAATTGAAGAATTAAAAATTAGCATAAAATAAACAATGCAAAAGATTTGTACTTAATAAATATGATTAATATTGATATTCATGACAAAAATAATTTTGGTATAATAATATGCGACAGAAACAATTTTTAATAATAAAATTATTAAAAATATGTGCTTATATTTTTGATATTTATATTATCCTTAATTATATTGAATAATAAATATTTTTTACAATCACACATATTTTAATTAAATCAATAATGTAAAATATACACACACAAAAAAAAGAATTATTTGTACCGAAATGTTAATAAAATGTATTTTATTTTCACAAAATTAATATATATGGTGTTTTTAAAAATCAAGATATATTGAGATTTTGAAAGTTTCCAATTACGACCAAATTTTAAAAATATAATCAAATTTAAAAGAGTGCATATTATGTTTACTATTTTATTCGGCTTAAATTGTTTACAAAACAATGTATTTATATATTGATTTAAGTATTTTTAATCTAAACGTAAGGTTAGGTGCTTTTGATTTTAACGGAACTTTTTTTAGAAAAAATATCCATTCAAAAAGTTATTAATATAGTATAAAAATGATCGTTAAGGAGAAAAATTTATTATATTTGACCAAATCTTTTTCCCAAAAGCTATCTTTCAAAGTTTTATTCTATGAGTTCATTCAATATTGATAAGTTTACAAAAAAAAATGGAAACTAACTTTTTCAACAACCCCCTAACTTTTTTTGACCATTTTCCCCTCTCAAATTAGCCTTTTTTGATGGCAAAAAGTACTTTCTTTTGAATTTAAATTTAAATATGGAAAAAAGTTAGGAGGTTTTGTAAAGTTAAAATCAGGGCTTCTAAATTATAATACATAAATAATATTGAATACATTATTAAATATATTTAAATGAATGAATATTTATTGATCTATAAAAAGTTTTCTCTCAAATTTTAAAAAAGTTAGGGGGTTTTTTTATTGTTAGGGGGTTTTGAACTTTACTTTAGTCCCTTAAAACAAAATTCAGATCTTGCCAAAAGATTTTCAGAGTTTGCCACTATTTTCAATGAAAATAATTTTTCTGAAGTTTTAATTCGAAATTTCGATAGAATAAAAAAATTTTTATAATGATATCTTTTATTGCTTTAAATTAATATATATCATTTTATTTATTTATATAAATATATTATCTATATAAAAATCAATTTATTTTTATTATTTGGAAGATATTCATATTTTATTTTAACAATGAACTTTTTCAGAATATAATAAAAATATTAATAAAGTGGCGGGAAAAAGTTGCCAACGGCGGGAAATAGTTGCCAACGATGACCTTTTTAAGGATATATTTAAATGAAAGTTATAATTAATTATATTTAAATTATATTAAATATTATTAATATGTAATAAAAAGTAATAATTAAAAAAATATGAAGATATATATATATCTTATATTCAATGCTCAATTGAAATGCTAAGAAAAAGTTAACATAAAAATTTTTAAAAAATTTAACAAAATTTGTTTAAAAAAATGAAACATAAACATTTTTTTATAATTTAAAATGCAACAAATAATGAAACAATGATTTCTTTTTTATATCGTATTGTTTAAATGCTAAAAAAATGCTTTTAAGGCCACCGTTGGCAACTTTTTCCTGTCGTCGGCAACTTTTTCAGGCATCTATATATTAATATTTAAATATTTTTTCTTAATTATTAAGCAATATTTATATATAAAATATTTTATATAAAATGAAATGACTAATAAAAAAAGAAATATATATATATATGTGGATGTATTCTTCTTTTTTTTGCCCTATTAATTTTATAAAATTTAATTTGATTTTTTTCAGCCTCTTAAGTCATGCTTATCAAGGAAATTGATACAATTCGTTCAAGCGAAATCACTTCCACCATTAAGATCCAATGTAATTACTCGAATAATGATATTTTATATACTTTTGAAGTCACTCCAGAAAAAAAACAAAATTATTTTGACGACTTCACGAAATTAATTTCAAAATTAGATGATAACCAAAAGCTATTTTTCATTGAACCTTATAAATTCGATAATTCTACGGATTCTAACAACCAAAAGTACTCTTTTAATTATTGTCCAGGGAACGACTTAAATACTTTCTTTTATAAAAATCAAGATAACAAACGACCACCAAATTTAGAGAGTTATTATGATTACTTTAACGAAATAGATCATCTTTATTTACGGAAGTGGCTTTTTTCTATTGTTTGTGGAATTCAAATTCTCATTAACAACAATATCAAATTAATCCGAATATCGAATCGATTTGTTTTCATTGATTCAAAAATGGAATCACGAATTTCATATTCTAACTGGGACACTGAAACGAAGAGATCAACGACACCAAACATCCTCTTTTTCATGCCTCCAGAAGACATTGGTTTAGATTATGACGAAACATTAAATACGAGCAGTCCTGAAGAAAAAGTTTCATATTCGATTGGAGTTCTTATCATTTCTCTTTTAAACAAAATCTCACCCAATTCATACTTCCACAACACAGCAATCAGAATTGTCAGTGAAACATTGGGGAAAGGAGGATTTTACAACGACAAAATTCCAAACTGCAGCCTGAAACCTCTGATTGCGAAGTGTCTTCAAGAAGAACCAAATAAACGTCCCAAATTGAGGGAAATCATTGAAGAGCTGATAACATCAAGAAATGGTCTTTCAGAAGCGAAATACGGCGAGTATTGTGAGTGGCTTCGAAGAAAATTTGACCTTTTTGGACGAGAAGGAAAAGAACTTATCGAAGGCATCTTGCAAATCGTCAACCGCAAAGTTACCGAGAGAGACGAAGCAGAAGCAGATGTGAAAGGAGGAGGATTCAAAATCGCCGACATGCCGAAGTTTCTAGAATTGGCATCTGGAACATCGTTCTATAAAGAAATCATTGACAACAGTGACTCTTTGCTAGAGAAACTTAGTCAATTACTTTCTGACTACGTGAAGAATAAGTTTAATGTAAACAAAAGCAAAAGCAACAAGTATGAAATGATTTCAGAATACCTGAAATGTAGTAATTTGACAACTGGAATCAAACTAGTTGACTTATTCCGTGGCCGTTTGAATGCATTTTCAATTGATAACATGAAAGGGAATTTGTCGTTTTCCATTCTGATTTCAAATCAAACGATTAGATTAGTTCTTCCAAAGACATTCAAAATTTATCCAGATTATATCGAAAATTTCAACGACGATCCACTGTTTGTTGAAGTTTTTGACATGCAAACAGACAAATCTTCACAGCCAGCTCAAATCAACTTCTATCCATTCCTGAATGTCTACAACCTTCTCCATGGAAACAAATGGAATCGTCATATTGAATACGAAGACAAAGTGAGGTGGCTATTACAGACATCAAGAGCGCTGACTCGACTTCATGAGCGAGGCTTCACAGTTGAAGAATTCAGCAGTCAGGACGTCTTCATCGACATTGACTTCAACGCCCACTTCTTCCCAACAAAAATGAAGAGAAAAGATTCAAAAGAATCATTAGAAAAAGACTTTTTCCTTGAAGATGAATTCAATTACCATCTCGCATACAATGCGCCAGAAGTGATTACAGGACAATCAGAAGGATCAACGAGTGAATCGAGAATTGTCTTTTCATTTGGAGTTTTCATTTGTGAACTGCTTAACGAAGAAAAGCCAGGAAACTTTTTGTATAACCAAACGCCTAAAGAGAAGAAGAGACTTCTGAAGAAGCAACGAACGCCAACATTTGAAAACAATTCATCATTTGAGGCGATTGTTAAGTCATGCCTTGAAATTGAACCAAAGAAACGAAGAACATTTTCATCGATCGCAGAAATGATTTTTAAGATATCAAATCCAACGAAAGAAAAAGATTCAAACACAGAAAAAACCAAAAATAATTCGCATGATCCTGCATATAACTTTGAAATCACACATCTTCAGCTTGCATCTGATTGTGGATCATCCATTCCAGACGAAATACTCAAATACATTAATAAGAAAATGAGTCGAGATGAAATTTTGTCATTCAATTTTTATCTGAATAAAGGAACAGATATCTTCACAAAATATGAACTCGCATGGATCATTCTCAATCACCACCAAAACGACTTAAATGAAGCATTGAAAATTATGAGAGGAGAAAAAGTTAAATTTAAAGTCTATGATCCACTAGAATCAAGATATGAAGCAGCAGTAAAATCAGATAATTTTCACTGCGAAAATGCTGCTGAATCTCAAATAAATGAAACTAATGAGTTATTTGATAAAAAAAATTGTTCTATTAAATACTACAAATATGTTCATTTAGCCGGACTTCAAAAACGAGCATCCAGGCAACTTATATTAAGAACTGGTCGTAACTTTATTCCAAAAGTTCATTATGAAGTCGAAGTCTTAGTTAAAAATTCATATGATTATCCCTACGGTGTTAATTTGAAGATGCAAAACACTGAGAAAATGATAGATGAATTTTATCGCAAAGGGTTTTACCCAAAAAATACAGTTCAAGGTAGAAATAAAGGTGGAAACATTACTTTAAATATTAATGATACGAATAACGTAAATAATCAAAAACAATCAGAAGAGAAGTAAGAACAGTTCAAAAAAAGCGTGAACGAAGACGTAAAAAATGAGATTGAAATCGAAGCCATCAACTCCTTCAAGTATTATGTAAATAATATTTCGTTAAAAATTAGAAATAAAACGATATTTTCAAAGACTTAAGAATTCTTTCTCCAGATATTTTCTGTTAACAAATGAATGAATATCAAAATCATAATTTTGATATTTTATTATCAGCAACACTAAATATTTATTTTTAATAGTTGTATTGCCTTATCAATTAGACCTTTCGACCGTGTGCCGTTTTTATGGTGTTCCGTTGTCAAACCGTAGTTTACACAGAACGGTTTAAAAGAAAAAAAAACCATTACTGTATTTATTTGGTTGGATTTTTTTAAAAAAATATGAAATTTATATATAAAAAAAAGTTGTAACAAAAAAAAGTTGTAACGTAAAAATTAAATTTATATATATTATATTAAGATAAAACATTTTACATTATTTCTCAAAAAACCGTTTGCCCAAGAATGAGCAGACACTTTTTGTGCAAATAAACCTTAGAAATCAAATGTAAACTACACAATTTTGGGCAAATTGGGCTTTGGGCAATGGGCACATAAACCATAGAAAATTCTGAGAAAAATCGGTTATTGCCCAAAGCACCTACATGTTTTTAATTTTTTTTTTTATTAATTCCATTTTTTATAACTTTTTCAAAACTATATATATTTAAACAATTGTTGTACTAGATAGATGTACAGAAACCAAGATCCTGCCAAAATTTTGACTTATTTTTATATTTATATTATTTAAATAAATTTATATAATTCATATTAGTACTTTAATAAATGAATTGATCGTACAATTTTAAGATATTTATATTTTTTGTAAAACGGTTTATTTGAAAATTGATAATATTATTTTTAAAATTTGTGAATTTTTATTCAATTTTAATTTGAATCAAAGTTATAAACTGAGTTCAAAAAACTTTACCTCCATATCAAATTTTAAATCATTTTATCTTTTTTATCAAACAATTTAATTGCATTATTCTTCAGTAATAATATATTATATAATTATCATAATATTAATTAAATTATAAAAAATTAATTCATATTTAAAATATAAAGATATGATTATTTTAAATTGAGAGGGAGGTAATGTTTTTTGAACAAGGTTTATTTTTTAACTTTTTAAATTTTAAGGTTTCACTTTTTCAAACAAAATAATGAAAAAAGCATGATATTAAAGTAGGAAAAAAAAAAAAAAATCATGCGATCTGATTTTTTTCAAAATTAAATATCTGCTTACTTACATGACAAAGCATATTATATGTTCTTAAGAACTCACAAATTTGGGCCAATTTTTTGTTATAACACAATCTTTTTATATCTTGGTTAAATAGCTTTTTTACATGATATTATATTCAATTTATACTTTATTAATGATTATTGAATTATCGAAAATTGAATATTTAATAATTTGATTGAGATATTGATATTTTAAGTGTAAATAACAATTCATTGAAAAAGTTATGTTTCTGTACATCTTACTAGATATTCCAACATTTTGTTCTCAAAAAGTTAAAAAATTTAATAAAAGACATAGAAAATATTGAATAAATCATAATTTTTTTTATTCAAAATTATTTGGGCTACATATTTTTACCGAGTCTTACCCCAAATCGCGGGGTCTCGACTCCTCCCTCTGGTCGTCGTCGTTAGTCGTCGCTCGACGCCCGCTAGGGGTATGTAGACTGCGGAAATAATATGTAACAATAAAATAATTTGAATAAAAAAAGAGCGATTTATTCAATATTTTCTATGACATTTAATAAAATTCTCTTTTTAAGAACAAAATGTTGGAATATCTAGTATAACATATATATTTAAACAATCAAATAATTAAATAAAAATATTATTAGCAATACTCAAAAAGTTTACAATTATTATCAAAAAAATTGATTTATTATAATGAATATTTTGCATGAGTTTATTCAATTTTGTATTTTAATGATTCCCCACTTACCCAAATATAAAAAGGCAATGGGTTGGGCTGCCCAAAGCCAAATTGCCCAAAACAGACATCCTTAGATTAAATGAGCAAAGCATTGCCAGTTTTTACTTATTTCATCTGAGAAACAGATAATGAAATCTTTTTTACTCATTTCAAAATAATAAAATTATAAAAATTAAAGAAAAACAGAGTCCTTTGAAAAAGTAGTGTAGGCTTAAATCATTCCCCAAAAAGGAGAATACTTATCGCCCCTAATACTTATTGGCCCAGGAGGTTAAGGCCAATATTGACCTTAACCTCTGGGGTCAATAAGTATTTCCCAAATAAAAATAAAAATATTATATGAAATACACTTTTTTATTATATTAGGCTTCCATATATTTCAAATGTCTCCATGGTTAAATAATTCGCTCCGAACCAGTCTGGTCCTGTTGAACGCATCCTCATATACCGATATTTTTTAATCTTTTGTTTTTCAATTTTGAAGGTATGAATCATTCGTTTTCCATTTAAAAATGAGCAATTTTTTTCTTCATCAATGATTTCCCATGAATTGTTATCATTTGAACATTCAATCACCCAGCTTTTTGGATGATACCAGTTTGGAATCCCATTTCTTGATCTGATTGAATATTCGGTTGGAATTATTCGATGCTTTTTAAAGTCAAAACAAATCCAACTGTTCTCAATATTTTCTGAACAAAAGTTTTTATTTTGATCATCAAATAAAGCAACATTTAGTGGATGATGATGTTCAGCGTTACTCTCAATTGATGATGAAGTGAAGTCAATTTGACTTTCATTGTTTGAATTTTGTAAATATTTAATGATTCCTGAAAATTCTTCTTTTTCTGAATGTACAAAAAGTTTTCCTTGTTGTCTGTATCGTTTAATTTTTGACTTCACTTCATATTTCAATTCAATTTTTTGTGTAAGTCTGTTTGATATTTTTCGCCATGTTTCACTTGTGATGTCATTCATATCGAATGCTTGAATGAATTCATTCATCGCTTTTGATGATACTTCATTGAAAACAACGGCTTCATACAAAACTGAATATTGTGAATTATTTGAATAGAGTTTGTTTATAAATTTCAAAAGCTGATTTTCTGATTTTAATTGAAGTTTTTTATTATTAATTATGTCATAAAGTGTGCTGATTTTAAGATTTTTAATTTCTTCTTCTCGTGTTTCACAAAGATCATAAAAATGTGATGAAATGTATTCAATTTCTTCTTTTAGACGTTTAGAATAAATATTTGAAAATTGTTCGTGTTCTGAAATTAATGTGAAAATATTGTCATCGTTGATTTCAATTAATTCTGTTGGATCATTTATATCAATAAATTCTTTTCCAAGAATTTTAAGAACTTCATATATAAATGGAAGATCGTTTAAAGGAATATCGTTTTGATTAAAATTAATTAGTTTTAAAATATTCTGGAAGTTTCCTTGTTGATGCGTATTAATTGTGATTTCATCAAATGTTGGATCGTTTAAATGAATTTTACAAATATTTGGTGATAATAAATCTGAAATTAGCTTATTTGTCTTATATTCTTCACCATTAACGTGAAATATAAAGGAATCTGTGTAGATTCGAAGAGGAACCTTCAAAATGCACTTACTATTTAAGTGAATTTTCATGAATCAAGCAAAGTTTTAAAATTAAAAAAGCTTTTTTATATATATATATATATATATATATATATATATGCTTTTTTGTATATTATTTCATTATAGAGTTGATTTTGGATAGTAAATTATAATCAATTATATTTCATGTTTACATGGCTTATTCATGCAAATATTAAGTAGTTTTTTTTCATAACAAAGTATTCAAATTTAGGCTTGGTCCAAGGACTTCCAAGGACCTAAAAAAGTATTTCAATTATGGTTTAAAAATTTCATCTTGTTTCATCGTAAAGTGAGAGAAATAAACGGGGGTCGATTCAAAAAATAATTGATTTCAAGGGAAAACGATAATAAAAATTTATTTTGAGAAAATAATATTTGAAAAAAAAATCAATTTTTTCATATGTGGAGAAACTGAAAAATATCCAAGATTTTTATTCTTCATCTTCTTCATCTTCTTCTTCTTCTTCTTCATTTTAATCTTCTTTTTCTTCAATTCAATCATCTTCTTCTTCTTCATTTCAATCTTCTTCTTCTTCTTCATTTCAATCAGCTTCTTCTTCTTCTTCATTTCAATCAGCTTCTTCTTCTTCAACTCAATCATCATCTTCTTCTTCAATTCAATTCAATTCAATCATCATCATCTTTTTTTTCGTCTTTTTTTATGATCATCATCTTCTTCTTCATTTCAATCTTCTTCTTCTTCAATTCAATCATCATCTTCTTCTTCTTCATTTCAATCATCATCTTCTTCTTCTTCATTTCAATCATCATCTTCTTCTTCTTCATTTCAATCATCATCTTCTTCTTCTTCAATTCGATCAACTTCTTCTTCTTCATTTCAATCAGCTTCTTCTTCTTCAATTCAATTCAATCATCATCATCATCTTTTTTTTCGTCTTTTTTTATGATCATCATCTTCTTCTTTTTGAAATTGTTATCATCATTATTAATTTATTCATTATGAGAAAATAATGAATAAAAGGCATTTTGAAAAAAAAAAATCATTTTTTATTTAATTATCTTTTATTTAATTCTGCTTAATTTTTGTATAGAATGAAAAATTTAATTTAATAATTACATTTTTCATAAAATTAATATCATTTTCTTCATCATTTTCTAGAAATATTTGGTTTTTTACATAATGACCGTTTGAAAATACGTTTATATTTATGAATAATTATCTGCTTTTCTTCGATGAAAAAAGAAAGCAAAGAAGTATAAACAGTAATACATGAAAGTATATTTGATTTAACACATATTTAATATGAATTCATGTATATTATCTATGAGTATTTTTGAATATCATTGATAAATATAAAAAATTTAAAACGCAATTCATAGCATTTACTGGAGTTATTGTATGCAAAATATGATGAAGAATCTCAGATATAACGGGAAAATGAATTACTTAAATATAGTAATAAAAATATTGAATATTCGAAATAAATTGATAATTATCAAATTTATGAATTGATTAATAGGAGTATAAGTGGTAAATTGAAATATGATTGCGCATTGTTTGCATACTTTTGTAGCTTTTTATTGAAACTCTTTATCGAAATCAAATTACATATTGCTGGCAAGAACATCATATCAGGACCCAAATCACAAAATTTTGATTCTTACCTTTTGCTGTTTAAAATATATTTTTTTGGAAGTCGGGAAAAAATTCCCTCGAATAATGCTCTACCAGTTAACATTTTGCGGGTGAAATGGTGAAATGATTTTCTGAGAAAAAGTGGAACTAGGATTTTTTATTATTTAAAAAAAGTGGAACTATTTTTATTTTTTGGAAAAAAGTGGAATTGTGATATGAAAAAAGTTCCAAAAGTATAATCGTCCCAATTTTGATATTATACAGAAAAAAAATAATAGACAGTGCTAAAGACACTTTTTGAGCGAAGATCAAAAAGTGGCGTCCCTTGTTATGATTATCAAATGCTGAAATATTTATATTTTGAATGAAAAAAAATGGTTTAGTTCCCTCAAGTGACCTTTATTTCGTCAGACAAAATTTTATACTCTCAATTTCTCTCAATTTATTCAAAAAAATAAAAAATAATGAAAATAAAACTTCAAAATTCAGATAAAAGTCCTTGAATATGAGATACTTTTAAAATTCCTTTGGTAGATTTGTTTATTTCATCTTATCTTTACTTATGGTGCAGTTTATTTCTATTTTTTAAATTTTCTCTCAATATATAATTTCGAATATCTTTACAAGCTAACATTTTTTCTTAGATTATTTATGCATTTTGAGGTTTTATCGGATTTGAAATTGATTGGAATCAGAAAAATTAGTGGTTCCCCATCAAAATATGTTTTAAAAAATCATAAAAATTGAAATATCTTGATAATTAAATAGCGTTAAAGAATTTCCTTTGGTCAAGTTTTTTATTTTTATGTAATAATAAATATATATCATTTTGAAAAGTGGTGGCAATTTATACGTTATAGCATATAAGGATTAAAAACAAAGTCATTAAATCTTAAAGAATGAAAGAAAAAAATAATGCATCTCATATAATAAATGTTTTTTATTCATAAATCACTGTTTTATTCTAAATTAAAAAGAAAAGATAAGAATTTAATTGAAAAAAAAGTAAACATGGCAACATTATTAGGTCTAAAAAAGCAAATTTATGACAGAAACAAATAATAAAACAAGATTTAAACATTAAAATATTAAAAAAAATGGTTTAGTTAAATTGAATATTTCAGAAATATTTAAAAAAATAACATTAAGCGCGAGTTAAAGTTCTTTAATGAGGTTTTTATATTAATATTGTTACTGATATATTGAAATTTACGATCTATTTGAAAGATCAGAAAAAAAAAATGAGTAGAAAAACATGAAAAAACATGAAAATATTGATGAATGCGCTTTGTGTTTTGTAGAGGATTAATTGGCTTGGATCATTGCTTGCAATAATCAAGGAATATCTAGAAAATTGAAACTCTTTCGAATAGTCGTAGTGATATGACTATTCGAGTTTATTTCAAAAATTGTGTAAAACCGCTGAAAAAAACAATAAATATTTGAAATAAGGTATTCCTTTTTCTAAAATTTGATTTAATATAAAGATATATTTAGATTTTACGTGAAAAGAAAATTTTATTTTTTTTAAACTTTGAAAATCCATTGAGATTGAATATCTTATTTAATTTTATCAGAATTTATTTTGAATATATTTCAGAATGCATTGAAATTTAAGTAACATAAATGGAAGCATACTTTCAAAAAGTCCAGACGAAATAAAATTCCTCTCAGGGTAATATATTAGAAGCATATAATATAAATATTTTATTAAAAAAGTTTTTAATTAAAATTTAATCAGATAATTCTATTTTGGATTCAAAAAAATTGAGAGGTCATGCCTATACTCCCTAAAAATTTAAAAAATCAATATTTTTTTTTTTTTTCTTTTGAAGATTTTATATTTGTTGATAATAATGCAGATTTCAAATAAATCAAAAGGAAATTAATTAATATTTCATATATATTTATTAAAATTTAAGATATTTGTATTTTAATTTAAAACAAAATTCAGATCTTGCCAAAAGATTTTCAGAGTTTGCCACTACTTTCAATGAAAATAATTTTTCTGAAGTTTTAATTCGAAATTTTGATAGAATATAAAAAATTTTTTATAATGATATCTTTTATTGCTTTAAATTAATATATATCATTTTATTTATTTATATAAATATATTATCTATATAAAAATCAATTTATTTTTATTATTTGGAAGATATTCATATTTTATTTTAACAATGAACTTTTTCAGAATATAATAAAAATATTAATATATTAATATTTAAATATTTTTTCTTAATTATTAAGCAATATTTATATATAAAATATTTTATATAAAATGAAATGACTAATAAAAAAAGAAATATATATATATATATCGATGTATTCTTCTTTTTTTTTTTTTTTTTTTTTTGCCCTATTAATTTTATAAAATTTTATTTGATTTTTTTTCAGCCTCTAAAGGCATGCTTATCAAGGAAATTGATACAATTCGTTCAAGCGAAATCACTTCCACCATTAAGATCCAATGTAATTACTCGAATAATGATATTTTATATACTTTTGAAGTCACTCCAGAAAAAAAACAAAATTATTTTGACGAATTCACGAAATTAATTTCAAAATTAGATGATAACCAAAAGCAATTTTTCATTGAACCTTATAAATTCGATAATTCTACGGATTCTAACAACCAAAAGTACTCTTTTCATTATTGTCCAGGGAACGACTTAAATACTTTCTTTTATAAAAATCAAGATAACAAACGACCACCAAATTTAGAGAGTTATTATGATTACTTTAACGAAATAGATCATCTTTATTTACGGAAGTGGCTTTTTTCTATTGTTTGTGGAATTCAAATTCTCATTAACAACAATATCAAATTAATCCGAATATCGAATCGATTTGTTTTCATTGATTCAAAAATGGAATCACGAATTTCATATTCTAACTGGGACACTGAAACGAATAGATCAACGACACCAAACATCCTCTTTTTCATGCCTCCAGAAGACATTGGTTTAGATTATGACGAAACATTAAATACGAGCAGTCCTGAAGAAAAAGTTTCATATTCGATTGGAGTTCTTATCATTTCTCTTTTAAACAAAATTTCACCCAATTCATACTTCCACAACACAGCAATCAGAATTGTCAGTGAAACATTGGGGAAAGGAGGATTTTACAACGACAAAATTCCAAACTGCAGCCTGAAACCTCTGATTGCGAAGTGTCTTCAAGAAGAACCAAATAAACGTCCCAAATTGAGGGAAATCATTGAAGAGCTGATAACATCAAGAAATGGTCTTTCAGAAGCGAAATACGGCGAGTATTGTGAGTGGCTTCGAAGAAAATTTGACCTTTTTGGACGAGAAGGAAAAGAACTTATCGAAGGCATCTTGCAAATCGTCAACCGCGAAGTTACCGAGAGAGACGAAGCAGAAGCAGATGTGAAAGGAGGAGGATTCAAAATCACCGACATGCCGAAGTTTCTAGAATTGGCATCTGGAACATCGTTCTATAAAGAAATCATTGACAACAGTGACTCTTTGCTAGAGAAACTTAGTCAATTACTTTCTGACTACTTGAAGAATAAGTTTAATGTAAACAAAAACAAAAGCAAAAGCAACAAGTATGAAATGATTTCAGAATACCTGAAATGTAGTAATTTGACAACTGGAATCAAACTAGTTGACTTATTCCGTGGCCGTTTGAATGCATTTTCAATTGATAACATGAAAGGGAATTTGTCGTTTTCCATTCTGATTTCAAATCAAACGATTAGATTAGTTCTTCCAAAGACATTCAAAATTTATCCAGATTATATCGAAAATTTCAACGACGATCCACTGTTTGTTGAAGTTTTTGACATGCAAACAGGCAAATCTTCACAGCCAGCTCAAATCAACTTCTATCCATTCCTGAATGTCTACAACCTTCTCCATGGGAACAAATGGAATCGTCATATTGAATACGAAGACAAAGTGAGGTGGCTATTACAGACATCAAGAGCGCTGACTCGACTTCATGAGCGAGGCTTCACAGTTGAAGAATTCAGCAGTCAGGACGTCTTCATCGACATTGACTTCAACGCCCACTTCTTCCCAACAAAAATGAAGAGAAAAGATTCAAAAGAATCATTAGGAAAAGACTTTTTCCTTGAAGATGAACTCAATTACCATCTCGCATACAATGCGCCAGAAGTGATTACAGGACAATCAGAAGGATCAACGAGTGAATCGAGAATTGTCTTTTCATTTGGAGTTTTCATTTGTGAACTGCTTAACGAAGAAAAGCCAGGAAACTTTTTGTATAACCAAACGCCTAAAGAGAAGAAGAGACTTCTGAAGAAGCAACGAACGCCAACATTTAAAAACAATTCATCATTTGAGGCGATTGTTAAGTCATGCCTTGAAATTGAACCAAAGAAACGAAGAACATTTTCATCGATCGCAGAAATGATTTTTAAGATATCAAATCCAACGAAAGAAAAAGATTCAAACACAAAAGAAACCAAAAATAATTCGTATGATCCTGCATATAGATTTGAAATCACACATCTTCAGCTTGCATCTGATTGTGGATCATCCATTCCAGACAAAATACTTGAATACATTTATCATAAAATGAGTCGAGATGAAATTTTGTCATTCAATTTTTTTCTGAATAAAGGATCCGATCCCTTCACAAAATATGAACTCGCATGGATCATTCTCAATCACCACCAAAACGACTTATATGAAGCATTGAATATTATGAGAGGAAAAAAAGTTATATTTAAAGTCTATGATCCACTAGAATCAAGATATGAAGCAGCAGTAAAATCAGATAATTTTCACTGCGAAAATGCTGCTGAATCTCAAATAAATGAAGCTAATGAGTTTTCCGATAAATATCATAATTTTATTTACTACAAATACACTCATTTAAGTGGACTTCAAAAACGAGCATCCAGGCAACTTATGTTAAGAACTGGTCGTAACTTTATTCAAAAAGTTCATTATGAAGTCGAAGTCTTAGTTAAAAATTCATATGATTATCCCTACGGTGTTAATTTGAAGATGCAAAACATTGGGAAAATGATAGATGAATTTTATCGCAAAGGGTTTTACCCAAAAAATACAGTTCAAGGTAGAAATAAAGGTGGAAATCTTATTTTAAATGTTAATGATATAAATAACTAAAATAATCATCAAGAACCATAAGAAGAGAAGTTAGAAGAGTTCAAAAAAAGCGTGAACGAAGACGTAAAAAATGAGATTGAAATCGAAGCCATCAACTCCTTCCTGGTAATTTATTTAAAGTTTGAAGGAGGAAAAAAAAAAAAAAAAAAAAAAAAAAAAAGCAATCATGTTGAGAAATTTCAAAAAGAAAATGTTTACATTTTTATTTTATTATTTTTACTGTAATTACGAATTACGATTCCTGTCAGCACTTCTCTCAACTAATGGCATGAAGGGACGCACGAGTATTTGATTAAGCAGCTTAAATGAATATCAAACGTTAATTTCGATGGGAACTAATTTTTTTTATATTTATGGGGATTATTATTCATTTCACTTTTTGCATCAGCTTCTTTGCATTATTGCATGATGTGAGATATCAGTTTTGACAACTTTTAAGGAAACTTTTTCTGAATTTTCAATTTTTTTAAAAAAAAAAAAAAAAAATTCAATTGAATCAATAACTGTTTGATATTCATCGATTAACATGCCAAATTTGTAGTATTGTTATCTTTCTAGATAGCTAAAAAATTTTTAATTGTTCTTCGCAAGGATGAATATCAATAATTTTTCATACTAGTTAGCGCACTCGGTCCATCCGTTATTGGATTGTTTATAAAATTGGAGAATAATTTTCATAATTCTCCATATATTCATTTACAGTATACTTTCTTTTGAACGTTTGTTCGGCTGAAGGAGTTATTGTAGTGATGAATATTGCATAAAACTTTATTGATATAAATAACTGTTTTATCACGTTCTGTGATGCCTTTTGGAACAGTTTTTTTATCTAGAAAACTAATAAAAGATATTAATTCTTTTATATATATATTTATAATTATTTTATATGGCTTTAGTTATTACTGAATATTATATGTGAGAATAATGATATCTTTTAAGGATTTTTTGTAATGGATTTTTTTGGTATGAAAAACTCAGAAAATCATAGATGTTTGATATTGTTTTATTAATTTTTAGTTCATTTAAGGCAAAAAAGATTTTTTGATGATCAGTATAATATAACAAGTTAAATTAAAAAAAAAAAAAAAAAAAAATTATATATATTATTATTTTATTTATGAAAATGAATCAGAAAATACTTTTATTTCATTCTTTCTTTGAACTAAATAATTAAATTTGGTTATGCTCATGCTTTTAATGGGAATATATTTTGTAATTTTGCATATATATAATTAATTTTTAAAAGTATCAATTTTTAATAGAAATTCATTTATAGTCTATTAAGATATAAGCCTATGTAGGTATAAATTTTCATATTTAAAAAATTTGATAAAATTTACTCAAAATTTGAATTCATTCAAATTAACATAAAATATTTTGGTTAATGTCACAAAATCGCCCCAAAAAATCATATACACGTCAAGTTTCATCTCGATCTCCTCCAATTCATCGCCAAAAAAGTTATCAAAGCCCTGCTTATATTTATTCGCCACGTACAAAAATGCAATCCCCATATAAAAAATATAATTCAAATTTGCAAGCAAATCGTAGATTTCCAAGTAGCACTAAAGTTCCAAATATGGAGTCGAAATCTCAAAATTTACCGAAAAATCAAAAAAGTACGAATTGGATGTCTTCTCTAGGAGATATTTCGTTCCCTTCTAATAGCAAACCATCAACTTCGTGCACTCCTGTATCTCCTAGCGCATACTTACTTTTTCCTTCGCCAACATCGCCAAAAACGCGAACACCAGCCACGTTACGACAGATTATTGACGATTCAGGATTTCAAATTCTAAGAGAATCTCCTCTTTCAGCAAAAGATTCTTATTATGCTAGAGATATCAATGATAATAACGTTACTTCTGATTACATATCATCGAAGCCTAATTCAATGAGATACAGTAATAATAGCAGTAATATTTCAAATGTAGCTAAACCTTTTATTACAAATACTGTAAACAATGACCAAAAGCAGGGTTCAGAGCAGGTACATTTCAAACTCAATAATTTGAATGATAACTCAAATGTGAATGATGAATCAAAATCTTCAAATACAAAAAGTGACGAGCAAACAAACTCAAGTAGTTTTCAAGTTGAATTTCTCCAAAGAGAAGCAGCAATGCAAAATGAAAAAAGAGCTGATCTTGAAAAACTTTTTGACATGACAGATTTCAATTTAGATAAATTTGATATGGCGAATATGGACTTAAATGATGAGCCAGCACTTGATGATGTCGATGAAAATGACATAAAAATTGAATTAAGCGAGAATAATACTTCAAATTCAAAATCATCTAATTCAAATCTGGCTAAAAGTCCTAAAATCAATGATGAACCTACCAAAACAAAAAGTAAACCTGAAAATCCGAGCCTAAACTCATCAAAAGATAAAAATGATAAATCATTAATATCATCTCCAAAAGTAGCACCAAAGAGAAGCTCCAGCATCAGTCCAAAAGAAGCAAATCTAGCAAATTCCAATAAATATCCAGAAAAACCGCCAAAAGAAAGGCAAGCAGACAATTTTTCTGCCAAAAAAGTGACACCGATAAGTGCCCAACCAAAGCCAGTCAAAAACAGCCATAGTTATGAGTCAAGCTCCAGTCAAAGCGATAGTTCAAGTAGTACAAATTTGAATGAAACCGTAACCGTCAAGCCAAGCAGCAAAAGCAATTCAGAGCCAGTGAAAACAATGAAAGAAAATGATCAATCAAACTTCACAAAAAGTGGGAATGATTTCAATGGAAGTACTGAAAATTCTGAAGAAGACGAGTATTATTCAAAATTAGCAAAAAGTGTGGCTGGCTCCAAACCAACAATAAAAAATTCTAATGATGGCGGTTATTCCTCAAATCTAACAAAAAGTGGAACTAATTTCAAAGATAGTATTGATAATTCTGATGATGACGGTTATTCATCAAATTCAACAAAAAGTGGGAATGATTTCAATGGAAGTACTGAAAATTCTGAAGAAGAAGAGTATTATTTAAAATTAGCAAAAAGTGTGGCTGGCTCCAAACCAACAATAAAAAATTCTAATGATGGCGGTTATTCATCAAATCCAACAAAAAGTGGAACTAATTTTAAAGATAGTATTGATAATTCTGATGATGGCGGTTATTTATCGAATCTAACAAAAAGTGGAACTAATTTCAAAGGAAGTATTGAAAATTCTGATGATGACGGTTATTCCTCAGATTCAACAAAAAGTGGGAATGATTTCAATGGAAGTACTGAAAATTCTGAAGAAGACGAGTATTATTCAAAATTAGCAAAAAGTGTGGCTGGCTCCAAACCAACAATAAAAAATTCTAATGATGGCGGTTATTCCTCAAATCTAACAAAAAGTGGAACTAATTTCAAAGATAGTATTGAAAATTCTGATGATGACAGTTATTTCTCAAATCTATCAGTTGATGCTTTGGACGACACTATTCCAGAGACTTCCTCAAGCGAGTTCGGACTCAGCGAGCCACAAATGAGCATCAACATCTTCGGCGACGTCTCGTCTTTCTTGTATCCTGGAGGAGGGAGGCAAAACCAGCCTTCTTCTGCATCGAGCTCAAATTCAGCGAAAACCGGCCAGTTCTCATCGTACAAGCATCCTGTTACACCGCCGAGGTCGTCTTTCAAGAACGACGATAGCGAGTCGCGATCACCGCGAAACGGTAGGAAAAGTGTGACGTTCATCCTGCCTGAAAACGAGGACTCGTAACTTTTTTCTTAAGCAAGCTGTCCTCTTTGAGAAAAGAGCGTGCTTTTTTTTTTTATTTGTTTTATGTTTTTATGGGAATGATTTCCTGTTGGCTTGTAATACTGTTCAGTGGAACTTTTTGTATTGGTTGTAATTGAAAAGATTTGAAATATTCATTCAATTTGATTTATTTTAAATGTCATGTTGTATGAAAATAACGTATTTAATTTGGCTTTATTTAACATGTAATGTATAAAAAAAAAAAAAAAAAAAAAAAAAAAAAATAATGCGGTTGCTTAAAATATTGCATTTGTAAATTACCAACGTCTAGTGGGAGTCAAGAGAAAATGAGCAAGCCGAGGCGAGGCCTTGTAGGTGGCGGTAAGAATTAGTAAAAATTTCAAAAGATTTATTTTTATTTGATTATTTTTTTCTGAAGAATTTTCACTTCTTTAAAACGCTTAAAAGTCCTTTAAAGAGAAGTCATTCATTCAAATTAGAAAAAAAAAAAAAAAAAAAAAAAAAAAAAAAAAAAAAAAAAAAAAAAAAAAAAATCAGAAGATTTGATAATAAAAAAAGATTATATAAGTTTTATTTGACCTTTTTTTATTAGCATAAAGGACTATTTCATTTAAAAATTTCTTACAAACTTTTTGAGAGCTTTACTTCACCATAAAGGACTTTTAGAGGTTCTTTATATTTAAAGGGTCTGGAAAAAAACGTATTCGTCGGAAAAAACTTTATACGTTTACTTTTTCTCTGTTTCTAATTGGAATTGGATCTTGTAATTTTTTTTTTTTAAAAAATGCACTTTGGCTGAGTCCTGTTTTTGATGTGTTTCAACCGAAAAAACTGACTTTGTTTTATATAGAATTTTGTAAAATAATTAAGAAATTTTTGAAAATGAATTTTAAAAAAAAGCATTCTGAAAAAATCGAGTGATTGTAAAATAACTAAATCTCTTATTAGTTCTCAAGAAACTTGTACTTTTTTTACATAATCCTCAGCAATATTATAATTAAGATATAATAACCGCACACATAAAAAAAAAAAGTTGAATACTAAAATAGGATATTTAATCATATGAATAAAGTAACAAAAAAAAGAAAATTGTTTTAATTAAATCATTTGAACATGAAACTGGTTATTGCACAAGAATATGCTGCATATTATCAAATAAAAATAATGAAATTTGTTTTGTAAATGATCTCATGATATCGTTGATGAGTAATGATGTATTGCCACTATAAATGGACAAAAAATGAACTGTTGTTAATTTCAAGCATTGGTGTTTGCTGATTAGTCTTTGGCTTATTTTTTTAAATAGATGTTTGAATGAATTTTTCGGTTTTAAAAGCTTTATTTTCTTTTTCTGATAAAATGGTTCGATTGAAATAATATTGAAATTGTATATCGTTTTTTCAAATACATTACTATCATTAAAAAAATAATCATATCATTTTTATGAAGTACTCTGTCCTTCATTAATAATATTATTTACAGTGTCGCGATATCCTTTTGTTCTATTGGTATGATTTAAAGAGGTTTCATGGGATGAAGTTTTTATTATTTAATTTCATATTATCATCATGCAAAAATCATGTTGCCAAATAAAGAATTGTTACTTTTCAATTTGTTATTCTTATCTAGAGCTTTAATTAAAACGAAGTTGATCAAATGATTAAATATCTTATCAATAATAACACTTTCTTCCTATCACTTTTGAAACTAATAATACTTATTCAGAATATTGATCATCATTATTATGAAACCCAGGGATTGATATCGTTTTGCTTCCTATATATTCGTTAAAGCACTCTTCATGTTCCATCCCACGTACATCCCTTGCCTTTTTGATGTCTGCTCTTGCGGCGTATACTTCTGCGCGTGTTGATTCCATTACTGGTGCTTCAAAAGTTTTTATATGCTTGGATCTTCTAATGGTTTTATATAATGTATCCTATTTAATTGATAACGAGAACTTGTTGAAAATTATATCTATTGACATATCAATATCTGGCGGACGATTCTTTTGGAAAGCGATTCTATTTCATCATAAAGAATTGTTAGCTGCTCTTGTGATAGTTTCTTTGGCCTTCCTTGTTGTTGCCTCACACGTTTCATTCTTTTTTTATAAGTGGAAATTGTGCCTTTTGATACACCAAATAAACCTCCGATTACTGAAAGACTACAATTATATACAGGATCTAAATGAATTAATTCAATGGTTAAATAAATCTGCTCTTGATATAGTAAACCACTTTCAAATAATTTCTTATGATTTTTTTTTAAAACTGATTGAACATTTTTCGGAAGATTGTCGAATATTTCATCTATAAAAAAGCAAACCGGCATTCTTAAAACTCTTCTATTGTCTTGATTTCCCTCTTCATTATTGAAATCCTCTTCTTCGAATATTTCTTCCTCTTCTTCTTCTTCATAAATAATTGGTACATTTAAAACCTCATCGCTTCCAAGAATTTCATCATTTAGAACTTTTTCAAGCAATTGGTCATGCTTTTTTAATAACCTCCTAATTGCTTCAGTATCACTCTCCCAATTTTAGGAATAATGTAAAGAATAGTCTGCGCGGCTCAAAGCCCTGTATTTTTCTTTTGATGATTAGTTTTTCATTACATGCTGTCATTATCCTTCATTCATTCAACATCATTGTATGAGGTCTTGACATTTACCAGATAGTTCATAGCATCTATTCAAACAACCTTATTTTTTGGCAAAGCAGTATCCAATATCATCAAAGGAAAAAAAAACAAACCAGATGCTACTCATGAACATCTAATATCAATCTGCCATATACAACTAAAAGTAGGGAAAAAGTAGAGTATTTTCTAAATCACTGATTCGTTTGAGTATGCTCTTTTAATTCTTGTGAATAGCCATCATCATCAAGAGTGCCATCTTCAGGGCTCTTTTCTACTTTTTCTTGTATATTGACAGCAGTTACTTGGTCTTCTTTATAGTAAGAATCCTTATAGACATGTTGTGATGGCTCATATGTTTCTCGAGTTGGTGGAACTGATTCAACATTATGATCACTTTCGTCACTATAGGTACATGATAGCTTTGTATATTTCCTTTGATTCTTTGTTGGAGGTTATTGGTAGTCTTCATAATCAGCCTCTTGGATGATGTTTGTTGCTTCTTTGGGATACTTAGTTTATTTGGTGTTTCGAATGCTGGCTGAGAAATCTTCTTTTATATGCAGTGAATATAAATGAAAATCCAGTTGTGGAAAAAAAACTAGTTCATATTGAAGTGATCTGTATATATACTACTACAAGAAGGAACTGTATGATAGTTTTTTGACCAAAAATGCGGAGGAGATATACCAGAAAACTTCAATTACTCGTGTACATATGAACATACTTGTGAAAATGCTTGATAGAAAAAACATTCATATACTTAATTAACTTTGAAGATATGAAATGAGTAAAGAGTTTTTTCGGAAACAATGAATATCTAGAAGTGAACAAAGGAATTGTCGGTGTAATTAATATATTCTTAATGGCCATCCAAAAAGATCATTCATATCTTGTTGTTCATATGAAAAAAACTTTTTTTTTCCAATTTCAAATCATGAAAGATTCATCAAAGATTTTATATTACTTTTATAAAAAATTGATGATGTTTTAATACTATTTTTTCTCATTCTTGAAAAGATATGGTATGTTTTCATCAATTAAATTTGAAATCATTTAAAAAGTTTAATGAATTAACTTTTTCAATTAATAAAAATTTTTATAAATTTAAAATGGAAAATAAAATCAATCTTGAAAATTATAAACAAATAAAAAGAATTGGATTTGGCGGCTATAGTACTGTCTATCTAACAAAAGATCTACGGAATGAACAATTATGTGCTGCTAAAGTTTTAAATTTCCAATTAAACAAACCTCAAAATGATGAAAATACAAAGATTTTCACAAGAGAAGTTAATTTACTTTCAAGCTTACAACATATTGCAATTCTTCATTTTATAGGATTTAGTCCACATGATTTTTATGGCGACCCATATCCCACAATATTAACCGAATATTCAAGTAATGGCTCACTTCGTGATATTTTAATTCTTTTAAATCAAGGTGTGCATCCAGAAAAATGGAATAATACAAGCAAATATATCATTTTATATGGTATTGCAGCAGGAATGGATTTTATTCACCAAAACAACATTATACATCGTGACTTAAAACCAGAAAATATTTTATTGGATGATTTTTTCTTTCCAAAAATATGCGATTTTGGACTTTCAAAAATATTTGATATAAATAACAGAAGTCAACAATCCATTAGCACAACGACTTATAATTATATGGCACCTGAAATGATGAAAGATGAACATCAATATAATGAACTTGTTGATGTTTATTCCTACGGAATATTATTATTTGAAATAATCACCGAAAAAAACGCGTATTATGAACTCGATAACAAATATTCAATTCCATTCAGAGTAAAAGAAGGCTACAGACCCCAATATCCTCCCAATTTCACCATCAATTCCAAAATGAAAAATCTAATTGAAAAATGCTGGAGTCAAACGGTCTCCGAACGACCAAATTTTGATTCAATTACAAAAATACTTCGCAATGATGAAATGGCCACGATGATGTCAGTTAACCTTGATGATTTCCACTTTTACTTAGAATTGATAGAAAAAACCGCTAAATCATTCAAACCGAATTTTCACAACTTTTTGAAAAAAGAAGTAGAAACTTTTATTTCCAATTCAAAAAGTACATCATTGAGTGTTCACAAATTTGAAGGAAATATTTATCCTCCTCTCAAATTGGGAAGACTCAACAGCAGCTGCAGAAAACAGATAAAAAAGGCTGAAGAAGGCGATGCAGACATGATGTTCATTGTTGGTCAATCATTGATTGATGGCACGAACGGTTTCCAGAAAGATGTTAGCATTGGCTTGAAGTATTTAGAACAAGCAATTGAAAGGAACAATGAAGAAGCAACGGAACTTTACTCACGTCTTCTTTTTGAAGGAAAAATCATTCAAAAAGATGTCCAACTTTCATTAAAATTGATTGAAAAACCATTTTTAAACGGAAGTTCAAATGCAAAATTGATTCGTTCACAAATTGAATTAAGTAAAGAACAACCGAATCTTTCTTTTGTTAAGAAAATTTTACTTGAGGCGATTGATGATAATAACACTGAGGCAATGATTCAATACGGCAAATTGATGATGAAAGAAAATCGTCAAAAAGGGTTTGAAAGAGATTTCAATAAATCATTGAAATACTTCAAATTGGCAGCTGAAAATGGTGATGCTGAAGGCATGGCTTTTTATTCATATTTTCTTCGTTATGGCTTCGGTGTTGTCGACTTCAATTATGAAGAATCAGCCAAATATGCAAAGCTTTCTTGTGATTTGGGAAGCATGACTGGAACTGCTTTTTATTCTGAGTTATTGAGCAATGGTTATGGTGTTAAAAAAGACGTTGAGTCTGCTGTTTATTATGCAAAGCTTTCTTGTGATAATGAGAATTCTTTCGGTATGAATATTTACGGTTGTATGTTGTTGGATGGATTTGGAAATTTGAAAAGAAACAAAAATTTAGCTTTCGAATATTTGAAGAAATCTGCAGATGAAGGAAACTTTGAAGGTTTGTGTAACTACGCTATTTACTTGGATAACTATTCACCACAGAATGAAGAAGAAATGGTAAGACTTTATAAATTGTCATGCGAAGAAGGTTGTCCTTTTGCTGCCCGTTATTTCGGATTTCTTTTTTTCGATGGAAAAGGAGTTGAGTTGAATCCTTCCCTTGGAAATGAATATTTGAAAATTGCTGCGGATCTTGGCGATTCTTATGCAATGCTTGAATACTCTAGAAACTTGTGGAATGGAAATGGAATCGAAATTAATAAAGAGGAGGCGTTGAAATACTTGAAAAATGGAATCAGTCATGAAAACAAAGAATGCATGGCTTCTTATGGAAAACTGATTCTTGATTCTATGGTTCCTGGCGTTGATCCCAGTGAAGGATGGAAATATCTTGATATGAGTCGCTCTCCTTAAATAAATTCACATACTTTTATTAATATTATGTTTTATTAAATATTTGAAAAATTTAATCAATACATTTAAGTTTATTTTTTTTAGATTGAAAATCATAGAAAATAAAAGTGTTTAAATAATGGATAAAATTAAGATCACCAATATCAAAATATCTGTTTAATGTATCAACACTATCCGTATTTTTTTTTTTTTTTTGATCGAAATATTCAGAAAGAAAATAGTTTATTCATTCTATTTTAAAAGTAGTTTGAATGCTATATCGAAGTGAACATTTTCTGGATTATTAAATTATTTTTTCAATCAAATTAAATTGGCATTTTACTATCGATTAATCTATCAATTATAGAAATGCTAAAATATTTTGTTTCCTATTGATCAATAAAATTGGGCAATCAATGACATGAGAAAAAGTTCAACTATAAAAAAATAATTGACATCCATTTTTGTTTTTTTTCAATATTCCAAATTTTGATAATTCAAAAATAGATTTCAAAAAGTGAATCTCACATTTTATGATTTCAATTTTTAATAAAGAATTATATACCAAAAATGTAACAAACTTTTTGAATGAAATCACCATAAACAAAAAATAAGTTATTTATAAATATCTCATCATATTGTTCTAATATATTAAGTTTGGCTGCATATTGCATTATTTGAATAGAGATGCAATTTTTTGAAACATTAAATTCTTTGTTTTCACTTTTTGTAAATATTATTGAATAACTCATGTAATATTCAATTAAATATTTGTGGTTAAATATTCAAAACATTGAAAACATCAGAAAAGTGATATAAACATATAAAAACTTTATTGTTTCCAAACCATTTTCATTACTTCCATTCATTAATGATTGACCAACAATCTTCGATGAAACAACATCATATGATTCCATTCAAAACTATATTAAAAGCTTTATTCAATGTTTAAAACAATTTATTGCCTATTTTTAACAAAATTTAAGATTCATAATATCTATATTAATTGAATATTTAAAGCATTATTCTTTATACAGCTTAATCAGAATTAAAAGATAAACAAAAAAGCATATAATATGAAAAATGTTTTTTTTTTTTTTTTTTTTTTTTTTTTTTTTTTTTCAGTGATTATTTGTTCATTTGATATTTGTTTTTTGTAACTCTATTATTACAAAAATGCTTGAATACCTCTTTTGGTACCTCGACTTTTTTTTATATAGCTATGGTCCTCATTTATTCATACTAATTTTTTAAATTAGAAGGATTTTAATTGACATCCATTTTTGTTTTTTTCAATATTCCAAATTTTGATAATTCAAAAATAGATTTCAAAAAGTGAATCTCACATTTTATGATTTCAATTTTTAATAAAGAATTATATACCAAAAATGTAACAAACTTTTTGAATGAAATCACCATAAACAAAAAATAAGTTATTTATAAACATCTCATCATATTATTCTAGTATATTAAGTTTGGCTGCATATTGCATTATTTGAATAGAGATGCAATTTTTTGAAACATTAAATTCTTTGTTTTCACTTTTTGTAAATATTATTGAATAACTCATGTAATATTCAATTAAATATTTGTGGTTAAATATTCAAAACATTGAAAACATCAGAAAAGTGATATAAACATATAAAAACTTTATTGTTTCCAAACCATTTTCATTACTTCCATTCATTAATGATTGACCAACAATCTCCTATTGATTCCATTTCAATCCTCAATGAAGCCACATCATATGATTCCATTCAAACACGAAATGAATCATTCATCATGAAAGGAAACAAAATTCCTTTTCCTCAAATCTCACTGGATTCATATCAAAAGCAAGAATCATCATTGAACAATACCAACAGCAGCTCCAAGAACAGACAAAATGTAAATAATAATTCTACAGAAAGTCTTAAATATCTCCAATATGATCCAAGGCACAAAACAGTCAACAACACTTTTGAATTAAATAAACGGTTTCTCTTTTCAAAATTTTTTAAAAAAGAAAATAAAAAAATAAGAAAAAAGAGGGTTCCTTTTACTCTCGATGAAGACGAAAAACTGAAAAATTTAGTTAATCGATTTGGCGTTGGAAATTGGTCTTTGATTTCCAAGTTTATGACTGAAAGAACGCCAAAGCAATGCAGAGATCGTTATTGCAATTATCTTGCCCCTGGATACTTTAAAGGCGAGTGGACAAAAGAAGAAGATGAGCTGCTTGTTAGACTTTATTATCTCTATGGACCGAAATGGGCTTCATTGAAACAACATTTCACGGGAAGAAGCCCAAACTCGTTAAAAAACAGATGGAATTATTTTCTTTCTTATCAACAAAATAATACTTCTCGTTGTAGTCAATTTCAAGCAATGGAAACTAAATGCATCGATAGTTGTTCAAAAGAACTGATTGAAATAAAAAATGTAAACAACTCATTTAATCAAGGAAATGATGAAAAACGATTTGGCAACCTTTCAAATGAGGCGAAAAATGAGGGAACATTTCAATTAATAGATAATGAAAATGAAATTTTCGATATAATTCAATCTTCATTCTTTGAGAATGAAAGCGACTGGTTTATAATCAATTGAATTAATGTTTATCTTTATTTTATCAATAAACATCAAAGAATCAATTTATTTAAAAATTATCTGTTTTATAACTTTTTGAGTATTTTACAAAACTCAAAAAGTGATACCTAGATATTTTTTTTTTTTTGAATTCATATTTAGCACAACAGTATACTTTGGATTGATTTTTTTAATATTCATAATAATATGAAATATACATGCTATTATTATTAACTTTTAATAACTACATTATTTATGAATTTTATTTTTGAATAAATATTAAATTATACATGATAAAAAAAAATTAAACATTAAATTTCAACAATTCAATTTAGTTGGCTGCTCTTTGAAATTTGATGGGTAAATAATTTTGAATCATGTCTGGAAAAGATTTAATTATTCATAAAAAACGCCGTTTTGGTGATTATATCATTAAGTGGGAAGGCTCCTTAACAGATCCTTCTTTAGTTATCAAGTGCATCGAACAAAATCTTTCACAATGGATTGAAGAAGACTCTCCATCTATTTGGATTCGACTTACTGGCAAAGATCTTGACCACGTTAATTACTTCCTTCAAAATGGTTTCAAAATGCATAGAATCAAGAATGAAAGTACGCTTGTTTTAAATAGATGGATCAGAACTAAATCGTATTCTTTACCGCCAGCTCCTTTTTGCTATTTAGGGGTAGGAGCAATGTGCATCGATGATAAAAACCAAGTACTTGCTCTTCGAGAAAATTACAAAACTGGACCAGGCCATTGGAAACTTCCAGGAGGATTATTTGAAAAAACAAAAGACAAAAAACTTTCTGATGCAGCAGTTCGTGAATTATTCGAAGAAACCGGCATTAGAGGGGAGTTTCAATATGTTGCAATGCAAAGATTTTCAATGAAAGGACCAATGTTCAAGGGATCTGATATTTACACTATTTGCCGTCTAAAACCATTAACAACGGAAATACACTTTGATCCAATCGAAATTGCAGAATGCAGATGGCTACCAATTGAAGAATTTTTATCCAATACGCACCCTGTAGCAAAAGAAATAGTATCTCATGCTCTAAAAACAGTGGAAGGATTTAGAGAAACATCAGGAAATAATTATGCTTTATACTCAAATCGCATTAATGAATAAACGATGTTAATATTTTACTATTCTTTTTGATTGTTTACTAATTGTATAAAAACAATATTTAATTTGCACAGCTTAAGCGATTTATTTAAAAATATAACTAAATTATCATCAAATATGATCATATCGAAAATCAACATTAGCGCTATTGCTATAAAATCTATATAAAATCATCATTTTATACAAAATAATAAAAACTTTATGATTAAAATCACTGATCTTCAATTTTTTCCCTGAGTAATGCTTCATATGATTGAGATGCATCAATATGTCCAAGGTCAGCAGCCATTTTAAGATAATAAGCAGCTTCTTTTTTATCTGCTTCTATTCCATCACCATTTTTCAGCATTTGGCCAAAATTAAACATTGCGTCAAGATTACCTTGCTCAGCTGCCTTTTTATAGTATTTGACAGCTTCCTTTTTATCAGAAGCAACACCTTCACCATTGTATAACATTATACCATAATTAAACATTGCTTCAATATCACCATTATCTGCGGCCATTTTGAAATAATGAGCTGCTTCAAAAATATCAGAAGGGATACCTTCTGCATTACCAAGCATAATTCCATAATTGTACATTGCGCTGCTATTCCCTTGATCAGCAGCCATTTTGAAATAAGAAGCTGCTTCTTGTAAATTTTTCATAATTCCTTCACCTTTCTTGAGTAAGATTGCATAATTGAACATTGCATCGGCATCACCTCTATCTGCTGCTTTTTTTAAGTACGAAGCTGCTTCCTTAATGTTGGACTCAATCCCTTCACCTTTCTTCAAAATTACGCCACAATTAAACATTGAATCAACATCACCTTGGTCCGCTGCCATTTTATAATATTTAACTGCTTCATGAATATCACGTTTAATCCCTTCACCTTTTTCGAGCATGACAGCATAATTAAACATTGAATCAATATCACCTTGATCAGCGGCCATTTTGTAGTATCTTGCAGCTTCTTCTTTATTCTGCTCGATCCCATCACCTTGTTCGAGCATGACGCCGTAGTTATACATTGCATCATCATTTCCTAGATTAGCTGCCATTTTATAATAATGAGAGGCTAGTGCCTTCATTTCTTTCCCACTTTTTTCAAGAATGACCCCGTAGTTGTACATAGCTGATGGATGCCCTTGGTCAGCAGCCATTTTGAAAAACCGTGCAGCTTCCACAGAATCTTTTTGAATTCCTTCTCCCTTTTCAAGCATAATACCATAGTTAAACATGGAATTAGTATCGCCTTTGTCGATCGCTAATTTAAAATATCTAGCGGCTTCAATTTTATTCATATTAATTCCATAACCAAAAAACAATAGCTTTCCACAAAGTAACATTGAGCTAATATCTCCTTGATCTGCGCTTTCTTTAACTTGTTTTGCGAAAACATCAAGGTAATTAATAATAATATTAAGATAAATGGTCACATCATTTTCTTCGATAAGACCAAATTCTAATTGAAACTCATCTCGTTTTTTAGTAAATTCGTCAACAATTTCATAAAATTTGGGTCGATTGCGGATTTCATTTGACCAACATTTTTGGAAAAATAATTTAAGCCATTCTGATCTCAATATTTGAATATCTGGTGGCGAATTATAAAAATGATAATTATCATGTTTTGGTCTGGTACCAGTTATTAATTCATAAGCAATTAACGAAAAAGAAAAAGCATCGTATGACTCCCATTTAACTTTTTCATTATATGTTAATTCATCATTTTCCTTATTTGAGAATCCATAATTGCTAATGTGTGGATATAGATTTTTGTCCAAAAGAATGTTATTGAGGATGAGATCAGAATGAATGATATTTTGAAAGTAAAGATGTCTCATACCAATTGCTGTTCCAAGTAAAATAATGTATTTTTGTGTCCCTGTTAAATTTTGATATTGTAATGATGGAATCTTTTTATCCATAACATCAAGCAATGATCTGTTTGGCATATACTCGGTAATAATTGTTGGATATGAGTCGTCATTAATATCATGAAGACTGAAATTAATAATGCGCAAAAGAGAAGGATGCGTCGATATTTTTGATGCTTTAGAAGTTTTTGATATAAATAATTTTTGATCATGCTCTGATATACACTGCATTTGAAATCTTTTTTCAACATACTTTATCTTTGTGTCCTCGTCTTCAACTATACAAGATCTATATCTACTCGAATTTAAATCGCTAATTCTTTTGAAATGATGAAAATTAATGCTTGCTGTTTTATCATTCATTATGGACAAATCCAAAAATAATTTATTCAAAATACTTTTTTTAATTTGATAAATTGCTACAAAAATTATAATGATTTTTTCTTCATTAAAGTATTAAATATTACTTTTTAAAAGAATTTTTTTTAATAATAAAATAAATATTCATTATAAATAAATATTTATTTAAATATATGATATAAATCATAAAGCAAAATACATATATATTAATTTGTAAGAATTCAATTTTTGTTGTTTTTTTAATTTGAATAATATGCTTTTTTAACAAGTTATTAACCATTTTATTTCAGATTAATAATATTTTTTTCCAATTTATCTTTTTTATTTAATTAATAATTTTTTTATAAATTATAAATATATAAAAAATATGAATATATATTAAAAATATTCTGATTTCAAATTTTCTAAAAGCACATATAATTTTTTCAAAATGAAACTCATTTTTGAATGTTGCAAAAGGTCCAGTAAATTGTAAAATAAAAAGGGATACAAAATTCTTTGTAAAATAATAATTTTAAAAGTTTAATAAATAAAAGTGCTTTTTATTTTGCAAATTTAATGAAAGATTTTCCTTAAGAATTAGATTTTAGATAATTTTATTAACATATTTAGGTGTAATTGCCGAATTCATATTCGTATTCTTCACCAGCATAGAGTGCAGATGCAACTTCATTCTCAACTTCTGTCTTATTTCGTGATCTAACCCAAGGATGTAATAGGGCTTCCGTTAATGTGATTCTTGATTCAGGATCAACCATACACATCTTATGAACTAGATCGATTGCTTCATTTGAAATTTCCATTTCTTTTAATAGTTGAAAATTCAAAATACCTTTTGAGATCATTTTTTTGCATCGGGTCGGATATTTTGAATATGATGGCGTAGGATATCGACAAGTAAGCATCACAAAAAGCGTAATACCAAGAGACCAAGTATCAACTGTATTATCGTAGGGAATGCCGTTAACTATTTCAGGCGGCAGAAATTCTGGAGTACCCATAAACTCATGTCCTTTTTCGTCTGAGTTAAATATTTTTGCATACCCAAAATCATTTAAAACGACAACTGGATGGAAGGGATCAGAATCCATAACCAAAAAGTTATCAGGTTTAATATCTCTATGCCATATATTCATCGAGTGTAAATATCTGACCGCCGAGAGCATCTGGTACATAATCACAGCTGCCATACTTTCAGTCATTCCTTCTTTAAAATCGGTAATCATTAATCGATGTAGGCTTCCATTGGGCACATATGGAATAACAATGCACATATATTCTTTATAACGAAAACATTTTTCCATTTGTATTATAAAAGGATGATGAACAGAATTCAAAGTTTCAACTTCACTACTAATTCTAGAAATCTTTCTTTCAATAAATTTGATAAATTTGATAACTTTTTTCTGATTATCATCTGTATCAAGACAAGAATAGATATAAGAACAATTGGTTGGATCTGGAATTACGCTCTCTATAACAACATATTTTCCAATTTTTTCTCCTTCTTGAGGAGGCGGGGTAGATTGATTCCAAAATGGTGGGCCTAAATCCATCTTAAAAAATGTCGAATTTATTATACAGAAATATGGTTATATTTATTTTAAATATGAAAAATTTCTAAAGAAGTTAACAACTTTTTTATTACAAAACAAGTTTCATGATCACTGTTCTTGAGCCGAGATCGGAATAGCTTCTACAGTTTTCTTAGGTTTGGATATTATTCTTAATCTTTTACTTGGACCAGTTATTTCTGCATTTGGCCCATTAAATGAAATATCAGCATCTTCAAACATAATATCAGTTGCTAAACGGTCATCATCACATGTAGTATCAAAAGAAAAACTTAATTTGAAACGTTTTGTAGCTTCGTTTAACTTGTCACACATATCCTTCGGACAGATTGTTGGAAACTGACGGATTAGCTTGCAGAAATAATATGTAAGGATTCCATGTGATCTAGCTTTTTGATCTGGTGTTAACCTTGATTTATGAGAGATGAAATTAACGATATCTGAAGAACGAGGATATCCATTTTTCTTGCAAGCCTCCATATCGAATACACAATTACCACTTTCACAATCAGAAAGAACAAGTATAAAAGCTTTTCTGTTACTTTTTTGACCAATAAACTGCCCCAATTCAACACTCGTAAGAACTGTTTTATCCATAAATTTAATTCCATGACCAATATGCCTTATCTTTGAGACACAATCTGTACCAGAATAATATAATGTAAGTGAACATATAGTTCGAGTTAAAAAATACTCGAGGAATTTAAGAAAAGTCATTAAATCTGTATTATAAAGAAAAACTATCTTATATCCAAGTTTTCGATGTATTAAGGACATGAGGTAAGCATCATTAAAACATCCAACATTTTTATTTGTATTAATTAAATTAAAAAGCACTCTATCAACTGGCTTCTTTGGGAGCATCGATGGAGTTAGTTTATTTAAGCACTTTGCAATTGAATGGAATGATTCGATAACTGTAGAAAACATTTGAGAATGCCTAGTTATTTGGAATTGATGAGCTGTAAATTCAGGATTTTTTTTATCAAGGTTAACAGATTTATGAACGTACTTTGAAGGAAATGGAGGATTCTCTGTATCATCAACCCAAGAAAACTTTTGGGCTGGCTTTTTAACTACGCTTTTTTTTGACTTCGTTTGCGATTTGTTTTTTGTTGCTTTCTTATCATCGTCTTTATTTGACTTTTTTGTTTCCGCTTCTGTATTCGGCATTAGATGATATATTAAAATGAAACATTCTAATAAAATTTATAATATTCAAAAAATTCAAAAAAGCAATCATATAAAAAATTGGTTATCTTTTCATTTTTGAATTTACATTCAAAAATATAAAAATAAATAAATTAACATTTATTCAAACATAAATAAAAAAAGTATTGTTTCAATATATATAAATTATATTTTTATCAAGTATAATTTATATAATTTAAGTAAAATTAGTTTTTTTATTAATCAAAATTAAATATAAATGATAATTTAATTTTGATCATTTTTATAAAATTTTTGAAATTCATAAGATCGCTTTTTATTGTAAAAAAAGAGAAAACCAGAAAAGAAAAGTATTTTGAAATATGATTATTTATTTAATTTGAATCACTATCAGTATTTACATCAGAAGGTTCACTATTCTTTGTTTCAGCATTATCATCGCTATTATCTTTTTCATTACTATTATTTTCATTGTCGCTATCAGTATTATTATTTTGAAATTTTCCATTCTTTTCAATAGCAGCATCATGCGCCTTAGTATCTTTATCAGTTAATTGCCTAAAAACGAGATTATAATAAAATCCACCTTTTTTCACCAATTCGTCATGATTTCCACTTTCTTTAATTTCTCCAGCATCAAAAACGTAAATAATATCGGAATTACGTATTGTTGATAATCTATGCGCCACAGTTACAGATGTGCAATTCTTAGTAACTTTATCAAGAGCAACTTGGACCTTTTTTTCAGAATCTAGTGCAGATGTAGCCTCGTCACAAATCAGAATTGTTGGGTTCTTAATAACAGCACGAGCAATAGCAAAACGTTGTCTATGTCCACCAGAAAGAGTTGATCCTTTATCGCCAACCATTGTATCCAGACCTTTTTCAAGTTTAGAGAGAATTTTCTTTGCATTAGCAATTTCAAGTGCAGCTAGCTGAAGAACTTCTTCATCTGTTGCATCATGACAACCATATTCTGAAGAGGACTGGCTCTTGACCAACCAAAGCGATTCTTTGATGCAACCAATTCGAATCCAGCGTTTTAATATCATGTCCATCTAAAAGAACAATTCCCTCATTTGCATCATAATATCTTTCAAGTAACTGAACACATGTTGATTTACCTGATCCTGAATGACCAACAAGTGCACCACTTTGTTTTGCATGGATTACAAAGCTTACATTTTTGAGTACATAAGCATCTCTTGTTGAATATTTGAACGATACATTTTTGAATTCAATTTCATCTTTGAAATCTTCTATTTTTTCTCCTCCATCAAATGGAATTGTTGGTACATGCTCAGCAACAGCTAGAATTCGTGCTCCTGCAGCTACACACTTTTCTTCGCCTTGCATTGTTCCTTGAAGTGAAACAACACCAAAAGAACCCAACATTCTGTAAGCAAACAATGTTCCGAGGTTACCAAATGAAAGTTCATTCTTGTTTACAAACGTTGCACCATAATAAAAATCTGCCAGAATGTCTGCAATAACTGAAACAAGAACAACAAATAAGAATAAAGCTATTAAAAGACCAATATTTCGATCATGTTTTGCGCCCATTTTTGTTTAATTAACAAATCTTTTTGTTTCTTCTTCTTCTCTGCAAAAACCACGAACTGTTCGGACTGCTGAAAGTGTTTCTTCTGCAATTGTCATTGATCTTGAAACATGCTTGAATTTAAGTGCTGAATTCTTTAAAATAGATTTGAATAATACAAAGTAATGCAATTGCAACAATTGGTATGAAACAAATTGAAACAAAAGCAACTTGCCATTTTCGTGTGAATGAAAAAATAAGTCCTAAAACTCCTTGAACAATTGCTTGGAATTGAGTAGCTTTAACTGTACCAAAAGCTAATTCAATTAACTCTGCATCTTCTGATAATAAAGTTAAAATGTTTCCAATTGGTGTAACATCGAAGAATGCAATTTCGGATTTCATTAAGTTAGTAAACATTGCTATTTTCATCTTGTTTTGAGTTCGTGTTCCAACAAGTGTCCATAAAAATACAACCCAGAAGAAGCAAAACGCCATTGCTGCTGCAACACCAGTCATTTTCTTCGTATATGAAACAATCTTGAAAATTGAATTTTCAACAATTTAATTATTATGCTATTTAAAATACAAGTTGGTGAAAGAATCATTGTTAGCCAGTAATTGTGATATGAACTTAGAAAGGTAGGCATTTTTTATTAAATATGATTTGGAATCAGAATAAGTTTATTAGTGGCAGATATATTCATATTATAGTTATAGTAGGAACTATATTTAAAGCCACTGGGCAAAAGTTTATTTTTATGAACAGAGCCCTAGAACCTCAATCAATCATATAAATATTTCTCATATATTCCATCAGAGTGATCAGAAGGTAAATAAATTTTGTTATATAAGAATTGTTAAACAAACTAAAACAAAAAGGCTAATAAAACCCAGTTATTTATAATTCATCAACAATTTTGTTTTCAGGATCTCTTATTTCTTCTCATTATGGGGCTGGCCAATCACATTTATATAAGCTCTTTAATAAATAATAGAAAACATTTACATTGATTGAATTAAATCAGAAAATGTCATTTTAAATTTTTTCTTAAGATTATTTCGACGATCAAATATCTCTTAAAAAGTTTCATACAAAATTTCAGTTATTGAAAAAAAAATGGATGAGGTTTTAAGTAAAATTGAAAATCTTTCTCAATCAAAACGCTTGATTTCGTGTGAACAAGTTATTATGGGAACTGTTCATGATCTTCATCCTTTTCTAAATTCATCTCTATCAGAAACAGAAATTCAAAGAATTCAAAATTCGCTTTTATCTTTATTTTCAGCAAATAACGGTGAATTTAGTATTCAGTGTTCTCTTTTTATTGCTTCAAAGATTTTGAAAACGATGCAAATAAGTAAAAATCCGCAGATATGGGACCTTTTTAATCTTGCTATTTCAAATACAACTCTTTCAACGATAATGGCCGCAGGATATGTTTGTAAACATATTGGAGAAAAATTTAAATCGCAACTTCCTCGTCTTATTGATCATCTTTTTAAACAAAAATCGACTCTTGATTATCCAGTATCATATTGTTTGCGCGCTATTTTTAAAGTTGGCGGTATAACCGTTTCTCAATATGCCCATGGAGCAATCGATTTTTGTCGACATGTAATTTTGCAAAATCGACAAACTACTACTGTCAGCTGCATTAAATTATTAAAGTCGATAATTAAGAAAACTACCAATCCTCCTATTTCACAAATCATTGATACAGTCAGAATGATGATTAAGGAAGAGCCAATTCCCTTTATCAAAAATGAAATTGCCAATTTAATTGCTCAATGCGCATTTTCGCCTCTTTCGCCTCAATTAAACATGAAACCAACGCAAGAATCTGAATGGGTTATTGGTTCCAGTAAAATTGTTACAGATGCACCTACAGAACTTGATAAATCTCTTGAAATATTATTACAATTTCCAAATTATTTAAGTATGTCATTTCCACAATTTTTAAATCTTTTAACTCCATCAATTTTCTCACGATATCACTCGCCATTATATAATTTTGTTACAAATAACTGCCCATCCTTATTATCCGATATAATTTCGATGTTACCCGCTGATGCTCGCTTTACTTACTTCAAACAAGTTGCAAGTACCACACCAATGACAGCTCAACAACTACAAAAGCTCAGCTGTCTCTGTCAAGATGATAAATCCATATTAGAAGCAGCAGGAGTTGCTTTAATATTAACCTATTCCAACGACAAAGTAGAAAGGAATTCAGCATTGAATTTCTTTGCCACTTTTAGCAAATCGCATCCCTCAATAATAATGTCATATCTTCGATCATCTCTAAATTTTCTCTGCCAAACTCTCAAGAACGAGATGAACAGTGATCGTGATGTGATCAGTCATTACAGTTTAGCCACTGTTGTCTTCATGAACGTTCAGAGGCTCGAAGATGCAATTGAAGGAGAAAATAACGATCTTCTCATTCAATTTTTCAATGATGTCTTCACCTCACCAAATGTAACCTCACCTCACTTCTATGGTGCTCTTCAGCTTCTCTCTGTCCTTCCAGCGAGGTACAGCGAGCCAGCGCCAATTGAGGCCGCCACGAGTGTGGCCGTTAAATATCTGACAGAGAACGTTGACCGTTTCACTAGTGACTGTCATTACAGGCGTCTTCTCAAGTCACTTTTTCTGTACAGAGAAACGCACATTGCGGCCAATTATGAACAGAATCTTCTATTAGTGAAAATGTTCCTCTCAATTCAGAAAAGGAAAGGTGAAAATTTGACCTTTCCATTATCTGCTATTTCATCACTTTGCTTGATTGCGCCCGTGTCTGGCGCAGGTGACTCAGAAATGACTGAAGTGACCCGAATTGTCGTAAACAGGGCCCTGAAAATTACACCCTCAGCAGAGCTACTCAAGTCCTTCATTGCTCGCCCTCTTCCAACCGGTTTTGACCTCCTTAAAATCACCACCGAGCCCTCGTTTGAGAAGAAGAAAGAGCAGATGATTTTGAGCAAGATCATTCTCAATTTCCCTCATCTTCTCAACTCAAACAACCAGAACGAGCGCAAGCACATACTTGACAACTTGATCAGTGTCAAAACCGTCAATTCAACAGCACATTTCATTCTTCTTCAGTTGTGCAAGTCAAGCTTCATTCTGCCCAAGTCTTGTCTTCCACTTTTTCTGAAGCATTTAGAAACAAACAATCTAACCGTTTTAGAAATCATTAGTGAATGTGTTGGCCACTTTTTGAATAATAATCAAACCGATTTTAAGACGGTTTTTTCTTTCATTGAAAAGAAGAAAAATGTAGCTTCTTGCCTCCTTCTTTCGTCTATCTTTGCACACACCAGAATTCCAAATCAGAGCTACTTTTCTCGTTCTCTTCTTCTTCTTAATTCATTGATGAAGAACGGAGCAATTCTTCCTTTTGCAATACATTCCATCTCATCGATGCTCCTCACACATTCGATGCAGATCACTAATTTTGAGATCATCTTGAATCAGTTTTTGTTGCTCTTTCAAACATTGAATACTAACTACTCAATGCAGCCTGTTGTTCTTTATCTTTGTGCTGAATGCTTCTCACTTCTAGTTGAGACATCTTCTAGTGAAATCTCAACGCAAACAAGCACTACTAACAAAGATGAAAAGAAATTAGTCAATACTTTAATTGTGCTGATTTTGAGATCTTTTCAACTTACTCCTCTTTCTTATTCCAAAGAATCTTACTTTACTTGCTGTAGAGCAATTATTACTTTCGCTCACAACTTGCTAAATGAAGCACCTATTTCGTTCCCTTCATCAAGAGGCGTTGCTGCATCAATCCAACTTTCTGCTTCTGCTGCATTTTCTGACTTCTTGAAGTTTGAAACATTGGATAAACTTTCTAATTCATGCGCTTCAGAAGGCACTACGTTTAATATCGACAGGATTTCACAACAACTCTTGTCTCTCTTGCAGAAAACTGGCGATCAAAGAGCTTCTTCATTTCTCATTTCATTGGTCAATTCATTCTTGAGCAGTGAAGATGAAACAAGTTCGAATGAAAGCATCAGTGTCAGCTTTAGCGAGTCAAGCACGAGCAACAACAACCCACTTGACAGTGAAGACATCTTCAGTGCAAGCAACTTCAGCTTTGATAAAGAAAATAAAAAAGAAAAAGAAGAAAATAAAATTGAAAACGAAGAAGATGATAATGAAGATAATAATAATGACAATGAATTACCAATTTCTTTCCCTAATTACAATAGCAAGCTTGCTTTTTGGGTGCAAATAATCAGGCGTGTTTTGCTTGCCAATTCACTCTTGCAGAACAGTGATATTGAACCAAGCGCAAGTGTGAAAAAGTGCTGCCTTTCAATCTGTCTTGCTGTTCTTCCTCATCTTGCTGAACAGACGTATATAAAAACAGAATTCTTAGATGACATTATCTCATCTGCTTCTCATTCAACCGAAACTGATCGTCTCGAGCTTCAAGAGGCGTCATTTCCAGTTCTTCAGCAAGTCATTGAACTTTTCAGGTACAAGAAGAGTGAAGATGGAGGCAGAATGCTAGATTTGTATGATTCACAATTTTCTCAGGCCGTCACTGTTGGTTTTCAATTGAATTTAGCGGTTAGTGGCCGCTTTTTGTCTACTTATTTGGCCTTTATTACTGATTCATTGACTTCCGATTCTGAGAATTGTTCGCATGTTTTCACCGTCTATTTGAACGGAATAAAAGAATGTAAGCAAAGAACATCTGCTTATTATTCATTGGCCACACATCTTTGTGCTGTTTCGATGAAGTATTCGAATGTTGCTGAGATGATTCATGAGTTTTTGGTTGACCTTTTGCCTGTTTTCGCTGATGTGTTTTATAAGGCTGCTGCCCTTTGGAAGAACAAGAATGATTGGCGTCAAATGTCTAAATTTAGAGAGTTTGCTTCAAGTTTTTATTCACAACTTCTTCCTTCTTTCGTCTGGCTTCAAACAATTGCAGGAAAGAAGAATGAGAAAAGTTTGTTAATTTCACCTGAAGTTCTTCTTTCGTTCTGCATTATTGAATCTTCAAATCAAAATAACAACAATGAACAATGGATGATTGAAGGTGCTTTTAACGCAATTCCTGTTTTGATTGAATATTTTGGTTCTGATTTACCAACAGAACTTCTTGAGCTTGCTCTTAAAATCACCAAAACGCAACTTCAAAAGGATCGTGAATCGATGAATGAATTTATCAAGATACTTTTGAATGCCTGCAAAATATTAAAGAACAATAAAGAACACGATTCATTACGTCTTACTTTATTGTCAATTGTGTTTTCAACAGTCAATATGAAATCATTTAACAAAGTTGATTTTGTTGCTCCTGCATTGACATACATAATCAACAGTGATTTCAATTCGAAGAAATTATCGATGCATCTTCCAGCAATATCACAACTTATCTTAGACAATTTGTTCGACAAGCATCGAATTGATGAAAAAGAAGGAATTCCACTTTTTTCATTAATTTTTCATCATTCGCCTTCAATTGTTGGATATGTATCAAATCTTCTTCTAAAGAATGCAAATACAAATTTAAATAATAATAATAATAATACATCAAGTAAAAAATATATTATTCCTTCCGATTTTACTTTGAATGTGATTAAAATCGGAATTCCTCTTCTTTCAGGCTCTTTTCCATTAAGACAAGTTTCGCGATTTTGCATTGAAATGTTTAAAAAAGGTGGAATGTTGTTGATTGGAAAAGCATTAATTGAAAAGCCTGAAATTGGCTTTGCTCTTTTAAGTCAAGGTAATGCAAAGGCTTGTTTTCTTTTATGTTCAAATGATTTGAATAATTGTCGTGCTTATCTTCGTTTTGTTCAACTTTCACTTTCTTCTTCTGAAAATATTAATAATAATGATTGCAAATTGTCATTTACTAAAAGTGTGTTTAGATTGGCTGTTAATGTTCTTTGCAAATTCGGCTCTGACGTTCAACGTGGTCATCAAATTGTTTCACTTTGTGTACAATTAATTCAAAATGTGAAACAAATCGTTGGCGTTGATGAATTGAATAAAATGTTCAATGTTTTGGATTTGCCTGAGAAGTTGGCAACATTCAAAATGATGAATTTGCACATTTCAAAGGCTGAGCTCAAAAAGAGAAATAAAAATTTGGCAGCCTTTTCAACAATACAGAGAACTAGAAGAGGAGGAAGTGGAGCTGGTGGCGAATTTGGCGATGATGACTCTGAGTGGCAAACACTCGACACTGGCGATGGTTCTGATTCATTTTAATTGTATTTTGTTTTATATATTATGATAAATTTATATTTTGATATTAAACTTTTATCTATCTTTATTATTATTTTTTATTGCTTCATAAATATTAAATGTAACAATTTCTTCTCTTTATTTTTATTTTTCCCAATCTTGAAAATGTCACATCAGAGGATTTGATGATATTGATAGAAAAGAAACAAGGTAAAAAAAGGATTTTGAGAAGTAAATGATAACAATTTAATATCATTTTCAATATTTTGTGATATTAAAAGTTAGTTCAAATCCTACCTTTTATATCTTATCATTAAGAAAAATAGATAACAGTTTTTCGCCTAATTTTTATAATTAATATTAGCAATTTCTTGAATTTAATACAAATTACATAAAATTAACACATTAATCTCAAATTGTTTTTAAAATATACAATTTAAATATTGTATGAAAAATTATAGAATTGAAAATTAATATGGCATATTACATATTTATTTTCGATAACAAAGAACAATAGAGTTTAATAAATTTCACCGAAAAATTCTATACATGTTAAATAAATAATATATTTAAAGTTAGTTCTCGTCCTAGCAGAGTCGAATGAATCTTCCTGAACATACCTTATATAACGATACTTGCTCTTAACATGTTCGCATATAAAATGATGCTGTTTATAGGGACCGTTTAAATCTGGACAATCTAATTGATGATCTAAAACTTCCCAACTTGTCTTATCATTTGAACCACAAATCTTCCATGATTTAGGATGATAACGACCATTTTCATTATTTTTATTTGAACGAATTGTATATGAAGTAATAAGAACTTGCCTTTCACCAAAATCAAAATCGATGAAATTACTATTTTCTGATGGAGTTAAAGTTGAATGGAAATTATAAAAATAATCATTGATTTTATCACCATATTCAGTTACGTTTGTAATTGGATGATATGGATTCAATAGCGGATCTGTTCCACCTGTTAAAGTCAGTACTCCATTCGATAAAATTTCTCTTCCTCCTTCTTGAATAAGATACGATATAATGCCATTTAATTCTTCACCTTTTTTATAATGGCAATCAATGTGAACTTGGTTTAAATCAATCATTTGCTGGCTTATATAATTCTGGAATAAAGGGAAAAGCTTTTGTTTAATGAAGAACATCAACCTTGAAAACTCTTTACTTTTTACATCATCATCAATGTGATTGATTAAGTAGCTTAGCATTTCTTCATTAAAGTTCTCCATTTTCAGGGATAATAAAAAGTAAACCAAAAGCTCATTTTCTTCTTTTTCTTGCAATATTTTAAATATTTCTCTTATTTCATTTTGAATTGAAAATAGCTTATTTGATTTTAATATATCTAGCTTTTGAATATGGGATTCTACATATAAATCAATGATGTCATTCAAAATGTTTTCGTCAATTCCTTTCATTAATGGACTCTGAATAAATGGGATCAAATTCTCAGATAAGTATTCAACTGATTTATAATGATATTGAGTTGATAATAATGAAACGGCTTCCTTTATATTATCAATAAGATATGAATTATAGGATAAATCTTCTTGATCAGCTTCGGTATTTTCATTTAGTTCATCACCTAAAAAGAACTTGAGATGGTGCAGCATGCTTTTTAAATTTTTATCAATTTCACAATTTTTGATTGTTGATAACAGAAGCAAATTAAAAGTTTCTTCAATAGTCTCTTTATCTTTCGTTGTTGGAATTTGTACATTATTACTTTCCGAAGATTGACTAGATTTCAGCAATTTAACTGGAAAATTAATTTCAAAACTGTTTATGGTAGGGTCAACTTTAAATATTTCGTTGATTTTTTTTGAAATTGAACGTGCTTTATTGGTAGTTGTTTTGATTACAATTCTGTTTTCACTTCTGTCTTTGCGTTTGTCTTTATTTATTAAATTATTGTTTTTAGTTGAAATCTGATGTGTAAAATTTACAACAAAAATAAATGGATCACTTATATCATTAAGGAAAACTCGTCGTAAATCATAAATTGATGTCTCAATCAACAACTTCTCATTGGAACTCATTATTTTCTTTCGAAAATATTTTGAAATTCCATATCACAAAAAATTGACCGAAAAATAAACTTTTTGTATTTGTTTAACAAATGCTTCCTATTGAATTTTATCAAAAAGTTATAGAATAAAATTTCGTTTCCCGCCTATTTTTATCATGTCATTACTTATGTTTGAAACAACTATTTTATCATTTTTAAATAATTATGAGCTCATTGTATAATTAGTAATGATAATAATTTTGTTGAAAATGCATAGCCATTTATTTTTCTCTCATAACATATAAATAATTATTTGTTTTGGTAGATTATTGTTATTAATCTTGGAGAAACTGATTAATTTATGCAAAATTAAAGGTATTATGCTTTTCTTTACTATTTTTTTTATCAAACATTAATAAATAGTATTTTTTTATTATTTTGCCTTTAGTTTCAAACTGATTCGATGCGTTGTTAATTATAAAATAATAGAAGAACCAATATAACAATATATTAAAGTGATTTCTTTCGATTAGATGAAGATAATAATTCTGAATTTTTTAATCGTTTTTTATTATATCTAATTTACTCCTAAATTCCGATGAATAATCGGAAACCCTCTACAGATGTTCACTCAAAAGTAGTTATTTATATTCAATCGCTGACAATTGAATGCTCTTATGACTACAAATTTAATATATACGATCATTTAAACATAAAAATACCTCCTCGCTTTATTGAAGATTGGGATCCTTCCAATCCGATTCCTATTTTTTGTGAAGCCGAATGCGTTTTAATGTCAAATAATCAGCAAATTTCACCATTTATTACTGTAAGATCAAATCCAATGATTAAAAAAAATCCAACTTTCCCTGATATTTCAATACTTCATAATGTTAATCGACAACATTATAATTTTTTTTGGGACTGTGGCTCAATTTTACGTGATGATAATGATGCACTAGCTATAAAACACTCAATTCCTTTCAATGTTGAATTTCCAATTTATTATTCCGAAATACCATTAGATTGTACAATTAATATTACTTTCTATGCTTGTTTTTTCCTTTCACCAAAACAAAAAATTGGTGTTGTAACAAAAAGGTTATTTACCAAAAATAGTCGGAGACTTAAGACAGGAATATATTCATTGCCGTTTGAAGATGATATTGCTAACGCTGATAGTAAAAAAGATTCCAATTTTTCGTTTGTTCATCAAAAAAACAAGAAATCTATTTTTAGACATATTAGGAGAACAGATATCGGTAAATGCTATTCTTATGAACCTTATGACGAATCTTTTCGCAAAGTTGCTGAATTTTTGCATCCAGATGATGCAGTTAAATATTTCTCTTCACTTCTTAATCCACTTGAACCTCCAGTATTATCAACTTTTTCAAAGTTTATTCATATTAGCGTACCATCTCCCGAAAGTAACACACAGATTATTTATAATGATTTGCAATTTAAACCAGTTTGCAAAGACTTTTCCGAAGATCTGTTTCATTTTTCAAAAGAATCAACTAATAGAAAGAAGCAACGTAGACTTGACTACATTAAAACAATTCCACCTTTATCAAATATCCCATCTAACTATCGTACATTTTTGAGACATAACATTGATACATCCTTGAAGGATCCTTCTTTATACAGCGCACTTTTCCGTTCAATAGATTGGGAAGATCAAGCTGCTCTAAACAGCTTTTCAACAAAACTGTTTAAAGTTGATACTGTTGATATCGAGTATGCATTAGAGTTTTTTACAGATAGGTTTAATTTCATTCCAGTCAGAAAATATGCTGTCAAATGTATTAATTATATAGCAAGAGATCAAGAGAAGAAAAAGGACATTCTCCTTTATTTGCCTCAAATAATTCAAGCTTTAAAAGTCGATTTTTCAGATGGACTTGATGATATCTTGATTAACTTAGCAAAAAATGATATAATTTTTGCAACCAAACTTTATTGGTTATCATCTTTTGATGATAATAAAAATATTAAGAAAATGATCAATACTTTACTAAATACATTGGATGAAAAGAGCAAACACGAAATAGATAAGCAAATCAAACTATTTGATGATATCCAAGAAATGCTCTCCATTCCAAAGCCAAATGCACCAAAACAAAAGAAACAAGATGATATTAAAGCTCTCCTTAGCGGAAAATACTCTCGACTATGTCTTTTTCCAGAACCAATTTTATCTCCTCTTGATCCTACTATTAGATTTCTTGGCATTGATCCACAAGATGTAAAAGTGTTTGCATCTAATAAATCTCCAGTTGCACTTGTATTTAATGCTGTTGATAGCGACGATCAGAATAAAAGTAATGTAAAACAAATTAGAATGATGTTTAAAATAGGTGATGATATACGACAAGATCAGCTTATTCTGCAGCTTTTCGAAATTATGGATAAAATTTTCAAAGCCTCTGAACTAGACTTATGTATTAAAACATACAATATTCTAGCTATATCAGACCGATTTGGTTGTATGGAATTTGTTGAAAATTCTCAAGCTATTAAAGATATTGATGATAATATAGTGGATGAAGCCATTGCTTCTGATAATCTTAAAAAAATCACAAACTCAATTATCGAGACCAATGTCACCAACGCTACTTTTTCTACAGGAAGTTCAACATCAAAAATTTTAATTTACTTAAAACGCGACAGTCCAACTCAAGAAGAATTAAAAAAGCGTATTGAGACATATACCAGATCTCTAGCTGGTTTTTCTGTTATGACCTTTGTTTTAATTATTGGTGACAGACATGATAACAACATCCTTGTTACACAAGATGGACACTTTTTACATATCGATTTTGGATTTATATTTGGAGATGATGCCAAACCTCTTACTCAGCCTGTAAAAATACGAGCAGAGTATCTTTTACCAATTAATACAGATATATCAGTTGCACTTAGCAAAGTTCTAAACTTTGCTGGTCCAGCATTTAATGCAGTAAGAAAGCACGGAAGATTAATCTTAACATTAATTGAGCTTATGTTCAAAACAAATATATCCTGCATTCAAAATGAGAAGAATCCAAATGCTAAGCTTAAAAGTGTCCAGCAATCGCTAATGCTTAATTTAACTGATATTGAAGCTATGAAAGCGTTAAGATCAACCTTTATAGATTCTATAAAATCAAAACTCACCACTTTATATGATACAATTCATAATGTTGCAATGATGCACAAATAAATAGAAAATTTCTAATATTATCTTCTTAAGATATCAAATTGATATCTTAATAAAAATTCATCACCAATCAACATATCTTTTATATGCAAATTTAGCATTATAATATGTGATTTCATGAACCCGGATTTTGCTCGTGTTTTATTACAATGCAAGATGCGCAATATATTCATTTCTTAAATAATGGATAATAAAATACATAATAAAAATAAAAGAACTCTATTTTATTAAATTATTATTTTTCTGAGAATTCTCAAAAAGTTGTATTTTCTAGAATTTTATAAAATGGATAACAAAATTCTAGACGTTTTTCTACCCGTAAAGGATTATATTGTTCGCCTTGAAGATTTCGATTTAATCAAAATAATTGGTAGAGGTTCGTATGGTGATGTTTATTATGCAATACATAAAACAACAGGAACTAAGGCAGCTTTAAAAAAACTTTTAGTTGATGAATTAGATGAAGTGCAGCTTGAATACTTTATTCGCGAAGTTCTTATTCTAGCTTACTATGACAATTTTTTTCTTGTTTCATTTCTTGGCTTTTCTCCATCAAATCCATACTTAATTATTACTGAATTTGTTCCATGCGGATCTCTTTTTGATGCACTTCGTAGAAAGCCGAGATCTCCATCTTTAGACGGCACAGATAAAACAAAAATTGCAATTGGAATTATTGAAGGCATGATTTGCCTTCACAATAATAAGGTTATCCATCGAGATCTAAAATCATTGAATATTCTTCTCGATAACAATAAACTTCCAAAAATATGTGATTTCGGAATTTCGCGAGCTATTGATGAAAACAATCTAGGTAATATGACTGTTCGCATAGGTACATTTCATTGGATGGCTCCAGAAATGTTAGATTCCGATAGTTATAGTTATAAGGTTGATGTTTACGCTTTTGCAATAATATTATGGGAAATGTTAACTAGTCAAGTGCCATATCAAGGACAAGATCCACTTAAAATTCTACTTAATGTCAAAAACAATGGAATGCGCCCAGTAATACCTCCTGATTGCAATGAAGGCCTTTCAAGATTGATGACCAGATGTTGGGATCAGGATCCAGATGTAAGACCTACATTTGTTGAATTATACGAGATTTTTAGAGATGAAGAAATTCATTTCAATGATGCTAATATTGATGAAATACATAAATTTTTCGAACAATTTCCTGTTAGTGAAGATGCCCTTCATCCAAAATCAGTTACAAACTCAGTATCAGATGAAACCAAAAATATACAACCCAATCAAATAAATTTTGAAGATTTAGATAACGTTTTAAATAGCAAAATTAGTGCTGATATTAGCGATGATCTTCAACCTGGAATTTCTAGAACAGAAAATGAAGATAATTCTTATAGTGAGGAAGAATCAATCTCCATTAGCAAGGAAAATAAAAATTCATCGGGACAGTATCTAACAGAGCAAAGAGGCAAATCTGAGAGCATGATTCAACAAATAAATATTAATGATGTTAATTCTTTAAAAATCGACTCAAAGAAAGATGAAATTAAAGATAGTAATGAAGATGATACGAACAAGGACAAAAAGAAAGATAAGAAAAAAGATAAAAACAGTAAGAAAGAGAAAAAAGAAAAATCGAAAGAAGAAAAGAAAAAAGAAAAGAAAAAGCCGAAATGCAATGATGAGGAGTCTCAACCTAGTCAACTTAAATCAAGAAGAATGACTCTTCAAGAAAAAGCATTTCGAAAAAAGCATAAAGGTTCGTCAGCGCAATTTGATCTAAATCTCAAGCAAAAAGAAGAAAAAAAGCAAAGCAAAAAGTCTAATCAGCCTAATAAGGCTACTACATTTGATAATATTTACGATATGGAAATACAAGAGATTAAGCAAAGAAGGAAAACCTCAATTGATAATTCGAATTCTGTAATAGACAAAACTAAAATTATTCATCGCAAAAAAGAATTACCAGGTAATGCTTTCTCAAAATACGTTATTTCCGTAGATGAGGATAAAGCTCGTCTTCCTTATGTTATTCCACTTTCAGATTTTGAAGAATTAAAAGAATCAATTTATACTACAGAAAAAGATAATGATTTTCTCCAGTTACACTATAATTTGCCTAATGATCGTTTATTAGGTGATACAGAAAGCTTTATACTTGATGATGATGTTTTTAAAAACTTTTCTGATGCATCAATAATTCCTAAGTCGTATGTGAAGAAAACCCCCACTACAGTTAAATCTCCAATTATAGTTGCTCCTAGTTATTTTGAGTTTGAAGAAGAAGAAAGCGAAAGAGAAGAAGAAGAGAACATAGAACAAGTTTTGAGACAATCCAGCGGTAGAGGTAAAATCATCAATATATTCCAAGCTGAATTAGATGAAATAACTCTTGAAGATGCCCATGAAGTATTTATTGACATGAAGAATTTGATTGATCAGCATAAAAACAAAGATGATCCCAAAGAAAAGGCCAAGAATGACATTTACATCTACCTTCTTTCCAACAAAATCAAAGAAAAAGTTTTCCTCATTAATAAATTCAATGATATCAACGGTTTTGAGATTCTTCCGATCTCTGGCAATCCAATCATCATCCCTTCTTTCATTAATCTCTTCTCAGCTTGCATTTTGTCTGATCTGGAGCGATTTCCTTTTGATGTTTTCAAGGAAGTTTTTTCTGAAGACAAATCACGCAATAGTAAAAAGTTCCTTCTTCTTCTTCAAGCTCTACATTCGGTCATTCCAGACGTAGTAAATGGATCGACATTACTAAATGCAAAGAAGAAAGAAGTTACGATGCTTATTTGGGATCATTTTTATGAAAACAAAGAAAAATTTTCTGATTTCAATGAGTTCCCTCAATTTTTGTATCACATCTATTCAAAACTGATCAATTGCGATGATGCAAGTTCCTCGATGAAAAAGCAATTGATTGATACAGCTATCTTCTTGATCAGCTCATCAGCCGATCTAAAAACGGTTAAATCTGCCTATTCAATTCTTCTTTCAGACAAAGTGAAGTCAACTGAACTTTTTGATAACACAAAAAGTGTCCAACTGCCACTCCGTACCTTCGTTAATCACATCACTTCACAACCGTCATTTATAAACAATTTGGTTTTGAATTGCGGTGAACTGATCTTTGAAAGCGTCTCTTTATTCGGACGGTTTGAGAAACCGCCTCTGAGCGGCACTCTTGTGTCACGCCTAATCGAGCATGCCTTGTGGAACACCGACCCATCATTAAAGGAAGACGTTCCTCGAATAGCGTGCCTCATTTTGTGTCGACTGGCGAAGAGCAAGCCTGGCTCACTCCTCCTCACAGAGAACAAAAATTGGATGAAAATGGCCGTTAATTCAAGTAACGAGATTCGTTCTCATTTGAAAGGAATGCTGGAGAAGACAAAGAATGCTTCACAGGAGGAAGAAAAAGATGCATTCGATGAGATCAAGAGTCAACTTGAAGAAGAACAACTTCAGTCCGAAAGAGTCAGCGAGAGAATTTTGCTTTCGCTAAGGATTTTGATGGTGTTATTCATATCACATGTCAGTCTTAGAGATGATCTTGCGAAATCGCCTGTCTTTTGGTCGTTCTTGGAGGCTTCTATAAGAATAACAACTGTTCAATCACTTTTTTGCTATAATTCAGTCGAATGTTCGCTTCAATCATTTGATTCAATATTATCATCATTGAAAGTGCTCAATTCTATCGTTAGAAGAATTCATCCATCCTCTTTCTCTTCAGATTTAATAAACAATTCTCGCCTAGTTAAAGCTTTGTGCTCAAAGGTGATTATTCCGAAAATTGTTGAAAGATCACCAGAAGCAGTCGAACTTGGTTTACAATTGCTTGATGTGATTGCTAGAGCAACAGCTTGCAAAGAGTCTGCTATGAATTCGTCTTCTGATTTGGAATTCATTGATGATTTCGTAACAAAAATTCCTTCTTTGCTTAGCTTTGGTGGAATTGTTGCTCACAAAACAATTATCGCGTCTCTTTCTATCTTTTTGCTTCATAAAGAACAAGTTGGCCAAGCTTTGATGAAACCTGCTCATATTAGATCAAATGCTGAATCGAAAGAGATGAATGATAAGGATAACGATAATGAAGATAATCATTTGAATGTAAATGAACAAATCAAAAAGATTTTGCCAAAAGTTGTTTTGATTAACGAATTCGAAAAATATAGGAAAACTTTTCTTGAACTCTTAGCAAAATAATGAATAATAATGTTATGTGTTTTAATTTTGTAAATAATTACTTAGTTTAATATCAATACTTTTGTAATTTTTTTTTTTTTTTTTTTTTAATGAGTTAACTAATAAGTTATTAACTGGTACGTTATTTCATACGACATATTTGCGTGATTTCAATCTATTAATGGATAAGTCGATTGTTTTTCTTGGTAAATATGATGATGATTTATGTTCACTTGAAGGAAAAGTGGTAAATAATAATATAGAATACAAAGAAAATCAACAACCAGAAGTTATTAAACAACCAATTAAAGGAACTGATTTTGAAGCATACCTTCTTGTTGGAAATGTAAAACCGTCATTACAATTAAAAAATGTAATTTCAAAAGCAAAAATAATTTTTTTTACATTTAATTTATCGAGACCAGAAACATTAGTTTTTTTAAACGAAGGGTGGAAACCTGTTATTGAAAGAATAGATAAAATGAATCAATTAAATCAAAATAAATCATTAAATACGATTAAACCGTCAAATCAAGATAATTCTTCAAAGCAATTACGAGTTCTTATTGGGATTAATCCATCACAAGGTACTGTAAAATATGACTTTGATGAAAAAATCTCATATACAATTAATAATCTACAATGTACTAAATATTACGAAACAGGAGAAAGCAAGAAAACAAGAAAAAAAAGAACTGTTAAAAATCCTATTTTAACTAATTTGTTGAAAGATTTTGAAGATTTATTGAAAGATGATGGATTTGGTCAGGATAATAAAGAGCATTTTGATATTAAATCTACAAATAATCATTCAAAAGAGAAAAATAAATCGAAAGGCAAAAAACTTTTCAAAAAAAGCAAAAAAAAGAAAGACTCAGATGAAAATAGTCATAATAGTAGTGATGAAGAGGAAAAAAAGATTGAAAATGAAGAAGATGAAGAAGTTAAAGAAGTGATTAAAGAAACAAAAGAAGAAGAAGAAAACAATACTCCAAAAGAAAATGATGATGATGATGATGATGATTCACATATATGGGATACTGACGATAGTGAAGAAAAAGAGGAAGATGCAATAAAAGCAAAAAACGCCGACGATCCAATCTCTGTATTTGCAAGTGATGAGATATATGATAAAGAAGTCAAGGAAGAACTAAATTCAAATGAAAAAGTGAAGACATTTAAAGATACAAACTATCTCGAGTATAAAATTTTTATGGAAAGTGGAACGGCGAGCATCACTGGTGTTCCAAAAGATAAAGAGGAAATTGATGTTCCACTTTTTGTCAGATGTCAAGGCCAAAAGTTTGATGTCACAGCCGTTGACGAGAGAGCTTTCTCAGGCTCAAAATTGAAAGCTCTCTTATTTTCAGAAGACAGCAAATTGGAGACGATCAAAGACTTTGCATTTGCAGGCTCATCGATTGAAGAACTTTTTATTCCATCGGGTGTCACGGCGTTGTCAGCGAACTGGTGTTCAGGAGCAGATAAGCTGACGAAAATCGAAGTTGGTCCAGGCAACCGCTTCTTTTCAATCAGAGACGGCTTCCTCGTCAATGACGGGCAAGAGAAAAGGGAACCCCGGGAAATCCTTTTTGCACCGCGAGATATCGGAGGCGACTTTTCCATCCCAGCTGGAATCACGCGAATTGGGAACTGCTCATTCGGCAAGCGAGAAGGGCTCGTGTCAGTTGCCTCAGACACGCCGTCCCTCCAGACAATTGACTCGCGCGCGTTTTCAGGATGCCGGAATCTGGAGAGGCTCAAAGTCTGCCGCGCGTCAGATCTGGCTCTCTGCGAATCCTGCTTTTCAGACTCTGCAAAGCTTTCATCAGTCGAAATTGAGAGTAAAGAATTGAACATTGGCGAAGAGAGCTTCAGCAACTGCAAATCGCTGCAGCGTGTCTCACTCACAAATGTGATCAACATTGTTCTCAATTCAAACGCATTTGGTGGATGCACAAACCTCTCAGATTTCACTGTGAATGAAAATAATGATAGATATCAAGCGACACTCAAAATGTATTTTGTTGATTCGATCTTTGTTTACCCAGAATGTTTCAGAGATTGCACGTCTTTGACATCGATTGTTTTTTCAGAAGTAAAAAAGATTACATTGTATTCGCAGTCATTCAAGGGATGTGACAACCTCGGAAGCCTTGCAATCTACAAATCCGAAATAATTAAAATTGATAAGGAATGTTTTGCTGAGTCAAAACTAAGAACACTGAAATTCGCCTCCAAATCAATTTCATTTGGTGAAAACTTTATCAAGGACTGTTCATTGCTCCAATCTTTGAATGTAGACTGTGATAATGATGTTACAATTTTATCTGGAACATTTGAAGGCTGTAATTCAATGAATTCTGTCAACATCCATACAGAAGCAGCATTGAAACTGTGCACAAATTGCTTTTTGAACATGTCATTGGTGTCTGTTGAATTAAAATGTGATTTATTAAAGATTGTTGATTATAACTGCTTCAATGGATGCTCAAAACTTACAAACATCTCTTTTCACACGAAGCATAAAACTAAATTTGCATCAAATATGTTTCAAGGCTGCTTTACTTTAAATAGCCTCGTGATTATGTGTGAATCGTCACTTTATCTAGACAAAGGATTCATGAACGAATCAAGTCAACTTCAAGTTGTCACAATTAAAGGTAAGAAAATTATAATTAATGATGATTGCTTTAAAAACTGCCCAAGTCTCACCTATCTGGCATTAAACAATTCTGGCCAAATTCAAGTTGGCAAAAGACTATTTCAGAACTGCAGCAAACTTGACACGATCACTATTCAAACAGTTGGTAATAACAAATTTGAAGCTGCTGACAAGATCTTTCCAGAATTGACAAATATTAAGCGAATCGACTTCATTGGTGGTCAAGTTGAAATTAATAACTGCAAATTTCAAGATTTTTCGTGTCTAACTTCAGTCATCTTTGACAAAGTAAATATAGTCCATATTTATGAGTCGCAGTTTTACAAATGCAAATTTTTACAAAAAGTTATTATTGATTCTTTGTCAGACATTACATTGGATGATTATGCATTCATGGAATGCAATAATCTTCAGACTGTTAAGCTTCAAGCAGCAGGAAACTTAGTAATTGGTAAATATTGCTTTCATGATGCGGTAAATCTTAAATCAGTTGACATTCATGGAAATGAAGTTACGGCAAACGACTTTAGCTTCAATAATTGCAAGCATATGCCAATCCTCTTACTTCAGAACTCAAATAAAGTCGTACTCAAAAAGAATTCATTCTGTGGATGTGAAAACATAGTTATAATAGAAATAACAGCTCATCAGCTATTTTACACAGGTGAATATTGCTTTTCTGGATGCAAAAGTCTCAAAGATTTTATAGTGCAAAGCGATAAAGTGTCTTTGGGTGATTTTTGCTTCAATAAATGCTATTCTCTGTTAAAAGCTTCATGCGATTCTGCAAACGAAATCTCTTATTACACAACTTCTTTTAAAGGACTCAAAAATATTGAATTTTCTTTTAATCCAGAAGCGAACCAAATAATCAAAGACCCAAAATCATCAGATAAAAAATCATCAGATAAAAAATGCTCAATTTGTTGAAAAATATATTACCAAAAGAGGCTTTCTTTTTTTGTTTAAATACATTTATTATTAAATGTTAATTATGAACTTAATTTGATTTTTTTTTTTTTTTTTTTTATTATTTTTTTTTCCTGCTATTTTATGAGGGTCTTTTTTTTTAAAAAAAAAAAAATAATCAAATGGAAAAGCAAATATCTCATATTTGAAGGAATTATCCATTGAATCAAAAACAGAAGTTAATTTTGGGAAGGCATGTTTCCAAGGATGCGATAAGCTTGAGAAAGTTAGCATTTCATGCGCAAACATTACATTTGGCGAAGGCTGCTTCCAGTCGTGCACTTCGCTCGAATCCCTCACTTGTTCAAATGCTGTAACTATCATCGCACAAAGGCGAGCTTTCTTCACGTGCAGCAAACTATCGACACTCGATATTTGTGCATCTTCTGATGTTACATTTGGCCAAAGCTGTTTCTTGGGATCTGGCATTCAGGATGTGACCATCCAAGGGCAAAAAATCAGCATCAAAGATGACTGCTTCAAAAGCACGCCTATCAAAAAGTTTTCAATTCCATCAGTGCATCAAATCGCGCTGCTTAAATCCTCGTTTGAAAAATGTGAGCAGCTCCATGATGTAAAACTTGGTGCAGCAAACAAGCTGACGATTGGCGATTTTTGTTTTTGTGATGCCTGCCTCCTGGCAAATGTAGAAATGATTGGAGAAGAAGTGACAACTGGCAAATTCAGCTTTGCTGATTGCAAGTCTATCGCTTCCCTTTCACTGCCAAATTCAAGCAAAGTCGTATTCAGCAAGAATTCGTTTTGTGGATGCGAGAGTATTAATAACATTGCTGTTGTATCTCGGCAGGAATTCACGGCAGGCGAATATTGCTTCTCTAGAGCTAAGAAACTTAGTTATTTTATTGTTGAAAGCAGCAAAGTCTCCCTTGGCGATTTGTGCTTCAATCAATGCAGTTCGCTGTCATTTGTATCATTCCCAACAGCGAGTGAAATCACCCGGTGCACAAATTCATTCAGAGGACTCAGAAATATAAGCTATGACTTCAATCCAAATGCAAAAATAATATATAAAAAGAGCAATGAATGATGATGGATCATTCGCATTGTGTTTTATAGATAAAAAGTTTTCATGATTAAATTATCAATGCTTGAATTATTAAAAGATGATGAATAACTTCTTTTAAGAAGTATTCAGTTAGAAACTAGTTTTAAATTTCATAATTTCATCTGGATTATATTTAAACAATAATTTATAAATTATAATTTAGCATTATTATATTTTTAAAAAAAAGCTGCTTATTTTTATCTTTTCAATCAAATCTAATCATGTTTACTGGTAGTAAAATTACAATTAGCAAATATGGCTCCAAAAATTGTTCATCTCTTGATATATAGATAAAATCCAATTTTTTAAAAACCTAAAAAAATTGAATTCAAATCAGAAGAAAGCGCTATTCTAGGTAAATATTGTATCCAAAGATACAGCGATCTTGAAGAAGTGAATATTTCAGCAATCACAGATATTATTGAATATTCAATACTATTGAAGTAAAAATTGTTTTTCTAATGAACCGAATTAAGGTATGGCACAAATTTTATTAATTGTTGATTGAAAAACATAAATTTGTGATTCTTGGGTAAAATTCTTTTAAAGAATTTTGTAGTGTCGTCTAAGAAATCCTATTTCAGTAAAATGAGGAAGCTTCAATATATATAGAAATCAGCAGCAAATCCAGCTTCAGTAAAAATTAGGATTGATTTTGATGATTTTTGCTTTTATAATTGTTTGATGTTTCATAATATAAATTTTCTCTCTGTTGATTTGCATTAGATAAGCTAAAAGTATATATCAAGTCAAAAAAAAGGTAAAAAGCAACGTATCTCAAATGATTAGACAGACAAAGATTTCACTTATAAATATCTACTGAGCGTAAGATCACAAGAAAGTAATTATATTATTATTTCATTCAATATATTATTGGGTAGTATTTTATTTGATGAAATTTGATTTGTTAAAAAAAAAAAAAAAAAAAAAAAACAGAAGTGCGAGAACTAAAATAACGTATTTTTAGTTTTAAAAAAGGATTGATTTTTCAAAAAATAATTCGTTAGCCTTATGATTTTTTTAATAAAATAAAGTATATAATTGATTATGTATATTACATATCAGTATCAAACTATTTGAAAGTTCATACGTCGAAATTTAAATTTTACATATTTTCAAGAATATGATTGAAGTTGAACCAATATTGATTATTTATTCATTTCATCATATTCTAAATAATATTATTGATATAATTTCTAATTAATATATATATAATATTATAATATAAATGAGATAAATTTATTTTAACAAAAAAATTATAGAAAACATAAATATCTAGCTATAATATTAATTTTATGGGGATAATAATTTTATATTAGAATTAAATTATATTGTATGATATTATATTATGATTATTTATAAATCCGCTCGACGGGCGTAGTTTTATTTTTATATTCACAAAAAGTTATAAAAGAATTGAGTAGAAATGTTCGTTAGGCTTAAATCCCCTCAAAATTCAATGCAATGTTCGTTAGGCTTAAATCCCCTCAAAATTCTGTACATATTCCGTTATATAATATTTTATTAATATTTCTTAAATATCAGTAAATTAAAAATAAATAAAAAGTAATATATAATTTTTGGACGAAATATATTTTAAAAAATATTTTTTTTATCTTGAAATAGCAAACAGAGGACAGATCTTATCTTCAATAATTTTATAAATCTACTTTCACACTTTATACGCTTAATACTTTCATTAAATTAAATAATAATATAATAATAACAGGCTATTATAATGAATAAGACTAAAATAAATAATTATCAAGAATTTCAGATTATATCTATATAAACCATGCATTATTCGTTAAAGAAATAATTATTAAACCAATTAAATATCAGTTATTTGTCAAATGACAACAATAAAACATATTTTTGAGAATCTTTGTTTCATAATCGTAACTTTTAACCAAGGAAATAATTTAATTTATGAATTATCAAATAATATCATTGATATTAGTAATAATATATCATTTTATGCTATATTCTTTGTTTGTTTAAATTTCGAATATTGAAATCCTTTAATTGCTCAACGATTACAAAAGTTAAAAATGTGAATATTTAAATTATTTTATTTAAACAAATATAAAAATTACCTTAAAAAACAAATTATTTGGTGCTCTTTTTTTATTTTTTTAGAAATAAAAATTTGAATTGTTTATTTTCTCATATTCAATTTTAAAATCAATATACTATTACTTGTAGCGAACCAAATTAAACAATTATACATTAATTATACATTATTTTACCTGTGTAAATAAATATCTAAATTTGAAATAAATTGGTTAACCAAAGGTAGTTCTCGCACCTCTAAAAAAACTATATTTTTGTAATTTGTAATTTGATACTATAATATTTTGTAATTTGATCTCGTATTATTAATAATTTTGATTATATCACTTCATTGATGAAATTTTCTTTATGTAATTGAAATGTTTCCTTTAAAAGATTTGTAAATATTAATATTGATTAATTAATAAATAATAATGTAGTTAACGAAAAAGTGTTACAAAAAAAAAAAACGTTATTTGTTATGGCATATTCGCGCTCCTTATAAAAATGAGTAACAAGATATTATTTCTTGGTAAATATGATGATAATTTATTTTCTTTGGAAGAAAAAGTGGTAAATATTTCGAAAGAACCATTAGATCCAGAAATCAAAAATTCAAAACCAAATTTTATCAGATACCCTGTTGAAGAATTCAATTTTGAGGTATGGATTATTGTTGGAAATGTTAAACCGACTAAACTTTTCAAAAATTTGATTAATGAAGCCAAAATAATAATTTTAACATTTAATTTAGTTAAAAAAGAGACAATATGTTTTTTAAATGAAGGATGGTGGCCAATTGTCAACAAATATAAGGCGATAGACAATCAAGAACTTATTGTTATCGGAACAAAAACTTCGGATAATATTGATGAATCTCAAATTGATGCAATGAAGAATAATATCATATTTGATTATTCGTTATATTTTACAGTTAATGTAAACAATCCGAATTCCAAATTCATACAATATATTAAAAGCAAATTCATTCCCCAGAATAAAATTGGCAAAAATGCATTAAAGAAAAACAGTAAAAAGAGAAAAAGAGAAACAAAAGAGAAAGTGCCTAAATCTAATAAAAATGACGATCTCGATAATGACGAGAATCAAGCAGATGATGATGATGATGATGATGAAGGCAAAAAGATAAAGAATGAAAAGAAGAAGAAGAAAAGTAAAAAACCTAGTAAAAAAAGAGCTAACAAACGGAAGAATATGAGATCACGTATGAGGAGACCGTCAAATAAAGAAAAAGATATTACCACAGAAGAAGAGGAAGAGAAAAGTGAAACAAATGCATCCAGTGATGATAACATAAATATAAAAGAAAATATAGAAAAAGAACCAGAAATAGAAGAAGAGGAAGAGGATGTGGATGCCAATGTTAGTGAAAATGGACAAGAGGAAGAAGATGCGGATACTGATGTTAGTGAAAATGGACAAGAGGAAGAAGATAGTAATAATGAAAAACTAATTAAAAATGATGAGAACAATAATATTGTGAATGATGCTAATAACGATAATGATAAGGAAGTATCAGCCAAAGAAGATGATAATGATTTTTGGTATGATGAGGATGAAGATGAAGATGAAAAAGATAAAGATAGTGATAAAGATGATATTTATAATGATAATGATGATGTTAAAGTAGAAAGAGCTAAAGAAAAAGAAATGAAAGAAACCCAAAAAAATAAAGAAGAAGAAGCAAATAAAGGTGATGAAATGCATTGTGAAAAAGAATCAAGTAATGAAGCAAAGGCGTTAGAAAATGAACCTCGAAAATTCGAAGAAGAGCAAAATGAAGATGAAGGTATTTGGGATGATAGTGAAAGTGAAGAGACAGCCAAAAAAGAAGCAGTAAATAACAGTAAAGAAGAAGAAGAATCCAAGGAAGAAAAAATGAAATTATCTAGAAATGAAAGTGAAGAGATAAATGAAGAAAGTAAAGAAGAAGAAAATCCAAAGCAAGAAACAATTACGTTTAAAGATGTAAATGGTATTAGTTATGAAATCTCACTAAAGAGCCAAACAGCAAGCGTTAGTGAAGCACCAAAGGCTAAAATATCAATTGAGATTCCACAAACTGTCAGATATCAAGGTCAATTATATGGTGTCACAAACATAAATGACGGAGCTTTTTCAAACACGGAAATTGAAGAACTTTTTATTCCATCAAGTTTAACCACATTATCGCCAAACTGGTGCTCTGGAGCTACTAAACTAGCCAAAATTATAGTTGATCAAAGCAACAACTTCTTTCATATTGATAGAAACCGCTTTTTTATTTATGGGCCAAAGCAAGATAATGACCACGGGCCAAATGAACGCAGGGAAATCCTTTTTGCACCACGAAACATTAAACATGATTATTATGTCCCTAACGAAATCACTAGAATTGGGAACTATGCATTCTTCAGAAGGGAAGAACTTGAACAATTTAAATACAATCCATCGCCGGTCAAAAAGATTGAATTTGGCGATTTCTGCTTCAGTAAATCCAAAAAACTTTGGAAATTGGAAATTGATTGCGAAGAATTGAAAATTGGAAGTAATTGTTTCAAAGATTGCACATCACTTTCATACACATCTTTTAAAAACTTAAAAATGGTATCTATTTGTGCAAATGCGTTTATGAATTGCACAAAACTTACAAGAATTTGTTTTAATTCATCATTTAAAATTGATCTATTTGATAATTGCTTTCATGCATTGCAAAGTTTGCAATCAATTTCACTCACGACGAGCGAATTAAGCATTGGAAATGAATGCTTTACTAACTGTAATAACCTCTCATCAATCACATTACGCGGTTTGAGTAAAGCAAAAATTGGAGCTAGTGCATTGGCTGGATGTGTGTCTCTCGAAAAGTTCGAATTAACCACTCAATCTGAGTTAGAAATTGGTGATTTTTGCTTCTCAGGAGCCAAAAAATTGCACACAGTTGATATCAAATACAATGACAAATTGACATTTGGCCAAGGCTGCTTTGAAAATTGCCCAGCACTCTTCTCTGTCTCAATCAAAAATGATAGTAATGTAAATCAAGTTAATGATCAAAGTTTTATAATATCCAGCAATCCTTTTGCAGGATGCAAATCATTAGCAAATGTGACATTAGCATCAAATTCAACTTTAAACTTATTCAGCGAATCCTTTAAAGATTTGTATACTCTCCAGTCAGTTGAATTAACAGGGAATAAAATTATCATTGGCGACAACTGCTTTGAAAATTGCTTCAACATTCAGAAAAAATATAACGATAAAAGTCCACGAAATATCATAATTAAATCAGCTTCTCTTGTTGAAATTGGCAGCCAGTGCTTTAAAAAATCAAGCTATCTTGAATCAGTTGAAATTACTGGCATGCAAATTAACATCAAAAAAGAAAGCTTCTTAGGATGTATTTCACTCTCTTCATTTAACATACCTAATTTGCAAGAAAGACCGATCGCTGGAATAAAAAATGATGATAAATTTGTCCTAGGTGAGAATTGCTTTGAAGGCTGCTCTTCACTTACCAAATTTGTTTGCGAAAAACTATGCAAAGTTCGTATCAGCAAGCAGGCATTCAAAGGGTGCAACAAATTAGAAGAATTCTCTTTTACTCATGCAGCAACAGTTATAATTGAAGATGAATGCTTTGTAGGATTGAATAATTTGAAATCAATACTTATTCAAAGTGATGCTGTTAATTTAAATAATAATTGGATCAGTAACTGCCAATCAGTTTACTCTGTCACAATTGAGAGTAGCCAGCATATTGAAGTTCGAAGTCAATGGTTCCAAAAATGTAATTCGTTAGCTAGCATCACACTAATTTGTGATGCCAATCTCGTTTTAACTGAAGGATGCATTTCAGGGCTTCCAAATCTCCAGACCCTTGAAATTAAATCTGGCCAAATTACAATTGAAAATAATTGTATCAATAATTGTTTCGCTTCACAAGCCTACAAGTGGAACTCTTATTCTAGAAATTATATCAAACTTATATCTAAATCTAAAGTTACAATTGGAAGTGATAGTCTTAATGAATTGTTTTATCTTGGATCAGTTGAAATATCAGGAGATCAAGTTAGCATTGGAAATAATTGTTTCTCGCTCAAGAAAATTGGCAATCTCACCAATTCCATAGAAAATATAAAGATACATTCAAATAACGTTGGAATAGAAAACAACTGCTTTGATTGTTTATGCACTCTCAGATCATTCAATATCCAAAGCAAACAAGTCATCATTGGTAAAGAATGCTTCAAAAAATGTGATTCGCTTTCATCATTTTCTATTTCAGATGCATCAGAAGTATTTCTTAATTCACAGCTATTTGAAGAATGCTCTAAGCTCAAAAATCTTCAATTAAAATCATCATCTATAATCAGACTTGGATTGAACTGTCTCTCTAACTCTACTGGAATTGAAAAGGTTTCATTGGAAAGCAAGGAAGCTTACATCGACAAAGGTTGCTTCTTTGGCTGCTCATCACTGGTTGCTTTTCAAATTACGAATTGTGAGCAAATCACAATTATGGATAATGCTTTTCTTGGATGCAATAAGCTTGCATCTGTTTCGCTTGATGCATTAAAATTCACCAAACTGGGAAATTCGTGCTTTTCAGAATGTGCTCGCCTCCAATCAATTAATCTTAGCACTCCCAATGTTGAATTTGGTGACTCATGTTTCAAGCAATGTGCAGCACTTACATCAGTTTTATTCAAAAAATATATGTATTCAAGCACGCCTAGAGCAACAAACCGTGTTAACTTTCAAATAGAAAGCGTAACAATTGGTAAAAATTGTTTTGAAGGTTGTAGCTCGCTTTCGTCTTTTAATTTATCTGAAGTTGGAAAAGTCAAAGTCGATTCGCAGTCATTCGAAGGATGCAGTAAGCTCGACTCTTTGCTAATTCATGGCAACGAAATTAGCCTAGAAGATGATTTTATCAAAGATTGTAAAATTATTAAAAATATTAAATTGTTATCCAATTGTTTTCTCATTGTGCCAACAAAATTCTTTAAGGATGCCGCTGCCCTACAATCAGTTGAAATATCTGGTGAAAAAGTCGTAATTGGAGAGAATTGCTTTGAGAATTGCTTCAATATTCAAGAAATAGCAGGTTATTATGGAAATGTCACATTTTCAGGAGGACAAATCATTTTGGGTAGCGATTGTTTTAATAACTGCACTTCTCTTAAATCCTTTACTCTCGAAAATTTTGTTTATGTTGAGCTTGGTGCCAATTTATTGACTGGATGCAATCCATCATACTTCAAAGCCACACCGTCATCAAATATCGGTCTTGATAATTATTTTGAATATATTGACGACCTAGAATCAGATGATTCTGGTAAACTTTTCCTTGTTCAAAAGAAAGGATCGGATGATGTTTTTGCTGCAAAAGTTATAAATAAGAGACTTCAATTTTCTTACGATAAAAATAATTTCCTGCAAGAGATGATTTTATCCACAAGGATAAATTATCCTGTGATTGATAATGTGATTGGCTTTTCGTTGAAAGATTTTAATAACGAAGACTGGCCAACGGTTATCACGAAGCATCCAGGAAATATTTCACTTAAAAATGCAATGAAAAACGCCAATCTTTCCGGAACACAAAAGCACATTATTCTGCTTGGCACAGCGCTTGGAATGAAGTATCTTCATTCAGAAAAAATTCCTCTAAATAGCTTAACGACAAACAAAATCTTTCTCGATGAAGAATTCCGTCCTCACATAAAATTCTATGGATGCCATGGAGAATATAAACGAGAGAATTACAAAATGGATGCTCGAGCATTTATATTAATTGCATATGAATTGATAACGGGACAACCTCTAAAAGATAAGTCAAATTTGCAGTTGATCAAAGATGACAAAATTCGGGAGTTTTTCAATAAATGTATTGTGTCTAATAATTCAATTGAATTCAAAGATATTTTAGCAGAGTTCACTAATGAGCAGTATAGTCAACTTTTTGAATCTAATGATCAGGAAATTGCGTCTTATCTTAAAGAGTTTGGTATAACTGATTTAACAAGTCGAATCAAATTCACTAATATTTATTATAATATATCAAGAAGCAGTTTACAAGCGGAAATTGTTGGATATGAGAAAGTGAAAGATAATTTATCTGTTCTAGAGTATGTCAACTATAAAGGACCCAAGTATAATATCACACGAATCGGAGACCATGCATTTACAGGCGCACAAATCAAAAAACTCGATTTTAATCCAAATTCGCATGTCTATAGAATTGGCAATGCAGCCTTTGAGAATTCTTCACTTAAAGAGATCAGCCTTCCTCCGAGTGTTGAAGAGATTGGAAACTATTGCTTCTGTGGACTTAAAAATCTTGAAATTTTGCACTTTAAAGGCAAAACATTGACTCTTGGCAAAGGATGCTTTGAAGATTGTCAATCTCTCGAATTAGTCACCTTTGAATGCACTGAAGATATAAATATTGGCGCAGATTCATTTAAAAAATGCAGTCAACTTAAAAGATTTGAATCACGAGGAGTGAATATTTCACTTGGTGAATCCTGCTTCAGTGGTGCAAGTGCACTTTCGGCTAATGAATTTAAATGTGACAAATTGAAAATTGAAAAGAATTGCTTTGAAAACTGCACGTCTCTCAAGTCATTTGCATACAAAGGAATAAAAAGTATATCAATTGGCTCAAAAGCATTTCATGGATGTTGTGCGCTCGGTATTATTTCATTGATGGAATGCTCGAACGTTTCTTTCAAAGAAGAATGCTTATCTCATATTAGCAAATTGAATCAATTATGTGTGGAGAGTGACGAGATCTTATTTGGAAACAATATGGTCAGTTGTTGCCCATCACTCGCAAATATCAATTTATTCAGTACTCAAAGCTTCACAATATCAAGTAATGCATTTCAAGGATGCTATCCCTTAACAAACATCACGCTCATGTCACAGTCTACAATACAATTATCTAAAAAGTGCTTTATTTGTGCCAATAATTTGCAAATAGCAGTAATTGAGGGACATCAGATCATTGTTGAAGATGAGGTCTTTAAATTATTGAAGAAACTGCAGAGTATCACTTTTAGTTGCGATGAATTAAAAATCGGAAATTCGGTTTTCGGATTTTGCAGTGAACTTTATTCAGTTATGTTAAATAATGTCAAAAAAGCTGAGTTTGGTTCCAATGTATTCACAGATTGTACAAAGCTTAGCACAATCCGTTTTGATGCCACAATGAGCTTGACTGTTGGCGATAATTGCTTCTCTGGTGTTAATTCTCTTCAAAATGTCTCACTTTTGAGCGAAAAACTAAATATAGGAAATAATTGCTTCAAGAATTGTCGAAATTTATCGTCAATCACATTTCCAAAAGCGCAAAGCATTGAAATTGGCTCCAATGCATTCGAAGGATGTTCGAAGTTCAACACTAGTATTAATATTACTACATTTTCGGAGCTCACTATTGGTGATGGCTGCTTCAAATCGTTGGAAAGCCTTAAATATCTCACGCTTGCGAGTGAAAAAATAACTATTGGCAAAAACGCCTTCAATGAATGCAAAAACCTTTCATCAATCATTTTCAACAATGTTTTAAATATATCAATTGGTCCAGGTGCATTTTCCAAATGCATGAAGCTTGATAAGGTTTTCATTTCGGCTGCATCAAATGTCACACTCAGTGATGATTGCTTCAATTCTGCAAGTAACATTCAAACTGTATTAATATCAGGCGAAGAAATTAATGTTGGCAGCCGATGCTTCAAGTATTGCACCAAATTGTCATCGGTCTCTCTCACAAAGGGTAAAAATGTCACATTTGGCTCAAATCTGTTTGAAGGATCAAATCTCAAGAAATTGAGTATACCAGCCACGTCAAAGGTCGTTTTGGCTAAATACTGCTTCCATCATGCCGATAGACTTGAATCTGTAACAATCAATTGTGAAGATATTGATGTTGGCGAAAGATGCTTCAATAATTGTAAAGCTCTCAACTCAATTTACATACAAAAGGTTAAGAACGCAACAATAGGCCCATATTCATTCCGTGAATGCTATAATCTCACAAAATTCACTCTTAATGCTCCATTGAATTTAACAATTTGTGCCAACTGCTTTGGAGAATCTTACATTCATGAAGTTAATTTAACTGGTGGTAATCTTACTATTGGTGATTACGCATTCTATGATAGCACAATTTCGTCTGCATATATAACAAGTACTTTAAGTCATATTTTTGCAGACAATGCATTTTTCCGAAATGGAGGTTTTCGGCCAAAATTGACCTTAGAAGGAAAAAAATATTAAGGTAATTAATGATATATTGCTCTTTTTATTAGTGTATTATTAAATTATACAAATTATTTCGTAATTTTGTTTTATATTTTCATTTTATGATTTTATTAATTTTTACTTTTTATGAATTTCAAAATTTGAAATTCAAATTTTCGAATTAAATAAAATTGTAATTAAGTAAATAAATAATTAATTAGAGGTATTCATGTATATCGCATTTTAATAAATTCGATATTTAAAAACAATCGATGTAACAAAAAAAAAAAAAAAAAAAAAAAGGGAATACTTATCGCACCAGATATTTATTGACCCCGGAGGTTAAGGTCAATATTGACCTTATATCGTACATCAGAAAAAAAAAGTTCGAAACTTTTTTCACTTTTGCAAAAAATACCATGAGTAGCTACTCATGCTTTTTTCACATTTTTTCAGGATAAAAAAAATTATAAATGTATTATTTTAGTTTAGGTTGATAATGATTTTTATTATAAGCATTCACAAGTATTTTAAATATTATCAATCATTCTTTTTGTTACTTTCTAGAAAGAAAAACTAAAATCATCATAATAATTTTAATTAAATAATAGCTAAATTGAAATCAAATGCGCAATCCGGGTGAATAGCAATAAATATAGACTGTATATCTTATAATAAAATGAATCCTTTGTGATTTTGAAAGAATATAATATCAAATATTAATAATATTAGCGAAATTTTGGAATTTGCATAATTAAATGCTTTAAAATAATAAATGATGGCGTAAAAAATACTTTTGGTTGATTGTTTATCTAGTAGATGCTTAAAATATATATTAATTATTGAGATTCATCTTAACATAAATTGATATCAATAAGAAATTTATGTGTTTGATTTTGAGAAAATTGGTTTCCAACAATATCGATGTTTTTTTTTTTTTTTTTTTTTTTTTTGGGTGCAAAACGTCAAAATGTTCAAAATACAAACAACATAAAAAAACAATAAATTGAAACTTTGCAGATATTGGATGAAATATATATATATAATAGATAATGCAGATATTTGAATCAAATAATTTGCTACACATTTAAATAATTCTATTATTATTCAATTTTTTCTAACAAATAAATCAAAATTATTTTTTTTTTTTCAAAGGATTTCACAAAAGTGCTCACAAATTTTGTGAAAAACTAAATATTTTTTTTGAAATATAAATTGGCTAATATCTAAATAATTTTTTATTTAAAATATTATTAATCGAAATATATTTTAATGTATATTTATTTAATATCAAGATATATATATATTGATATATTTTATATTGTATTAAAGAAAATCTTTCATTTAAAATTCCAAATAAATATCGAAATATATTGAAAATATTTTTTTTTTCCTCACAAAAAAGTGCTTAAGCAATATCTTGGAAATAAACGCATGGAATCATATAAAATTAGTAATTTATCTTAATTACATATTATATAAATAAAATAAATAAGTTATAATTAAATTGCTAGGCTAGTTTTCTTCGTGAATACTACTAATTAATTCATTTCCGATCAAGTTTGATCAATATTTTGAATGATATTCAAAATTGAATAAATTTTGATCATTTTCAATAGTTTCAAGATTTATAATTTTTTTAAGATCATTTTTATTTTGTAAATGATTACATACAAATCATTGGTTGAAGATGATATTAATAGAGAGTTATTTCATGGATTCGTTCGTCATCAAGTAGTTACAAAGTGTTTGAGAAAAGAAGATGGGGAATGGACAATTAAAGATGCGCCTTTTATTGATGATTGGTCAGAAGAAGAATACCAATTTTTGGTCAAATGTCTTAAAAATACAGTTTCAACTGGTGGTTTTGTTTACGCAGCATTTGAAAATAATATAATAAAAGGCTTTGTATCAGTCGAGCCAAAAATATTTGGAGGCGAAAACAAATACAATGATTTATCATGTATTCATGTTTCGGAAGACATGCGTGGGAAAGGGATCGGAAAGAAACTCTTTTTAGCAGCTAAAGAATGGGCTAAAAAGAATGGCGCAAAAAAGCTTTACATATCATCGCATTCAGCAGTTGAAACGCAAGCTTTTTACAAAGCAATGGGATGCGTTGATGCTCAACAATATGAAAAAAGCCATGTTGAAAGAGAACCATTTGATCGACAACTTGAATGCTTATTATAACGATTAAATCAACATTAGTATTATATATATATATATATATATATATGGCAATAAATAAAAAAGTAAATAGTGTATTTTGATCAAATAAATTTTTAGCAAAAAAAAAAAAATACAAATCATAATAATTAACCATAATAAATAAATTCTATTCGAAAGGAAAAGCAAGGTTTTTGTTAGCCTTGTTTCCATCTGTATTCGTGGATTTTTGTGAACTAACACTTTTTCTTTTGGCATCTGTTCTTAATTGAAATAGCTCAGCTGGAGACAAAGAAATGTTTGCATAATCATCTTCAACTTTTTTGCCATCCCATAAAAAGTCTGTTCCGTTAGTCTGTTTGTATTCAAGAACTGCAATTAGAATTTTCTTTTCAACTCTTGGAAGAACGAATTTGTATCTCCGCCTTATTTTTTCTGCACGTTTATCTATTGTTTTATCATCTCGATTATCTTTGAATGCTTTTTCTTCGATTTCCACTTCTTCATATTCTTTAATCAGTTCGTCTCTCTGCTTCATTAGATCGATTATTGGCTGTGATAAAACTAATTTACGCTTCATATTAAATAAAACCGACTCATATTCTGAAAAGGTTGCCATGTTGTCGTCTGGAACTTCTTTTGCATTTGATATTATATCATCAATTTCTTGTTGAGTATAATGCAATGTTTGGCAAATTGAAACTATTTCGATCTTAATTCGTTCAATTAATTCAGGAAGCTTTTCATTTCTTAGTTTTTGAAGTCTGAGAAGTTCATCACTGAAATTTTGTATGCACCTTTCAGTTAATTGGCTGTGCATCTCGACAAAGTCTTTCTTTTCTTGTTCTGAAACGCCAAGTAGGTCCCATTCATGAGAAATAGCAAGTGCCAATTCTGATATTTGTGCAATTCTACTATTTCGAATAACCGAGAGATCTTCGATGTATTCTTGTACAATTTGAAATGATCTTGTGGAAATTTCATTTGATTCAAATAGCTGATTAATTCTGGGAGAAACGCCAACACCTAATTTTGATGTCAAGTTGAGTATCTTTTCTTTAAGTATAGCAAATTCTTTGGTTCGAGCGTCAACTTCTTCTTCAAGAGCTTTTATTTTGTCTTTGAATCTTTGTTGTCTTTCTTTTGATAAGTCTGTCTCACCAATTTCTCCGAATTCCCCACGATCTTCTTTTGAGTATCCAATTTTGTCAAAAAGTTCATCCGTTTGTTTCTTAAGTTCTTCAAATTCTGTAATTAGTTCGGTGCATTTAGGTTTAAAGATTTCAAAATTAGAACGAACTTCAGCTAATCGCTGTCTAAGAGTCCCTTCATGACCTGCTTGTTCAACAACATCGCATTCTGTTTTTGATGCTCCAATAGCACGAAGAAGCTCAATGTGATGGAATTTAATATTTCTAATTTCTTCATTAATCCGAATTTTTTCCATTGATGCTTCTTTTCTTGCTCTATAACGAACTTCACTAATTAATTTATTTAGTTTGTTCTTTTCTTTTTCTATTTCTGAAGGAAGTAATCCAAGTTCATACCAAAGTGATTCGAGATTTGTTGGATCAACTGAAACGTCTAAATCAAAAGTAGAAGAGTTGTTCTCTGCAATATTATTATCGCTACTGTCTTTATCGAAATCGAGTTTTAATGGTGATGGCGCTTGATCATTTTTAGTATGTATTGGATCTGGGCTTGATATTTGAAATGTAACTTTGTCATCTTGCTGGTTGTTGCAAACGGCTTGCGGTTCTTCTGATGACATAATTTTTGAAATAGATTTTGGGAACGTTTAATAAATTTATTGAAAATTGAATTTATTTTGAGGAAACAAAAATCTCAAATGGGAAAGGTATGACTTAAATATTTTTGGGTTTAAATAAAATGAGCAAGGCTTCAATGATATGACTAGTTATGTAATGCTCCATAATTAATTTATCTGAGATTTAAAATTTCAAATATGCAAATAGGTAGAACCTGGTCCATTTTTGAAACTTTTAGTATATTAACTATAATTTATTATTAGCATTTTGATATAAATTTTGGGAAATTAAATTTTTTGTTGATTGGTTAATCAATATATTTAACTGATTTGTATAAAATCTTTTTTGGATGTATTAAAGAAGGTTTAAAAGTTTTTTTTATTATTATTCCAAATTTGCTGCATTCGGTTTCGTATTGAATCTATTATAGATTATCTGAGCGTTAAAAAATCAAAAAAAAATATTTGAAATTTGTTCAATCTGTTTTTTCTAAGGCAAATTTTAATGAATTGTCGTATTTAAATTAGTATTACTTCATAGCTGATGAAAAAAAAGTAATTTTTTTATATGAGTTCAAAAAACGTTATATCAAACTTTTTCAAATTATTATTTTTAACAAAAAAATCGTTATTTATGAAAATTCAAAAAGTTTAAAAGCATCATGTTTTTACGTTCTAAAGGCTCAAATTCTTACAAAGCTCGACGTCCCGCACCAAAGGTTATTAAAACATCTCCAAATTATTATCAAAGTGGTGGAAATTCATCACTCGTTACTTCTTTCGCAGGAAATGTAAAACAACCACATATAATCCCACCACATCCAGAAGACGATAGTTCTGATAATCAAAGCAATGACTACACAATTACTAATAATAATAAATCGATTGAACCAGCAGCTTCTTCAAACATTAATTATCCAGTTAAAGGAACAAAATCTTCACTTTCAAAAAAGGCTTTAAGTGACTTACCACATCCATATATGGAATATGACAATGCATTAGAAGCATTTCTTAGTAAAGTTGCAAAGATGCCCATCAATCAAGCACTAGAAATTTTTTTAAACAATCATTTTGATTCAAAAGAGACTTTTGTTTGGCAAGAAATTCCTGATTTACAAGTTCTTTATTGTCAAACTTTACGAGCAACCGCTTCTCATACTTCAGGCCTTGTTGGCTATTCATTCTTTTCAAGATCAATTATTCGATGTGCAAGTGGGCCATCTCATCCATCATATATACCCACAGCAGATGAAAAATTGTGTCCTTTAAATTCACCTATATTAATTTTTCCATTATATGATTGGAAAAATAATATTTGTTATATTGCAGAAATTATTAAGCCAGTTGCTACCTCAGAATTCACAGCGCGTGATCAAGATTTTATAGAATGGTTTATCAGAAAATTCAAAATATTAAGTAGATGGTTAAAGCCTCAGCCCATATTCGATTCATTAATTCTGGATATAATACCAATCATGCCACAAAACGATTTTTTAAACAAATATCAACAAATATTATCAGCATTTTATGACTGTAGGACATATGAAATTTGGAAACTTGACAAATCAAATATGAAAATTACTCAATATACAGATCATGAAATTCAACACTCCACATCAATGGCAGGTGTTGTAGGAGAGGCATTACTACGTGAGCAAACGTTAAATGTTGTTAACAATCGTCTACATAATTCTTATATCAAAGATGTAGATGGAGATCTAGATGAAGCCATTCTAGCTGTTCCTATAGTTAGATCAACAAGTTCTATTGTTTACTGTATTGCTCTTCGAGGTCCCAATCGCTCACGTGTATTTACATCTGATGATGCCGAATCAGTTTCGCGACTAGCTCCTATTGTCCTCCGATCCTTTGAAAATTGTGAAGTTTACACCGGTATTGATCAAAAATTCCAAGACAGTCAATCAGAACGAAAAGGATTATCGGCATTACTTGAAGTTGTGGAAGCCATTTCATCCCAGCTCGACACCAAAAAGCTAACAGAAGTTATTATGGAAAAAGGGCGGTTATTAACTGATTCAGATCGATGTTCGTTATTTTTAGTCAATGAAAGTCGAGACCGTTTAATCACTTCACTTCACCAAGGATTAGACAATTGCATTGACATTCCCATTGACAAAGGTATTGCTGGCAAAACGGTTACTGAAGCACGTATATTGAATATTCAAGATGTCTATGAAACCGACTTTTTTGACTCCACAACCGACTTAGAAAGCGGTTATCGTACCAAGTCCATTTTGTCAGTACCCATCTACAACAACAGAGGAGAAATCATCGGTGTAACCGAAATGGTCAACAAGAAAGGCGATCAAACTTTTTCAATGTGGGACCAACGGTTAATTTCACTTTTTAACGTCTTTTGTGGGATTTCGCTTGAGAACGCCAGATTGTTCAAGGAAATGACAGACATGTCAGACCAGCTTAAGTCCATTTTCAACATTGCCTTCTCGATGTCCAAGTCCGAGAGCACTCAGAGGATTCTTTCTGACATCATGCAGAAGGCCAAGCATTCAATTGGAGCCGATAGGGCGTCACTTTTCCTTCTAGATGAGCGTGCTGGTGTTTTGTCCACTTTCATCTCAGACTGTGACAAGCTTCCGAATGTCATTCCATTGACAACTGGCGTCTGCAGCACCTGTGCCAAAGAGAAGGAAGAGTTCTTCATAAACGACGCCTACGAGCATCCCAAGTTCAACAAGATGGTCGACACAATCACAGGCTACAAGACGCGTTCTATTTTGGTGTCGCCGATTCTCGGAACAGAAGGACGCGTGATTGGCGTCGTTGAGATGTTGAACAAGCAAAAGAAAGATGAAAAAGAAGGCAAAATTGAAGACGTTGAATTTGTCAAAAAAGACCTACAAACCGTCAAAACATTTGGCACTTTTGCTTCAATTGCGCTTGAAAACAATAGGCTTAAAGATATCGCGCACTTCGGCGATTGTGAGATTGAGATGTCAAAGTGGATTGGCGAAAGTGAGAGGAAGCTTTATGACATTCCAAAGAACCTTCGACTCACTGATCAACAGATTCAAACCGTTTCACGATTGAATTGTTTCAGTGTAGATTTCAAAGGCGTCAATCATTTCAAAGAACTTTTCCACTTTTTCTCACTTTTTGATTTATTGAGGACATTCAAAATTACGAATGACATTTTCTTCAGATTCATCTTTACGATCTCCGGCCTGTACAACGATGTTCCTTATCATAACTGGACTCATGCGTGTGATGTTACTCAGTATGTGACATATGAAATAAAAACCGCCAAGTTAGATGAGGTTTACACTAAATTTGAACTCTTCGGAATCTTAATTAGTTGCGTTTGCCACGACACTAATCACGAAGGCTTTAACAACGTGTATAACATCAAGGCAGAGACGCCATTCGGCATCTTATTCAAGGACCAAAGTGTCATGGAAATGCACCACATAACAATGTCTATTCCAGTCATTACGCGAGATGACATTAACTTGTTCCAGGGACTTTCTCCTGACGAAATTAAGAAGATGTGGACGTTGTTTATAAAGCTCATTTTGGCTACAGATATGGCAAACCACTTCGAGCTCGTCAAGAGATCACAGAAGCTCTTGGACGACGGAGAATGGGACATGACAAACCCTGAGCATCGCCTCTTGTCAATGCAGCTCGTGTTGAAGGTCGGTGATATCTCAAACGTGTCCAGGCCTTTCGAGCTCGCTGACAAGTGGTGCGATATATTGAATAACGAGTTCTTCAGGCAGGGCGACCTTGAAAAGGAAACAGGTATCGGACTCACATCACCTCTAAACGATAGAGAACACGTGGACAAGCCAAAGAGTCAGATCGGCTTCTATAACTTCATTTGCTTGCCTCTTTATAACGTTGTCGCAAAGATGTTCCCGCCACTCGAGGTAAACGTGAACTCGTTGAAGTCAAACTTGGAAACTTGGAAGTCTTTGGCGGCTCAGCCACCCCCACAGCCTGCCGCACCTCTGGCTGCTGCGCCTGCACCTGCTGCTGATGACAAAAAGTAGATTATTTTTTTAATTTATTTGTTATTATTATTTAAACTTTTTTTTTTTAATTTTTCCAAAAAAAAAAAAAAAAAAAAGTGTTTTTCTTTTTCTTCTTTTAATTTATCCTTAAAAAAAAAAAATATAATCGAATTTGATTCAAACATTTTATTTTGTTTATTATTATTAAATCTTGGATTCAAATTCTCAGATAACTATGTTTAATATGCTTAAGATACTTAATTTTCATAATGATTATGATTTCATTTGCTTGTTCAAAAAAAAAAAAAAGGTATTATGTAGATTCAAACCATGAGACTTTGTTAACAAAATAAAAAACTAAACGAATATGCTATATGTAAAAAGTGAATAAAGAAATAATATTATAATATTTGTAGATTTATAATTACAATTTTAATAGAAAAAAAATAATTCAATCAAAAAGTTTAAATTAAAATCATTTTACATGAAAAGCAAAAAACCAATAATCTTCAAAATCACTCAGCCGGTTATGAGTGATAAAGACTTTAGGCAGATGCTCGAAGGTGTTATGAGCCATAGAGATAATTTAATTCGATATGGAACTCCTTTTCCTCCAGAACAACCAGATATTGAATTGGTTGAACAAAGAAAGAAAGAACTCGACTCTCAAATTCAGGAATGTAAAGCAAAAATAAAGGAACTAGAAGATGCAAAAGAGAGATACGGTCAATTGTTGCGTGTTATTTATGAAGAAGAATGTAGAATTAAAGAAGAACAGAAAAATAGAAGCCAACTTCGTTCGGAATTTCAATGATCAGTTTTATTACTTTTTTTACTTGTTTTTCCCTTTTTTTAGATATTTCTAAAAAAAATTGATGATGTACAATTTTTTGTTGTCTTAATCGGTTGTTTATTCAAATTTAATCATTAACAAAAACGTTTTAACTTATTTTACTTACCACAATTAAAAATCTTATTATATTCTTATAATTTGAATGTTTTATATTATAATTAAATCATATAATATGATTTTTTCAATGTATAACTCTCGAATAATAATTAGCAATCGTTAATTGTTGATCTCATGAACAAAATAATATCCATTTTAACATATTTTTTCAATTTGATTAATTTTACATAATAAATTATTCATTTCCTATTTTTGAATATTTCATTGAAAAAATTATTATGCTTACGTAATGAATTTAAAATGTTGAATTTATGTATTATTATCATTTAAAGTTGAATATAAAATAATTACAATTTTAAATCTTTATTATAAATTTAATATTCAATATCATTATATAGACAACAAATGATTAAATCTTACAGATATATTCATGTTTTAACTTAAATTATAATGAGGCTAATTTTTTGACCTATAATTGTCGAAAAATAATTCAGGGAAAATTTTAGATGATTTCATCACTCACAAAAATCCATTATCAAAAGAAAAAAAAAATTGTTGTAATAAACAGACTTTTGAGTTGTCATGAGCATTATTTTTGAAAATTCATGAATTCATTTTAACAATCCAATCAAATTTCAAATAAATATCAAAATAACAAAAATGTATTACAATAATATATACTTATATATCTGCACACAAGATGATTGTTATAGTATAAATTACAACGAATGAATCAGCCATTTAGATTTTATCATGCAGTAACCGTTTTCATTAAAGATTTCTAACATCACAATTTTTAAACGGTCCCTTCTTGGATATATTTGAAACTCTATTATACAAGCTCAAAACAGTTTTATTTTTGAACAGTTCCTTAGTGCTACGCCTTAAAATATATTTTCTATGGCTATAAAAGTAAGTAATGAGGAATTTGCGTAATCAGCCTGAATGTCATTTTGTTTTATTGGCTGATTTTTCCCTGATTCTGAGTTTTCTGACAATGACATGTAATAAATGTATGACAAATGTAATAGTTGGCATATGAATTTTTTCATAAAAAAGAAAATAGTGCCACACTGAAGTAAGTCCTCAGCAAACAAAATCTTTTTCCCTCAACAAATGGCACTAAAAATGTCATTACTTTTTTATACAAGGAGGTCTTAATTGGTTTCTTACAAAGATTCCAGTTTACACAGAAAATTTGAAGTTTTTTGAGCGTCTTCTTATTGTTTGTGTAATTATGACGACATGGATACCAATTTCGAACTTTTTTTTGCTTGAAATTGCTTTGATTCGATATTCTAGAATATCAGCATCCAATTTGGATGCAATATTATAGTTATATTCGACGGCATCTTTGTAAAGGACGTCATCCGGATCAAAGGATAAAATATAGTAGCTACTACAGCAAAATACATCGTTGATCCGAGTCTGACAGGTCCCTTGATTCTAGGATCTTCTTTCATTCTTTCTAATATAAAACCTGTGGAATTATCAGACGAATAGTCGTCTACACAGATTATTTCGAAATTTTGAAAGGTTTGATTTTGAACTGAGTTCATACTTTTATTTAAGTATGAAATTTTATTGTAAACTGGAAGTAAAATTGAAATAAAATTATTTTAAGAGAGACCAAGTGTAAACTTGGGGGTGATGCCAAAGAAAAGAGGATAAAATGATAGTAAAATCAAAAATTCAAAATATAGATTATAATAAATTTGTTTTGGTGAAACATTATGCAATGTCATGAATGAAATTTTCAGATAAACAAAGCCAATATATATGATTAAATCAATTTTAATTATTGAAAAATTGTATTCAAACAAGCGTTGCTGGTGTAGTGGTTATCATATGAGCTTCCCAAGCTTGGGATCCGGGTTCGATTCCCGGGCAACGCAAATATTTTTTTTCATCCTTGTTTATTTGATGATGAGATATAAATTTAAGCTTTTGAGATATCATTGCAATATGTTAAATAATTAAAGTTTATTATTTACTTTGAACAATTTCTTGAATTTAATAAAAACCCATTTAAAAATAAACATTAAGGAGCAAATCCAGTACGTTATTTTTTGAATAGGAGAACGTTTATTATTTGAATAGTTGCATGTCTCTGAAAAAGTTTAAATTGGCAAGGTTTGTTTTTGACACTTATTTTACAATTTAAATTGTAAATAAGCATTATGACATGTTATATGAAATGAATGAAAATAATCGTTTTTTATTTAACATGTCATCTTATTCTTTTAGAATTTCAAAAAAAAATGCGGTTACTAAACGTACTGGATTTGTACCTTAAAACAATTTGCTAATAATTAATTCTTTTATGATTTTAAAATTTGAATGGATTGAATGAATTATCAATTTTTTGTATGCGTTTTCACAAACCTTATCCAAGATCATCCTTAAATAAATTCTTAATTTTCATACTACATCAACTCAAAAATTCTTATTAAATTTTGGTAAATACATTAACTAGATAATCTAGTCTAGATTAAACCTTTTTCAAAAATCTTTATCTCCTTCTCAATTTAAAATAAAAATATCTTTATATTTTAAATATGAATTCACTTTTTAAAATTTAATTAATATTATGATAATTATTTAATATATTATTAATGAAGAATGATGTAATTAAATTGCTTGATAAAAAAGATAAAATGATTTAAAATTTGAAATGGAGGTAAAGTTTTTTGAACTCAGTTTATACGTTACAATTTGATAATTTGCCCTTAACCGTTTAGTTTTCACTTAGATTTTAACTGTTGAGAAAAATTTTCATTAAAAAAAAGTTTAAAATGATGTATTTTAAAATTCTCGATTGCTTGGGTAAACTTTGTTCATATCATTAAAAATAGTTTTTCTAAATAATTGAATTATCAAGTCAAAATTGAGATAAAGTATTGCCATTTCATATTGAATTTTTGTGATAAATAAAAACGGCTAATATAAAAAAATCGTTTACTATTTATATTTATGGTGAAATTTATCAAGTAAAAAAAGAATAACTTTCATAATAGAAGCTAATTTTTATAACTTTTTTTTTCTATTAAAATTCCAAAATTTTATAAATTGAGAAAAAAACTATTAGAAATGAATAATTTGTATAAAAACATTTTCAAAAAGTTTCAGTTTTTCAGAGGATGACTCTGCAACCTACGATTGGCACGGAAATGCTCCCTCTTCGTCACGTATTTTCACCTACTTCCGAGCAGTGCAGCGATCCTAGGCAGATCCTTTGCGAGATATTGCAGAAGGACCCCTCAGAATGCGTCAACTTTGCTGGCGTTGATTCAGAGAGGCTCTGGAATATATTATATCAGCCATCATCAGAAACAGAAAACGAGAGGATCCCTGGAAGTAATGCTAATATAGATGAAGATGAAGAATTATATGGAAATAATGAATCCGAACATGTTAAGCCAACAGGCCACCTATCAAATTGGAATTCTAATTTTTATCGGCCAAGATCATTTCCAATAAGTAACTTAAACACAGTCTATGGGCTCATAGCTCAATCAGGGAAAATAGTTGTGCTCATGGGAGCCGGGGCGAGTTCAGGACCTGACTTTCGATCTCCAGGAGGCTTATACGATTCGATTGCCCAGTCTGGTGTACTTGAAGACCCTTACGATGTATTTGATGTCGATGTTTACCGTGAGAGGCCGGAGATCTTCTGGCAATTTGCTCATTTAATCTTTCCCTCAGAGAAGCCGCAATACTCGTCAGCTCATCTCTTTGTAGAACAACTTGAGCGAAGGCAGAAGCTTTTACGCGTCTACTCACAGAACGTTGATACTCTAGAACGCGGAATCCCTGATCAGAAACTAGTATGTGTACATGGATCCTGGCGTGAAAACACATGTTGTTCCTGTGGACATGTTTATGGTATTGAGGACCTGAGACCAGCCGTTAATGCACGTACCGTTCCAAGATGCGTTGTATGTGGGGGTCTTATAAAACCAGGCATTGTCTTTTTCGGACAGCCAACTAATCTTGATGATGATCAAGCATATAGTGATGCACGTGAGGCTGATCTCCTCATTGTCATCGGCACTTCGCTGAAGGTAGCACCAATATCAGAGTTGCCTTCTGTAATGAGCAATGTGCCATCAATATTAATAAACAGAGAGCCAGTATCGCACACGTTTAATTCTGAGCTTATTGGTGAATGCGATGATGTGATCAAATCAATAGAAACAGCTCTTGGATGGCGTGATGATACTTCTATTTCTATTGTTGATGAAGATGACGATGAAGGTAACGCAAGCAATTGCGTCAAGATTCCAACCTTTTATGAACCAAATAAGTTCATTTTCCCTTCTAATTCTACATATGCGACATCTGTCGCTGAAACTGCTCGCAGTAGGTTCCTTGTAACTCCTCGAAGGATGAGCCCATCAGATTTTGACTAAGATCTTCTGTAATTATTTTAATGCGCTGTATAATTCATATTATTTTTTTGTGATCGTACTATATATTATTATTATTAAATTTATTGGTTTAAATAAAATATCCTAGCTGTTAAAACGTTTGGTCTTTGTTTTGCTTATTCTCTTTTTCTGGAAAAGGGCAATTGAATGTCACTCTCGGAATTGGCCATGACCTGCACCAAATAACTGTAGATATCTTTGCTGATGGATGCCATGATCATTTTAAAGGTTGATAAATTGATTTAGCAAAATTCGGGTTGGAAGAGAGGTATTGTTCTTGATAAATTTTTATTCAAATGAAAGCTATCAAAATTTAATAAGAAAATAAAGAGAAAAACCGTTCGAAATGTATCAAAAAATTTATTAAATAAAGGGATTTTGAATATTTCAATTAAATCTTTTGTTTTCATAAAGTTTTTTTAAAAAGTTGTATCGATAATACCAAATTGAAATTGTTAGATGAAATACACAACTTTTCCATCTATTCATGATATAAAAATCTCAACTGGTGAACGTTCTTGGACATTTAGTCGTTCAAGATTCAAATTGATTTCTCCGAAACTTTATTCTCTTACCGATATCAATTTTTTTTCTGGTTATTCTACTCAAGAAAATAATATTGTTTTAGAACTATCAAAAACCGCAGTAACCGAAACTCCTGATTTAAAAGGAAATAATAATTTAAAAACATCATCCAGTCAATCTTTAACTCCAAATGATAGCAGCAGTTCAGCAATTTCTTTGTCTGGCAACAGTTCAATCGAATCTATCCAAAGTGAGAGCACAAATCTCAATACTCTTACAATATTGATTCCAAATGATTTCTCAAATTCCTCTGTAGACGCAATTATTAAATATATTTACTACCAAGTATTCGATATTACAGAAGAAACATCAATTGATCTTTACTGCCTTTCCTATTCCCTTGGGCTTATCGAAATTATTTCCAAAACCTCGTCCTATATATTATATAAATTTCCACCGAAAGGAATAGTTGATACCATCCGAATTTGTTGGCGTCGTCAAGTAGACAGTGGTCCCTTTGATCGTGCCATTGAAGCCAACTTTTCCGACTATATATCCGAATTGCATAATCTACCTGCTCAAAAGATCTTCAGCATGCTCAAACAAAACCATCTAAAAGTTTCACCGGATGGCTTAGCCAATCTTATATCATCGATTGCCCTTCGCCATTGCAAGAACAAAAACAAGAAGATTAAAAACGATTCTTTAAAAAACTTACTGAAAGACGCTGACGACATTGTCAACAGTAGCAATGCTGCCAACAATGCGGAAGAAGATGAAGAAGACCAGAAAGAAGACGAAGAAGAAGAAAACCAAGAAGAAGAGCAAAAATCAGACACAGAATCCGATGAAAGTGACGCCGATAACGATAGCAAAAATGAAGGTGAAAATGGCAATGAAGGTGAAATTTCCAAAGAAGGAGAAAATGACTGTGCTGACTTCGATAATGTCCACGATATCCTCTCTCTAACTGACTTCTTAAACTTCAGCGAGTGTAGCCCATCTGCTCTTTCAGAGATGTTCACAAGTCTCGGCCTTCTTGAAGCCAACAACAACAACAACAACAACACGAGTAGTACAGCAAACTTGAATAATAATGATGGCGCTGTTGGTTTTGGAGCCGAATTTGAAGGTGTGAAGTTGGCTTCAGCATCAGGCGCAATCAAGATTTGCGACTTTTGTGCACAGCTCTTGAAGAGGCAGATTGAAATGAGGAGCGATTGCAAGCAGATGCTTAGCTCACTTGAGAAAGAAGCATCTGGTGTTGCGGGTGCCGCCGAGTATCAACTTTCAATTGAGAACGAGCGTGGTCTTTACATGCGGAAGAATCTTCAAGTTTCAGATCACTACGAACAACTAGCAATTGAAAAAGGCGATCCAGAAATTGTTCTCAAAATAGCGGACAAGTACTACGATAAGCGAAAAGATAGAGAGACTGCCTTTGGTCTTTATTCACGTCTTCTTCGGCCAACCGAAGCGAAAGATGCAAAACGCAATCTCAGTAAAGAAGAGATCAAACAAAGTCGTTCAAAATGTGGAGAACATATAGCATCGCGAATGCGAGAATTTCTAGGGCCAAACAACGCGCCTGATGCAGTTCAACTTCTTCGTCTAGCAATCTCGCAAGGTGAAGAAAATTGTTGTGTCTTTGGTTACGAGTTCTCACTTGAGCATCCAAACATCATTAGCGAAGGCTATGCCATTGGCAATCTAATTAATGTCTTTGGCGACTTTGTAGTCAAGATTGGCACCGAGACGATAGAATCTGACAAGTTCTCAAATAATAACAAATTGAAGTCTGCTTGTATTCCACCTTCGGTGAAGCGAATAAATGATCGTTCTTTCAATGAATGCACCCAACTTGAAAGAGTTTTCATTCCGCCGAACGTCGAGCTCATTGGAACGTGTGCTTTCAGTGGCTGTTCGTCATTGGTGACGGTTCGATTGCCACGATCATTGAAAGAAATCGGTGAATCATCCTTCAGTGATTGCAGTTCGCTTAAATCAATCAACGTTTCCATCGGCTGCTCATTTGAGACGATAGAATACGGTTGTTTTAGCGGTTGTATCAATCTTCGTGTTCTTGAACTTCCCGAATCATTGTGTGAGATATGCGACAATGCTTTTTGTGGCTGTGAAAGTTTGACATCTCTGCGAATACCTTCGACTGTTCGTTTCATTGGTGAGAAAGCATTTATGGAATGCAAGTCACTTGAGAAGATAACATTTGATGATAATTCGCAACTTGCAACGATTCATAATTACGCATTCAGCGGTTGTTGTTCATTGATCTTTTTGTCATTGCCTCCTTCGGTTATAACAATTGGCGACTTTGCGTTTGAAGGTTGCGAAATGCTTCAAGAATTGGCAATTTCGTTCGGCGTTCAATCAATTGGTGAAAGTTGCTTCTATCGTTGCGAATCATTGAAAAAATTGGACTTTCCACCAAGTGTTCGTTATATTCGCGATTACGCTTTCTATCAATGTCATTCTTTGAAATCTCTGTCTTTGCCTTTGAGCGTTAAAGAAATCGGTCGTTACGTGTTCTTCCAATGCGTGGAACTTCAAAGTTTGGCCGTGGCGTCTTTCGAGCATTTGAACATGATCTTCCAAACAGCAAATAGAAAGTCACTGAAGTACTTGAAGATATTGTCTGGTCCAGTGTCAATTCAAGAAGGCCAGATTCCTAACTTCGAGGATTTGGTCGAGGTTGAGATTCCTGCTTCAGTCCAGAATGTCAGAAAGAACGCTTTCAGAAACTGCAAGAAAATAAAGAACGTGGTGGTTGAGACTAGACATACTCAAATTGATAAAAACGCTTTCGATTGCCAACCTAAAATACAGTACACAAACTAAAAAGTTGAGGTTTTAATAATGATGATTTTTTTTGGAGGTTTTGGTTTTTTTGCGGCACAATAAATTTGATATTATTTTATCTTTTTTTTTTTTTTTTTTAATTTTTTATATGAGTATATGAAAATTAACTGATTAATACTAAAAGATTGATTGTTTTTAAGATTTTGTATATATGAAATGTTGATTTGAGTTGAGCTTTAAAAAAAAAAAAATTACGAATTCTCTGTAGCACTTTTTGAGAGCGAAGCTCTTAAAAAGTGTGGAGGAGAATTCGTAAATCTCTGAATTTCTTTCACTTTTTGAGTTTTCTCTCTCAAAAAGTGAATCATTCAAGAGATTTAAATATCTTATGTTTTAAGGGTCTACTGATCAATTTTGTTGTAAATATTTCAATTTTATATGATTGAATCTGTTAAATGTATCTGGTAAAAAACTGTTTATATAAGATCTGAAATAATTTTGCTCGTATGAAATTCTTCTCCATTAACAAAAAATGAAAAATCGTTGTTGTAAGCATGTAGTGGGGCTGCTAAAATAAATGTGGTGTTAAGTTGTATTTGAATATTACTTTCCATTACAAAAATATGGCTGAAACTTCCATCAGTAATTATGAATTCATTTCAATTAAATTTTTAATTCAAAAACGTTTGTATTATTGAAATCCTAAGAATTTATACCTTGTTTAAAACTTCTGATAAATGTTCATATTATTGTATATATGATTGTTGCATATTTTAAATCAAGTATTGAAAATATAGAAATTTTGAGATTTAACGCTTTTTTCAAAATATATTTGAAAAACAGTAATAAATAAATTAAATTAGATGATATTATAATAATTGTAATGCTTTAGATACACATGATTTAAATAAAATTATGTATTTTTAAAATTTTGGAAATTTAAAAAAAATTTTCTTCATTGAAAGCAATCAAAAGAAAGCTATTATTTATGATTGAATTTCAAATATTTCAAAATTTCAATTCATTTGAGATTCCCAATGAATATAAAGATGCTTTTAAAAAGGATAATTTATATAAAAAATAATTAACTTTCTTTTTAAATGATTTATGATTGGTCGATTTTGATTTCAATGAAATTGAAAAGAATGATTTTGTCATTCAAATTTTCAAAGTCTATTGGAAAATTTATTCCTAATGGCTTTAATTTAAACTTTAATTTCATATGCTGATATTTTTGATAAAAAAAACATTTAAAAATTTTTAGCAAAATAATTTTTACAATATTCAATTTTCAGAAAGCATATATAATTTTTTCAAAATAAAATTCAAATTTGAAAGTTGTAAAAGGTCCACCAAATTGTTCAAAAAAAAGTCTACCATAATTTTCCAATTTCAAAATAAGTATAACTTTTTCAGATGACAAAAAAAAAAAAGATACTAATTAATATATATATTTAGATAATAATATATTAGTCAAAAAAACTACACAAAATCCAAAAAAAAAAAAAAAAAAAAAAAAAAATAAAAAATAAAAAAAAAATAATTTTCCTGACATTGTTTTTCTGAGAATTTCTGAGTAAATTTTTTTAAAAAATTACTTCATTTTTTTTTAAGACTCATGTCTTCCTCTCGCAAGAAGAGTTCAAAAATCAAAACAGAAAAAGAAAGCAACCCCTTATTACTGTATGAGTCTTATATGAAAATGGTTCAATGTCATGGTCGAAACATTACATTAGATCACTTGATGGTGTTTGCTAGAGAAATAAGAGAAAGAGAAAACATCATCATACCCAGAGACAATTACCGTTCTAAAGAAGGATACTTTAATTGGTTCGACCAAAACTGGGAAGTGGTTCGACCTATTTGCTTAGATTCTAAAGTTTGGAAAAAAGCAGAAGCAGAAAAGGCTCAACGTAAAAAAGATGAAGCAGAAGAGGCTCAACGTAAAAAAGATGAAGATAACAAATTAATCCAGAGTCAGCGTGCAAATAAATGTACGGTCCTGATGCAGAATGCGCAGAACTTGCAATTTCCACCACAATGTGTACCTAGTCCTTTGATTCAGATGCAAAATGCGGTCAACTTTTCAATGCAATCTCAAAATGCGCCTAATATGATGAACCAGATTCAAAATGTACAGAATCAATTATTCATTGATAATTCAGATAACTCAACACTGCCTCAAAATGATGACACTCCCCAAAATGAGACAGAAGGTTCGTTATTTGATAGTGAAACTGATGATATTTTAAGTAATGAATTTGAGTGTGAATCTAATTGGACAGAACTTTCATCAGATATAAATGGATGGTATAATCAAGAACAAGAATATTATTTACTTTATTAAGCTGATTGTTTTCCACATTAATGAAATATAGAATATCATGGTTGGTGATTAAATATATATTTAGTCAAAATCAAAAAATGATCTTCTTCTTCCTTATAATTATTTATAATTTAAAGACAAATAAAGTAATTAATTGAAATAAAAACATAATGAATGAAATAAGGGAATTAGGAACATTTATTAAAAATCTATAAGCATGAAAATTCATTTATGATGATTTAGCCCGCTCACTTTGCTCTCTTTAATCTCGGTTGAGGACTTGTAAGAGTAGGGCCATACGCACCCATAAACCGTTGTGTGCTTGTTCAAAGTAGCAGGCGCGGGGATCATCATCAACTTCAGTAGAGATTTCATTAACGCGTGGTAATGGATGAAGCAAGATAAGGTTTTCGCTGAACATGTTTAAGACTTTTTTGTCAACGATATATTCTTCTTTACCGAAATCGCCTTCAAATCGTTCAGATTGGATTCTGGTATGATACATGACATCTAAATCTTTTGGTAAGTCTTCAAAGCTGTGGCATACTGTGTATTCTACATTCTTTTCTTTAAGAATTTCGACATATTTTTGTGGAAGAGCGAATGCTTCTTTGCTTAAACCATAGATTTTGGTGTTTTCGTATAAAGATAATAATTTGATAAGTGAGTGAATTGTTCGTCCGTTTGCTAAGTCACCGAGAATTGCAACTTTTAAGTTGTCAAGGCGGCCAATTTTTTCGCGGATTGTATATAAGTCAAGTAATGCTTGAGTTGGATGTTCTCCTTTGCCAGCACCGCCATTAAGAATTGGGATTTTGTTAACACTGGCTGCTTCAATTGCAGATGTATCTGATTTATGGCGCATAACCATAGCATCAGCATAACCAGCGATAACACGAACGGAATCTTGGATGGTTTCACCTTTGGTAGCGGAAGATGATGAACCTGCATTTTCGGTTGTAATGATTTTAGCTCCAAGCTTAAGTGCAGCGGTTTCAAATGATAATCTTGTTCTAGTACTTGGTTCATAGAACATAACAGCAATGATTTTATCACTTAACTTGTTTGAGTATTGTTCTGGATGAATTTTGATCTTATCTGATAAATCAAAGACTTCTTTCAAGCTGTCTTTATCATATTGATCAGCGCTCAAGACGTGTTTCATCATCTGAAGACAAAAATGATGTCAAGTCCAGCACTGGTCATTAAACTCGAGTTTTGTTATATGAAGTTCTCAATTTCGACCATAATATTGAATTTTTTTTTGTTTAATTATTATTAATTTATCTTTTAAAATTCCTCATTATTCTACTATTCAATTCATTAAATACGTTATACCAAATTAATATGGTTTAAATATTCTTGTTAAATATCAGAAAAAATATTTTTTTCTGACAAAAACGAAAAAACTAAAAATTGAATGCACGTTGGCAAGAACATTTTCTGAGCTAACTACGGATTTTTCTGAGATAGCTACGGATTTTTCTGAGATAACTACGTTTGTTTATCAGAAAAATCCAATTCAATTTAATTTCTTAATTTCTTAATTCTTAGACATTTTTATTATATATTATTCATAAAAAAATTCTTAAAATTGCTAAATTTAATTATATTCACCATATTAATGAGTTTTATTAAATAAATAGCAATGCTTTATGGGTCATATGTAAACCAATCCCTTTGAAAAAGTTTGGAAACTGGTCATGTAAATATACAAAAACTCCAGAAAATAAACGCATATTGGATTTTAAATAATCTTGATAATTGTTTTCTATGATAATATTGGATTTTCCATTTGTTCATTAATGATGAATATTTATGTTTATGTTTTAATCAGCTCTTTTTTATACAAGATAAGTAACATCAAATCAATAGATGATTAAAAAAAATCAACAAATTTGAATCAAATTCTTTTTAATTTTAGAAATCGAATAAAAATTGATTTTTTGAAACATTTTATCGCATTTTCCACTGAATAGTACAAGTAATTTGATGAATATCTATAAATCAGTTTAAATTTTTAATATGATAAAGCATTAAACTCGTTTTAAATAAGATTAATCAAATAATGTTAGTAGTATTGTAGAGTTTATTATAAAACACACACATATTTTTTATGAGAACGATACCGTTTTGAAAGCATCTATTGCAGATTCAACAGCGATATATGTTGAAATGATGGCTGATATAATACCAAAAGCAGCTAGTAAAATTGATAAGATGTTAGAATAATGAGTATTTTTCTGATCTGAATATTTAACCCACATTACCCCAGGAAGAAAGAAGTTGCCAAGACAACCTCCAAGAGCGCCTGCAACTTCAAGAGCAGGTTTCATTTCAGGTAAGAACATTGCTATTATTAGAGGAATCAAGTTGGATAAAGCTAAGCAAAGCCATCTTCTCCAACCTACAAGGACTGATGCGTTATTTTCTTTAAATATGAGAGCACTAAATGAGCAAATGATTGCAGGATGAGTAATTGGGTAAGAAACGGTAACAATTACAAAGAAGCCCACACGAGCAATTGTCATTAAAATATCTTTATCGCCAAAATTCTTCAATATATTTCCTTTACAATCAGGACCAAATATTAAATATGCAAAAACAGATGGGACAGCAGATATAATAAATACTAGAGTAAGTGAGAGGAAGCTTGAAAAATTTCTCTTTTTTAAGTTTGGTGTGTATTGCCAAATTAATGGAAGAATACAAACAGGTAACGAAAAAGCTGTTGCATATACTGATATTGATGAAAACAGTTTAATGTCAGCTTTGGCTATCAATAAATCTTTCCCAACTGGAAGTCCATCATGAACATGAATTCCAAATTTAATGAAAATAGCCAAAATATAGAAAAATATAAAAAAAACTGCTAATGTTGATATTCCACTTAAAAAGTTTAAGCTTTTGGGAATTGATAAAGCAATAGGAAGTGTAAGTCCATAAATTAATGTAATTATTGCGCGGTAAATGGAAGAAGATACATCAATATTACCAAATCCAAACCATAATGTAATGAAATCGACGCCAAGAACTAAATAAGCTAGATTTGCTCCAATATTAAAAACGATAATCATTATGCTAAGACTCCATGATCCGATTTTTCCTAGAATCATCATTGCTAGGTCATCAAATCCATTGGATCCTGTTTTGTGCTGAAGAGTTAACGTAATAACCGTTGCATAATGAGTAATTATTGCTACAGCAGTCATAATTATGAAAGATATCACAATTCCTGAATCGTTAAATGTTGATGGAATACTTAAAATCCCTGCACCTAGCATGCAGTTAAGTAAATTAAATAAATTTGCGCAAAATCCAATTTCTTTAAATTCAGAATCCGTTTTTTTTGTTTCAGGTTCTGATGGATCTAGTGTATATGTATCTTCTTGATGACTGCCATCTCCAATTGAATCATCAACTTTGGAATCACTTGATTCATCAATTTCTTGAAATTGTGTTTGTTCATTTGGATCAGACATCAATATTGTAATGAACACTTCCAATATAAAAAAACATTAAAAATATAAATCATTATATCTATGAAAATTAGCATTTTAATGCAGTACTTTTAATATTAATTTAATAAAATATGATTTTTGAAGTATATATTAATTATAATAAGTATATAAATGAGTGATTATTAAGTATAGATATATTTTTAAATATGAAAAGATAAATATTGAAAAATTTAAATATCATAAACTTTTTCATAAACGTTAAAAATAATCATTCAAAAAATAATTGGAATATAACCAATTAAAGAAAAGTAAATAAACAAATTATAGTATATTTTGTAATTAAGTCATTTATTTAATATATAATTTTAATTAATTATACAATTTATATTTAATATTATCATAAATATTATATATATATTTACTAAACAATAGAAGTTTAATAAATTATATTATAGCAATAGTTTTCAGAATTGCGAATTTAAATTTTTATTATAATTTATCTTGCTTTAAAAATTTAAAATTCATTTTATTTTTTAGTATTATGAAATAATATATTAAATTTAATATAAAAACATTTGTTATAGTCTTTTTCCAAAAAAAAAAGAATGATATAATTCCAAATGAATAATGTGGTTTATTTCTCAACCATAAAAATATAAATTCAAATAATTTATTCAATTTTTAATAAACAAGAAAATATCAAATTAACTATTCTAAAAAGAATATTTAATTTAATGTGTTTGTTTAGATTATAATGGTAGCATTTATAAAAAAATAATATAAAATTACAAATAATCTTTGAAAAAGTTGAAATAAAATTGATATTTGAAATAATTTTGCAATAAATTTCAATTGAAAAGCAATATAAAAAATAAGAAAATATAATAAAAATATTTTTCTTTATTCGCTCTAATTTACATAATTATTAACATATACTGCTAGTAAAAGTAAGTTATATCATTATTGAGCTATTTTTTTAGATAGAATAACGAGCATATCTTTTGCATTTTTAAGTTTTCTATGTTCATCGCAATTTTCGTTCATTCCAGCGATACCATTCATATCTAGCAAATTGCATTTATCTTTATGAGATGTATAAACGCACATTTTTCTTGTATTCCAAAATATAATCATCTTCTTATAATCACTAAAGTTGACTTGAACGTTCTTATCGTTTAATTTGAAGAGAACAGATCCATCTTTCTTAAGAAAATATTTGACATTATAAAGAGGAATTGAAGGATCAAAATCATTGCCTTCTAAATCATATAAAAGTTGGTATTTCTTAAAAGATTTTGCAAATTTCTTCAGTAATGATATTTTTTCTTGATGTTTTTTGGTATTGTCATCGAGTTTAATTCGTTTGTAAGCTGCTAGATTTATAACTTCTGGGGTCGAATTAGTACTCTTGTAGTATTGAACAAATTCTTCGTTTGGATCCATTACAATTCGGGTTTGATCATAAAAGCAGACTCCGACAGTTCCATTCCCTAACAGATAGCCTAAGTTTTCTTCATGGAAATAATATTTGGTGATGAAATGGTTTGGAATTGTAAAATTCTTTTTCGAATTATTAATTGCATTTAATTCATTGTTTTCATGAATAAAGGAAAGTGGTTTTTGATGATAATCAATATTTAGAGTATTTAAATTCGCTTTTCTGGCAGAATTATCAGGTTCATTCATAAATCGAGAGGTTGCTATATGACTGTTTAAGTTAGAGCTTCGGCGAGGCAATTCATAAAGATTGCTGACTGGTTGAGCTGGTAGTGGAATGTTGTCTAATCTTTGATTGGCATTCGTATTATTATTTATTTTTTTAGGTGGAAAAGCATTATTTATTCCAAAAGAATATTTTGGAAGAGATTGAACTTTTTGAATAGCTATTGATGATTGGGGCTTTTGACGGGTTTGAGGGGGTTTATAGAATTGTATTTGATCTTTATCGTATTTTGTTAAAAATGGATGATCAATAAGATCGATTGCTGCTGGTCTCTTTGATGGATCAACCTTTAAAATCATTTTAATAAAATCTTTAGCTTCAGATGATAGAGGAATTTTGGAAGGGAAATGATATCTGCAATTTTTAATGTTTTCATAGGTCGTTTCTTTATCTCCGCCATCAAAAGGCGGTTTACCAGTTAGCATTATAAATGTTGCAACACCAATTGCCCAAATGTCTGCTTCAAAGCCACGTCCTTTGTTTTTCTTTAAAATAACTTCTGGACTCAAATAGTTTGTTGTACCACAAATTGAATGTTTCCTTTCATCTTCATTTTTAAGAGCATTAGATAATCCAAAATCAGCTATTTTAACTTTTCCATCAGAACCAATTAAAAAGTTTTCTAATTTAAGATCATGATGAATTATTTCACTGTTATGGAGATAAACAAGGCCTTCAATAACATCTTGGAGTATTTTCCTTGTTTCTGGTTCAGTTAAACGTCCATTTTCACTTTTTTTAAGATATTCGCGGATGGATTTACCTGGGCAAAATTCAAGTGCAATGTAATAATTGAATTCATCTGAAAAAGAGATTTTTGATTGAACTATATTTGGGTGGTTGAGGCCTTTTTGAATTTGAATCTCATTTTTCAGTTTTTCCAATGATATCCTTCCTTTTGGAGTTTCATAACGGTCTTTCGAAATCACTTTCATAGCATACGCTTTGTTTGTGTTTTGAATAGTAACTCGATAAACTTCTGAAAATCCGCCATGTCCAAGTTTTTCATGGCACACGAAAACATTCTTAGTGCCGTCATCGCGGTTGTAAATAATTGTATCAGGAACGTGGGTTAGAGGCTGGGACATGTTTTAATATTATGAAGCGTTTTTTTTATCTTAAGAAAATAAAAACTCAATTTTTTCAATGAAAATATTCAAATATTGCTATTTATTTAACGTACTTTATTAAATTTTCGAATTATCATTTATATATACATAAATAATATATTATAATATTACTAGGTATTTTATATATAATTATTTAAAGTAGTAATAAATTATGATTTGTTTTATATAATAATCCTTTAATTATTAAAATAATTAACTATTAAATTATACTTATCTTCAAATTTTGAGGATTTTCAATTTCTCTCAAAGGGATAAACAAATTTAAAACGATCCTTATTAAAGAATTTTATTACTTCATTACTCTCCAAATTTTAAATGCTAATTACTCATAATTTATCATTATAAGTTAATTAAATATATTTATATTTTGTAAGTAACATTTAATAATTTGAATATTGCGGAAAATTAAAGAAAAGTCAAATTACTTCAATTTTATGGCCAAATTCAATGTTTTGGATAAACAATTTTTTATTATATTCACAAATATCCGATATTTAAATAACAAATTAAAATGATTTTACAATAATTAAATTAGATAAATTTAATGAAAAGTAAATATATATTTGAATCAGAGTAATGTTTGATTTTAAATTAAATATTTTGGAAATTAATTTTATATTGCATATGCAATATATACAAACAGCTCTCAAATAATACGTTAAACACTTTAACGTCAATAGTTTTTCTCAATTATCAAATGAATTGAATACAACTTTTGGCAATACAAGATGAATTTTTTATTTTATTTCTTGAACTTGAAATGATAGATAATAGAATAATAGATAATAAAATAAATAAAATATTTAACAATTAAAATAAAAAACTAGAAAACACATACTATTACAACAGTTGAAAGTGTTCCGAATTTGAATGGCATTGTCCATTTTCGAGGAATATGAAAACGGCAAATAGGGCAAGCGGCATCTGCTCGTCTTGCTCGTTCAATGCACTTTCTGCAAAAAGAATGACCGCACTGTGTTGTGAAATCTGCCTGTGGGCATGATTCAAGTAGAGAATTAAGATCTTTATTATTATTATTATTATTATTTTCATTGTTATCATTATTGTTATTGTTATTGTTATTATTGTTATCATTATTATTATTGGGTAAATTTGACTTTGCTTTCCATTTCCTTTTCACATCTGCAACACACTTTTCGCATTTGACGCCATTGGGAGCTCTTAAAAATACAGCTCTAAAGAAAGATGAGCAGTCTTTAGCAAAATCAATGCATAATATCCATAAGCATCCAATTTTTGCAAGCAAATAAGCAATAGGAAGAACTCCATATTTGTCAGGAAATTCTGTAAGTGGTGAGTCTGAAAGGAAGCAAAACCAAATTGGTGTTACAAATATAAAACGAATAATTATAGACATATGTGCAAGTAAACTTAAGGCGCCGTTTTCGATATCACAACCTCTAAAAAAGTGAAAATAAAATGCAATATGTTTCATTGAGCTAACAACAAGAAAGACAAAAAGTGATACCAATGCTGCAGCTGACAAAGCATCAAAAAAAGAATTATATTTTGTTAAGGTAGCAAAAAGGGTACGAAGAGAAACAAGAGCTGCTAATAAATTGCTAAAGCAAAAAAAAAATCTATGAGACTGAAGTGTAATAGGAATATCGTCACCTTCGCATAAAGCCTGAACTGCTTGTTGTAGGCAATCTTCTGATCGGCGAAGAATATGAAATAATACAAATATCACTATAAACTGAAGCCAAAAATGAAATATTGTTGCAATTGAAGCTAAGATTATAAAAGAAATAAGTAGTCTTTCACAAAATATGCGTAGTTCAGTGAAATGAAAAGGATTAAATTCTTCTTCTTGTTCTTCTTTTATATGTGACGAAAATTCAAAGTCACGAAGTGCAGATGTAATTCGTAAAATTGTAGGGAAGAAAAATGATATTCAATTTTTATTTCAGAAAAAGTTTCATTTTTTGATGAACTTTTGAATTCTTTGAGTCAATTAAAGATTTCATTTGAAAACCTAATTTATTTCTATACTAAAATGTAATAATATAAGTCTTCTTTTAAAAGAATCATAGGTACTTTGGCCGAGTGGTCTAAGGCGTCGGATTTAAGCCCCGATTCCGCGAGGAGCGTGGGTTCGAACCCCACAGGTACCAAACTTTTTTTTTGTAATAACTAAAAAATCTAATAAGAAAGATATTTTATTCTAACATAACATAATATATAATAAATATAAATTAAAAGAATCATCCTGGATGATATCTGAATGCATCATTCTTGGGCTTCCTTTGTCTTTTTGGAGCCTGTTGTTGTGTGCCTGCTTGCTGGTTGTTGTTTTGCTGAGATTGATTGTTGTTTTGTTGGGATTGATTGCTTTGATTGTTGTTTTGCTGGGATTGATTGTTTTGATTTCGGTTCTGACGGTGACGGTTTCTATTTCTATTGGAGTTTTGGTTGCGGTTCTGCTGTTGTGTTTGCTGGGTCTGGTTCTGCTGCTGAGTCTGGCTTTGGTTGTCATTCTGATCCTGTCCTTGTTGCTGATCCTGCTCTTTCTGAGGAGCCTGCTGGTCTGGTGTGTTCTTGTTTTGGGCGAAAGTGAAAAGGTTTGAGCTTGTCCTCTTTACAGGCTTCTCCACGACCATTCCGCTCATAATTGTCTGTGATGAAGAAGCAGGTAGTTGATTATTCTCGTTCTGTGTCTGCTTTTCGCTTTCAGCACCATTTGCACCTGTGCCTGCATCATTGTTATTACTGTTATCATTGTTGTTGTTGTTGTTGTTGTTATCATTGCTGCTGCCTGGTGTGTACCTGAATCTGTTGCCTTCATTCTTGCTTGACTTTGAAGATAGCTGAGCTTGTCCGCCACCACCATTGTTGTTGTTGTTGTTGTCATTGTGCTTCTTCTTCTTCTGATTCTTCCTCTTGTTGTTTTGGTTTCCTTTCTTGTTTGAAGAATCGGCAGTCTGCTGCTGAGGTGCAGCGTTTGATTGTTGATTGAGCAGCTTTGGCTGGAATGAAGGAGCCGGAGGCAGTGCTGACGAAGGAGTTGAAGAAGATGCTGAGTTTGTAGGTGATTGGTAAGTGAACATCTGTTTCTTCTTCTTTTTGACAACCTTTATAATTTCCTTCTTTCTCAAGAACAGCTGCTTAGTCACCACTGTTCCAGATATGCTGTACATCTGGTCGATTCCGATGTAAGAGTCAAACATGAAGTACGCCCAGCAATCGTCACTGATTTCTGTTTTTTCGGCCGAAGAAAGAGCTACGGTGATTTTCTCCTTATCTAGTCTTACGCGCCTGTGGCAAATGACCTGCTTCTTGTCTGGATTTCCGACAATTATGTAGAGATACTGCTTGTCGCGATTGTCGAAATGAGGAGAGATGGTATTGCATCCTAAGACACCGTTAACTTTAATCAAATCAACGACAAACTTAGTTCGATTCTCGCTCAATCTTCTGTTATTAGGACTGTAAAGTAAGACCTTCTCAGTAATAGGCAGCAAAGCTTTAGAATTCAAAGCACCACCACCACCGTTATTGTTGTTGTTGTTCAACGCATTGATGAGTTGAGGAAGCGTTTTAATGTCATTCTTTGTCTTGAGGTCTTTCATGAGCTGCTCTTTAAGTAGCGCTTTCAATGGAACTTCATCGTGCCAGATTCCTTGCATTATCATTTGATAGACGAGGATTGAATTGATCATTACTTGCAACTTTTTCTCTGATGCGCAAAGTTCAATGAAGCATCCAATGAGTCTTGTCATTGTGTCCAAAATCAGTCCCAAATCAGCCTCGAAGTCAGAAATTGGCATTTTTCGATGACTTAAATAATACTGAACAAGATAGAATGTCTTCAGTGTGTAAATAGAAGCAGTTGATGAATCATTTCTTTTATATTTAGGAGTCATTTGAGACAATATGTCATCCTCATTATGACGCACAGTGATAACTTCTTTAAATTCGCCTGCATGGCAAATTAAGTAAAGAATATCAACGACTGAATTGACTTCATTCATTCGATCAAGGAAGAATCGAATTGTTGCATAAGAAACGTAAAAAATAGAAGCAATTCTTCCTGCTGCTGTTGGCAAATAAGAAGTATTATTATTGACAACTTTGATGCATTTGCTATAGACAAGATCTTTAACTGTTTCTTCGGCAATTTGTGCAATTGTTGTATTTCCATAATAACGAGGATTCATGTTCAATCGAATAGCGAAATAAGAGTTACTTAACCAATCCATGAGTGTGTCAAATGAATTAATTATTCCACATGCTATTTCAGCATTTACATGATCATAAATGTAAGGCTGAAGTGATGATTCAATTGGAAATTCAGAATTAATGAAATCTTCCAAGAAATCTTTCTTTGATTCTTCACAAAAAATCATTACCATTCCTTGTGTGTCTATTCCAGGACGTCCTGCACGATTGATCATTTGTTGTAACTCTGTAACTGTATAAGGAACATATTGGCTAGTTTTAGAATCAAAGAATTCGGTACCTTTAATTGCTACAAAACTTGCTTGAATTTTAGTTCCCCAAGCAAAGTTAGAAGTGGCAATTAAAAGCTTCAAATTTCCTTCAGCAAACAAGTTTTCGACAATTAATTGATCACTTGTTATGAGACCAGCATGATGAAGACCAACGCCGAATGATAAGCAATGACTTAAATCACGATCTTTAACTCTTGATGATGCTTGAATAGCTTGTGGTGTACTATAAAACAAAGATTCTCCAGCTGATGAAGCAAAAGAGATTAAATCAAGAGCAGTTAATTTTGTTTGCTTACGAGACGATACAAAAACAAGTGTTGGTTTTCGTCTTGAATGTTCAAGAATTGCATCAGATAAAGGTTTGTTCATTGCAGCCATTCTTGGGCCATAATGACGACCAGGGAAACCACGAATGAATGTAGTTAAAGGCACCATTCTTGTCTTTTGTGGGAAATTGAAAAGACAACGATAAGGAACATTCAAAAATTGTGCAATGTCAAATGGATTCGAAATACAATTCGATAAACCAACAATTCTTAATTTGTTTGTTGTCGAATTCATCCTTTCAACAACGGCTTCTATAACGTGTCCTCGTGTTGTTCCAAGGAGTTGGACTTCATCAATGACAAGCAATTTAATAAACTTCAAGAATTGACGAACAACATAGCTTCGGCATGCAGCATCCCATCGTTCAGGTGTTGATATGATTATACGTGCATTCTTGAATGATTCTGGATCAGGATTTGTATCATTAGTTAGTTCAATTAGTTGCTTATCAAACTTCTTCCTCCAATCAACAACTCGTTCATTTACAATGGATTTCAATGGAACGATATAAACCGCTTTTGTTAATTTATCTTTTTCAAGCATTCTCGTTATCGCCAGTTCAGCAATAACCGTTTTTCCGGCCGATGTTGGAGCGCAAATCAAGATAGAATCATCAGTGTGATAAGCTTGATGAAACAGTTGTGATTGAATGACATTAAATTCATCATATGAATTAAAAACGGTTTTGACAATTTGGTCATTTTTAATTACATCTTTCACCTTTAAATTTTTAATTTTCAAAGGTTCTGTTACATGTAATTTAAAGGAAGTTCTGTCAGCATCTTTTACTACAATTTCTTGTGTCTCTTCAACACCTAAGAAACGAACAGATGAAATAGTTATCAAGTACATGTTTGAATTGGAAAGAGGAACGAGGACTTGAAGATCAAGGCCTTCTTTAGCTATTCGTTTATCAACTGTTACTTCTTGTGCATGATACATAGCAGAGCCATCGACTTCTTGTACAAAGACCCAAAACATTTCAGTTTGCTGAACAATAGAATGGTCCCAATCAAAAGGAAAGATGACATTAATTGTGAGTGAAACAATCGTATCTGACATCGGTTGATAACGGACACCGATATTTATTGAAGGGAATCTTCTAGCTGCATTTATTGCATCTAATGCAAGTTGTTCATTTCGAACTGCTTGTTTAATTTGATTTGCATTTTCAGTTCGAAGTTCTTCGACACCAATTCCAAGTCTTTCCAGTTTTTGAAAGAGACCGTTATATTTTGAAGCCTTTAAAATTTGTCTCAATGGATGATCCTTTCTTTCAGGTGTCCACCACATTTGATGTTCGATCATTTTGCACAAATTCATTGCGAAAATAGCAATGAAACACCAGCCTTTTTCAATTGCCAATTCAAAAATTGCATCGAAAACTCGTTGCATGTTGTCTGCAATCCATCCTTGATCAAGTGCAAGTGATGCTGTTCGAAACATGTATCGTGACACATAGGATTGGAAGAGAACGTTTACTTTGCCGGCTGTCTCATAACATGGAGTTAATAAAGGTATAGGTGTTCGAAAGTTCTCAAGCTCACTCATTTCTTGGTTTCGAAAGATAAGTGATTGAAACATTCCTGATGAAAAGATGCAATCTAAAAGTTCAGCCTCTGTCATGTCTCCTCTTAAATTATCATTAAAGTGACGAACAGCTTTAAAAGGAATGTAGTGCATTGAAGCTACTTGACCCAAATGTGTAGGTTGTAAAGAATCATTTGCAATTGATGTCCTTATCATCAAATTGTCATTCAATTCTTTCTCAGCATTGTTTAAAAGCATCGTGAATTGCTCTTCAACTTTCGGATCATAACGATGTGTTTGATAAAGGAATGTGTACTTAATCCATTGGAATGCATCCTTTCGACATGTGACTGTTCCCAGCGATATTTCAGCATTCAAAAAGTCCTCAATCTTGGTCGATAGTCGGGATTGAATAGGCTCGGCATTGACAAGTGTTGTCGTGTATTTCGGTAACGATTTGTTGGTGGTGATTAAAATGGCATGGCCACTTGTATCAAATTGAGGACGGCCTGCTCGACCAAACATTTGATGGACATCTAAAATGCCAATGTCTTGATAACCGCCTTGTTCTTGGTTATAAACTTTTGTGTCCTTAATTATAACTGTGTGTGCTGGTAGATTGACTCCCCAGGCAAGTGTGGCCGTACAAATGAGGACTTGGAAGAGGTTGCTTCGAAACTTCCCTTCTACAAATAAACGGTCGCTTCGAGGAAGTCCTGCGTGATGAATTCCGACTCCTTTAAGAAGACATTCGCGAAGTGATGGTTGCATGCTTCGGGCATGACCAACTAATTGATTAAGTTCGTTTGATACCGGTAATGTGACATATTTGGTCAATAAATTGGCAAATCTGGAGGTTTCACCTCGCGTATGGACAAAGATTAGTACTTGATGACCTTGTTTGACGTTTTTCATGACTTCTTCAACGGCAATTACGTCAATTTGAACACTGTCTTTGTCACGGGATGCCATATAGTTCTCTTCAAAGACTTGCTTGAAGCCTTGTGGGGTTTCTTGAGTGTTCTTGGAGCCGATGAGTGTCATCGCTAATGGAACAGGTCGGTATTCAGGACCAAATATAAATAGATTCGGCTCTGGAACGCGTAAGAAGTTACCTACATCTTGACAATTTGGAAGTGTGGCCGATAAACCTACTAATCTGATCATTGATTGGGTTTGTTCAACTTGCCTTAAAGTCCTCGATACAAGTGCTTCAAGAACAGGTCCTCTGTCATCTTGAAGAAGGTGAATTTCATCAATTATTAAAAGTTTAAGACGATTTGATAGAGCATCTTCGCCACCTCGTCTGGTAGCAATATCCCATTTTTCTGGAGTGGCAACAAGAAGATGTGATCTTTCAAGTTCAGCAGCTGGAATACGAGTATCACCAGTATATTCTTTAACATTAATTTTAAGATGACGTAATGCATTAGTAAATTTTTCTTTGATTTCTGTAGCAAGTGCTTTCATAGGCGTAATATAAACTATTAAAAAATTGTCATTGGATTTTACTAGTGATGGAAGTCCTGGTTTGTCGACGATATGTTTACGAATTTCTTGTAAAATGGTTAAAAGTGCAACATTAGTTTTACCTGCACCAGTAGGAGCGCAAACAAGCATGTTGTCATTGCCATTGAAAGCTTGTTCAAAAACTAAGGATTGAATATTGTTGAACTTGGTGCAACCTAAAAAACATTGTTGAGCCCATGGTGGCAAAACGCTAACTGGAACATGATTGACCTTTGGTCGCTTGCATGATGGAGGATCAACATCATATCTTGAAGCATTTACTGTATTTGTAAGATTGAAATGAGATCGTTTAATTATTGGTGCGGAAAGACGAAATTGCTGATTTTGTTGGGTTTTATTTGGATTTTCATTTTGCGGTTTGGTTGGTGTTGGTTGTGAATTATTTGTAGAAGAATTAAGACTTGCAGCTTGCAACTGATCACGATATTTAAGTAAAGTTTCGATTACTTCAAAAGATCCGCCTCCAAGAATTTCATAAAGTGGATATTGAAGTGAATCATTATTTTGAGTTGAAAATAAGAGTTGCTTTACATTTGGAACAAGACGTCGAGCGATATCTGGGTTAACACAAGTCGAAAGTAGATCTTCTAGCCATGAATTTATTGTAGTGTTAGCCCAAGGAAGAGCGGTCATGAAAATTATGAAAAAATTTCTTCGATTGAAAAAATTTGATAACTTTTTAAATAAGATTTTTCAATTTTTTCTATTTAAAAAAGCATCAACCTTGACATTTGATTAATATGCATGATACTTAAAAAATACAATTTTAATGACTGCAATCTCCCAATAACTATATTCTTTTAATGGTATCTAATCTTAACAAATGTAATAAAGCATTAGCAACGCAAAGTTTTTATATTTATTCGACAAATAGAAGAAACTCAAAAAATAATAATATGATGATATTTAAGTTTTTTCAAACAGCAAATAATAATAAGTATTTGACAAATTAAACGCAACAATTTAATATAAACATCTAATAAATTTCATTCTATTTGAATTAAAGCATCTAAAATAATTAATAATAACTATAAGGAGAACAAATGTAATTAATATGTGCATTAATTTATGCTTAATATAGCATTTCTGAGGCAGAATGTGAATAGGAATGCGTAGTTAAAAAGAAGAAGTCTCATATTGTGGCTCCAATCATATGGGTCTTTTATATCAAAAAAGTAGCATCTATCAGCTATTGTGTGATCTTCAGGTGATATAAAATTTGGTGGCATCATTGAATCGCGCTGAATTCTTTGTGACTGGAAAATTTGGCTCGATAATCCGAAAATTACATCGAGAGCTTGATTAAATCTTGAAACTGTTCTTCCTCTGCGCATGTCTGAAGCTTTAAGAGTGATAATATTATTATTAGCCCCTTTTCCAAAAAATGTGTCAGAAAGTTTTGAAAAAAAATCAGATTTCCTTGAAGTTTTATTATTTTCATCTTCAGATATATCATTTATTTTAATTTGAACATCTGTTGCTATTTTGATCGCGCTAACATCGACATCTGCAATACGCCCAGCATTTTTAACTAACAGTGCTAGGAAAAAAAGAGATTTGTCTAATTCATCGTTACTGATGCTCCAATTTATATTTTGTCCAAGTCTCAGAGAGTTTATTGTTCCAAATGTGCCTTTAACATTAATATGAAAAACTATTGGCAAAACGAGAGATTTAAATAAGAAAGATTTGTTATTCTCATCATTATTATCATGACAAGAAAAAACTTCATTTTGGCTTTCAATTAAATTTTCAAAACTTTCAGAATTTAAACTGATTTGATCTGAATTTGGCTGAATTGTGTTTAACATGTCTGTTTCTTTCATTGAGCTAGTTTCATCATCTAATCTGGTAACCTCAGTTTGAAATACTTCTTGGAATATCGATTTATCTGGAATGTCAAGTTGAGAGTAAAATGACTCTGCGTTTTTTAAAAACTTAACGCGACTTTGAACTCGATCTTCTAATTCTCTTGTACAAGAAAGACACCAAGGAAAGAAAGGCGATTTCGAAAATTCAAGAAAAGCTTTTAAGCCATTTTGAAAAATATTATTACGAATAATATTTTCGTCATCTTTTTGGGTATTATTATCCATTTCATTTAAAAAGCCAGATTTGGTTGAAAATGAAATTTCATGTGATTTATTTTTTGTAGCCTGATTTTCAATAACGTCTCCTGGGTTAAGCCATAGAAAATATTCTGGTAAAGTCATACAAAGAGAGCCGCATTTTTTGCAAACAAACATAATATATTTTCTATTATTGTCTTTTGGAATATCATCACAAATATCAGGATTTTCTTCTGATTCTTCTGATTGTGACATTTTTAATAATCTCTTTCAAATGTTAATCGTTTATAATTTTTATCTCAAGAATTTGTTGTTTCTTTTATATTTCACAGCAAAATTCAAGTTATTAATATTTATATAATAATGAAAATGTTTTTATAATGATAATTATTATATGAATAATAAACGTATTTTTGATAAGGTATTTCAATTGTATAAACGTCTTCAAAAATAAAAAAAAAAAATTGAAATGAGTGAAAAGCTTCTTCAAGCATGGGCATTAGCCCAATTTAATGATCTTGACTCCCTTGCAACACTCGTCCCATCGGAAGTCGATCCAAACGAATCAACTGCATCTGAAGAGAATCATATGCATACCTTATTAATGTGTGCAGCTTCTCATGGAGCACTTGATTGTGCTAATTACCTGATCGATAATGGTGCTATTGTTGATAAAAAGAATTTTATGGGTTATACCGCTCTTCATTGGACAGCTTTCACTGGAAGAATTGAAGTTGTAGATTTATTACTTCAGAAAGGTGCAAACATCAATGCACGTACTGAAGATGGAAGGACAATTCTCCATGTAGCAGCATCTAGAGGACATTTGCAATACATTACCTATATTATGGACCTCCTTGAGAAAAACAAGGCAAACGATAACACTGAAGATGAAGGCGAAAATGATGATAGTAAGCCAAAAGGTTTAGGAATGACTTTTGAAGAAATGCTAAATTCTGCAAGCAGCTCTGGTTGGAATGCACTATTTTTTGCAATAGCTGGAAATCAAAAACGTGTAGCTCAATATTTAGTAGATAAAGGAATTGAAACTAATACACCAGATATCAACTTGAAAACTCAATCTGATATTGCTCAACAAGTAAACTGTTTTTGGTTCAATGAAGTAGTCAAAGATTTGGTTGAAAGGGACGAAGAAGAAGAAGAGCATTCCATTAACGATTTTGAAGAAGATGAAGATGAGAAATCGCAAAAAAAATCAAGTGCACAGAAAAAAGATAATTCAAAGTCTTCAAAGTCACCTTCAAAATCTGAATCCGAAAATGAGCAAATTTCACAGAAAAGCAAATCTAAAAATTCCCCTTCAAAGCCAAAATGAAGCATAAAAATGCATTTATCGCATATTTAATATAATGGAATGATTTATTAAAAAGAAACTATTTCGTCAAAGAACTGATAATGTTTCATCTTTTCTATATTTCTTTTTTTTTCTAATTTACTGTTTTTAAAGCAGATATCAAAACGCTTTGATCATTTTGACTAATGAAAAATTGACTTTAGATCTAGTTTATTCAGTCAAGATTGTTCATATATTATCAATTATCTTCAGAATTAAATAATATAAGTATCTTATTTTTAAAATTAATTTCTTTTGCAAACTATATCAAAATAAATGGTTCATCTGAATCCATTTCATCAGATTTTTTTAAATAAAAGTGTTTTATGATATTGAAAAAAGCATAAAACTTTTTAAAAGGTTATTTCATTTAAAAAATTGATAAATAAAGACGTTAATGTTCCTTCAAATTTTCTAATGGTTGAAAGATTTTTTTATTGAATGCAATCAAAAATTTCTAAAGTATAATTGAAAAAATTGAGTTTAGAATAACAAGTAAAATTCATTTGTTGAAATGGATTTCGATTACGCAGCCTTCGAAAATCGATTAGAGGTTATGTCTTCTTCAATTGATGGAGGTGCTCAAGGTAGCATATATGTGTGCATAGACAGAATTGATCCTAAGCATCCTGTTAGATATGCACTAAAAAGGTATTACAACCTCAAGACAAGGCAAGATCAAGAAGAATATTTACGTGAACTTAGTACAATGCTTGACCTTGTGCATCCAGCTCTTGTGACTCTTGTTCACTTCAACCTTCATGGAATTTATGATAAAAAAAAGCATGACTATGATCACGTCCCATATATGATGTTTCCTTTTTATCAAAAGAAATCGCTTCATCAATTTATGAATGCACCAACAAGCCAATGGAACAACACAAAGATAATGATCAATCTAATTGGTGTTGCAGCTGGAATGAAATATCTTCATGAAAATAGAATTATTCACAGAGATCTCAAACCAGAAAACATTTTGCTCAATGACTTCCTCTATCCTAATATTTCTGACTTTGGATTAGCTCTCCGTCTTCCTGACAGCGGAGCTCTTCGTGTTGAAGACACTAAAAACCTAGGAACGTATTATTTGATTGCTCCAGAACTTTTCCAGGATAGCTTTTATGGAAGAAAAGTTGATGTATATGGATATGGTGTTTTCATGTATTGGATGTTCACTCACAAGTATCCATTTGACGATTGGGCTGGAACAGAAGGATATGAAGATAGATTGAAAGAAGCTGTTTGTGGAGGTGTCAGACCTGATGTTAGCGGAATTCCATCTCCTTTCAACGAACTTATCACACGTTGCTGGGCAGTCAAAACTGAAACTCGTCCAGAATTTTCGGAAATCGTTGATCTTCTTACAAAACGTGAATCATGGCTTCCGGATATTAACGAAAGAGAAATCGAAGATTACATGATTCTGATCCAAGAAATCAAGAATCTTACACTTGAAACGCCAAACCCATTTATTGGTCATAAAGAAGCTATTGGCGACAGCGTTGTTGAAGCATTTTTACAAATCGATAAGGATAAAAATTATAACCTTGATGTTGACGAATTAGCTGAATTCCTTCATGAATTTGCACCTCAATTAAAGCCATTTGTTAGACTTTTAATGAAAGTATTTGGTGAAGAACAAGAAGAAGAAGATGAAAATGGTCAAGTAACTAAAAAATATGGAATGTCATGGAAATCTTTTATGGAATTCTATTCATCATTTATCGAGAAAACTTCAAGTCCAAACTACATATCCCGAAGAATATTTAGCTTCATTGATGACGATCAAAGTGGAATTATTGATTTTGAAGAATTAAATGAAATAGTTGATTTAATTGATGCCCCGAGATCTGTTGTTTTATCTTTGCTTACTAAATTCACAGAAATGGATTACGAACATTTCCAATTTCAATTCTATACCATCATGGTTTACCTTTGGAAATATGAAAGCATCGAAACTGAAGAATCTTAAAAGCATAAAGTTAATGATAATATACATAATTTAAATATATTTATATATTTAATAATAAACTCTAAAGTTTCGAAATCAGCTAAAAATATGATTTTTAATTCATTCTTAAAGTGTTTTTATATGGATTGTTGGAAAAAAAAGTTATGAACTTGAAAGTGTACTTCATTTTCAAGCTAAATAGAAAATCGTAAGACTTTCGTTATTTTTCATTCAAATATTTGAATAAATATAAACTTTTTGTAGAATATCTCATATGATATAAGAAGAGTTATTATATGCAAAGATATTTGAACAAATTTAAAAAGATGATTTTAATGAAAAATTATTTCATTCTCTCTTGAAGGATTTGAATCAAAATAAAAAACTCCTATAGAGCAAATTAAAATATAATAGTCAATTTCGAGGGAGTGATCAAATTAAAGAAAAATGGTAAAATATTCTTTCAGCTAGCTTGAGTGGAGTCAATTAATAGACTTAGCGAAGACCATAAATATTTACAACTTGTCCTTTGGAGTATAAATTTTTTGGAGACTTGTATACATTTGTTGAAATTAAAAAAGTCTTACTTGGTGATTGTTTGTGTATATCTGAGAATGAATTGGTGAACCCAATTTGTATATACTACTACTTATTAATGGTATTCATTATCATCATGTGATTGAATTGGAGTTAAGTTGAGCAAATTTTTATATAAAATATATTTTGATTGAAGATGAAATTTCAATGGAGGAAAAAGGTAATATATATTCAAAAACACCATATAACGATGTATTTCTTATCAAATGGTTCATTTTTTTTAAATGTCAGCATTAAATCACCGACGTCGCAAAGGACAAAAATGTTGTGGACCCAGGAAACAAACTTGTTCATATCATTCATTGTGAAGAGTTCTGTTAATGTGGTCATTTCTTTACAAGAAAAAAACAAAATAAACACATTGTTGATTCACTTCTTCACTAATTTATACAACCGACCTTTTTTACAGTTAATTTTGTTATATCTCATCTTAACTTCATATCCATCTGGTATTGTTTTAATATCGATTCCATATAAATTGTACAGATCTCTTTTGTTAGTAAATTCCATATATATATAGAGTGGTTATTAAGTCTTTACCTTCGTTTTATCTAATTGATTTAAAACAAAAAAAATATTATAATATAATACTTTGGAATGTATGTTAATATAATAATTTAATAAAATAGAGTTTTGTTTTTCAGTAGCATTAGTAGTTATAAATAGTGAAGGGGGGATAGATAACTAGTATAAGCAAATGGGGCTCTCTGGCTTTGAAAGCTTCCTGAAGAGACGATAATTTGAGGTACTTTGGAGATGTTTTATATTATAGCTCCCTCGCTTTGAAAAGCTCCCTCGCTATAATAAACCATATCTCCAAACAGCCCCCAAGCAACCCCCACCCAGCCACCCTACACGGAGAGCCCCATTTGCTTATACTAGTTATCTATCCCCCCTTCACTATGTATAACTACTTAATACCAACCTATCTAGAATACTCCTACAGCAACCCATCTCAAGCAACCCATCTCAAGCAACCCATCTCAAGCAACCCATCTCAAGCAACCCATCTCAAGCAATCATCTCAAGCAACCCATCTCAAGCAATCATCTCACACAAATCCACTCAAGCAACCCATCTCACACAAATCCACTCAAGCAACCCATCTCATGCAATCATCTCAAGCAACCCATCTCACACAAATCCACTTATGCAACACATCACACACATCCACTAATGCAACCCATCTCCCATATCTTGTATCGCAAATCATCTCATGCAACCATCACACACATCCACTCATGCAATCATCTCCCATATCTCATCACATACATCTACTCATGCAACCACTTCATGTACACCCGATACCTACTCAAAAATAAATCTTTAATTGAATCATAAATGTATAGTAGGTTTAAATCACTACATCCAACCATTGATAATATCACAGATGAGCAAGTACCAATTCCTATCGAATCAGCATTCTTTCTAGAAGATGGGAAGCCCGATAAAGATAAGTTCAATAGGTACTATTTTGATTTCCCCCATGAATGGTGTACAGCTAATCGTGGTGAAACTATTATTGGTGTAAGGAATATTAATATGTTGGCTCGAAGAAGGAAATTGGAATTTGATTTGAGAGTTAGGAAATATTTAAGATGTACATTCGATGACCTCAAAAATAAAAATCCCGATAAGACTAATGATGAGATATATAATATGCTTACAGAAAAACAAAAAGCAGAGGTCTCATCTAAAATTATCTCATGGCTAGGCACTGAGCACGATTTTAGAAAGCTATTCGACGATGTTGAAAAACAGATTAAACCAAAGTTTGAAGAATATAATAAAAATGCAATTACAAAACATAAGATTGCTCTCGATACGATAAAAGATGCGCTAACCAGTTATGGAAAAATATTACAAAGATATTACAAACCGATTACAGGTCCAATTAATCTAATTAAAGATGTATATGGTTTCATATTTAAGACTAAAGATGAATATGATGCTGCAGTTAAAGAAATACTAGATTTTAAACGAACCAATGCTGATAAATTAATACCGTTATTCCATCAGGACGATATCGATAGAAGTAATAATGATTTACAAATGGATGGATATTATGATTATAATCTAAACACATTCATTGAAACTTTGTTTTCACCAAATAATGTTAAGATAGAGAATAGTTATATATTTGAAGAACTGCCACCACAAACAGCTGACCAGATAAATAAATTAGATCCAATCAATGTTGGATTATATTATATTGATTTTAAGATTACATTTAATGAAAGGGAGACCGATTCTAATTACAGAAGATACGATTTCGCCGATGTAATGAATATTGGGTACGGACCAAATCAAAATAATCCCCAAAAATACAAAAATGTGTGGCTGAGACGATTTGATTTTTATAACGTTTGGGACCGACAACCATGCAAGATATGTTCATCCATTGCTGAACAATCCTCACGTCATTATATAGGAAACAGTGCAGTTGATTTCATACCAATAAAGTATTATAAATTAAACTCCACTGACCAAGGATTTTGGATTGAGTTTTATTCAGGTCGTCATAATAATATCCCCATTAAGATTCCTCGAAACGAATCATTTTGTATAGAGATGCAATTCCTACCATTTGATAAGATGTTATATACATAAGCTAGTTTAATCTAAAATCAAATGAGTTATAATACACTTGATGAATTATTTAAAAAATATCCATGGAAGAGCAAATCTAAATTTGTTCCGTTAGCCAAACGATATGGTTTCACGGCGAAAGATGCTAACGATTTTCTAGACAAAAATATTGTCCATGATGTTAAGGTACCCAAAGCTAAATATATGCCAATCGTATCGAAACATTTACACGGATACCAGATGGATACATTTATTAATGAAAAGCATAAGGGAGGTCTCAATTATTTAATGTTCATCAATATTAATACGAGGAAGGCATATGCATATCCGTTACAAGGCAAGGGTTCAAAATCTATTATCAACGCGCTACAATGTTTCATGAAAGATGTACACAATATTTATTCAATCACTAGCGACCAAGATGCTGCATATCTATCAAACGAGGTACTTGGTTTTATGAAATCGAACAATATAATATACACCACTACTGAAGACAACAATCATAATGTACTAGGTATCATTAATCGATTCATGCGAACGATTCGTGATGCTATTGGTGAGAATAGATATATTGATGAAACTGAAATGAATGATTTGATTGATGCGTATAACAATACTCCTCATAGGGGATTAGATAATAGAGCTCCTAATGATATAACTAAAGATGATGAACTAACATACATCAATACTAAATCAAGCATCAAACCATATGATTTCAAAACAAATGATAGGGTTAGAATTGTATTAGCTGATGAACCATTCTCAAAGATAAGAAATCGCGTGAGCAAGGAGGCATATATTATTGACTCGAAATCAGGTAACCAATTCATAATTAAGTCAAAGGATGATTCAATAGATAAGCTCCCGGGTTACCGCTTAATAAAAACCAATAATAATATACCGTTAGCGAATTCATTGAAGAATGGCAAGCGTGGTATTGTAAATAAAATTTTTAGTTATGATGTTAAGAAAAATAAATATAGGGTCGAGTATGAAGGTGGTAAACGCGATACAATCAAAAAAAAAATTTTTTTCTCAAAAAATTGATTAACAATGTTCTGTAAACTTGAATTCTAGCTGGTCAGGTATGATATAATCATCAGGCACCTCAAATATAATTTTGTAGTAATCCTCATCCTGTATAATGTAATCCTGAATAATGGATGGCTTATAGAAGTAGTGGACATCACTTTTATGAAGCTTCAACGCATTATCAGCAATTATGGTTTTACATTTAATAGGCTTATCCGTTTTCAATAGAGTTGGTGTGTATTCATTCATAATTGATAACTCTCCATTGAGGAATAACTTATGGGGATGAAATGGTAACTTTTTATCAAATGCTATATAAAACTTACCATCGAGGTCATTTTGGTCAGCAGGTCCAATGGATCTTGTTGCGATTAAAGAACTATCATTGATGATACAGAAATTTTGATACGTATCAAATTTGATTACTGGACACACTATCTTATTATTTTTGGATACAATATAGAACTCTTTAATATATCTCCCCTTGCTATCATATATAACATTCTTTCGCAATACAATTTTGAAAACAGGTCCGCTATGATTGAGGAAGGCTTGTTTTTGTTCATCAGGAACATTAATAACTAATAGATTACATTCGATATTATTAATAGTATTTGTTAATGAAGATACATCCTTGTTTGTAATTATGAATTCATCAATACCTGCCTCATTAACAAAATTGGAGTCACCACTGGGGATTGAATCTAATCTATCCATGACATAATTATGAGCCTCACATAAATTATTCACTAAATCAATTGTATCAAATATAACAGATGCTGCGTCTAATATTGGGTTATCATCAGTTAGTATATCAATCTCGTCGCTAAGAGTTGTTGGGGTATCTTTTTTCTTGAGACGTTTTCCAATGGATGCATGGTCTCTCATCATCTCCTCAAACTTTAATTTATGTTCCGTTGGAGTAAGCTTCTTATAAGTCTTCTCCTCATTGAAAATGTATTTGGTTCCATATATAATCAGTAATAATGTCAATTGAAACGTGCCTGCACATATTAGAAAATTATCAGGTTCTTGGAGCCATTTAATGAAGCTACTAAAGTTATCAAATACTTTATGTATAGTAGTTGAACCTACCGTTGGTAGTGAATCGACAACTTTATCTTTAAACGTGATTAGATAACGGCATAGTTTCCCCGTCGTATCGATAGCATAATGCCAGATGTATCCTGAATTATTATATAATGATTCCATCAACGATGCCGTCATATTATATGCGATTCGATTCATGAATGAAACACCTGAGAGTGTGTATGATAATAGCTTACCAGTTATAGAGAATGTACTTTTCAATAGAAGTAGTATAAAACTTGATGTCTTGACCACTACATTGATAACTTTATCCATGTTATCGTGACTGATAGGTGACTTGTTTTCAATCAGTGTATCCACATCTTCGATATCATACTCCTTATTATCATCTGGGTTCACGATGACATCATATTTGGTTGGCTCGACTGGGAGGTCATCACCTGATGGAGCTTTTTGACACTTCACTTTGCGTATCTCATATCTATCATTTATTTTTAGGACAACGAGGTACTCTATATTCTCAAGTGTATTCAAGAGATTTGTTATATCACTATTGGAAGCAGTTGATATATCATTTTGAAGACCATTCAATATTTGTAATAGGTTTGCATTATTGGTATTGAGACTGGTGAATAGATTGGCATATGTTTTGATATTATTGGTTGCATTGAGATTATTTGATAATGAGGAGCCAAATAAATTCAGTTGACCATTAGGATATATATCTGTATTCTCAAATCCGGATTTCTTCACAAACCCATTAATGTTAGATAATAATGATTGAATCGAAGTATTGGATGAGTTGTATGTTTTGATGACATCATTTATACTTGACGGATTGTGTGGTTGAATTATGTTGTTGTTATCGATATAATTCATTTGACTCAATGATATATCTGTGTTCGCCAAATCACTCAAATCGACCCCATCTATATTTAGGTCATGTATATATTTGGTTAGATTATTAAAATTGGTTCTCAATAATTCCATCAGTTTATTATAAGTGGTACAATATTGTGTATTTGTAGCACCATCAGCGAAGACAGGTAAGCTTTGCCCACCAGTAATAGTTAAATCTTTAAATGAATCAATTTTAAAGTCCTTTCCTAATGCCATTTGGTCAACTTCAGCTTTGCTATATATATTATTGAATGCGACTGGTTCACCATCCTCTCGTGTGAAACTGAATTGTTCGTTACCTTCATCATCTTCAGCTACTTCTATCGACAAACCTTTATCCTTTAACTTGGTTGCTTCATTACAACGAAAAGCATATGGTACAATAGACATTTTAACAGATAGTAAAATGTTGTGTTCAGTTAATAGTAATGCAACAGATTATAGTCTGGTGAAACTAAATGTAGACATACCTTGGAAATGTGATTACGTGAAGTATTATGTTTCCTCAATCAATACAAAGGGGAATATATTGATAGTAACTAAGGATGACTATTTGATGTTTTCATATGAGGACGGAAATAATGAACGTTCGCTGATGATAGAATTTAAAGACACATATTATTACTCAATGCTTGGATTGGTTAAATACTTGAATAGTTGTCAAAACATAATTGTGTTCAAAAATATTGATGGTAGGACAATGAGTTTATCGAGTCAGCATAAAGTATCGTTCATTAGAGGTTCTCATAGAGCTAAACTGATAACAGGATTATATAGTGTAAAGAATGAAGTTGTTATACCTGCCAACAATGAGACAGTTGTACCTGATTTGCCAATATTGGATTATGCCAATAGATTATATCTCGTATCACTACAAGGTCAAGCTGTACATAGTATTATAGGAGAACATGAATATACACCATCTGTGATTGCAACAGTTGATACTGTTATAGAACCACAGGCACCTATTATAATTGATTACGATTCATCTAAACCAATCAAAATTAAAACATTTACCGACTCACTAAAACACATCGAAATGAGGCTAGTAGATTTCATGTACCAACCTGTCATATTAAAGTCTCCATTATTTGTCAACATTAAAATTAAACCTGCAGGGACAACTAATATTGACACACCAACGAATCATTAAGCTTGGATTCAATTAAAGATTTATTTTTGAGTAGGTATCGGGTGTACATGAAGTGGTTGCATGAATAGATGTATGTGATGAGATATGGGAGATGATTGCATGAGTGGATGTGTGTGATGGTTGCATGAGATGATTTGCGATACAAGATATGGGAGATGATTACTTGAGATGATTACTTGAGTGGATTTGTGTGAGATGGATTGCTGTAGGAGTATACTAGATAGGTTGCATGAGATGATTGCATGAGTGGATGTATGAGATGGGTTGCTTGAGATGGGTTGGTATTAAGTAGTTATACATAGTGAAGGGGGGATAGATAACTAGTATAAGCAAATGGGGCTCTCCGTGTAGGGTGGCTGGGTGGGGGTTGCTTGGGGCTGTTTGGAGATATGGTTTATTATAGCGAGGGAGCTTTTCAAAGCGAGGGAGCTATAATATAAAACATCTCCAAAGTACCTCAAATTATCGTCTCTTCAGGAAGCTTTCAAAGCTGGAGAGCCCCATTTGCTTATACTAGTTATCTATCCCCCCTTCACTATGTATAACTACTTTAGAAGTATTTTTTACTTTATTAGAAAAACGTCGAACCATGAATAGAAATAAAATTTAATAAGTATAATAAAGAATGTATAAATTTAAATACAAATATTTATATATATATAGTATTTTTATCAATTGAATATTCAAAAAAAAAAGCAATTTTTTAAATTTTTTTAAATAAACGGTCGTTTTTGAAACACCTTTTATTTGATACATATGAAAATAAATAAAAGATTTATAACATTGTAATAACACATAATAACACAAAATATTGTATAATGCTAGATATTTTAATGAAACAGTCAAATAATATTAAATTTAGAAATAAGATTCCATGAACTCATAACAAGGAGTATGAATGAATAAGAATAAATAATAATATAATATATTGTATCATTTAATATTGTCAATTATTAGTTAATGCAACGACAAGATGAAAAAATAATGAATTTAGAAATAAAATTTTATGAATTTACAACAAAGAGCATAAATGCCATCACGGAATAGGATAATTTTAATTTATTAATCGAGTTCTCTTTATGTTTTATATATTAATAAATATATTTTTCTTAAAAAGTAATAATTAAAGTAAAAAAACTGTGAAATACAATTTTAGCACGTTTAATTTTTTTAAATTTTTTTTACAAAATCGAGTTTTTTGTGTGAAAAAAAAGGAATTGATGAAATGATTTATATATAATTAATATATATGTTACATGATATATGTATTCATTATGTTTTTATTTCAGTTTTACTTTGAAATTTTTTATTATTAATGAAAATTCGCAAATTTTTAAGACACTGTATATAACATTTATAATAAAAAATATAAGTAAAAAACGATATACTATAAAGTTTAGGGCAGCAAAGTTTTTTATTTTAACGCAAATGCTCAGTAATGTGATTTTATATAATATGTGATCATTTTATAAATCTATTAATTTTGATACATACATGAGAATAGTTATGTAAAAATCGATTATCTATAATGTTCCTTCATTAAAAGCTTTTTTTTTAATGACATCGGTAAATATTAAATTTAATATGTCTGACAATGAGGAATTTCCCCATGAAATTTATGTAATTATTATTACTATCAATTACTGATTATCATATATTTTTTTCAGATTTTTTCAGCATACCTTTGCTAAAAACAAGCATAATTTTTTGATATATTTTTCAAAAAAGTGGAAAAAAATGATACAAAAAATTTTTTTTATTAAAAAAATGATCAAAAAAATTTTTTTCTCAAAAAATTGATTTTTTTTAAAAAAAAAGTTGAAAAAGTGAAGATGTCCCCATGATAAATATATATTTAATATTTGTATATGCTAAATTTATTTCTATATTGAAAAAAATTCAAAAAAAACCAAATTAAATTTTTTTACAAAAAAGATATGGTACTAGACTTGTGCAAAGTTCTGGACAAAAGGATTAAACAAACTTAGTTAATTTAAAAAACACTTTTATCTTTGAATTAAGGACGCATAATTGATATTTTTATTTTAAAAAAATGCGTTAAAATAATTTTTGATATTTTTTGTTTAAAATATGCTTTTATTAAAATACCCCGTAAAATATTGAATTTTTAGAATTGCGGGGACGATAGAAATAAACGTATAGTGACAACTTAACTTTTTCTATAAGTAGTGAAAAATCCATAAAAGTGACAAATTAATTTTTTATTAGATGTATTTATTTTTTTTTCTAATTTATAGGTTAAGAGCTTTTCTGTATCAAACTATTTCACTTAAACTAATATGCTTATAATTGAAACCAAGGCAGCAGAGTTCATTTTCCACTGCAGCAAATGGCGATATCTCAAAGCTCAGTAGAAAAGAATCCGGCTCATGTCACACGCATTAAAGCATTCCCACAGAAAGATCCTCAATTCCGCGAGAGCTTTGCTCACTTTTTTCCACTGCAGCAAATGGCGATATCTCAAAACTCAGTAGAAAAGAATCCGGCTCATGTCACACGCATTAAAGCATTCCCGCGGAAAGATCCTCAATTCCGCGAGAGCTTTGCTCACTTTTTTTCAACTGCAGCAAATGATGATATATCAAGATTCATTAAAAAAAAATAAAAATATTTTAATATATGATTTTATTATTACCTTTAGTTGAATGATGACTTTTAATAATACTTATCATCATATCTTTTAGAAATGAAATCATCATATATGATTTATTATTCACATTTCATCATTATTAAAATTTTATGTCCACCTTTTTAAATAATTTCTTATATAAATAAAATATTAAATCAAAATATATTAAAAGATATTAAAATATCTGTTTGCATAATCAAATATATCTACATTATATCGGTGTAATTTTTCAAAAGGATTAAACTTTTTCTGTACTATTATAAAAAGCATTCAAAAAACTAAAACTAAAAATTCTTTATATTTTCTTTTTTTAATAATATAAATGATAAATATATTTATAAATAAAACTAACTGCATATTCAAAATATTCAAAAAAATTGAAAATCAAAAAATATCAAAATGATCATTTTGGTGAGAAATAAAATAAATAGTTTTATCTAATGTTTAAAAAGAACACGCCAATTATAACAAAACTTGTCAATCTTATTGCTTATAATTGACTGTATATCTGAAAAAATTCAGATATTTAATTGATTTTTTTGAAACTCAATACAGAAAAAAAGTTCTTTTCATTTTTTACTTATAAATATCAATTATACTAGTCAAATTATCAATACTTTAATAAAGAAGAAATGGCCGATTTCAAAGCGGGAGAAAAATATTCAAAATTTAATTATATTTTTAAAATTAAACAATTATGCAAATGTCATATATTTATTCCTCATGAAATAAAAAAAATTATTTTTTATGGCAATAGCTCAATTTTGTTTTCACAATGAGATAAATCAAAAATATATGAAAAAAAATCGATTTAACGTACATAAACGTATGAAAAATATAACCACATAAACTTTTTCAAAACGAAAACTTTTTAAATACAAAAAATTAAATTCAATTAGACCATTCAAATTTATTTTTTATCAATAAATTGAGAGTTTTTATTAATTGACATTTTATCCCCGCAATTCTAAAAAAATTTTTGATACTAATATATCAGATCATTTTATAAATCTATTAATTTCTGTACAAAATTGCAGCGAGTGAAAATATATGATATATCTTCTTGATTACTTGTTCAAAGAGATCTGATATATTAGTATCAAGAATTGTAATTCCATTTTTTTGCGGATACCTAAAAACTGCATAATTAGATGATTCCGAAAAGGTTTGCCTAAAGTAACATAACGGTTGTGATAGGTTTTTCTCACAAACTGGGATAAAATCAATAATATGACCTGGCGTTACAGTTATCTTGAAAAATTCACCATCTCGTTCTGTATTTCTTTCAGTGGTAATTCTTGACGTCTTATCATGCATTATTATCTCATCAGCTCTCTTACACCAAACATGATATATTACAGATTCCCAATTTGGAAAGTTTGGAATTGTTTTTTCTGCAAGTGGATGATCTTCATCAATGATAATTAATGATGATGCAACTAAAATAATTGGATCTTTCTCATACTCCAATGCCAATAATTTGAAATACTCATTTCCATAATCAATTAGAGTTTGCTTTGTTCCATTAATATTTGTAACGCTATATTGATTATTAATGGTTCGAACAAGTGCTAAAGCAACAGGAGTTTCTGAAAAGTCAACTGTATAATATAAACTTGAGAAATAAATTGTTTCTTCATCAATAAAGTTTCCTTGTACAACATGTTTAATCACTGTTTCATTAAGAGATGAATTTTCACGTCTGAAAGGAATGTAAATAACTTCTTTGTCAAATGGAATCTGATAATACTCATCAGATATGGTGGTAAAATTGCATAATGGTTGTAATAAAGGCATATGAATAATGACCCATTTAACATTTGGATGAATTTTCTTGAGTTCGAAAACTCCATATAATTGATTTTCTTTGAATTTAACGACATATGGCTTATATTCAGATGGCTTCACCGAACTGAGAGCATAAACATTTGTAATAACTCGATGAGTAGAATTAGCATGAGAACAATTAAATTTGACTATAGGAGTATATCGTTTTATTGATATTGCACATGAAATCTTGTTACTTGGCTCAGTTTTAATGATTGATTGGATTTTTGAACTAGCAGCTTGCTGTATTTCCAAATAAGTTACTGGTTGCCTTAAAGTTATAATATTATAATTATGAACATAAGAAATATAAATAAAGAGGCGCATTGATTCAGTAATTCTAACTTTTGGCGCAAAATCTTCTAAAATATTCAAGCCTTTTATAAATTTGTCAGAAAAGTTGCTTATTAATAATGATTTTTTGGCATAGTTATTGTCCCATTCTGCACAAATTTCGTAATGAACAGAAGTTCCAGAATCAGGAGATAATGGTAGAGTTATATTTGAAAATTCTATAATAAAGTACTCATCCTTAAATGAAAATATGCCACGTTCGCTTAAAAATTCAGATAATGTGCCATCAGTAATAAATGTTGCATTTTCATCAATATAATCGGTGGAGTTTTCTTCAATATCTTTGACAATGATGCATAACTTTTCACCATATTCGAGATTACTTTCAAAAGCACCATTTCTTAAAGAAGGAACATACATTTCATTGAGAGTAAGGTTCTCACAATAATGTAATCGCATTTTAACTGAGATTCCTTCTGTTTTCTTCTGGTTATATATTGTTATTGGTACATATCCATCATCTTTTCTCAAATACTCCTTCAGGAAGAAGGAATAATCATTAGATTTTTCAATAATGTTAGTACCTACATTGTACAAAAAGTTTAATTGTATTTTCGATGTTAAACGGTTTTGATATGCTTCAACAATACTAGTATCAAAAGAGCTCTTCTTTGAAGTAATGTCTTCAAAAGGACTGGATCTTCTTGCAAAAAGTTGTAATTGGGATTTTGTTGATGAATTGTATTCACTTAATGAAATTTGGAAACTTATTAATGTATGAGTTAGATTTTTATTTTCAAGATCAATTGTATTCAAGCTAATAATCCTATTCGATGTTTCATTGATGAATTGGTCGTCATCGTCATCATCTCCACTGATGTCGTCTGAAATAGCATAATCATAATTATTCTTAGAATCAAAGAGACAATGTTTCCTGGTTTTAATGAGATGGAACAAATAACGTTCTTTAACAAATGGCCGAATAAGCTTGTATTTCCTCTTATGGCCAAACAATCTGATTTTAATAATTACGCCAGTGAAAGATAAGTACGTTTTTAAGGGCAATTCAAGTCTACCATATAAGTATGGGAAAGGGCATGCAAGAGGACTGAAACCGAATGAAATTTGGAATGGTTCTATAATTCCAAATTCGAGTTCTGTTGAAATAATGTTGAAAACAAGAGCTTTCAATTTTAATCCTTGTTTTAGCTGTATTGTTGCTTTAATATGATTTGATTCTAAATCACTTAATGTTCCTTCTACTACATTGCCAGATGGGATTGGCGAGAAATCAGTTTGCCAGCCAGAATCTGAAATCCCATGACGTTTAATACATATATATCTTTTAGCTGTTAATTGATAACCTTTAAAATAGTCGATATCTACCTGAAGATTTTTTTCCATATCTTTCAGAACAGCTCCCAATGTAACAAAAAGGCCAAATTCAAAAGGTAATCCAAGAAATCTGAAAGATATAGAAAGTCCTGGAACTGGTAAGTCTATATCATCAAAAAGAGAGATATCTGGATATTTCTTATACTCTCCATGCTTGACAAGCAATTCAGCTCCAATCTTTCCAATAATTGTTACGTCTGCATTTATATCTGCTTTCTTTATTGAGTGGAATCGTACCTTTGCATGAGCTCTTACCTCGAAATAGGCACCAACACCAGCAGAAAAAAGACCAAAAGGGATTAGACGTGGTCGATTTCTTTTTTCGTCCCAGTTGAAACTATTTTTATATGATACTAATGGAGTCACAACTTTAGCTTCAATATCTGAAAATATGTAAAACATATCAATTGGTGACACCTTATAAATACTAACTTTTTCATCAGAAGCAACGACTTTTTCCATTGTATAAAACTGTTGGTTCTTAATATCAATGAGAACGAATTCATCCGTAATATTGAAATTCTTTCTTTTTACAATTGCTGCATAATTCTTCTCAATAGCGTAACCTTTGAGATCTTTTGTCTGTGAGGATGAAAGTATCTTATGAAGAGTGAAATGTGCGTTTCCATTAGTGTATTTTCCTGGATATTTTGTGTCCTCACGAAGTCCCTTTGGCACTTTAATTGTTGAATTCATGATTGCCTTATCAACGAGTGATCTAAATTCATCTGGAATAAAGCAATTAATAAATATGAATAAATATAACAAGAGAAGCATGTAACAAAATAAAATATAAAATAATCGTTTTTTTTTATTTTTGCCATCAAAAGTTTTAAAATTTTTATTTCATTTTGAGAGCTTTTATTAGGGCAAATTTTAAAAATTGAATACTTTATCGGTGTATAAATTTTGAAACTAAGTGTCATGAAAATTTTCAAGTGATATAAATAAAAAAACCCGATAAAAAAGATTTTATTTTATATTTAGTCAATGCTTATATCATTATTGCCTTTGTTTGCTCTCTCAGAGAACTTTTCAAAACCAAATTACATAACTTATACGCAACCAAATTTATATGCATTTAATTTGACTGCCGGAAGATACAAAGTTACTTGTTATGGAGCCCAAGGTGGGTATTCTTTTGCAGGTGGCGGATTTGGAAATATTGGTGGAAGAGGCGCTTCGGTTTCAGCCTATATCAATATTATTGGTACATTTAAAACTTTTTACGCTCTTATTGGAGGACAAGGACAGTCTGGGTCAACAGGATTGGCACCAGGAGGATTCAATGGCGGCGGATCTTCAGGATGGTGCAAGAAATGGAAGCATCATTGGCATCATAAGCAGCACAGAAATGGTCCTGGCGGTGGTGGCGGAGCCACTGAATTGAGATACTTAATAAATGATATTGCTTATAGAATAATCGTTGCCGCTGGTGGATCAGGCGCTAGTTATGGATCACCAGGAGCCCCTGGAGGTGGCTTAACTGGCTACAATTCTTATGGTCCTTCAGCTAGAACAAACCAAAATGGTGGAAATCAAAATGGCCAAGGCTCTAGTGGAAATACGGCTAAATATTATCCATCTAGTGGAGGAGGAGGTGGATATAGAGGCGGCTTGGAAGGTGTTGCTTCAAATTCAGATCCAGTTGGTGCTGTATCTGATAGTGGATCTTCATATATATCTGGCTTTGAAGGATGCACACCTAATCCAGAAATAATAATGGATTCTGGAGTGATGACTCCTGGGGTTAGAGATGGAAATGGATATTTGCAAATTGATCAAGTATATGAATGTCCTGAAAATTGTATAAGTTGCTCTGGTCCAAACCAATGTAAAATATGCGATGCTCAATACCGTTTATATGATGGGCTATGCTACTCAACTTGTCCTGTCGGAAGTATAGATCGATCAACATATTGCGAAAAATGTGATTCTTCTTGTCTAGATTGTTCAGAGATTGCAACAAACTGTACAAGTTGTCTTGAAGGTTTCTATCTTTATATGGGCAAATGTTATGCTAAGTGCCCAGTTGGAACATTTGAATATGATAAGGAGTGTAAAGAAAATTGCCCACTTGGAACATATTCTAAGGGACCTTTTTGTGAAGAATGTAATATTTCTTGCAAAGAATGCGCAGATAATCCAACAAAGTGTACAGATTGCCCAGATGGGAAATATTTATTCAATAATGAATGCGTAGATAAATGCCCAGAACGATCAGTTCGAGATGGTAATAAATGCCTTTCTGAATGTGGAGCTAATCAATTCTTATATCTCGATATGTGTTTTAATCAATGCCCAAAAGGTACTTTTAAAAAAGGAATAATATGCGAAGTTTGTCATTCATCATGCGAAGAATGTAGAGGAAGTCCAGATATGTGTATCAAATGTACCGAAAAAATGCATTTATTTAATTCAAAGTGTTGGGATCAATGTCCCGAAGATTATTATACGTATAAAAATGTTTGCGTTGCTGAATGTCCAGCTAGTACACTTATCAATGGAAATGAATGTGTCGATCATTGTCCAAAAGGGAAATATAATCTAAATCGAATCTGTACAAATTGCGATTCATCATGCGCAAATTGTGAAAATTCGTCTACTTTATGCACAAAATGTCATAAAAACAAATATCTGTTTAGCAACCAGTGTTTAAATGACTGCCCTAACCAAACATACTATTATCAAAATGAATGCGTCAAAGTTTGTCCATCAGGATCTTATCTTTCTGATAGCATTTGCAAAGATGCACTTGAATATTATGGAATTACAGTTGAGCATAAAAGAGAGTCAAAGGTTCCAAAAGTTCAGGCAATAATTGCTATAACGCTTTTATCAATTGCTTTTGTTGCAGGAGGAGCATATTTAGCTTTTATAATAATAAAAGGTTAATAATGTTAGCTGATTTTGGTGTATAAAATGAAAATTCATTTGATTATTTATTGTAGTTTTGTAGTTTTGAAGTTTCATAAAGGAAAATAATTTTATTTTATTTATTTATTAATATTAAATTTGGATTTTTGGCTTGGAAGTCTATTTATATGCGATAAAATTGTTGTGACAAGTTTAAAAATAAATGATTATCAAAAAGTTGAATGAATTGAATTAATGTCTCAAAAAGATCATACAAAAAAAAAAGACTTAATTCGCATAATCGCTGATGAAAACATTATTTCTTGGATAAACTATATAAAATTTATCGATATATTATGAATTAAAATATTATTGAGGAAGTAAATAATAAAAACAGCTATTATTCTCTTATATTTTCAAGTTTAATATGAATATTTGGTTGAATATAATCAATAAAAATAATAATATATTATATTAACATGAAATAAAAATAATTATATTGAAGTTGCATGTTTAATATTAGTGTTTCGATGAGATTTGAGGGCCACTCTCAATTTTGAAATAAAATTGAAAAGACGAGTCTCAAATTATTCAAAAATTCATAAAAAAATTGGAAAAAATTGTTTTTCAAGTTAATCTTAAAAAATATTGGTTTTATATAGTCATGTGGATTCTATGAGTTCATATTTAAGAGCCATATTTCATTATTTTATTAAAAAGGAGCCTCTTTTAGACAAAAATGATTTCGATCAGTCATACAAATTGACATTATTATAAAAGAAATACCGTGTTCATTTGTAAAAATGCTATTTTGAACGGAAAATTTGTTTTTGATTGCTTCGTATTGCATGAACAAATATTTTGAAAAAAATTGAATCGAAAAGTTTGTAACAAAAAGTTATTTTTTTCAGAGGTTTCTCTCAAATATTTTGAGAGAATTGAAAGGATCTTTCAATAAAAAATTTGACACTTAAGTTTTAGCATCAATATAAATTACTTTCGATTATTGATTAATATAACAGTTATACCAACCATTATAATTATATTATTGATAATTAATTACACTTTTTCTAAAATCTTCAATGATCATTTAATTTTATATAATTGCACATGTTTTTGTATAAATTTAACTCAAAAAACAAAAATACTTAAATAAATTAGACAAAAAATAAATTTCTAGGGATTAAAATCGAATCGAAGCAAATATTTATTGGATAAATACATTGTAGAGACATTTTATAAATTGATATATTTTTTATTAATAATATTATAATTTGATACTATTTTATTAAATATTTGAATGAATAAATGAATTTAACATTAGATATATATAAAATGAAATTTCAAAAATTCAATGCCAAATATTTGAATGATATCGATGTTTCAGTAATTTTTCTTTAGACGAATAGAATGAAGATCTGGAAAATCATTTGATTCTGTAATGAAATGCGTTTCGTTGTATTTTTGAAGTGATTGAATTTACAGGAAAAATGATATGTTGAATCATTAAAAAAATTAAAAATATAGATAAAAAAATAGTTTTTATTTTAAATTATTGAATTATATTTGGAATATTGCTTTCAATTAAAGTATCCCAATTCAGTGTCGAGCTTATTTTATTTAACCATTTCAAACTTTTTTCTTTTTCAAAATTCCATTTGTTAATATTTTCTTTGTTGAATTTGAAAAGATAGCAAAGACAAAATATTGTTGAAATAACTCTTTTCTTGATAATTGGAGACATTTCAGAAAAATCAATATCAATTTCTGGAATTTTTCCACCAGTTTTTTCATAAATAAAAGCTGAAGGCAAATCCCAAAATCCATCAACTTTTTGAAGTCTCATAATATCAATAGGTGTTATATTTGTATCAAAAACAATATTATTTTCTTCTTCTTTTTCTTCTTGTGATATTCCTTTATTCAAAAGCTTAATTCCGTCTAATTCAGATGCTGTTATTTTCTTATGATAAGCTTCAATGTCATTCTTGAAAATATCATCATATTCAACGTCTGGACCAATTTCATTATTTTTTCTCATTTCTTCAATGACTTCACTTTTCCATAGTACAACATTATCTTTCAAAAGTTGCAGAATCATTTCTGATTCACTATATTCATTGTCTTCTTTGTCATCGCCATATGCATGTGCACGATAATTATCTTCTTGTTCCTTTTCTTGTGGTTCTTGAATATAAGATAATCTTGACACTGCTACATAAGAAGTATATCTAGATAAAACACCACTTTCTAATGAAATTCTGATTGATTTATCTTTATCATTCTGGCTTTCTTTTAGCTTATTTTGTGCATAAAGTGCAAATATTGCAGCATTATTCTCCCAATCATCTTTTAAAGGAATGATATTTTCAACTTCTTCTTGCTTCTCATTATCATTAAGTTTCAATGTAATTAAGACATCATTCTGCTTTTTGTTTTCTCCAATAATAAATATGCTTTGAAGAACATTTGGGAAAAAATGAGGAAATGGTGTTGGACTAATCTGAAATGATTCTTCACCTGAAATATGAATCTGTGCATCTGTTACTGGGTCCATTTGTGAAAGTCTTAAGTGCTGATGAATTCTTTCAGGAAGATCTTCTTTACTAAATATGTAATCTGATTTTCCATTAGTAATTTCAGCAATTTCGTTGAGAAATCCTCCATCTGTACCTAATCCAAGTCCAATTGAAAAAAATCTATTTAGTTTCTTATTTTTCTCAATCAATGAAACCGTTTTTTCTCTCTGATAAACTTCGCCATCGGTGATTAAAACTATTTGGCGTTGAAGTCCAATTTTTATGTCATTTTTAAATAGCTTATCTAATACTGAATACATGTCAGATGATCCGAATTTGGCTTTCATTTCTGCATTAATAAAAGTTATTGCATTGCTATTGTTCTGTTCATTGTTTATGGTCGAATGCTCAAATAACTTTTTGTGATAATTTCCAAATAAAATGATGTTAAAATAGCATTCTTTTGGTAATTGAGATATATATGAAAGAAGTACCTCTTTAGCTCTTTTTATTGGTCCACCAATCATTGATGTCGAACAATCAATTAAGAATACATATTCCTTATTTTTATTAATTTTTGGTTCAAAATTGGGGATATATGATATTAATGATGCTTTTTTAGTTGTAATTATTTGGCTTTCAATTTTTTCTGAAAAATTTGTTGAAATTAAAATATTTGATTCATTCATGAAAGGTGAATTAAAAGATATTTTTCCATTGAAATCATCAATATTTTCATATTTGCTTTCACAATTCGTTGTAACTTCGGAAATTTTGCTCATTTGTGAAATCGTCATTTCAAAATCAATTTCAACTGATGGAATTTTAAAAAGATCTCTAATTGTTCCATCAAATTGACAAACTTGAAGTGGTATTTTGGTAAGAATTGATTTTGGATTCTGTAGAGTTGATATGAATGCACATTTCAAAATAATTGCAACATTTGTGTCTTTAAGAACATTTCCGATTTTAATAGAAATCAGATCGGGGCCTATTTGTTCTGCAAGTGCTGCTGTTTTTTTGGCTTTTTTGGCAGACTGAAAAATTTCTTTTGCTTCTTTTTCGGTTTTTATTTCGGCAGGAATAATTTGATCACCAATTTGAAATTTCATGTTGTAAATGCATAATTTATTATCTGTTGGAAGAACATATGATACTTGTTCCATATCTGAGTTAACTTCAATTGATTGATAAATTTCTAAGTCATTAATAAAGCCTTTTTGAAATCCTTTTATTTTTAATGATTTTGGCTTAATATTTATTAAAGAATCCCATTTCTTGAAATAAAATAAACCAAGAGTCATTTTAAAAAATGATGATGATTTAATAATTGTTGAAAGAATTCATGACCTTTTAGAAAACATGCCCATTTAGACAATTCAGAAATAATTGTAAATAATATATTTCACCTATATTTGACCTATGTATGATTTTTTTTTTTTTTAGAGGAGGATGGAGGATTATTTTTTGAAAGGTTTATTTATTGGGGTTTTATTTTTCTTTAGTTGTCTATTTTTCATTACTATTATTTTGTGAGAAATATATAAAAACCATTCAAATATTTATGAAAAATAAAATTGATTTTATAGCTGAATCTGTGGAACAAAATTCAACAATGTATAATGCAAAAATAATTGTGTATATATGTAAAATAAAAATACTAAATATCAAAAAGAAATAATTCTTTTTTATGCGCCCATAAACTTTGTTTTTTAATTTCAGCGTGTAAAAAACAAATCATTCAATATTTGAAATAAATTCTTAGAAACCGTAAGTTTACACGAAAATTAAAAAACAAAGTTTACCTCTAAAATATGACCATTTTTGAAAAGTGTTTTTCGTTGTTGTCTCAAAACATGAATTTTAGATATTTTTTAAAATGCATGAATACTTTTTTATTCATTGTTTTGTTGAAAAAGCGATTTTAGGCTTATTTTATGTTAATTTCAAAATGTATGTAGTCCTTCAATTTGAAAGTTTTTCGAATAAAAACTTTTTACTAATAGTATTGATGTAGGAATAAAAAATTATTCATGCGTTTTAAAAAATATTTGAAATTCATCATTTTTTATATAGACTCAAAATTCAGTTTGAAAAAAAAATGATCATATTTTCTTCTAAAATACAAACCAATTAAAAATACTATGTTAATTAAATATATATCAATTTAATAAAGCATATTACATAATAATGTTAAAAAAAAAATTCAATTAATAAAAAACAATATTCTGTGATCAACTTGCCAAAAAAATTCATTTTTTTTTTTTTTTTTTTTTTTTTTCAAGATAATGTATATATTGAAATATTGAAAATGGACTACACCCTTAAGATCATTTTCATCATGTGTAACATATAATACTCAAATTATTTACTCAAAGCCAAAAATCTGGTCTTACTATAAAATAGTGATTATTATTCAAAATACATTCAAGATATACAATTGATTTCCAAATAGCAGTATTGCTAACATCAACCATATTTTAATTATTAATATTTTGATTTACAAAATTTCTTTGATTAAAAGAAAACAATGAATATTCAAAAACTTCCTCATTTCTCAGTTTTTATATGTATGTGAAAAAATTAAAATTGAGAAAAAAAATGTATGAAAAGATTTTTAAAATTATAAAAGTATTAATTGTTTGAGCAATATATAAGCTATAAAATTAAAGCATTTTTGAAATTTATTATTAGCCTTAACATTTGATTTTAATGCATTTGTCTCAAAAAGTAGTTTTTTTCTGAAATCAATTTTTTTGAACCAAATATAATATACCAAAGTCCACAATAATAGCAAAAAAAAAATTTAAATTCATAAGCATTAATAATACATCAAAAAAAAAGTAATGAATATTGATTATGATTATTGAGATATAACAAGCTTTGGATTAAAAAAAAATCAAAAAATACATAAAAATTAAAATAATTTAATTTAATTGAGGTTAAAAAATTAAAGTCATTTTATTAATTTTTTCATTCTTTTTCTTTTTCACTTGCATTTCCATTTGCTAATGTTGGAATAGTTCCATTTTGTAACATTTGCATCAATTGCTGTTGAATCATTGCTGACATGTTGCTCATAATGTTAGCATTCTGGTTGGACAAATCTGTTACTTGTTTTTGAAGGTTATCAATTGTACCTTTATATTCATTTAAAGTTTTTCCCTGCTGTTCATTTTTATCTTTCAGATCATTGATAGCTTTTTCCTGTTTTTCATTTTTATCTTTCAGATCATTAATGGTTTTTTCCTGTTGTTCATTTTTATCTTTCAGATCATTGATAGTTTTTTCCTGTTGTTCATTTTTATCTTTCAAATCATTGATAGCTTTTTCCTGTTTTTCATTTTTATCTTTCAAATCATTGATAGCTTTTTCCTGCTTTTCATTTTTATCTTTCAGATCATTAATGGTTTTTCCCTGTTTTTCATTTTTATCTTTCAGATCATTGATAGCTCTTTCCTGTTTTTCATTTTTATCTTTCAGATCATTGATAGCTCTTTCCTGTTTTTCATTTTTATCTTTTAGATCTTTGGTAGTTTTTTCCTGCTGTTCATTTTTATTTTTCAGATCATTGATAATCTTTTCCTGCTGCTCATTTTTATTTTTCAGATCATTGGTAGTCTTTTCCTGTTGGCTATTTTTATTTTTCAGGTCAGTTATTGTTTTTTCAAGTTCAGAATTTTTATTTTTCAGATTATTTATTTCTGTCGTTTCTTTTGGTGGTGGTGGTCGTGAAATAGTGGATGAAATTTTATAAAAAAATTAAAATTGTGGAATTTCATAAAATTCTTGATTGAAATGAAATAAAAATAAATTTATTTTAAATGGTATAAAATATGTACAAAAACTTGAAAAACGAGATCAAATGATTATATTAAATTCTATTAAATTGGAGATGAAATATAATTAGAAAGTAATTTAAATTCTATTCAAAAATGAATGTTGAATTTCATCAAAATGATTTTGGAATTCCATAATTTTGCATTTCGAATTTGATCAATTTTTAATTCAAATGATATTCAATATTGGCTTTGAATGACAAACAAATTTAAAATCGAACGTAAAAAAAAATATGAACAACAAATTTCATTAAACAATTGATGATATTTTATAAAATATTTGTTAAAATTCCATAAAATATTTGCTGAAATATCATAAAATATTTGTTGAAATTTCATAAAATATTTGTTGAAATGAGATAAAATATCTGTTGAAATTTTATAAAATATTTTTTTTTGAAATTTTATAAAATATTTTTTGTTGTAATCATATAAAATATTTGTTGAAATTGCATAAAATATTTGTTGTAATCAGATAAAATATTTGTTGAAATAAAATAAAATATTTGTTGAAATTGCATAAAATATTTGTTGAAATGTAATAAAATAATAGTTGAAACCCAATAAAATATTTATTGAAATTTCATAAAATATTTGTTAAAATTGAATAAAATAATTACTGAAATTTGATAAAATATTTGTTAAAATTGAATAAAAAATTTGTTGAAATCCAATAAAATATTTATTGAAATATCATAAAATATTTGTTGAAATTCTCTAAAATATTTGTTGAAATTATATAAAATATTTATTGAAATTTTATTAAACATTTGTTGAAATTCCATAAAATATTTGTTGTAATTATATGAAATATTTGTTGAAATTTTATAAAATATTTGTTGAAATTGCATAAAGCATTTGTTGAAATATCATAAAATATTTGTTGAAATCCAATAAAATATTGTTTGAAATTACATAAAATATTTGTTGAAATTCTATAAAATATTTGTTGAAATGAGATAAAATAACTGTTGAAATTTCATAAAATATTTGTTGAAATTCCATAAAGCATTTGATGAAATTTCATAAAATATTTGTTGAAATATCATAAAATATTTGATGAAATTCTATAAAATATTTGTTGAAATTCTATAAAATATTTATTGAAATTGTATAAAATATTTGTTAAAATTCTATAAAATATTAATTGAAATAAAATAAAATACTTGTCGAAATTCTATAAAATATTTTTCGAAATGAAATAAAATACTTGCTGAAATATCATAAAATATTTGTTGAAATGAGATAAAATGTTTTTTTTATAAAACTTTATCCAAAAATAGTGATAAAAATGGGATAAAATATTTGGCTGAACTTTGTGAAATATTGATGAAAAATATTATATAATTATAAAACAAATGTCATAAAAAAAAGAAAATTGAAATTTCATAAAAGATTTGGTCAAATTCTATGAACGATTGTTGGAACGACATGAAAGTAATCAATGGAACAAGATAAATTGATGGTCAAACTCGATGAAAGCATGCTGAAACGAAATAAAATATTTGTTGAAATTACATAAAAAAATATGTTGAAATGAGATAAAATATTTGTTGAAATTATATAAAATACTTGTTGAAATTGCATAAAATATTTGTTGAAATTCCATAAAATACATGTATAAATTTTATATAATATATGTTGAAATTCCATAAAGTATTTGATTAAATTTCATAAAAAAAAATTGTAAAAATTTTATAAAATATTTGTATAAATTTGATAAAATATTTGTTGAAATCCAATAAAATATTATTTGAAATAGTATAAAATATTTGTTAAAATGTAATTAAATATTTACTGGAATGTCATTAAATATCTCATGAAATTTGATAAAATATTTTTGAAATTCCATAATAATATATTTGAAATATAATAAAAAGACTCATGAAATTCCATAAAAATACTTTGTTGAAATTAAGTAAATATTTTTTTTTTGGAACTTGATAAAAGAGATTGGGGAAATCATTATGAACAAAGACAAAGAGAATTTCTAGTCAAAGATGAGGTATCAAAATATAAAAATCATATATTTTTTTAAATGTTAAAATCAAAATCAATTTTTCAAAGTGACAACATATTTTCGAGGGGAGAAAAAATCCGTTATAACAACAAAATAATGCTTGTTTCTATAAGGAAAAAGAGTTATAAAATGATAGTCAGCAAATTATAACCAATCAAATAAAGTGGCCAGCCACTTCTAATTCACTGTTTACTTTTATTAATTAGGTAGCCATTTTTCACCCAAAATGCCACTTTTTATTACCAAAAGAGAATTGTTGGCTTTTTGGATTATGAGAAATGAGAACGGGGTACTGATTACCCAAAAGAGACTTTTTCTAAGGACATTCAAATAATTGAATGAGAATAATTTTACCTTTCAATTTTTTTATTTGAGAAAATATAAAAAATAAAAAGATTTTTATATCTTTTTATCGTCCATAATTTTTATCGATTCTTGCCGCCATCCACGGGGTCTCGGCTTCGCTCGACGCCCGCTAGGCGGTATGTTGTCTCGGTAAAAATTATGTAAAAATATAAATAATTACAAATAATTTTATTTTTTAATTCTCTCAAAAATAATTGAGAGAAAAAAATTATTTTCTTTCAATTTTTGAATACCCTTACAAAGAGTCTCTTTTGGATAATCAGTACCGAGAACGGCCCTCAGAATTTTTTTCGGATACAAAAATAAACCTATAGTATAAGGGGAAAACCCCTGCCATTTTTTTCACCTAACTTTGACCTATGAGGTTTATTCCCTTTTTGTAAGGGTATTCAAAAATTGAAATTATTTGTAATTATACAGCTGTATAAATTATTTTTTTTTTTTTTTTTTTTTTTGGGGGGGGGGGGGAATACTTATCACCCCAGATACTTATTGACCTCGGAGGTTAAGGTCATATAATTTTTATATCTTGAAAAAATATGAGAAAAAGCATGAGTAATTTGTATTCCTTACAAAGGGAATGATTATTTATCAATGTTTAATTTAGACATTGATAAACATTGATAAGCCAAAATTTATAAATAATCATTGATAACATTGATAAATTAAACATTGATAAATTTTTGATAAGCCAAATGAAAAATATCACAAAAAAAATCAAAAAGTTGAATGAATTGAATTAGTTTCTCAAAGAGATCACTCTTTTAAGAAAGATTTGATACGCATAATCGCTGAAGAAAACCTTATTTTTTGGATAAACTAAATCAAATTTATCGATAGGTTACTAATTAAAATATTGATGAGGAAGTAAATAAAAAAACAGCTATTATTTTATTATATTTAACAAGTTTAATATGAATATTTTGTTGAATATAATGAAATAAAAATAACAATATATTATATTAACATGAAATAAAAATTATTATATTGAAGTTGCATGATTAATATCATTTAACTATGATAATTTGATTATCAATTAAACATTTCGACCTTTCGTAGCAGCTACTTCACCATTTATCTTATTGATTGATTAATTTTTTCCAATAATAAATTATAATTTTGAGATTTCTTTTCATCTCAAATTGTATCTCTTAAATTATAAATGAATGCTCTATCAAATATTTTAAAAATCAATTAAATCATGAAGAGAAGGTATCAATATCTGTCCAGAATGAAACGTAGGAATACTGATTCCTAATGTTCCAAGTAAAAATTGTCTAGAATCTTGAGAATTGTATGTTGCTGAATCATAACATTTAGGATCTGATTTCATTCCATTAATAATTTGCGATATTTTTGTTTTTTCATGTGGAATTATTTTGTAATCAATATAATACAAATTATCATAAATATTAGAATCAGCGATTTTTTTAACATAACCGCCATCCCATACGCCTGATTCTGTTTTTTCAATAACCAAATAATTTTCTTTGAAATTTATTACTATACCATATTGATTAGTGCAGATCATTACATTTTGCGCGTCTTTTTTATCTGCCATATGAAGACTCCTGACCACGCTATCAATTTTATCAACGTCATAATCACGGAATTTATTTAATATTTCAAATAATTTATCACTGATGACTCCTCCCGCTTTTGTTGGTAGGTATTTTTCACTTGAAAAATCTGATGTTGAAATTCTGTTTATATTTGGCCCAACAATGTTTATGTCCCACAATTCATTTGTTTTTGATATTTTCTTGCTAATATCAGGTTGTATTTTTTCCCACCACAGATTTGAATAAGGCCAATCAGAAAAATCGTATTCTTCAGGGACAATGAAAATAAATGGAGTTAATCTATAATCTTCATATGGACTTTTAGCATGTTTGTCCATACTACACCACTTTAAGCTTAGACAACTGGAGTCATTTGGTTTAATTGTACCAGAGCAAGTTTCAGAAATAAATAGAGGCTGCTGATTCATAGGAACATCAATAACAGTACCTTTTTGAAGGTTAAAGCTCACTGGCTCATTTGTAATATTATTAATTTTAATGAAGAAAAATGGCAATCGATAATTGTCGCATTCATTTTTGTTCCTACCCTTTGCCAAGCTTTTAATGTTAGAAATTTTTAATTGATGAGGATCAAAATTTTTATTAATGTACATTTCTTCTATACTTAGTTTCTCACGGCTGACCAGAACGTAAAGAGAATCAGGATCTTGATTTCGTTGTATTCCGAGCGCATTTGGACTTCTAATTGAAATGAAAGGCTCATTTCGAAGTTGTGTATATAATTTGCTATATTTTTCAATGAATCTTCCACCGCCCAATGTTTTATCCAGATCAGGCTTGACGTAATAAATGCAATCCAATACGTTATGAAGCTCATTTTCATCGTTACAAATGATTGGTGCATGTTCGTCAGAATACAAAGGATTTATAAATTTCGTTGGCGAATTCCAATATTCAGGTTGAACTTTTGTCATTTCAATTGGATAATGATTTGATACAGGTCTTTGACTTAATAAGTGTTCAACAATTTTAACTGTTTTGTTACTATTTAAAAAAGTTTTAAATGTTTCAATTATTTTCATTACAAAATCTGGTTTGGCATTTATATATTTATCAACATTTTCGGAATCAATTACTGCAACTTGCTTTTGCAAAATGTTAGAAAACGAAGACAAATTTGATTTAATGCTTCCAGGAAGATATTTCTCATTAATAATGATTTTAAGATCTCCAAGTTCATCATATTTTGAATTAACGTTGAATAAATCTTCTATTTTTCTTTGGATTTCTTCATAAGTGGTCAATATAAATAAACGGTTATTTTTCAATCTTTCAAATTGGTTCTCTTTTTCTTCCAAAAATTTAAAAATAGTATCATCACAGAACTTTTCATATTTGGAAATTAAAAGTTTGTTATTTATTAGTTCTTTATTTTGATCCTTTAAAACTTGAAGTTCTTTTAATAATTCCTCAATTTTTGATTCATTCTTCTCAATTATGTTTTCTTGTGATTTAATTCTGAGTTTCAAAAGTTTGTTTTCTGATTGAATTTTGATTTTTTCAGTCAATGTTTTTGCCAGTTCATTTTTTGTTTTCGTCAATTCATTCTGGTTCTTTTGAAGGACATCAGGAATATTCGAACTGGATGAAACTTTATAAAAATTCATTATAAAATGAATGATTTCTTTATATTTTTCTAATTCCAATTTCATTTCATTATTTTCAAATTCATTCTTTTTTAATTCATCATTTATTTCAATGATTTTTTGATCGTCAATTTTTTTCTGTGCTTCTTTTTCTTTCTTCAAACTTTCAATTTCAGTATAAAGTCTTTGATTTTCTTCTGCCATCACAATGTCATGATTTTTAATATGATCGAGAGATGATTTTATCTGGAAATTCTCATTTTTCAAAGGCTCCAATTCAAAATTGACTTTTTGAGATAAAAGATCTTTTTCTGTTTGAAGTTGAGAAACTTGATAATTTAACTTTTCATTGATTTCTTTTGAAGAATTAAATAAATTTTGAAGCTCTTGATTTCTCTTCATTAAATTTGAATTCTCTACAGAAATTTCAGAATTCTGATTCTTAACAAATTCAATTACTTTTTGCATTTTTGAAGCGTTCAATGTGTAAGTTTTTGAGATATTTTTTAATTTCTCTTTTAATTTCAAATTCTCATCTGAAAATGTCGATATTTCGCGTGATAATCGATTTAGCTTTGTTTTTAAATCATCATTTTCTTGTTGAAGCTCGTCAATTTTGAATTTTTGTTGTTCTGAAATCAAGTTAAGCTTGTTTATTTTTATATGCGAATTTTTCAATTGTTCTGAAATTTTCTTAAATTCTGTGGATAAATGGTCGTCATTTTGAATTTCATTTTGGCTCAATTTGTTCCTGGCTTCTTCCAAAGATTCTTGAAGTCTGTCAAACTCGCTGGATCTTTTTTGATCGTTTTCCAGAATTTTTGAGATGAATTCGTCTTTTTGATGAATGACTCCTTCTAGACGAAGAATCTCATTTTGGAGTGATAGTGTTTGTCCTTCCTTTCTAATCATTGCTGATTTATCTTTTCGTGAGTATTGGTTAATTAAATTGAGTTCGTTTTCATTTTGCTGTAAATTGGCTCTCAATGCTTGAATTAAATTGCATTGTTCACTAATTTGATTTTTTTGGGATTCTACTTGGAAACTTAAAGATATAATTTCTTTTTTCATTTTTCTATATTGTTTAGAATCAATTTGAAAAAAATTTGAATAATTTTCATCATTATTTGATTTGGGGATCATGGGAGTAGAACTCTGGTTTAGCGATTTCTCTGCAGTTAAAATTGATATTTCATTATTTGCTTTATCAATTATTTCTTCTTTTTCTTTAATTTGATTGATAAGACTGTTTTTTGCGTTAATTGAATGATTAATTTGATCATCTTTTTGAGCAATTTCATTTTTTAGTTTGCTATTTTCTTCAGAAATTTTCATATTTGATTCTTTTAATATAGCAACTTCGTGGCTTAGATTATTTATCTGAAGTTGAAGTTCAGAATTCGAAATATTATAATCAGCTATTTCTTTCTTAAATTTTTCGATTTGATTGAATGTAAATTCAATATCATCGGCTGCAATAGAATTTTGTTTAATCTGATGCTCAAGCTTTTGGTTGGCATCTGCATTCTCCATTTTTAAATATTTTATTTCTCTATTTTTATCATCAATTTGAGTTTGAAGCTGGACAATAATAAAATTTTGATCTTGGATCTGTTTTATTTTCGATTTTTGTTCTTTAATTGTCTTTTTCATTTGATTTAATTTTTCATTATATTCATCTTTCTCATCGATTTCTTTTCGATATAAATTTGCGTTATCTTTTTCTAATTGTAATTGTTTATTTTGTTCCTGAAGAATTTTAATAGTTTGATTAAGCTGATAAATTTTTTTTTCATTTTTTTGTTTTATTTCAAAACTCTTTTCTGCTGGGATTTCATTGGATATCGAATTAAACCTTGAAAGAGGGAAATGATTTTTAGAAAATAGGTTTAAAAGTTCTTTTAATATTTTCTGGCGCGACTTATTCATAATAATTTGAAAAGATTGTGTATCCTGTAAAAATTGTTTCTTTACTGATGATATTTCGCGTTTAAAATTTGATATAAAAACTCTATTTTGCGCTATTATTATTGATTTTTGCATTTTTTTCTTCTTCGTGTTTGCATTTGAATCCCGTAAAATAGTATTTTGTGATTTGTAATGTGATGAATTATTTATATTGTTGAAGTCATTCATTGGTGAGCCCGAAAGATTAGTATCAAATTTCAATCTGCTTGAAAACATTTTAATTTTAAAATTGTTCTTCGGAGTTGTTTCATTTTCTAATGCTGTTTTCAACGCAACTCGATTTGAAGAGCTCATATCAAAAGAGAAAAAAATATAATCAAAATAAAATCTATATAAAATTAAAATTGAGCCTAAACGTATAGAAAAAAAGAAAGTTATATGACCAGATTTTAAGCTTTTTCTTTAATCTATCGTAATAAAACGTTTTATATTTGAAGAATTTTACTCTTATTTTTAAATTTTTTGCATTATTTTATACCTGTTAGCCAAAAGAGTCAAATGAATAATAAAGAAATATATGATATCAAAGAAAGCCATGAAGTTTTTCATATTTCAAAATTTTCAAAGAATGAGAGACTTTATCCATGGGAAGAGAAAAAATATATAAAAGCCAACAAATCAACCAACAAATCAAACAAAAAATCTAAAGCATATCAAAAAAGAAGCAAATCTACTTTTACACCTTACTTCAAAAATTTAAGCAACGCTCAACAATATAACATTTACCCTGTGCAAAAACCTATTTTTCCAACTCCTGTACAATTTATTTTCATTGGTGATGAAGAATTTCAAAACCTTCAAAACGATCTTTTTAGAGAGGACTCAAAATATTTATTCCCACCTAATTATGTCAGATATATTTTGACTAAATTTTTTTATAAATGGAAGAATCAAATAGTATTTCTACCAAAAGAAGTTAAGCTAAGACGAAGTAAGCCAAAAAAAGCTTACCACAATTCCAATGTATCTATTTCATTAAGAGAAAACGAAGAACATCCTCATAAAATAAAATGGATGAATGACGATTATGAAGTATCACCAATTTCAATAGAATATTATTCACAAAAAAAGCTGAAACCAACCAAAGCAAGTAATCGTCTTTTTAATGCTTCGCTTACCCAATCACAAATTGGAGATTTTCAAAACGATAAAATATGGAAAAAAATTATTTACCATTATTAGCCTACTAATTTTCAAAGAAGTTATAAATGATATACTTTATAAAAATGGATAGAAATGATTTTTATCTAAATAATGGCAATTCACAAACAAAAAAAAAAAGCAAAAAGAAGCTATTAAATTATCAGATCAATAATTGACCTTAAAAAATAAGTATTACCGAAGTTGTTCATGATCTCTGTAGGAAGTACGCCTGATGAGAAGTGGCAAATTTTGAATAAGAGAGTAAGCGAAACTAGAATGAAAATGACGGCAAAGAAAAAAGGATGGGAGCATTCATTTGTGCTTTTGGATTGATATTCATCTTCATCATTGTTTTGAAATTTTTCTTCTTCGTTTTCTTCAGACGTCAAATCATCTGAATATTCTTCGTCTTTCCATAAAAATGGTGCTGATGTGCATATAATAGGTTCCTGTGCGAATGAAACGTGCTTGTTTGAATGATAATTAGAAGGAGCGAAACAGCTTTTTAATTCTTGCATTATGATAATATGAATAAACCAAAGTAATTTTGAAATTGGATTGAAATTTTTCAAAATGAATTTTCTGGATATATTTGTATTTTTTTCATTGAATATTTCAAATATATATTAGTTTATTCTTTATCGAAGATATTTATGTACTTTATATATATATATAATTAATATATATTTGTCTATCAAATTGGTTTTTCAATAATCGATGGTTTTGGAATGGAGATAAATAATGACTTTTTCAAATAAAAATTTGTATAGTGGTCCTAAAAAATATTGATAAGAAATTTGAGAGAAATTTTCATGTTTCATTGAAAAAATTGAGAAAATTTATTTAAAAATAATTTGAGAGAATTTTAAAATTTCTTTCAAATTCATTCAAATTTAATGACCTATTCATGAATTTATGAATCAATTGTTGGTCAATCTTTTGACCTTTTATTTATTTGTTTTCTTTACCAAAAAATACAAACGAACGCTATAATTTAATCGCAAGTGGTTCTGCAATCGCACAATTTTAATAAAAGCAAAACAGCTGATGCATTAAGTATTTCGTTAAATTGCGTCAAAGCAGTAGCTAAATAGATTGATGAAGGGAGACCAGAAAAAACACAACCTTGCCGACCACAAATATTAACAAATGAAATCAAGTATTTCATATACGTTAAAGCAATAATGTTTCCTGAAATCCCTGGAGCTGAAATGGCAAATGTTTCCTGAACACAAATTTTATTCTTTATATGGAATAATCTAAGTTTAGCAACAAACAATTCTTTGATTGATTCTTTTCCAAAGAAATTGAAACAATGCCTCGAAGTGCAAGGCAATCAAGTAAGATTTTAATTTTAATTTTTAATAAAAAATCAACTTTTTCAATTGCCGAAAAAATATTGATAAGAAATTTAACTTTTTAAATTAAAAATTTTAAAAATAAAATAACTTTTGTTAACGACGATTAACTATTGAATTCATTTCTTATCAATATTTTTTCGGAACACTATATGCCTAACACAATTTTTGAAAAAATATTTCCTAGCAAATTCTTTATTGATTTTATTTTTATTATTATTATTTTTTAGCCACAAGTAATGAGATTATATAAATTATTTAAAAATATATATATATTAATTTTTTCGAAAAAATATATTTATTGAAATTTTGAACTTTTGTTTATCTGAGAAAATATTCTATCAAAATTCAAAAAACATTGTAATTATTGTAAAATGAGTTTTCCATAAAATGGCGGTTATTTTTAATATTGAATGTTAATTGAAAAATAAATTCAATTTTTTGAGAGATCTTCATAAAACATTCATTTTAGGAAATAAATTGTACCTTTATTTTTACACATTTTTTCTTTATACAAACATCAATTTGTTATTAATTTTAAATGGCTCAAGATTGGAAAATGTCTTTAAAAACAACAGCCATATCTTTTTTTTTTTATTCAAAATCTATGCATATGTATGTTATTTCACAATTCTATCTTATCAAAAATATACTTTGCTCATTATATAGAAATATACTGTAATTTAATATTCAGAATATTTCATTTTAAAAATATCGAGCATTGCTACTAAATATGCTTTTTATGTTATATCGAAATGATTAACTATTAGTTTATTCTTAAATTTTTTCACAAAAAAAAAAAAAAAATGTAATACACCTAATCCTTTTTATTTAATATGAATCTAAAAATTAAAATCAATCACATTGTTTGCAAAAAACGAATGGTCAAATATTTCATCATTTTGATAAATATGCATACCTTTTTGCACAAATTTTTGGATGATATCAGAGCAATTAGAATTGACAACCAACCTGTAAAGTTCTGAGTTTTCTGAATTAAATGAAACACCATTACTAAGCATGCAATCAATAAGATCAAATCTACCCAGCCTAAAAGCTTCGATGTAAAGATCTGTTGAATCTGGTGGGTAAAGGTTGCTTTCTAAAAGAGCTTGTAAGACATAAAGTGATCCGTGGTGAATTGCGTTGTGGCATAAAATATATCTTCTGCAAAATGAAGGGTTTAAATATTTTTCATTAAAAGGAAGTTTTGCATATTTGCATAGATTTAGAAGTTTGATATAAGTGTCATGTGGTGTATCATTAGTATCCTCTTCTTCTTCATTGGATTCGATCTTTGAGTCTGGATATATCTCACATGAAGATCTCAATTTGGGTATGTTACCCATAAAGATGGATTGTGTTGCTTTATTTGGATTGTTAAGTTTTTTAGCTAAAGAAATATTTAATTTCTCTTTAGTATTCAATAATTCTTCATCTATTTCGATATATTTTTCAAGATCAACAGTTTTTAAAATTGGAAGCATAATATTTGGAATAACCTGTCGACTTGCTTGTATGAGTTCATCTGAGCTGTTTATATCTGCAAATTTATGAATTGATATGAAAATGTCATAAATTTCTCTGATATTTTTTTGTTTGTAATTAGTAAAATATGCTTCTACTCTATTTCCGTTATTTCGGTATGCAGTTGATCCATATTCAAGAAGATCATAGGCTATTTCCAAATTTTCCTGTTTAAGAGCAACTAATAAAGGAGGTTCTTCATGATCTCCATAATCATTTGGGCTGAATCCATTTCGAAGCAAGTATTTAAGAATATCTCGATGACCATATATGGTGGCTGACGTAATTGGATTCGTAGCTTCAATTTGGTATTTAGCACCATTGTTAATTAATATTTTAACTGCATCTAAATTTCCAGATTTTGAAGCATAGCAAAGAGGAGTTTTGTAATTGTGCACTACATCAATTTTGGCTCCTTTCTCTATTAAATATTTAATTACATCAGAAGCTTTATAGATACATTTGCAAGCAATATGAATTGGCTGTAATGAATTGACTGTATCGGATTTAGCTTGTTCAATATGGTTTTCAATATAATATTCAACAACCTTGAGATTACCATATAATATAGCTAATTGAAAAGGTGTCCTTTTCTTTTTGTCTGTAATTTCTGTAATCTTGCATCCCTTTATATTTAAAAACTTAATTATATCTGTGGAATTAAAAATGGCTGCATAATGAACTGGGAAGAGACCTTCATTATCCTCTGCTTCATATTGTTCCTTTGGAATTTTGTTGAATACATCAAGAGATCCATAAGCAGCGGCATAATGAGCACATGTGCGACCTGAATTATCTTTTGCATTTATATCTGCACCCATTTGGCAAAGCATTTCAATGCAATTTGTAGATCCGTAAAAAAAGCAATAATGAAGTAATGTAAATTCTGTATCACCGAAGAGAGGCAATTTTAGATGCATTAATGCGTTTTTGTTATCAAGATATTCAACAATCACATCTAGCTTGTAACAATTATCTTCCTTGATTGCCTCAGTGATAGGATCAATAAGATCTTTCTTTATCATTTAATATAGTATAATAAAATTTTTAAAATATTCCATTCAATTAAAAATTTTAATTGAAAAAAAATAATTCTATTGAATTTATTAGAAAAATTGAATATAAATTTTTTGAAGAAAGGTGATATGGTTATTAGTTTTTAATAAAATTTTCCAATAATGCCAAATGTTCAACATGAAGTCAGAAATGTTCGTTTCTAATTAATTAATTAAAATCATTGTTTAAAAAAAAATATACATTATGATAGATAAAATTTTGTGGAAATCGTTTTTTTCTATAAAATTTTCAAATTTCATAGAAGATGTCTAAATCTTCACTGAAATATTCTTTTAATCGTCCTAAACTTCACTCATTACAAGGATCATATTCAAATACTAAAGCCATCCATCAGCTTCCAAATATTATTCAACAAAATAACGCGAATATTGTGAAAAAACCGAAATCATTTGAAGGGGTTTTCGATGAACTAATGGACCGTGCTCAATCAGAGCCGATTTCTCAGGTAATAGAACTTTGTCTTCAGCCACTATTTGAATCGACCCATACGATTCTCTGGATTTATCTTGAAAATCAATCTACTTTATTTTCACCATCTTTTACGATTTTCGCTCCAACAGCAGATAATATTGTGGCTGAAGGATTTCGCTCGCGAGTTCCTGTCGCAATTCAAAGTCAAGTTTCTCACTCCTCTTTTTCATCACAATTTGATGCTCGAGTAATTCCTCCGTCGCAACCTCTACTTATGGTACCAATTATGAACATAGATTCTAAGTCATTAGGTGTTATTCAATTTTCACGAAAGCAAGATAAATTTTTTACCAAAAACGAAATTGATATCGCAACTTCTCTTGTTTCTAAATTTCAAACTTATTCCGGCTTCCTTTTTCCAGATTTACGCTCACAAATAGCTGCAGCTTCTGTAACACAATTTGATACCCTTCCTGAAGTCATTAAAAGTGTCTGCGCTTCATTATCAAAAATATTTAAGTGCCGTAAATCCGAAATTTGGCTTTTTAAGAAGAAAAAGAATATAGTATTAAGATACGACGATGATTCTGATAGTGCACAATTTATTGATCCAGAAAAATGTGGTTGTGTCGGATATTCAGCTCAACATAATCAACTCATTAATTCGCATTCAGTTTTGGATCAAGAATCTTATAATCAAAATTCAGATGGATATCATGATGAAAATATCCTTATTAATCCATTACGAATATCATCTAAAAAAACTTGGTGTATTGCATTACGTGGAAGAGCCGTTCCTCCTTACTTTTCTAAAAGTGATGAAATTATGTTAAGAGCTGTTACTCCATTTGCAATCCGTTCTATCTCATGTGCGGTTCTTCCTTCGACAGTTGAAGAGCATCTTAATGAATACCAGCAGCGTTTAACAGCTCTTCTTGAAGTTGCAGAAGCTTTAAGTGGTGTTCTTGATCTTGAAAATTTATTTCCACTCATTATGGATCGTGCTTGTAGTTTATTAAGTGCAGAACGGTGCTCTCTTTTCTTAGTAGATCCGATCAAACAAGAATTGGTCACTCGATTTGCAGGAGGTTTATCAAATTCTATTCGGCTTCCAATCGGAAAAGGAATCGTTGGAACGACTGCTACAACAGGTGAAATAATTAATATTCCTGATGCATATAATGATAATCGTTTTGATCCATCAGTAGATAAAAAAACTGGATTTCGAACAAAAGCTATATTATCATTGCCAATATATAATAATAGAGGTGAAATTGCAGGTGTCACCGAAATGATCAATAGACTAGATGGCGGCGAGTTTGATGATAGTGATATTAAATTAATGCTTGGATTTAACGTTTTCTGTGGTATTTCACTGGATAACGCTAAGTTGTATAATGCTTCTCTAAACCTTGCCCGGCAATTGAGAACTTTTGTTGAATTATCAACGCAACTTAATCAAAAGAGAACAATTAAAGCTAGTATTGAAAATATTTTAGAAAATGCTAGAGGAATAGTAAATGCAACAAGAGCATCTCTCTTTTTGAATACCAAAACGAATGATGATAAAAAAAATGACAAAAAGAAAAAGAAAAATTCAAAATCGAAAGAAAAGGAAGATAAAAAAGAAGATAAAAAGGAAGATACAGAAGATCTAACACTTTTGGTGACTGTTGGAAGTAACTTAAAATATGGATCAAAATTTGCGGCTAGAGCACTTGCTCAGAAAGAAATAATTACCTTTTCGCCAGGCGAAATCAATAGTGGCGAATTATTGACCGATAAAATTGACCAACTCCTCTCAAAGCCAGATCAATTAAATATGCTTGCCGCTGGTTCAAGTGCTTCGCCTTCAATATCTGCTAATGGTAGTTCTTTTAACAAGAAAAGTAATATTTCTATCAATCTTAGTGAATCTCGTCTTTTGAAACTTCTCGACACAGAAACAACAAATGCAGATGAGGCAATTGAGGTAAATGAACAATTATGCGACATTCCACTTTTTAGTAGCGAAGGTCAAGTCCTTGGTGTAATGGAACTTGAATCTTCTCATAAAACGATGTCAGAAGATATCAAATTACTGGAGTCATTTGCTATTTTTTCAGCCATTTCCATTGAACGATCTCAATTGAAAGATATTGCAACACTTGGTGAACAAGAGCAAGAGCTTCATCAGACAATTGCACCAGATGAAGAATCGTTGACTGATAGGATTCCAGTAAAACTTCTTCTCGAAGAAGCAAAAGAACTTCATATTTATACAATTCAGTTTGATTCACCATCTTGGGATGGAATGGGGCACTTTCAGGTTCTCTTTTCTATTTTTCATCGATTCAAGATTCAGCAAACGTATAATATTACGAATGAGAAGTTATTTCGTTTCTTCTGCGACATTCGTGACACTTACAACCCTGTTCCTTACCATAATTGGCGCCATGCAGTAGATGTCACGCAATTTGTCACATATGAAATGATAACCGCCAAATATGATAAAATCTTGACTCAATTTGAGATATTTGCCTTAACTGTTGCTTCAATTTGTCATGATGCCAATCATGATGGTTTCACAAATGTTTTCAACGTAAAAGCAGAAACTCCTCTTGGAATTCTTTTTAAGAACCAGAGTGTTATGGAGACACATCATTGCTCTGTATCGATTGACGTACTCTCTAAACCGCAATGTAATTTGTTTGAAAATTTGGAACCACAGGATTTCAAGCGAATGTGGACAACAATCATCCAATTGATCCTCGCAACAGACATGTCGAAGCACTTCGAGATTCTGAAGACTTTCCAGCAGCTCAAAGAGGACAACAAATACACAATGGACGATAACGAGTGCCGCCTTTTGACAATGAAGATGCTTCTTAAATGCGGAGACATTTCTAACGTTTCGAGGCCTTTCGAACTCGCTGACAAATGGTGCGACGTGCTCTGCGAAGAGTTCTTCAGACAGGGAGACCTTGAAATGGCCCACGGAATGGAATATACGTCGCCAAACAACGATAGAGCTCACTTAGACAAGCCAAAATCGCAGATCGGATTCTACACTTTCGTTTGTTTGCCACTTTTTGAGGCAATGGCCCAGGCTGCCCCTGAACTCGACGTGAACGTGAAGCAAGTTCAGTCCAATTTGGCGCTTTGGAAGAAGGAGTCTGACGAAAAAATGGAGAAAGAGCTAAAAAGCCAAAGAGAAAGTTCTAGAAGTGAGAGTAGTAATAACAAGGCAAAAAATAAAAAAGCTAAGCCAAAAAAGGTGGTGAAAGAAGATGTCTTCGATGATGATGATGATTTGATTTAATCATTATTTTATTTGTTTTGTTTATGTTGTTTTTTAATAAATGTTTTTTTTGTTGGCGTGATATTTATTTATGCTGGTTTTGATTGTTTACGTTTTTAAAAAGAAAATTAGAATTTTTAAAATGATATTTTAAAAAACAAATAACATATAAAGCTACTTTTGCTTTGGAACAGGTATTTTTGACTTTGGTTTGGGAATCTTGCTTTCTTTGGATTTCTTTGACTCTTTTTGTTTGATAAACTTATTGAATTTTGCTGCAAGATCGTCAGCAGTGTAGTCAACAAATGGAGTTGGTTGACCAGGAAATGAGTATATTGAATTTTCTTCTATTGACTTATCATCACTTATAGAATTAGAGTCTGGATTATTTTCGTCTATAAAGTCTGATAGCGACTGAAGTTTAGATGAGCGATTATTACGTACTGGCGAGTTTATTGGAGATACATTGATCGTTTGTTTTTTGGTCTTTTGAGATGGTAGATATTCAATTGATGAAATTACTTCTTTATTTGGATATAATAATCTTTCATCGAAAAATTGTGAAGACTCAAATGGCGGGAAAATCTGAGTATCATTAGGGAGTTCAAGAACTCTTTTTCCAATTTCATTTTTAATAATTAATAAATCTTTCTCAAGTGATCCTTTGACATTTTCATCTGTTTCTGTTTTGATTTTTTGTTGAATAATTTGAGCGAATTTTAAAAGAAGCGGGAGATCACCTTTATCCATTTGGGTTGTTAACTTTTACGTTTATTAAAAATTTTTAAATTTGAAAGAAAACTCGTTAATTGAAATTCAGACAATATTCTCAAATTTTCATATCATGATTTTCATTCAAAATTTTAATCGTAAAAAAAAAATGAAGAATGAAAAGAATGATGTTTCTCAAAAGATTAGATTTGAAGAAAAAAGCAAAAGTTCATTTTGGAGAGTTGCAATTATGTTGTTATTAATTTCAATAATTATTTCAATTGTTGGATTTAATCAACAAATTAAAGAAAAGCTTTTATCATTATATTTAATTCATGAACAATTGATTACATATGATGAAGATAATAATAATCTTGTTCATTGGAAATTTACATTAAATATATCATCAATCGATTCTTTTAATTGTTCGCAAATTTCACCAAAATCGAAAAATATTCAAGTTCCACATACATGGAATAATTTTGATGGACAAGATGGTGGTGGCGATTATTTACGTACAATTTCTGCATATCAGACACTTTTTCAAATCAATAATACAATTTTAAAGCAAAAGAGAAGAACTTTTATAGAATTTGGTGCTGTTAACTCAATTGCAACTGTTTATTTAAATGGTCATTACATTGGCAATCATACTGGTGGCTTTCAAATCTTTCGATTAGATCTAACAGATTTTATTCAAGAAGGAGATAATATTTTAACTGTTTTTGCTGATAATCGTAAATCGACCTCTTTCTATCCTCAATTTGCTGATTTCACCTTTTTCGGTGGTATATATCGACCTGTCAAACTTCTGTTCAAGTCTAACGAAGCTCATTTTGAATTGAACGACTATGGATCACAAGGCTTATATATTACGCCCAGTATCATTGATGACCACAAAGGAATTATCAATATTAAGCCTTTAATCAAATCATATAAAAATGATAATAGCATTAAATATAATTATCAATACACAATTTATGACAGACAAAATAACGTTGTTAAAGAAGTAACAACTGATTCAAATGACTTCAATCTTACAATTGATAATTATCAAAAATGGAATGGTCGAGAAGATCCTTATTTATACTCTTTAACCGCCAAACTACTTTTAAATGGCCTAAATATCGATAAAATTGATTCAGTTAAGTTTGGTTTCCGAACTTTTTCCTGTAATCATTCTGGTTTCTATTTGAATGGAAATAGGATGAGATTGAATGGTGTTTCCCGCCACCAAGACAGGCTTAACAAAGGCTGGGCTGTTTCGCATGCAGACGAAATTGAAGATATTGACCTGATCACAGAAATTGGAGCCAATGCTGTACGGTTTGCGCATTACCAGCAAAGCCAAGGAATGTTTGACTTGTGTGATGAAAAAGGTCTTATTGTTTGGGTTGAAATTCCCTTCATTTCAATGTTTCTGAACACAACTGAGTCAAATGAAAATCTCAAACAAATTCTCACTGAAATGATCAAGCAGAACTACAACCATCCTTGTGTTGCAATGTGGGGTTTGATGAATGAGATAGGAATTGGAGGAGAATCTGCTGAACTATACAAAGTAATTGGAGAATTGAATGAGCTTTCAAAATCATTAGATTCAAGAATGACAACATCAGCTATTTTTCAAGGTACTGATTATAATTCACCTTTGAATCGTTTCACTGATATTTTTGGCTATAATCTATATTATGGCTGGTATTCTGGTACTATAAAAGATAATGATAATGTGATTGATTCAATTCATAATGTGAAGGAAAATCCACCATTAGCATTAACTGAATATGGAGCTGAATGTAATACAAAATTGCATAGCGAAGTTCCAAGGCAGAATGATTATTCTGAAGAATATCAACTTTCATATCACATGTCGGTCTATTCTATTATTGAATCCAAGAACTTTTTGTGGGGCACATATGTGTGGAACATGTTTGACTTTGCTGCTGATTCCAGAAATGAAGGTGGGGTTCAAGGACGAAATAATAAAGGTTTAGTTACTTATGACAGAAAGACTAAGAAGGATTCATTCTATTATTACAAGGCAAAGTGGAGTAAGAGTCCATTCATTCACATTTGCAGCAAGAGATTCTATGAAAGAGCAATTTCAACGATTAATGTCACAATCCTGAGCAATTTGAAATCTTTGGATGTTTACTTGAATGATGAGCTTGTCAAGTCGTTTAAAGGTGATTTTGACACTTTTTCGGTTGTGAAGATTAATTTGAAAAATGGAATTAATGTAGTTAAAGCAGTTAGTGAGGGTATAGAAGATGTAGCTAAATTCAAGAAAGTGGATAGAGATAATCCTTCATATTCATTGCCGATTTCGGATGAAGATGAAACAATGTTCGATCATCCTGATGGATATTATTCTGTTTATGATACAGTTGGTTCAGTTCTTAAAAGCGAGGAAGCATTAAATTTGATTAAAAAATATTATGGAAAGCCAATCCCTTCTTCAGCCCTGATGATTGTTAAATCAATGAAAATTATCCGTGTCATTAGGATGGCTGGAGCTTCTGTTTTTCCACCAGAGAGAATTAATGATATTAATGAGGCTCTAAATAAAATTCCTAAAAAATTATAACTTTAAATTTCAAAAAAAAAGAAATGCAAGAACTCATTTTTTGTTTAAATAAAATAAACAATTTGAACATAAAAGCATTTCATATTGAATAACATTTTTCATTAGCTTTTTAAAATTATTTCTCCTTCTCATATCATTCAATATATTATATCATGTTCAATGTATTATATGCTTTGCTTTTCTATATGCATTTATTTGTTATTTCTTTTTGATGATATTATATATATATATATATATGTTAAAAATTAAACTGCAATTATAAAATTTCAATAATTTGCTGTTTGCCAGAGTGAATTTTAAAGTTCGGTATAAATAAAACTTATAATTGTATGCTGATATATGATTTGCTTACAATCCTATAAAAAGTTAAAATAAAATCATAAATGTTCCTTATAAAACTCTATGAATTAAACATTAAAACCATCAAGTAATCAATCGATTTATTTTAAAAATACATATTATATAACATTTTAATTAATTTATCCGTTATTCTTACTAACATATTATCTATGTTTAAATTCAATTAAGTTATACGATATAATATATAAATTATCCATAAATTCTCTTACATAATATAAAAAAAGGAAATTAAAGTCAATCGAGAAAAGAAAGAGACCCTTGGTGGCCATTATTCGAATTATTATTATTTTTGGTATTGTTGTTATTTGCATCAAACGCATCAAAATCATTTGCAAAATCATTTGGTCCATCATCGCTGTCGAGTTCCATTAAAGATGAAAGTGCTGATTGTAAATTTTCTGATTGAGTAGTTGGAGCTGGTTGTTCTGGTTGTTTCTCTTCTTGTGTATTGCTATCATCATTTAAATCGATTACTGATAATAATGAACGAGTCTGTTTAACTGGTGGTTTTTGAGGTGGTGGAGGTGGTGGTAAGGATGTAGGTTGAATTGGTGATTGTGGATTTGGTTGAGTTTGGTTTGGTTGTGCTTGAGATTGATTAGCCTGAGAAGGTGGCGGAGGAAGAGGAGGAAGTGGAGGTAGAGGAGGAATATTATTATTTTGAGGAATTGAAGGCTGTTGAGCTGGCTGTTGTGGTAACTGTGGTGCAGTTGGATATGGAATTTGTGGCTGTTGAACTGGCTGTTGTGCTTGAGGTTGCTGTAGGTATTGATCTGGGCGAGGATATTGGGGTGGAACTTGGCCAGGTATTTGCTGTTGAACTTCTGGTTGCAATTGAGCTGGCTGAGCTGGCTGAGCTGGCTGTTGAACTGGTGGTGCTGGTGGTTGTTGTGGAGGATATTGCATTTGTTGCATTGGTGGATATGCCTGAGGTGGATATCCATAAGGAACCTGAGCATATGGATAGGTCATGTATGGATAAGGCTGAGTTGGGTAACCATATGGCATTTGAGCTGGTGGTGGTTGGACCATTACAGAAGGAACCATTTGAGATTGAGATTCATATTGCTGTTCATAACGATCGTACTGGTCGTGTTGGTGTGGATGTTTATGCATAATTTTTTTATTCGCACGCCATGGTAGTTGAGGGGGAGGATTGGGATCAGTGCTCTCATCTCCCATGTCATCATCAAGGATAAATTCAAGACTTAATTCCTCATCTAAATACTTGACTGTTCCAGCTGAAACGCATTTTTGGGCGTCTCTTAAATCAAAATATTTAACTATCCATTGGCCTTTAATAAGTTTTCGGGGTTTGGTTTCAGCACTGGCATTAGATTCATCACTTTTTTGATTTTCAGGATTTGATTCAGGTGTTTTATTTGCATTTTCGTCCAGCTTGGGAGGTTTCTTATCAAAAGAATCATCATAAACTTCTTCTGCATCCCTTAATTCTCCAAAAGAAGACATGGCCTCTTTTATCTGATCAAAAGTTATCGCTGAATCTTCTCCTTTAGAAGATTTAACTAGAATAGTTGAACAAAGCTCCTTTAGATCTCTTTTTGAGTGAGCAGGCGGCCTGAATGCAAAGTTTGTTTTGACAGGTCTTCCATTTAATTCTTGTTCACACATTTCTTTTACTGCTCTTTCAGCTGAACGAAGGTCATAGTATGTGCAAAATCCCATTCCTTTCCTAACAAGAGGGAAAATTAATTGAGAAATATCGCCATATTGTTTACAAAAGCGTAAGAGTTGGTCGTGTGTTAAATCATAATTAAGATTATACATGAAAATAGTATGTACTTTCATCCTTTGGTCACTTGGAACATGATTTTTCTTTGGAGGATGGACTGGCGGAGCTGGTGCAGCCGCTTGATTAGGTGGAATTATTTGAGGCTGCTGTAAGAGGGGGGGTGCTGCAACAGGATATTGGGGCTGGTATGGAGCTGCTACAGGTGGAATAGTAGCATAAGGAGCTGCATAAGTTGCAGGGTAAGGTTGCATTGGAGGAGGGTAGCTTGGATATTCACTCATTTGTCACTTTTAATAGGTCAATATTTAGGTCAATTATATAAAATCAACAAACATGACCGTTTAAATAAAAATTCAATTTATAACTAAATTACAATTTGTAGTTTATGTTAAAAAATCGATATCAATATCAAACAATTTATATCATTTACCATAAAAAAAAAAAGGAGCGGTTTTTTCTAACTTTCAAATTGAAAGTTTTTATATTTTCAGAAAACCCTCGTTTTTTGGATTCTCTCACCCAACTTTGTTTTTTATATTATATCTTTTTAAAAATATAATTATTTTTTTTAATATGTCAAGCTCTCCTCTGCCTCCAGGATATAGATCTGTTCAAGATTTCCTCCTCAGATGTCATAGCCGAATATCATCAACTCGTCTTGATCAACAACAAATTCAAAATAACAAATCTTATAAGGTTCAACCTTGTCTTTCATGCACTCCTGAGACAACACAATCAACAAAGCCAAATAGAAATGATCGTTTTTATTACGAAGGATCATACAAAAATGCTTCTCTTCCTTCTGAATTACCAAAGCCAGATTCCATTTCTTTTCACCCAATTTAATATTTTTTTATTTCATTCTAATAAGAATCTGGATAATAATTGCTATAACGAATATTCATTATATAATGATATTGAATATTAATATTCAATATATTTTTCAATTGGAGTATTAAATAAATTGCAAAAATAATAAATGTATTTTTAGTGATATTATTGAATTGATTAAAAATATTTCATGAAAGTAAGTTTGTGAAAGAATAAATCGGTGATCAGCAATCAAATAAAAGATAATATTATTATGTTTATAAGAAAAAAAAAAAAAAAAATGGTAAAATATAGAATGAAATACACATGTTTTATATCATCTGGTCTTCTTCTTCTGGATCTAGAAAATCTTCTTCATCTAGCGTTTGATTTGGAGCGATTTCGTCTTTCAATTTTGAAAATTTACAATGTATATCTGAAATTAAGAATATCATATCCTTTAGTGTAGTAACATTCTCATTCATTTTTTTTATTTCTTTCTGGTGTTTTTCAAGATTTCGTGAGAGAGATTTTGCTTTATCTAATACTTCAGATCGTGTTAGTTCTGGGTTTACATTTCCGCTTTGTTCTTCATAAATAGTTAATAATTGGTCAAATTGCTTTTGTCTTTGTTCTATTATTCCTAAATTTCTTTCGAGTTCATTAATTTTTAATTCTTTAAATTCAACTTGGCTTTCGAGCATTCTAATTTGATTTTCTTCTTCATTTAGTCTACTTGCCCACTTATTAAGTCTCTCATCTACTTCTAATAATTTACGAATTTGTTCTTCATCAGGAATATCATCATCACTCATCTCTAAAAAAAAAAAGTTTCTTCTTATATTATTTCGCATATTCATATACTGAATTCTCAAAGATATTTTTGTTTGTAAAATACATAAATAGTATAGTATTACTATTTTATATTTAATTATTATATAAATAATATGGTATATAATATTTATTTAATGATAAAAATGTTTTTGATATTTGATTCTTTTGTGTAAAAAAAAAAAAAGATATTTGCAGTGAATAGAATTAAATATCAGCATTTAATGAAATTGATAAGTATTTAGCATTGTAAATAGCAACAATACTAATAATAGAAGGACAAAAGATCAGATGCATTTATTACCCTAAATGAAATTAGAATTACAATCAATGAAATAAAAGCTTTATTAGTTATATAGCTAATATAATACTGTTAATAGAAAAAAAAACTAAAATAAAACGTTAATATTGAGAAGTTTATTTAAATGCTTAACAACTAAATATAATAATATTCGGATATCTTTATTATAACATTTCAACATCTTGAAGCTGATTGATATCTCTTTCTTTATCCTTTATATAGAAAACATATACGAAGGCAAATATTCCGCCGATTAATATCATAAAAATCAATGTAATTAATAAAAACCAAGAACGATTTGGAGTATTATTTATTTCATTTGTATTTTGTTTCTTGTTGTCTTCTTCCTCTTCTTCTTCGTTATCTGCAATGTTAATCTTGTTATTAAAATTATCAAATTCATTTTTGTTGTTTTTGTTTTTGTTTTTATCATTTTTATCGTTTTTATCATTTTCTTCTTCCTCGTCGTCATCTTCATCATTATTTTTGTTATTGTTTTTACTATTATTATTATTGTTTTTGAGATTGTTGAAGATATCATTATTTACTTTATTGTCTTTATTATCTTCTTTGTCTTCTTTTTTATTGCCATTAAAAATGTCATGTTTATCCTTAAAATTGTTTATATCGATTTCCTCACCTTTATTATTTTGGTTATTTTCTTCATCTTTTTTATCCTTTAAATCAAATATATTATCATTATCGTAGAAGTCAGGGTCACGAAAACGATTGTTACGAAGTGCATTATTGTTACGACTATATCGAGGTTTATTTTTACGGCATCTTGAAAATATTTTATCATTATTTGAAATTTGTGCTTGGTCAAATATTTTTGTTTTAACACTCCTCCAGTTTTTCAACTTATTAAAAATTGATCCAGATTCAGTAAATTCTGCGTTTTCAAGAGGAGGATTTTTACCATTAAAATCGTAAGCGCAGTTTTCAAAATGCAAATTTCCATTTGATGCAACAAATGACATGTTATTCTGCAAAAAAGTGCAATCAAAGGCATTCATTGATGAATTATCCAAATCAAAGAGATTTAACGATAATGATCCAGTATTATTAAGGATATTGCAGCTGGACATGTTGCCTTTATTTAATAAAATATCATATAAGCTAAATAGTGCATCTGCGATATTATCAACAATTGTTGAATAAGATAGAGAAAAAGACCTTGATTCTTCAGATAAACAAAAACCACCAGTTAAATGAACAATATTATTGGTGGAATTAACTGCTATTAGTTTTTGCTTACCTCTAGTCATTTCAATAACATTGGATAAATATACACCAAATTGGCCAACTCCATCATCAAATCTTCCTTTACTATCATCGGATTTTTCTTCACGTTTAGGGACAAAAGATGCTTTATCAGCGCAATTTGTTATTGATAGTCCGTTCATATAGATTTTTTCTTTGGTTCCTTTCACATAAATTTCCATTGCCATTCCTGAATCCATTGTGTAGCAACCATCAAAACATGTATCAGTAACATTAAACACATTTCCAAAGTAACTGATTGCACCTCCTTCAATTTGTGCGTAACAATTTACAAAGCAGCATTTAATAACATATAGAGATGATTCTTCGCATATCATATCGATTCCTCCTCCGCTCATTGGTTCTGTGCATTCAATAAAAAAGCAGTTGATTGCCTTCAATAAGATGTCTTCATTAGAATAAATTGTATTTTCTATTTTTTCACGGTTAAAAATTCGAGGTTTGATTTCATCTTCTGATGAACTCAATAAATTTGCTTTATTTGGTGTTTCATAAGAATTGGCTGATATGGATATTGTTGAATGTAAAAATTTAGAAAAATGCGAATTTGAAAATAGCAATGAAGTTTTTTGTCTTTGGAATGACGAAGATAAAAGAGGCTTCATATAGAAAAATGACTGGTAAAAGTTAGTTACATGAAGGTTTGAAAATGAATGCATCATCATTGGCGAATTAGAAAGAAAAGAAGGTGAAAATAAAGGAGATGTTAAAGAAAAATTAGCAAGAGAAAGAGAAAAGAGAGTGAAATTCATGTTGGTCAAATTTTTGTAAATCGGCCAAATATGCTCTCAAATATCAAGTTATGATATATCTAGTTATGAGATAAGTAGAAACTTGTTTGCAGCTTTCTTTGAATTATATATATATTGTAGCTAAGATTAAATTTTGATGAAAGAAAACAATGTAAAATATTAGATACAAAATAATCAAATAAACTACTTTATTAATAACTTATACATTTATTTTTTTCCAAGAATATTCAAAGGATCTATCTCCATTTCTTCTTCGGCTCTCATTTTTGCATCCTTTGTAAACTTTTCAATATCAAGATTTTTAATATGTTCTATTAATGCGTTAATATTAGTAAATGCAAATTCGAGCTCTGAGGTCATTTGAAGACCTTGTATAAAAGGTTGGAAAGTTTCTACTAATTGGAATACAGGAATAGGATTAGAAATTAGCATTATTATTAATGTAATATCGAATAAATCATCCAAACAAAGTAAATGATCGCTTTTTGCATATACTTTTCCTGTAGCTTGAGATTTTTCGTTAAATGAAATTTGAGATGCAATGCTTTGAACAATCTTTAAACCTTCATGCATTGTTCGACAAAAGTCAATTGGGCATGTGTAATATGGAAGTTTATTAAAGATCATAATTGCATCATGGTATGGATTTCTTTCAGGAAAAGCAGAAAGAGCGATTGTTTTATATTTATTTGGTAGGAAATTTTCGGTAAAACCGAGCTCAAAAGGCGAATGCTGGAATAAAATTTTCACTTTATTTGAAAAATTGCTTATATCTATAGAAAGCATTCTTCTCTCTAATGATAAAATGCTTAAGTCAGAGCAACCAGTGACAATACTCACTCCATCTTCCAAAAGATTAATTGGACTTTTATTTGAATTGTTTAACACAGAAGGTGATGATGAGGTTAGAATTGATGGAGAATTAGCAGCTTTATTAGCAGTTGGCGTAATAGAATTGTTGGCTGAGCCTTTTTGGATACTAGAAAGGCTTGATGAGTTAGGTACTGTTTCTGAGAATTGTAAATTTTTGGAATCAACATAGAAAAACATTTGTGAGAAAAAGTATCGAACGAATAAAATAAAGTAATATTGCATTGTATCTTGGCTTAAACTCTTAACAGTTAAAAAGTTCGATGTGCAGTTATAAATAATTTTTCCACATAAATGCGGCTTGTTTAAACATTCAAATATGCATTTTTCAATATAGTCTTTTTGTGGTCCTGACATTTGTTCTATAACAGTAAAAAACAAAGATTCAGCAGTTCCTTTATCAATAAAAAAGTGATCTTCTTCGTTAAATAGTTTTTGGCATTTATGAGTAATTTTTGACATATCGATACTAACAGTAATTCGCTTTAATTGCATTTTAATAATTTTTTGAATTTTATTAGTTCGTGTTATTTTTGTTTCATTTGAAAAATCATTAATTTCAGAATCAAATAGCGGTTTGTCGAATTTAACTTCTTTATCTTGTGGATTAGACACAGCTATTGATAATAAATTTGATATAAGAACTGCACTTTTATTCATTTTGTCTAAATGTGAAAGCTTATATTTGATTATGCGTAGCATATTGTAAAAATAAAGTGAGAATAACGCTTTTGACTCAAATGGAGGTGAGATAGGAAGTTCTTTTCGTACCATATCTCTTTTTTCGTGAATTAATTTATGCTTCTCATTTCCAAATAGTTCTTGTTTTTCAGCAATTTTTCTTAATGATTCAATAAGTTCTGCTTTATTCGATTGTGCTGAATTAACGATTTGTTCTTTAATTATCTGTGCATTATTTTTATCATTATAAACACGTATTAAAATAATGTATTTTTTAATTGATGGATTTTCATTAAGAAAATCTGCAAGATCATCATGTTGCTCTGATTCTGTTACTTTTTCTTTTCTTTTTTTATTGCCAATTGGTGGCTTGGGTGCTTTGGGAGTGGGTGCAAATAAATCAGTGATAGGTGATGGCGAATTTATATCAGCATTTGAATCAGCAAAACCACCTTTTTGGAGTTTCGCTAGATTATTACTAGATTTTGATTTCTTCCTAGGTTTTTTTGTTTCCTCAAACAGGATAGACATACAGATTTAATTTGAAATTGATGTTCAAAAATTTGGGAAAGATATTTTCTCAAAAAGTTTGTATTAGCGATAAAATAAAAAACAATTGATAGGTTGGTACATTTTAAAAAAAAAAAAAAAATTACTTATTTTTTATTTTACAAAATGAAATTAGTTTATTCAATAAACTTTATTGATTGAAATCAATAACAAATTGAAAAATTTGAGTAATATTATCGTTTTCATTTTAAAACCAAATTATCTGATTAATTTGTTTATATATCTATTTGTTTTTTTGTTTTTTTTATTATTAAGTTTAAGCAAAAACTATTATTTCAATATCTCATTACTTTAAAAAAAAGGTAATTGTGCAATATTTAAACATAAAAAAAGAACTGGTAACAAAGTACTATCTTGAAAAGGTTGTTTGATGAAATCAATGAAGTTTGTATACTCAATTAAATAGTAAGTATATGAAATAAAAAAAATTCATTATATTATTTTAAAAATAAAAAAAAAAAAAAAAAAATGAAAAATAATATTCGATTTAATTAAATTAAAAACTTTAATGAGAACTCCTTTTGAAATAAAAAATTTAGTTATATTGAAAAAGTTTTTATTCTTCTTCTTCTTCCTCCTCTTCTTCTTCTTCATCTTCGTCCTCATCTTCATCATTGTCATCTGTATCATCAGTCATCTGTTCAATGTCAACAACCATTGGTTGAGTATCATTCTTAATATCTTCCATCTTGTTATATCCAAGTTGGCTACCTGGGTGAAGTAAGAAGAGTGAAAATGCTGCGTTTGTGATGCAAACAGAAATATAAAGTAATGATGGGCGAATTGTGTACATGTAAGTTCCACTAATTGGGCAGAAAACGCCAGAGTAAAGCATAGCAAGGCTTGTTGTGACTACAACAACTCCGAAGAATTCAATTCTCCTTGGGTTTGAACCAGCATTTTGAATAACTGTGAAAACGTAGAATGCAACAATGCCAATAGCATAAAGTAAGTTGAAAGCAATCATTGCCTTTTCAGTTGTCAAAATAATGAAATTTTCACTTTGAGCAGTTGAGATAAGATCAGCTCGGTCATATGTTGCAGCTGTTTCTACTGTTGCAACTAAACCGAAAATTGCAGCAAGGATGATGGTGTATGTTGTATTTGGACGAGTGATGTGAGATCTGAGAAGTTCAAGTTGAATGATAACAAATACTTTATAAATGTTTGTGAAAATTGCCATAAGGACATAATCTGCAACTCTGATTCCAGATGATTCCTTGAATAAGAGTGAAATTGGATTTGATGAAAAGATACCGGCAATACCAAGAATAACGCAGAAGATTTGAGTGTAAATATCAACATCAAATTTAAGATAGAAAACGAAAACAACAAGCATGTAACCAATTAAAAAGCTCATAAGTAATTTGGATGATCTGTTATATTTTTCAGCACTTGGGTTTGAAAATGCCCAGTAGAAGCGGAATCCATCTATGTTTTGGTAGTTTGTTGTAATTGTCATATCAAGCTTAATTGTATCATAATCACCAATTGTTTTATGGAAAATTGGGAACATTGAACTTGTATTGCCTGTACCATCAAAGTTAATTGACATTGTTTGTTTATCTGTATTTTCAGTGTTGACAACGTTGTAATTCTTTAAATATGAGATTCTTGAAGTAAACTCAATTGGAAGGGCTCTTGAAGCTGAAAGATCTGTTCTAACAAAAGTACCGTTAACATCAACAAAGCGATGGAGGATCTGGAGTTGTGAGAGAGTAATATCAATGTCCATTGACACATTTTCTTGAGTTGAGTTTAATTTAAAGAATTCATCTTTTAAGGCAAGTGTTGGTGGGGTCTTGATGCAGGCATAAAGGTGCATAAGAAAGAAGGCGGCGAGCATGATGTATGAAATAATGACGGAAACTTTGGAAGCGCCTTCTATAAAGATATGGGATGTTCCAGCAACGTTCTGTGCAAGATCAACGTCGGCAAGATTATCAATCTCTTTGTTTTGATTTTCAAGAGACATTTGATTTGTGGTCAAATATAACTTGGCTGACTTTTCTAAAGGCTCTCAAATTTAAATAATAAACTGAATATTTAAATTCATTTGAATTATGAATTTTTGAATAGATATGTGAACTAAAAAAAGAATACTCGAAAATAAACCTTTGAATTCTTTATCCAACCATTATCATATCAAAAGTAATATTTTTAGTTTCTAATGAACATTATGGTTACTTTTTTGATTGTAAATTCTAGTATTTTGTTTTCAATTTCATTTGATTTTGTTATGAACTTTTTGATGGAAAAATAATCGATATTTGATCGTTAGGAATGTTTTAAATATTTGAAATGCACTTAGTTTTTAGTATATATAAATATTTGATATAGAATGAATTTTTATATACAAACCGTTTGATTGAAAAGGAGAAAATTAATCTTTTTTGAATTGAAATACGTTAATATTATAAAACAATAAAATCCAATTTTCTTGAGATTTTTTAATAATTTTGTTTAAATATTTTGCAAAATGCAATTAAACGTAAAATCTAGTATTAAAGAATATTTACAAATTTCAGTTACTTTTAATAATGAAAATCCCGGAAAATAAAAGGATACAATTTTTTTTTAATTTTAGATCCTATGATAATAATGTCAAAATGAAGTGAAAATTTTTTTGATAAAAAAAAGAGCATGATATTTATATAATAAGATAAGTCTATTTTTTCATGAAATAATTGTTCTCAATTTTTTATTACCTTATTTAACCTTGAAAATATGACAATTTTAAAATGAAGAATTCACATTTTGTGGTTTGTGTTTAGATTTATTATATTTTTTTCTTTAAATTCTATTCATTGGAATGTATTGCTTATCGATTTTATTATGCATTCCTTATTAAATGTAGATTGTTCATTTCATTTGAATGGTAATTCAAAATAAAATATGAAGTTTGCATTTGATATGGAAAAAAATGATATAACAGATAAATGAATAACATTATTGATGTTTAAATTCTAAACGTTGATTTTCCATGACTGACCATTTTATTTCACAAAAACAGCATCAAAAAATGTTTATAACATCAAATAATAAAAAAACAAATAAATAAGAAAATGAAAAATCAAAAGGAACAACACCTCGAAAACGAAATTTCTTCATTTAAATCATGTTGGAAAGAAAGATTTGATCTTCAAGAGCAAATCAGTACAGAAAAAAGTCTCAAAGAAGAATTGGAAAATGCGCATTTTTCTGAATGTGAATATGACTTTGGTGTTGATTTTTCAACTTTTTGGTTCGAAAATAGTCATTTTCAAAAAGGAAAAAGAGATCCATATTTTGATTTTGATTTTTCAAAACCTTTATTGAAGCAAGTTGATGATTTACAGCTGAAAATAAATGAGATAAAAAGTAAAGATGCTCCACTAGATGATAATTTACATTTTACGGAAGGAAAAAGCAATATTGATCAATTGAAAAAAGAAATTGAAAAGATGAAAGAAGAAATTAAATGTCTTGATTTGAGTGTTAACAATCTCCTTGACAAAATTGTATCTTTCGAAGATGATGAACTTCATGAATTAAGAACTCAGAAACAGCATTTAGACTTACTGAAAAAAACTAGCAATAAATCATGTAGCTAAAATATGCATTTTATCAAATAAATAAAGTTCTTATATTTTTTTTACTATTAATCATAATCAATATAATTACTTAAAGTCACATGTTCAATTTATTTAATTGTATGCATTGAATTGCTAGCAATCATACTTTTCATTTCAGATATTTCATTTTGTAGTGATTGTAAACTAGAATCAAAAACATTAAAATATTTCATAATTTGTTGTTGTAAAGAAAATGATTGATTACTAGTTCTAGTTGGTGTACAATTTACAGAATAATCTATTTTCGATCTGGTATTTGATGAAGGTGAAGGTGAAATGTAAACAAAATCGTCAAGGAAAATGTCTGACTCAGAATCTGATTGTATAGGAGCACTCTTCAAGCAAACTGTGCGTGATGCTGAGGTTTTATGGGATGGTGTAGAAAAAGTCATGTTTTTATTAATTGTGTTCATAGCAGACTTATATGTATTTTCTAGAGCCCTTTTTTCATATTGCATTTTTACTCCTACATATTTACGATATTTATTTGCAGATCCAGCAGGACCAGGCAATGGTGAATAATTTCGATTTAATGAAAATGAATACATTTTGATTCATTTTGTACGTTTATTATTTCATGAAATCATTAAAATCGAAGATATGTATAATATGTCAGCAAGGAATTAGTTTCTTATGAATGAATCTTTTTTGTTGCTGGGGAAATTTATAAAGATTTTAAATATAATTCATAAAATAATAATAATCTGATAATTGAAGAAATAGGATATTTCATTATTGATATTATTTTGTACAAGAATATAAATTATTTGTTTTGTTATTATGAATTAGAATCATTATTTTGAAAATGAGAATGTAAAAAAAAAAAAAAGATTGATTGATAAAGATAATACAAAATAGCATAAAGATAAATATTTATCATAATTTTTATTTCCTAATATTGATTTTCATCAATTATTTAATAGGTTTAAATACAAGTTTTCATATAATTAAAATTTGCAAAAAATATGAGTATTCAAAAAAAAAGAAATTAAAGTATAATTCTGTTTAGTATCATTTTTATAAAAAAGTATTATTATTTTATTCAAGTAAACATGTTCGGTAATAATAATATTTTTATAAATACCAAAAGTAAAAAAAAAAAAGTACTGATATACTTTTATTTGAAAACAATATTGTATTCGTTTTCAATGCCAGTATTAGACAAATCAATATCAGGAGGCATATTAATTTGTTTTAATGATGAGCATCCTATGAAACAGTCGCATTCAAATGAAATCTCAGAAGATATAAAAGTGATTTCTTCCAACGATGAGCAATAACTGAAAGCGCTCTCTCCAATTATACTTACTGACGAAGGAAATGATATTTTTGTTAATGAGCAACAGTAACTGAATGCACTGTTGCCGATTGAATTTAGAGACGAAGGCTCTTCAAATGTAATCTCAGTCAAACTATCGCAATTAATGAAGGCATCATCATCAATAGCCTCAATTGAATATGGAATTGTAATTTTTGACAATTTTTCACATTCAGAAAAAGTTTCTCTTTCAATTGTTGACATTGAGCACGGACTTTCAAACAAAACTTGAGTTAATCTTGGGCAATGATAAAATGCGCCTGTTCCAATTGAAGCCACAGAAGAAGGAATTGATATTTGCGATAATGACAAGCATTCGCGAAAAGCATCGTTGCCGATTGAAGTCACTGAAGAAGGAATTGATATTTTTGACAGTGATGAACAATCTTTAAAGGCATCATTGAAAATAGCGGTTACTGAAGAAGGAATTGTGATTTCATATAATGATGAGCATCCTTCGAATGTCGAAGTTTCAATGATTTCAATAAAAGAGTCGTTTTCTGATTGATTTTCTATTTTTTCTAGATCGCAGCATCCTTTAAATGCAGCTTTTTCAATTGATTCCACCGACGATGGAATTCTCATTTGTTTCAGTGATGAGCATTCAGAAAAAGCTTCTTCTTGAATTGACTTCACCGATGATGGAATTTCAAATGAGACTTCTTCTAATGACGTGCACTTGCAGAACGTCTGAAAGCCGATTCTTGTGACTGATGAAGGAATAAATATTTTCTCCAACGATGAGCAACCAAAGAAAGCAAACTTATCGAGAATGGTCACAGAAGAAGGTATTGTTATTTGTCTCAATGATGAGCACTGCATAAAAGCATTATCGCCAATTATTTTCAAAGAACAAGGAGTTTGAAATATCACTTCTTCCAATGACGAACATTTAGAAAAAAATCCTTCGCAAATTGATTCAATTGAAGAAGGCAATTTTATATGAGTCAACTTATTGCAGCCTTCAAATGTATTTTCATCGATTTCAATATTTGGTAGAGATAGTAGAAAATCGATAGTTTCATTGCTATTCTTTAATGCAGCTTGATGCAATGGAGTGTCATAATAATTAAAAAATAAAAATGATGTTAAAAAACAACGAAATTTTATAAACAAACACTTTTTGTTTTGGAATAACTCCTTTATTAATATTAACGTTACTGTCTTTAGATAAAATTTTTACAAATTCAAGGTGATTAAATTTGCATGAATAATAGAAAAACTTATCAATTTGACACGGTGGCAAAAAAATATAATTATAATAATGAAAAGAATAAATAATTCTCTTTTCTAGAGCTACGTCATCGTTATAATTTATTAAGTTGTTTATGATGTAATTAGCAATTTCATTATGATGGCATTTAATTGATTCTTTTAGATATTTCAAATAAAAATTTTTGTTTTCATCTTCAACAAGATGAATCATTTGTTCATTTCTGCTATGAATTGCATAAAGGAATATTGACGGTGTTAAATTGTTTGTTTTATATTTTAGATAATTAAATATTTTTATGGATCCATAAAATGCAGCGTATTCAATTAATGTTGTCTCTTTTTGTTTGAGTAAAAATGAATTTGTTTCAAAAATTGAATGCTTTATGAAACTTGATGGTGAAATATCTGATTTTGTGATATATTTCACAAATTCTTTAACGGAATCATCGCGAATTAATGTACATAAAACTGAATCGTTTTGGCCGTTTTGACGTTTTTCATTAAATTCGGTGAAATTTCTGAAACCAAAATTTTGTAGCTCTTTTTCTATCATGTTTTGATCAAATTCATCATAAAATGAACTTGTTTCTGGATAAAAAAAGAGATTATAGTCTGAAACTTTGTTTGATGTTTTCATTAGATGATCAAAAACGCTTTTATCTATTTTTATTATTTTGTTCGTGAAAAGAAAAAGAAGAATATTTTTATTTTTTCTGAAAATAGTATAGATTTGGAAATTTGTTAATAAGGTAGTAATATCATTTTTGAGAAATAATATAATTTGTTCAATTTTTTGGAAAATCGAAGAATAATGGAAGCCATATGATACTTTCGATAATAAGCAGCAAAATTCGCGTAATTCATTTGGGTCATTCTGAAAAAATGCGACTAAATTTAAATAATCATCATGTGAATTATTGGTACTTTGAATAAATTTTAAAAGTAAGGTTTGATAATTTCTTTTCCTTTTGAGATGTTCACCGATTTCCATTTGGTATAAAGATAAAGTGGGATTAAAACCACGACGATCATTTTTTATTTAATTTATAAATTTTGAGATTTTTGCAATGTTTATAGCATCGCAATATAATACTCATAACAATTCATTACTTTCGAAAGTTGTTAGGTTTTTAAATTCCAAAGATGTTAGTTTTGAAACAATTCATAATTTAGTTAATGAATCAACAACAGCTCAGCTTGTTCCATCATTTGCTTTTATTGGAGTTTGGCTTTCATCTAATTCCAATGCAGAAACAATGCGTCATTCTACATTTCAAGTGGCTTATCATCTCCTTCATTTAATTTCAACAAAAGTTCCACCGATTATTTTATTATGCGGGCTTCAAGATCTCAATTGGGCAGCACCAAATTATCATCATCATCACTCGTTTGTTTTTTGTTCTTTTTTTGAACGTTTACAAACAATTCGATCTTTTGTTAAACCATTTGCTTTTGCTGTTGAAAATAAAACTCATCTATCAAGATTTTCAAAATGCCACAGTCAAATTGATTCTAGTCTTGTTAATAAATACCCTGGTATATTAATGGAACTTTATTCTGATTCAAATTATCAATTAGATTTTATGCAGCATTTCAAAACAATGATTTTAAATAATACCCCTATCAATGAATTTAAAGATATTTTATGTTTAAGTAATTCTTCAATTATATTAACTTTTGCAATAATTCATCTTTTGCATAAATTCAACAATTCGCGAAAACTCAAGCACTCACAATTGCTTTACTATTTTTCATTGATATTTCGATATATAAATGTTTTTGTTGCTTCGAATAATGTTAATGGCCTTCTTATCACTCATCAAATATTGAATATGCCATTTGTTTCGCCATTTTTACTAATAGCCATGGTAAACAATATTCCAAAATCATTATATATTTATAATTTGTTAATTCCAAAAAGATTAACAAAAGGTGATTTAACTGTTGAAGAAGCAAAGCAAGCAATTTTAGATCAATTTAGAATTGTTGATTTATCATTTGATGATGAATTGAATCGACTTATTGAGTATGTTCCACAATATCTTTTCTCATTTTTTTTAGAATCATCCTCATCATTCGAAATGCCAACTGATCATCCACCAGATTCTATTGATAATATGTTATATATGCAATTATCGAATAAAACGATACCCGAACGTTTCAATACATTAGTTATGAAAGAAATTGCACAAAATCAAACCATTCCTCCAATAGAAGTGATTTCAATGGGAATTCAAATGGATAAATTTATTATCAACTTTGTTCAGTTAAGCATCTCACGTGGTTCTTTTGATAAATTTTTAAATAGTTCGTTCTGGTCATTTTTTAAAGATTTGCAAGCCACTGTATTACCAACAGTTCATGATCAATTTGCACCACGTTTATGTCAAATGATTTTTAAAGATGCATCAAAAGATGAAATTATTCCTGAGATGTTCATATCTGGTATTTTGACAACTTGCATGCATGTAATAATAAGAATTCCTTATGAAAATAACGCTATTCCTTTTTTCCTTAATTGTATGAAGAGAAATAATGAAGAATTACAAAATTTATCTAGATTAATAATTATGAAAATAATCCAATCAGATATTGTCCATATTTCGAATGAAGTTGTTGAGATGTTGAAATCTTCAGATGACTTGGTGATTATTCTAGATTATATTAATGCTCTTCAGAATTTAAATGAATTGAATCAATTTGACGATGTCAAAAATCTGAAAGGTATTATCAGCACTATGATTAGTAAAGTACCATATACGATGACGCAAGCTCCTGTTTTAACTTTAAGTTCTCTTTCATCAGTTACAATGCCTTTCAATTCAGTATCAAATCATATTAATAAGATAGTTGGAACTTATTTATCATCGAATAATGTTGATTTGTCAAGAATGCTTAATCAGCCAAATGCAACCAATATTCATCTATTGTTGAGAGTTCTATCATCATCAATTTTTATTCAGAAAAATGAATCAGCTAGGGCTATAACCGAAAAAACAGTATCTTTATTAAATTCTACTAATGATAATATCATTCCCAAAATAAAATCATTTCCAGTATCTAGTTCAATGCTTGTATTACCAGTTGCTCAACATCTACTTCGTCAATTACTGATTTTTAAGCATCATGATCTAGCATATGTTCTTATTGATGCAATGTCAAAACCTCTCCTTAATGATTCTATACCGCTTCATTGGATTATTCGTTTTTTAAGCAAAAATTATGATATACTAACAAGTGATGTTAAAAATACTTTTGATAAAATTACATCATCTTTGCCAAATGCTGATGAACTTTACTTGTCAGCAAATAAAGGATATAAAATTGTTGATATAATTAAATTAATTCAAAATACCAAAGTTGATTATCAGCAAACGCCTGATGTTATCAAAAGAGAATATATTTCCTCCCAAAAACTCAATATAATATTCTCAGCTGTTTCTATCCTAGTTCGTAATGATAATGTTCAAACAATTGTTTCAGAAATTGTTGAACCTATTTATCAACAATATCTATTAAATTGTTCTCCTAGTGCTCTTTATTCTTTTGCAATGCTTCTTTATTATATGCCAATGAGTATTATTCTTGGTATCTTTACAGAAGTGATGAAACATCGTGTTTTCATTTCGGCTTTAGATATTTTAAAATATTACTTAGTCTTTGCTCCAATAAATATTTTTAAGAAAATTTGTGAATCAGCAACAGATTTTATTAAATCAGATGATATTAAACTTCGATCGTTTATGTACATTGTAATTCCATCTTTTTGCAGGTTGCAACAAGATGAAGAAGTAGCAACTAAACTCTTGTGTGGTTTACTTGAAAATGTATCTCCGAAAACTTCAAGTTCTTTACAAGAGAATGTTATAGATGTTGTTGGTATGATATACGTAATGCTAAAACTTCATAAGAAAAGAGCTTCTCTTATAAATTCATCGAAAAATTTCTCGCCAGATTTAAAAGCTATCATAGCATCCAGTTTAGACATAGAAATAGATATGCCAACGACTCCAAATAAGCCCCTAGTGCCAAAGTATATGGCTTCTTCACACTTCTGATGTTTGTAAATAGATATATTATTTTTTTCTATCTATCATATTTTTTTATTATTATTTATTTATTTATTTTGATGCCTAATACATCAAAAATAAAGTGAGTCATTTTTATTTTTCATAAAAAAAAAAAAAGGTAATGAATCAAGACTGCATTTTGTTTCAAGAATCAATTGGAAAGGTGATTAAATCTTTAAATCAAATGATTGATGAAATGCAGCTGATTGCTAGCAATCATTACAAAAAAAACGATTGTGATGAATTCATTAAAAATATCGAAAATTCAAACATAATAATAGCTCAAGTAACATCCGAATTGCATTCTCTGTATATAACTCGTCCAGAGTTATTTGAATAGATTAGGAAATATTATTAATAGTCACAATTAAACAAAACTCAACCAAAACTTTTTTTAAATAACATTATTTAGAGCTGAAATAAAAGGAAAAAAAAACTACAGTTTTAAAAATATAAAAAAACTAATTAAAAATGTAATTTAAAACGCTTTAAACAATACTTAATGATATAGAATAATATGCATCTATCTTCATATATATATGAAGTTATTTATTTGAATCCTTCATAACTTCTAACTCCATCATTAATTCATTAATTTTGAATTCCCATGAGTCATCTCGTTCTTTAGCTCTATCTTCATAATCTTGCTTCATTTCTAAAAGTCTATTATTTGAATCCTTTGTTGCTTCTTTCAATTTTTGAATTTCCATTTCTAATTCAAAATTTTGAGATATTAACTTTTCATTATGCATTTTTGATTTATCATAGGAAGCGCTTATTTTATTATATTGTTCTGATAATTCTTCATATTTTTGCTCTAGTTGATTTATTTGATTTAAAATATCATCTTTGCCTAATAGATTCTCTTTTGCATTTTGTTCATTTGATTGTTCTTTATTTTTTTGGACTTTTTTCATTGAGGATGAAACAGGTATCACAGATGACGGCGCTTTTGAACTAGATTGCGTTTGATATGTTGAAGGCTTATAATCGATCTTTATAGATTGCGGTAATTCTTTGCTATTTGAACTTTTAATTTGTTTTTCTTTCTTTGAAGTTTTTTTATTTTTCGTTGGATTATCACTAATTAATATTTCTTTCTCTTTTTTGCTAAAGACATTATCATTTATATTTTCAGATGCTTTGACTAATTGGCTTGCTTTAGGATCAACACTTGCAAATACTTGTTGAAAGATGTTCATTATATGAAATTTTAAACGTATGAAATTGAATTGGTAAAATGTACATTTTATGTCTTTAGAATATCATAATAAAAAATATAAAATTATATTTAATTGTGCATATTATATTGAGGTTATAATTAATTTTTTATAATTTAGTTAAACAAATATTTAATATTAAACTCGACTTGATATGTGATTGGTTCGAATTACTGTTCTGCTGGTTGTTCTGTTGATTGCTCTGCTGGTTGTTCTGTTGATTGCTCTGCTGGTTGTTCTGTTGATTGCTCTGCTGGTTGTTCTGCTGATTGTTCAACTGGTTGTTCTGCTGGTTGTTCAACTGATTGTTCAACTGGTTGTTCTGCTGATTGTTCAACTGGTTGTTCTGCTGATTGCTCTGCTGGTTGTTCTGCTGATTGTTCAACTGGTTGTTCTGTTGATTGCTCTGCTGGTTGTTCTGCTGATTGTTCAACTGATTGTTCAACTGATTGTTCAACTGGTTGTTCTGCTGATTGTTCAACTGGTTGTTCTGCTGATTGTTCAACTGGTTGTTCTGCTGATTGTTCAACTGATTGTTCAACTGGTTGTTCTGCTGATTGTTCAACTGGTTGTTCAACTGATTGTTCAACTGATTGTTCTGCTGATTGCTCTGCTGGTTGTTCTGCTGATTGTTCAACTGGTTGTTCTGCTGATTGTTCAACTGGTTGTTCTGTTGATTGCTCTGCTGGTTGTTCTGCTGATTGTTCAACTGATTGTTCAACTGGTTGTTCTGCTGATTGTTCAACTGGTTGTTCTGTTGATTGCTCTGCTGGTTGTTCAACTGATTGTTCAACTGGTTGTTCTGCTGGTTGTTCAACTGATTGTTCAACTGGTTGTTCTGCTGATTGTTCAACTGGTTGTTCTGCTGATTGCTCTGCTGGTTGTTCTGCTGATTGTTCAACTGGTTGTTCTGCTGATTGTTCAACTGGTTGTTCTGCTGATTGTTCAACTGGTTGTTCTGCTGATTGTTCAACTGGTTGTTCTGCTGATTGTTCTGCTGGTTGTTCGCCGTTTTGGTGTTCAAGATGCGATTGTTCCTCATTGTCGTTGATATCTTCAAGTTCATTTTCGCCATTTTCATCTGGCCCGGTAATATCTTCTAGTCTTGGTGGACGAATAGTTTGCCTCCTTCTATTTATAGTTGGTTTATTTTCAGCTTTAATTTGAACGTTAAATTGAGCATGTTCTTTCTTTTCCGGAATTTCTTCTTCATCTTCTTCATTTTTATATTTCATTGATGGTTGTACAAGAATATCAGACGGTTTATAATCGGCCAACTCCTCTGCTAGGTGAGGTCTTCTACTCAATACAGATTTGCAAAGAATTGTATCTTCTGATGGATTGTTTTTAGTATGATCAACAACAAATTCAAATAAAGATCCATTAATATAGAGTGAATCGTTGCTTCCTTTATTTTTATTATTTGATGATGTATTTGGTTTATTATTTGCGCTTTCCTTAATGAAGCCATCTCTAACATTATCCAAATCTGTACTATAAATAGGAAGTTCGGGTTTTTCTTCTTGAGTGAATGGAAATGGAATTCCAAAGATTGATTGAATTATCTTTAAATGCTGATTCTTTGAAGGTTTAACGATTTTTAGCATCTTGCTTAGCTCATAAACTGAGTCATCAAGAATTCCAGCAAGGAAAACATCTTGTTCATCTATTGATGGGCCGCCAGTATGGACACCGCCGCCACCAATTCCTGCTCCTCCTTTTCCAGGAAGGATTGATGAAATTGAAGCTGAAGTAAGAGATGATAAAGCTGTATCTGCAAATTCAAATTCTCCAGGAACTGCGTCAATCAATGTACAATTCTCCATGTTTCTGCTCAATGCTCTAAGAAGAAGTTGGCTGTATTTGAAGAGAACTTGAGGAGGTTGACCAGAAAGGAGACGAGTTACATCTTCTCTAAATAAGCATGTATTACATAATGATTTGTTATGAGAAACAACTTCAAGAATTTCAAGAACATGATTTGCATTCTTCATTTCTGATGATGAAAACTTAGCTGTCAATAAGCAATTATTAATCTTGATGAGATCAACAAAGTGTTTATATCCGGATTCACCAATTAGATTCTTTGATACATCAATGTGTTTGATTTGATTGTTTTGTTTTAATTCAGAAAGTAATTGATCTAGATCAGATTTAAGTGTGGAAATGCCAAGACCATTTAATGAGAGACTCTCTAATTTAGGAAGTTGTAATAGTCTTGTTAACTGTGAATTCATTCCAGGACCTGAATTAAAGTTTCCATTTAGTGCAAGAGTAGTAAGTACTGGAAACTTTTTGTATGAATTATTAAACATCACTAAATCATCAAATGTAAGTTTATTTCTATCAAGAATAAGATTATAAAGTTTTTCGCCAAGTCCGCCTGAGACTTCTCTCAAAAAGATAGAAATCTTTGTTCCAGAAAGTTTGCAGCCACTCAAATTCAAGCTTAAATGAGTAATATTTTTGTTTTTAGAAAGTGTGTGTAAAATTTGTTGAAAGTTATCATCTTCAAAATCGCAATCAATAAATTCAATATTTTTGAGTGTATCAGTTCTATTAAAATATCTGCAAAGGTCATAAGTTGAATCTGGAGTGATTTTGGTTCCATATATGCGCAAATGATTGAATGGTTGATTACAACAGTCAATCATCATAGCCAACTTTTCGATGTTTTCGGTAGGGCCGAATGATAATGTCACAATGTTGAATATTTCAGACTTTTGAAATTCATTTAAAAGATTGATAAGCATCCCTGTGCAGTTTTCATTTAAAAAGTTTCCGGCTATTAATAGTTCTTCTATCTCCCAAAGATTCTCGTTTTCATTAATTGCATCAAAAAGAGCAAGAATTGATTCTTCATTCATATTGCAATCTTCAAAATTTAAGGTTTCAACAGGGGCTGTAACTAATTGTAGAGCTTTAAAGAAATATGGAAAGTCATTGAGTTTGTTGCCACTTATGTCATAATAAATAGGATAATCATGATCAGTATTTGTAAATTCTTCAAGAAAAGCTTTGCCACCTGTTGTGCAACCACAGTTACGAATTCTAATTGCTTTGCATGATTTATTTGATGTTGCAAGACGAGCAGCGCAACTAATAAGGTTTGGCGACTTGATTGAATTGGCAGTAAAAATATGAGTAAACGGGCAATATGCTAATGCATTGACGATAGGGTCTAAAGAGAAAGAAAGACCAAATCTATGATCTGTAAAATAAACTGGAAGATCGTTCGCATTAAAAATTGGATTTCCATAATAAAGTAAAGTGTAATAATACATTACGATGTTATGATAGAAGTTTGTCTTAAAATATGAGCATTCTGCATTATATTGTAATTGAAAAAGCTGAGAAGGTGACATTCTTGGTTTGAATGGAGGGAATAATGACATATCAAAAGATTGAAAAATGAATCTTTTGTGAGGTGGTAATAATGGAAAACTCAAAACATAATTTCGAATTAGTGAACGAGTAAAATGGACAACAGCTGGTGAATGAATTTTAAGAGATGGAAGTTTGTTGTAAAAAGTAATTTCAACATCAGTTTCTTTTTCCACATTGATTTCATTTATATCTTTGATATGGTATAATTGAGGAACTTTCATTCCACTGAAAAATCCCTTAACAATTGGAATAATATAATGTTCTGTTAATGCAATTAACGAATTTGAATGTTTTTTCTTTCCATAATGAATATCTGCGCGAAATGATATATGAGTTCTTTTTTGTGTTGGAGGAATATTTTGTTCCACAAATTTTCTTTCAGTGGGCGAAAGGCGATAATCTTTCTTTGAAGTCATTTTTTATTATTTTGATTAAGTGATTTTGAATTAAAAGATAATAAATTAAATGGTTTATTTTTAATATTACAGAAAAAGTGTCTATTTCAAAATTTTAAAACAAAATTGTAGATGAAAATCAGAAAATATATTATTATTAATTGTTAAAAAAATCTTGGTAAAACATGTGTGGTAAAAAAGTTTAACTGTACGATTTTTTTGTCAAAGCAATTGGTGTATATTTGGGAAGAAAAAATTGTTAAAAATTTTGAAAGGTCGTACAACTAAATTGAATAAAAAATAAAATTAAATAAATTTATATTTATCTTAATAAATAATTTATTTAATAATTATAATATATAATTTATATATTTTATATCCAATATTATAAAATGTAATGGTTGAAATGAAGACTTTAATTAAATTTCAATATTTATCGATTTCTTATATAATTGTATCATTTAAAAAATATAGATGTCATATGAATGGATATACTATGTGTTATACAAATAATATTTTACTTTTTGACAAAATCCTTCAGTAATTGAAATATTAAACTTTTTATATTTATGAAACCAATCAACTAAATCTTCATTTTTAGAAAAAACTGACATTTGATTTAGAATGAAATTCAAATATATTAGAAAGTAAATGCATATAAATAAAATATGTGTATAGTAACGGCAAAAATATAAAATTGTTTTATTTTTTAAATATATATTGTATTTAATGTATTATTAAAAAATGAATATAACATTGTCTCATTTTAATCGATAAATGCATCGGTAAACAAAAAACTTTTTTTGTGAAAAATAATTACAATAAATATTCAATTTAATAAAAATATTTTTTTTTTCATATCTTTATATGATATTGCTTTTTCGATATATTTTATATATTTATATTATGATGTTAAATTTGTAAAATTAATTATTATTTCTTTAATTTTAAATATTTGCATTTGTTTTAATTTTTATTATTATATTTATACTCCAAAGGAGGTATTTAAGTTTTTCTTCATTTTAGCATGCTATTTTACTCTCATGAGCAAAAAATAATACATTATTACTATCATCAGCATGATTAATGTTTGATTTTTTTTTTAACATAAAAATTGATGCTAGAACTTATATTCATTAAAATTTCTCTAAATGCATGAATGTATATCTCGTTGGTACACAAAATTATAATTCTTCTTGGTTTCATTCAATAAAAAAATTGAATTTCGTTCTTTGGAATTAAAAAATTTATATTTTATATTTTATATTTTTATTAATTCAAAGTATAATATAATTATTTCAATTTTGTTATATTTTATTTTTAGATTTATTCATTTATTCAGTATCAATAGAAAATAGTGCATTGAAAAAAAAATTCAGAGTGTATTTTGAATTCATATCTCAATATTTTTGAATACATATATCAATATATATCTTAATATTTATGAGATATTGAAATATTTGAAACAACCTTTTAAAAAGTGTTTACATTTTATGACAATTTTAATATAAATATTCATTGACAGTAAACAAATATATTCATTTATTTATATCAAATATATATAATATGTTTAATATCAAATATTATAAATTGATATCAAATCTAATATCAATGTATTAATGAAATTATCGAGGTCCATATTTAAAAGAAATTCTTAGATGCACCTATCGAGTAGTTTGCTGCAATTATCAGTTCATTTTATTTTATACATGAATAAAAATAATATATACGATTTATAAGAAATAAAATTAACCAAAATCCTCCAAAAAAATAAAAATTTAACAAAAAACCCAATTTTTTTTTAAAAATTCCTTAAATTTTAGTTCATTTTTAAATATATACCTCAGGAGTATGCTAATATCAATATATGATACAGAATTAGGTATTATATTTATTAATTCTTTCTCAAATAATGTTAGATAGGAAAGATATTCTCATTATTATAATATTAAAAAAGTTCAAAATCACCCTTTAAAATTAAAATATTAGAGCATGATTGCAATATTAATAAATATTTTTAAAAGTACAATGTAAAAAAATGAAAAATTGGGTGGATATTTTCAAAATATTGAAAAATCAAAAATACGTTATTTTCGTTACTATACACATAATAAAATTGTATTCTTCATTTGGCTCCTGTAACGTCCAATTTTTTTAAAATCATCATTTAATAATTCAACAAATTCAATTTTTCTGCGTTTTTAGCTAAAAAATGAATTTTTTTTTCAATAATAATAACTATTTTTATATAACACTTAATGTTTTAAAAGCATATAAAAAGATATCAAAAGAATTAATGATTAGAATAAATTATATAAAAAGTTATCACTATTCTAAATTTTTATAAAGTGTTAAAAAAATCTTATCAAAAATAATCAAAATAAATTGAGATAAAATACTCAAATTTATTTTCTGAAGAAAATTTAATATATACTTATATCCTTTTAGTTTTTATTTTAATTTAAATTTTGTACGATGCAAATATTTATAAAACTGATTATTATTATAATAATAAAATATAATTAGTTTAAACAAACCAATCATTGAGTTTTACTGTTAAAATTCAGTTGTACGACCTTTAAATTTTGTTAACTTTACAATTTTCTGAACCATAATTTATTTCATTTCGTTAAGATCTAGAAATATAAAACATACAAAAATAACATGGTTTTTACCGTTTACTATACAAATGTGGAGGAAAAAACCTAACAATTGAAACTAATTCTAAAATATATATTAAATAGGGAAAAAAAAGTTTGTTTTCCCTTCTATATTTGTACATAAAATAAAATAAAATAAAAAAGAAACAAGATATTATATGTATGGTCTAAAAATGTCTTGGTCTTTTTGTGGCCAAGGGTTAAAAATGTCATTTGATGGATTAGATTGAGTAATTGAAAGTGTGTCAATTGAAAAATCTTGACTGGGATCATCTATTGAGAATTTTTGATCCAAAATCTCAAATTCGTTCAAATTATTATTTATTATAGAAGGTTGTTCAGGTTTTTCAATTGGAATCAAATATGATGAAAACGATGGAGTCACTTCTTTTGATTGGGTATTTGAAATTCTGTTGTTATTAATTTCAGGCGAACAAGGATTATTCAACAGTAGAGTAGGAAGAGATCCAACATTTGATATATTACTTGATGGTGAATCAAAAATTGTCAGATTTATATTATGTGAAGTATTTATTATTAAAGGTCCAGTTCTTGTAATACAATCTGATTGATGATCATTATTTTGACTAGATTCTAAAACCAAATTTGAAGATTGATTGGTGATGGACTTAACTTTATTAGCTTTACTATTGGAATTTGTATTATTATTGCTGTTGTCAAGTTGAGCTGCGTTAATAGTTAGAGATATCATTGGATTTTTGGAAACTAATTGTTGCTTTAATTGTTGTATTTTATTTGAATCCATCTGTGGTATTGATTTTTTGAGGATAACTCGACATAATTCTGCAGTCTTGGCTGATATAAGTTTTTCGTAAGATTCAGGTGTTAATTTGGAGTGAGGCGACCAACAGGCAGCTTCAATTTTTTGTGCATGCGCATATGCAACTTTTTGTTTTTCAATTGGGGATACAGAATCTTTTTGAAGAATTTGGATGAAGTTTAGTACGTTCATAATCTGATTGACTGAGCTATTAAGGCATTTTTTCCTTTGAATATAATTTCTGCGAGGCTTTTGCTTTGGTAAAATAGAAGATGGTATACCTGAGGAAGAAGAAGGAGTTGATAATGTTGCCGAGAGAGTTGGAATAGCTATTGATGCAGTCGCTGTTGGGGATGATGATGGCGATAGAGAGGAGGACTGTAAAGGAGATGATAGCATGTTGAAATTTTTCTCTACTATTTTTCAATAGTATTTTGAAAAAAATAATTGAAAATCTCTTTTTTTTGAAAAAATGTCATTCATCAAAAATTTGAAATGAAATATCTTCCTTTATTTCCCAAAATGCTCTCATTTCTATAAAAAATTATTCAATAAATAATATAATTTTATTAAAAAAAAAACTTTCAGGATAAAATCATAAAATAAAGGTCGTACAACTAAATTGAATAAAAAATAAAATTATATAAATTTATATTTATCTTAATGAATAATTTATTCAATAATTATATTATATAATTTATATATTTTATATCAAATATTATAAAATGTAATTGTTGAAATAAAGACTTTAATTTAAATTCGATTTATACCAATTTCTTAAATTTTTGTATCATTTAAAAAATATAGATGTCATTTGAATGGGTATACTATGTGTTATACAAATAATATTTTGCTTTTTGACGAAATCCTTCAGTAATTGAAATATTAAACTTTTTAAATTTTTGAAATCAATCAACTAAATCTTCATTTTTAGAAAAAACTGACATTTGATTTGGGATGAAATTCTAATATATTAGAAAGTAAATGCATATAAATAAAATTGTATTCTTCATTGGGCTCCTGTAACGTCCAATTTTTTTAAAATCATCATTTAATAATTCAACAAATTCAATTTTTCTGCATTTTTAGCCAAAAAATGAATTTTTTTTTCAATAATAATAACTATTTTTATATAACACTTAATGTTTTAAAAGCATATAAAAAAATATAAAAAGAATTAATGATTAGAATAAATTATATAAAAAGTTATCGATATTCTAAATTTTTATAAAGTGTTATAAAACTCTTATCAAAAATAATTAAAATAAATTGAGATAAAATACTCAAATTTATTTTCTGAAGAAAATTTAATATATACTTATATCCTTTTAGTTTTTATTTTAATTAGAATTTCGTACGATGCAAATATTTATAAAACTAATTATTATTATAATAATAAAATATAATTAGTTTGAACAAACCAATCATTGAGTTTTACTGTAAAAATTCAGTTGTACGACCTTTCATAAAATTTAAAATTTTATAAACGGTACTCTTTTATACTATTCAATTTTTTTAAAATCTAATTTTTTTTTTATAATTTATTAATATAATAATAAATTATATATTTTAAACTATTATAAATTAAAATTTACAATATATTATTATTATATAATTTTTATATATCAATCAAAGCTTGTTTTAATTAATTATTAAAAAGATAATATATTTAATAGTATAAATAAATTTCAATAAAATCATTTAAATCAAATAGAAAATTATCTTTAAGTTTTACAATTTTCATACAAATTTACTACCTATCAAAATTTTTTTTATTGCTAAAATATTGCATTTTATTTGGAAATATTTTAAAAAATATTTATATATTTATTAATAAATAATAAAATAAAAGTTAAATAAAGTAAAATATTCCATAAATAAACTTTTTTTATAAAAATATAATTTATTTAAATAAAATAAAAATTTTAAAATCAAATCAATATTCTTGTGAATAATTGAGAATACAATTTTAATAAACAAAACAATGAATAATAAAATAAAGCAAAAATAAAGAAATCTCCGAATAATAATTTATTGAAATAATAATGATAAAGATATAAAAATAAAATGGTGATTAAATAAATTTTTTTGTTCCATAATGATGATTCTGCCTAAAATAAGTTGGTGTGATTCTCAAAAATGGATAATGAGGATTCGTCAATTCATCCCCATGGAATGGCTCTCGTTGATAACTCTTTTCAAGAGCTTCTTTGTGCTCTCTATTTTCAATAAATCTTTGTTTTTGAATTTTCAAAGCGTAATTTTCTCTCATCCTTCTTGAACTTTCAATAGAACGAATTCGAGCCTGATCCATATCGCTTACAGCATATGGATTTCTTGCATGAATCTTCGTGTATTTATCTGTAAGTCCTTTGAAAAAGTTTCGTGAAGTCTGTGCCACAATTGGAATCCTATCTAAATATTCGTTTGTATCTTCATCTAATTGCTTTGATCTTCTTGTTGTTGATGCCATTGATGTTGAATCATAATAATTATAACTTTTACGAGAATTTCTCTTTTGTGATTGATTTGGTTTAATAAGAGCGGCTCTTGTTTTCCTCATTCTGTTTGTATCCATCGTATCTTTGAAGAAAGAATTGCCATTTAATTCGCCATTGTTTGATTTATCATCATTTTCAGGCGAATTGTGATTTTCAGTATCAGCCTCATGTTCATTATCTTTTATATCTTTATCATTAGAATTGTCCTTATTGAGAGTTCTTGTTGATGGGGCTGGATTATAGCTGCTTTTTTTCAGGCGTACTGATCTTGATGTGTAGATTCCTCTAGTTTCTGGGTAAAGCTGTTCAAGTGTCTCTTTATATTGTCCCATTGAGAATGGTTCACTACGATATGGAGAGCTGGATTCGGTTCCACTTATTGGGGCTCTTTTTGACCTATAAATCTTACGTTCTTCTTGGATTTCTTTGATAGTTTCTTGAGCTGTTGTTTTAGCTTCTTCTTCAGTAATTGTGTCTTCTTCTTCTATGTTTTCTTCTTCTTCATTTTGATTTTGTTGCAAATATTCTTCTTCTTCATTTTGATTTTGTTGCAAATATTCTTCTTCTTCATTTTGATTTTGTTGTAAATATTCTTCTTCTTCATTTTGATTTTGTTCCAATATTTCTTCTTCCTTATTAGGTTCATTCGTTTCTTCTTCATTAGTATTATTTTCATTTAATTCATTTTCATTTTCTTCTTCTTCATTTTTTATCTTATCTTTGCTTTCCTCTTCTTCATTATTATCATCTTTTTCCTTATTTTCTTCTTCTTCATTAATATTATCTAATATTTTCTTTTCTTCTTCTCCATCATTATTTTCTTTTTCATCATTTTCGGATTTAGCTTTACTTTCATTTTCATTTTTCTCCATAGAATCATTTTTCTTTTTCTCTTCAGCTTCGTCATTTTTTTCTTCTTCTTCTAAAAAAGGATTAATTTCATGCTTTTTATTTTCGTTGTTATCATTTTTATCATCTGCATTATTTTCTACTTCAATTTGTTTTTCGTTTTCCATTTTTCTCGCAACATTCTCTGGGTTTTCAACTTCTAATTTTCCTTCTTCTTCCTCTTCTTCTCCTTTTGGGTTATCTTTTTCAGATTGTTGTTCTTCTTCTTGGGGGGTTTCTATTTGTTCTTCTTTGGTTTCCTCTTCGCTTTTATCTTCATTTTTTATATTACCTTCTAATAAATCATTGAGTGGTTGTATATTTAGCAGATTTTCGTTATTATTAGAATTATTTTCTTCTTCTTCTTGGTCATTTTCATTGATTTCTTTCTCATTATCATTGACGTTATTTTCAATATTATCGCAATTTTGGCTATTTATTTCTTCTTCGTTATTTTCTTCGGTTTTTTCGATTTCTTCTACATTTTGGTCAGAGTTTTTTGTTTTTTTTTCGTTCTCATCTTGATTTTTTTGATCAGTTTCAAATGTTGTTTTTCGTGTTTTAACTTGACGACTATAAACATTATTTTGTTGCATGCTTTTCAAAAGATTGCGAACAGTGGGGCGAGGTGACATCATGATTGATGAATAAGTCGGAGGCAGTGCAGGGTAAAGATAGTCATTATTGTTTTCGTCTTCATTTTCGTTTTCTGTTTTGTTTTTGTTTTCAGTGTTATTTTTCTTTGATTTGGATGTTGAATTTCGACTTTTCATACCCGTTTTCTTCATATTAGATTTGAATGATATATTCAATTATAAATTTATCATTGAATAAATTCAATGATAAAAAGTGAAATGATATTTTCTGTTTTTTATAGATTATAACCAATTGATCAATTGATCATTGGATATCCATTTCGATACTCATGTATTTGTCAACGATGGCCAAATATTCATTTATAAAATAGAATGAAATGAATCAAAATAAATTACAGATTATTATCCAAATAATGATAATATTTTATTTTTTACAATCCAAAGTGATATTAAACTAAATTAGAATTTAGCTTGTGTTTTATTTTTAAAATATGTTGATTGTAAATATCTGATATCTATATGATATAGACTCTATATCATATGTTTTTTAAAACATTAAAGAGAAACATCTTTCATATGTTTAATAAAGTAATGTTGTATAATTATGATATATTGTTAGTAACCAAATTGAAAAAACCTATTTTGAGAAAATTTTTCGGAAAATTGAATTCAATTTTAGAAAATTTATAACGTGTTGGTATCAAATATTTTTTTATGTTTCTTCCTTTGTTATTCTCATTTCTGATTTGGTTTGTCAAATCAGAAGAAGTAAACTTAAGAAAGAGAAAATCATTTACATTTGTTACTAGCCAAAACAAAGAATTCACACTTCAACCAGCAAAAAATTATTTGAAGAAAAACGAGAACATTTTTTCACGACTATCAAGACGTCTTCGAGGTGTTAACATGAATGAAGAAGGTTCATGGTATTATATTCATTTTATTGACGACGAAGGGAACGAAGTTCGACGAGTTGTTAACCGTCTTCAACTTAAAGTTGAGAATGGTATTCTTAAGAACACATATATTGCATATTTAAGAGAAGAAGAACTAGAATCACTTGAAGAACATGCTCTTGTTAAGAAAGTCACCCCAGAAGAAAAGTTTGAAGAGTCAGGAGGTAAGATCACAGATACGAATTATTTCCATGTTATTGCAACAGAAGACACTAAAATACCATCAAAACATGAACTTTTTTCAATTGAACGTCAAGATGACTCACGAACCTATATTATTCGCGTTGAAGAAGAAGGAGGTAATGATAAAACATTAACCGAAAAGAAACGACAAGCTATTAGATTTCTTAGTGAAATTTCAGGAGTTCGAAGTATTTCTACGTTTACTCGTCCTACAATTAAAAACAATATTATGACTGGATATACGCAGAGGAACGGAAGAAATTTTCTAAAAAATAATTCTAATGGTCTCTATTATAGTGAGAGGTATGTTAATAACAAAGGTATTACAGGAACTGGCCAAATTATCACAATTCAAGATACACCAATTGATTTTTATCATGCAATGTTTCGAGATGATTCTGTCCAAGTAGAACTTAATACAAAATTAACAAATCATCGAAAATTTGTCTACTATGGTTCCAAATCTACTAATATAAATGATTGGTCCTCCAAGCTTGAAGAAAATGAGCATGGTACGCATGTTGCAGGTACAACAGCTGGTAAAAGTAATTGTCAAAATGATTTAAATGTTGGAACAGAATTATTTAATGGTAATGCACCAGATGCAAAAATATTATATGCTGGTGGATTAAATGATGTGTCTTCATCACAATTAGGTAGTTTGATGAAACAACATGATTCATACATTTCTACTAATAGTTGGGGAGTCGATGGTTATAACGATCAAATTAATTATGAATATGGAAATCTTGCACTAAAGAATCCAGATCGTCTTTTCCTTTTTGCAGCAGGGAATGAATATAGTGATGGTAATTTCACAGTTTGTGATCCAGGTGGTTCAAAGAATGTTCTCACTGTTGGAGCCATGGATGATTTTTTCAATACCATTCATACATATGAAGTTCAAAGTGCAATGAGTAGCTCAATTAGTTTTAAGGCTAGAGCTCTTCTTGATGCAGATCCATGGATTGTTGGCAGTATTGGAACTTCAACTTCTTCAACAGTTGTAGCAATTGATTGCACAAATGGTGATCAGTGTACCACCATCAATAGCGGTAAAGTCAGTCTTCTCTATTCTAGCAATTCGCAATCATGTTCATGGGTTTATCAATGCCAACTCTCTTCAACATCAGGGATTTTATATACAGACTCAGTGAGTACAGTTAATAATCTTCTTAGCAGCCGAGGAAATGTTCGGGTTACCGACATAACTAGTTTCAATATCACATCTCCAATTGGTCATGCGGATTACTCTTCAGGTGGTCCAGGAAACAAAGGAATTCTCAAACCTGATATCATGACTCCAGGCACCCGAATCATTAGTGCAAAATCAAGAAATAAAGGAAAATCAAATCATGGATGTGATACTGTAAATGGTGGCGATTTCACAATAATGCAAGGAACATCGATGGCAACACCAAATGCAGCTGGAGCTACAGCACTTGTTCGTCAATACTTCAGTTCCGAAAGATGGCCTTCTTCAGTTAATCTTGATGGTGCTACTTTACGTGCTCTTATGATTAACTCGTGTAGGCATCCTCATTCATCAAAAACTCCAGATATTCTCTTTGGTCATGGAATTGTTGATCTTTCGACAATTCTTCCATTAGAAAATGATTTTGGCGTCCAAATTACAAATCCAAATAGTCTTCCTTCAATACCCGAAAATTCAGCTTATGTGGCCAGTTTAATAGTCAACTCTAATTCTAAGCCTGTTCAAATTACTCTCTCATATCTTGACCAAATGCTTGATAGATCATCTGCAATCCCTCTCACACGTGATCTTGACTTGGTTGTCGTGACTCCAGCTGGAAAGATGATCAAAGGAGATCATCTATCAAATGGTGATACACAACATTTCTCAACAAATGAAAAAGTCATCATAGATAAAAGTGATCTTACTAAAGGTACTTACTCAATATATGTAATTACTGGCGAATTTGCTGATTCAGGAGTTTCTACTGATGCTAATCAAAAATTTGCTGTTGTTGCAACCGGTGATATTTCAAATGGTTTTCTCAATTTCCAACGTTCAAACAGATGTCCTTGTGCCCAATGCAGCCAAGCAAACCCAGCATTATGTCAATGTACTGAAGGATATATTGGAACAATTTGTCAAGCTCAAGTAAAGATAGTGAATGGAACAAAAGGATCTTTCTCTGTGCCAGCAATGAATATTTTTAGAGTTAAATTCAATTCTGATAAAAATATTAAAGTTATAAAGGCTAAATCATCTAAGGCAGGCAGCATAGCAAATATTTGGTATAGCCAAGAATGTCATGTAAACATTGGTGATTATGATAAATCTGGATCTGCTGGAACATTAATGAAGAAAGAAATAAAAGTTGATCCTTCAATGAAATCAATCTGTGTCGCTATAGTAAATGCAAATTATCAGGAAGCGAATTTTGAAATTGAATTGTCCGATAAATCTGGTTATACTAATATAATCATTGGTGTTGTTGTTGCTGTTGTCGTAATAATTGTTATTGTAGTTGTAATTTATTGTTGTTATAAGAAAGGCAAGTGTAGCAAGATTCCAATTTGTAATAGTTCATAAAAATTAAAATAATGTTTATAAATTTTATCGAGATTTACAAAATATTAAATACATTAATTTTAAAAATATTTTACAAAATTTATGAGAAAAGTTTTTATCAATTCTTTAAAACCAGATGCATAATTTTTACAATAAATTATTTGATAATTATTGACAACAATTTGGTATCATAAAAATATATTATTTCTATATCGTTAAATTTCCATTAAAGATTATGCATTTAATGAAGGTGCATCATTAGATTTTATTTTTCATAAAGTCTAATGAGAATTTTTCATTTCAAAAATCGTTAATAATAATCTTTTCTAATGAAATATCAAAAAATGATTTTAAAAATTTTATAAATTTAGCTTTAACTTATCTTTTAAAGGGAAGCCCGATTTTGATACAGATGTATAAAAAAAAAAAAAAAAAAAAAAAAATTAGATAAAATATTGGTTTATTTTAATTTAAAAAAAAAACTCTAAAATGAGTTTTAAAATTAGATGAGATCGGTGCCAGAAACTCCGCCACCGCCGCCGTCGCCACCACCGCCTCTATTCTTGCAGCAGCAGCAATAAACGACGACAGCGCCAACAGCGAGAGCGGCAACAATGCAGACAACAATAATGATTATATTGGTCTTGCTAAGTCCACTTTCTTTGTCAGAAACTTGAATATCATAGGTAGCAGCTTGATAGTTGTTGTTGAAGACAGCTACGCAAAGTTCGTTGGTTCCAAAGTGAACTTTTGTTTTCTTCTTAAAGAAGCCACCAGTTTGTCCATTAACATCATATTCACCAAGAGTAGTATAGCATTGTGGTGCAGCCCAGATTGTAGATCCTGTACCAGGGTTGCTTGATTTAGCGATAATTGTTTTGATTTCTTTATCAGATCTAACAAAGACACGAGAGATTTGTAATGGCCCAACAGTAACTGAAAATGAGTTCTTTTGTATATCTTCGATTTCAGCTTGACAAACGTAACCAATTTGATTTTGTTTGTCGCATTTGCAATAAAGTGGGTTGTATGAATCGCATCTGGGGCAAGGGCATTTTGTTGGTGCTGCAAATTCTATAAATCCATTTTGAACTGGACCTGTTGCAACAACTGCAAATTCTTGTCGTGCGCCTGGGTGAGTGTCGTCATCAACAAATTCACCAGCAGTTACGTGAATTGTATATGGGCCAGCTTCGGGAGTATCAATGATAATCTTTTCATTGGTAGAGGAGTGTTGGGTATCGCCATTGCTAAGATGATCACCTTTGTAGTATCTTCCAGTTGGGGAAATGACAACAAGGTCAAGATCGCGGGTGAGTGGAATTGGTGAATTAGCACTGAGCATTTCATCAAGGTAAGAAAGAGTAATTTGAAGAGGTCTTCCATTTGGAGTTACTTGAATTGTTGCTGAAACGTGGCTGTTCTTGCTAACGGATGGCTTCTGACCTGCAAGAAGCGAACGTGATGAAGAAATTGGTCTTTGTGGTGTAATTTGAACGCCAAATGAACCATCAAGTGGAAGAATGGTTGAAAGATCAACAATGCCATGTCCAAAGAGGGCATCAGGAGTTTTGGCGCCATGAGGATGCTTGCATGAGTTGATCATGAGGGCTCTCAATGTTGTGGCATCGAGTTCTACACTTCCTTGGTTCCATCTATTTTTGCTGAAGTATTCGCGAACAAGTGCTGTCGCACCAGCAGCGTTGGGAGTAGCCATTGATGTGCCTTGCATAATTGTGAAGTCACCACCATTTAATGTATTGCATCCATGATTTGTGCTGCATCCAGCTTGTGACTTTGCACTGAAAATTCGTGTTCCTGGTGTCATAATGTCAGGCTTCTGAATTCCTTTGTTTCCAGGTCCCCCTGATGAATAATCAGCATGTGTAATTGTAGCTGACCCATTAATTTGAGTAACATCGGTAACTCGAACCATAGAATTAAGAAGAGATTCAACATCACTTGGCTTTGTTGAAAATAAAATGCCTGATGTTGAAGATAACTGGCATTGATAAAGCCATTCGATTTGTTGTGCGTTTGAGGCATAAATGACGCTAACTTTTCCGGAGTTAATTTTATTGCATTGGTCTCCTTCTCCGGCATCAATTGCAACAATGGTGCTATCAGTCGACTTACCTAATGTTCCATAAATCCATGGATCTGCGTCAAGTAGTGCTTGCGTATCAAATGTTTTGCCATATTGACCTTCAAATCGATAAGTATGCTTTTCATTGAAAAAGTCGCCCATAGCTCCAACAGTGAGAACATTCTTTGAACCACCTGGATCACAAACTGTGAAATTACCATCACTATATTCATTCCCTGCTGCAAAAAGGAAAAGACGATCTGGATTCTTTAGTGCAAGATTTCCATATTCATAATTAATTTGATCGTTATAACCATCGACTCCCCAGCTATTAGTAGAAATGTAAGATTTAAATTGTTGCATCAAACTACCTAGCTGTGTTGCAGAAACATCATTTAATCCACCAGCATATAATATCTTTGCATCTGGTGCATTACCATTAAATAAACTTGTTCCAACATTTAAGTCATTTTGGCAGATACTTTTGCCTGCGGTTGTGCCCGCAACATGTGTACCATGTTCGCTTGCTTCAAGTTTGGCGCTCCACTCACGTAAATTTTTTGCTGTAGATCCATAATATACAAGTTTTCTATGGGTGGGAAGTGGTTCATTAAGTTGCATGAAAACATTGTCATCCCGAAACATTGCATGATAAAAATCAATGGGCGTGTCTTGAATTGTGATAATTTGGCCTTCTCCATTAAGATTTTGGTCATTGAAATATCTAGGAAGATAGCGAAGATTAGAGTTTGAATCGGTTTTAATATTTGTAGGGTCTTGATTTCTCTGCGTATATCCAGTCATAATATTGTTTTTAATTGTAGGACGAGTAAACGTAGAAATACTTCGAACTCCTGAAATTTCACTAAGAAATCTAATAGCTTGTCGTTTCTTTTCGGTTAATGTTTTATCATTACCTCCTTCTTCTTCAACGCGAATAATATAGGTTCGTGAGTCATCTTGACGTTCAATTGAAAAAAGTTCATGTTTTGATGGTATTTTAGTGTCTTCTGTCGCAATAACATGGAAATAATTCGTATCTGTGATCTTACCTCCTGACTCTTCAAACTTTTCTTCTGGGGTGACTTTCTTAACAAGAGCATGTTCTTCAAGTGATTCTAGTTCTTCTTCTCTTAAATATGCAATATATGTGTTCTTAAGAATACCATTCTCAACTTTAAGTTGAAGACGGTTAACAACTCGTCGAACTTCGTTCCCTTCGTCGTCAATAAAATGAATATAATACCATGAACCTTCTTCATTCATGTTAACACCTCGAAGACGTCTTGATAGTCGTGAAAAAATGTTCTCGTTTTTCTTCAAATAATTTTTTGCTGGTTGAAGTGTGAATTCTTTGTTTTGGCTAGTAACAAATGTAAATGATTTTCTCTTTCCCAAGGTCACTTTCTCTGATTTGACAAACCAAATCAGAAATGAGAATAACAAAGGAAGAAACATATTAAAAAATGAAATGCTGGTTAGAAATCAAAACGATCAATGTATTGAAATTTTTTAATCAATTTTTGTTCGTCAATAAAACTTTTTATTAAAAAAAAAAAAAACATAAAAAAACTCATTGATGTATTTAAGTGAAAAAATGTAAATTTAAAAGGTTAAAAAAGCTTGTATTTAAGAATTGCTTATCCAGATCATTATTTCAAAATCATTGAAATGAGTTTCATTCAAATAATTCTTTTTAAATCAACTTTTCAAAGATATTTTTTTTTTTAATTGTCCAATATCAATTCTGAATTTTCAAATATTAAAAATAAACAATTCAATATTTCTATATTAAATCAGCTAAGTCCATAAAAGATTTGTTTTAACTTGTTCAAATTCTATGAGTTAATATAAAAAGAAATATTTCAAATATAAAAAAAATGGCGAAAATTTAAATTTAAATTTCAGTGAATGATTCTGATTTAAAATTCATATTTAAAAAAATACATTGAGTCCGAACTTCAAGTAACTTTGTTTGGCTATTTTCCTAACTTCGTAATAAGCGGTCGCTATGATTTTTAACCATTAACTTACTTCACTAACAACGTTTTGAAAAGCAATCTAAGCTTCACCCAACAATCTTTTATTCGCATTAAATGCATAAAATGCGTACATTTTCTTCCTTAATCATTGAAATTCCATCATAAATTGCTTTTTCGATAAAATTATTATAATCATTTTCAACGACTCAAATTTAAAATATATAATTAATTTACTCATATAGTAAAAATAATATTTCCATTATTTATTTAGAAATTTTCTAAAAAAATTTAAAGATATTAAATAATAATTTTTAGTTTTATTAAACTTTTTGATATAAAAAAATATTAATATTTTCACAATTATTCAATAAAAATTCAAAATTTGATGAGAAAGATGTTTTTTTTAAAAAATTAGCGTATTCTTTTTTTAAATTTTTTTTAGAATGGTGTTAATCTTTTTCCAAAAGTTCTGTTTTAAGGTACAAATCCAGTACGTTACGTAACCGCCATTTTTTTTGACACTTTATAAGAAAAAATCGACATGTTATATAAAAAATCGAATATCTGACTATTTTTTACATAACATGTCATTGAATTAAGAAAAAAGTAAAATAAATGTCAAAAACACACCTTGTCAATTTAAACTTTTTCAAAGACCCCCATCTATTCAAATAATAAACGTTCTCACTTACAAAAAATAACGTACTGGATTTGTACCTTAATCAAAAAACAAAAAAAAGTGTCACTCCACTTTTTGAAAAAGAGAGATTAAAAAAAATTGAATATGAAACAGGAGTTGTCACTTTTTCAATTTAAATTTAACTTTAAATAGATTTTTTTGAATGGCTTATGATATTGCAATTTTGCGGAGCATAACTCAAAAAGCAGTAACAGGTGTTGGCTGCACAATTCTGACACAAAAGATAAGAAGAGATCATGCTGATAATGATCAAATAATAGATTTGCTTCCTCCTGAAAAAAAAAAAAAAATTATCTTACGGTAAAGTATACAGCACAATTAAAAAAGCAGGATTGCATCAATTTAATGTGGATCAAAATAGAAATCGAGATGGTTTGACGAGGTATGCTACCGAATATACCAATGCAATCTGGCATGGTGATATCCATTTTTTTAGAAACGATCAGTCTAGACCTATTTTTGGACTCATAGATGACAAAAGTAGATTTAAATTATTTTGCTCTAGAGTTTCAGACAAGACAGCTAAAACCGTTAAAAATGCTTTTCAAAAAGCGATTGATGCTTACGGAATTCCTTATACTTATTGATCGGATAACGGTGGCGAAAATCAAGGTGATGAGTTGATATAATCATTTAAGGCATATGGAATACACAGTACATTTACAAAAGCTTATCATCCTCAGCAAAATGGAAAAGCAGAAAATTCATGGAAGTTTTTAGAAGCTCATTGTACATCTGAAGGAGACATTTCACAAGATATTGAATTTTATAATAGGAAAAAGCCTCATACAGCATTAAGTTCTTCAATAATAAATTGTTTTAAGGTTTTTTAAACACCAGAACAAGAATATTTGGGATGTGAAAAATATAATGGCGATGAATCTAGAACATATTACTTTGTTTCGATTCCAAATGAAGAGACAATAAGAAAAAAATACCAATTAGCTGCAAATTCATCTTATTTTTTTTTTTTTTTTTAATTTATCAGGGAGGCTCTCAAACACATTCTAGTCTATATATTGCACGGTGATCATTTTGACAAGAAAAAAAACATATAATATTGAGTATTAAATTGAAATGTATTTATGAAGGGACTTTGGTGGTGTTATGGTTGTTGGGGCTTGATGGTATTATGCTAAAATGTATTATGCCTATGAAGGTACTTAGATGGTATTATGTTTGTTGGATTAAATATTTTCTGTCTCGTTGCTGGAACAAAATCTGACGCATAGTATAGAAGATTGTGTGTTTTGTGTCATAGCGTGATACAAATGCACAAGTGTTAAGCTCGTGGGAACTCAGTGAACGCAACCCAAGCGAGTCAAAGAGGAGCTTGGTGACGAGCACGTTAGGCTCGGGGAAAGTAGCGACCACCACTAATGTATACTACTTTAATATTAACAGAGTTGCTAAAACCGAAGACGCGTTATAAGAGGATACTTGATATGGAAGATAACATTAAGATGTATATGTAGATATTTAGAGACATCTTTATTAAATGAAAAACCAGATATCTACTAACCATAAGTGATGAAAAAGTGTTGACACCAACAATTCCATTGCAGTTGTAACCATCAGAAAAGGAAATTAAAGACCAAATATGCAGCGGATATAATTGATATTGAGATTCGTTTGCATAACTGGCAAAAATGTCTTTAATCAACTTTAACCACTAAAACTAACCAAGCACAAATAACTGTAAACACTGAACAAATACGAATAATCGTAATATATTACTTGTTTCGGTTATGCTGAAACCAAGAGTAAATAATCTGTGTTGACTAATATCTTGCACAAATTTTTTCAAACACTAGTATATGATTCATTGATTTATTTAAGAGACTTGGTATTTGGATTGTAATATTTTTGTATGTATATTCTCTTCCTTCTTCATTTTTCTTTCGAGGAACAGTTCTAGCCACATTACATATCTTTCCATTTGTTTCTTGTTGAATATCTTCATTTACGGCTCTTGTATCGAACTTACTAGCATTTGGATTAATAAAGTTCAGATTATGAAAATTCTTATACACTTTCATAACTCATAACTCGCAATCGTTTTCATAATCACCTTCAATTCGTTGATGGTATATGACTCTTCTAAGCTTGTTTGTTTGTTCTTGCTTTTCTTCGAAGATGTTTCTCTGGAATTTTTTACTTATGGGATAAACTTCCACATTTATCTATATATTTATTTTAATTATTAAGTTAAAACATTATATATATTTATTTTATAAAAAATTTAAATTTTACTCAATATTTTCCAAGATATTACCTAATTTTAAAAATGAATGTTTGTTCTCGCTATTCAAATATTTCATAGAATTTTTTTTTTGAGAAAGCTGATTATAAATGAAATAGTTTGTAAAAATAAATATATTCTTTTTATATATTTATAATATAAATATATTATAATATATATATTTATAATATATATTCTAGAGAAAAGTTTAATGATCTAAGAAAATACTATATTTAAAGAATGCGATTCATTTCATCTTTGTATTTCTTAAATGATTTACGAATCACTTCTGCTTGTTTTGCAGGAGTCATTTTAATCCACTTTGTAAAAACGACATCACGATAACTAAGTTTATCAAAGCATGGGAAATACTTTTCCATATTACTTGGGAGAGGATAAATCAAACGAAATCCACTTTTGATTTGAGTTTCTTCAAGATAATCGCGAACGATTACAAAATCGGCAAAAACAGGGTTTGCCCATGGATCAACAGTACCATTTAGAACAGAATCAACTCTTTCTTTTGACATAGATTTGAAGAATGCATCATCAATGGCATCTATAGCTGGACATGGATGTTCAAGTTGCGGGTCGCAATCAATGATTCTTGCCATACGAAGTAGATCTAAGTTAAGAGGATATTTGAGCTTTTTATCAAGCTTTGAGTCCATACCACTTAAAGAAGGTGAAATATTGACTTCAACAAGGTGGCAATTGAAATCATCATCAAGCATAACGTCTACACCATACATTTCATACGATGTATGCCTGTGAGGGATGTACTCTAGGTGCTTCTTTTTAATCTCACACATTCCTGCAATGATTGTTGCGATACAAATTCGTTCGAATTCCCTCATTAATTTTTCAGAACTGTGACCAATTGAATCTATGTATTTAAGGAAGAAGTCAAGGGACCATTTGGAATCTTGTATAGATTCTGTATCATCGTCGCATCGAACAAAATCATTGTTTTCTTTGTTAACAGAAAAGTTTGTTAAGTGCATCATTAAGTCGCTTGTGGATCCATTTGGATCATATTCATGAGTGCAAAATCTTGCAAGTCCAGCATGATGAATATAAATTCGGAGAGGTTCAATACAAGTAATGAGAACATAGAGCCTAATATCAAATTTTCTCTTTGTGATTAAAAAAGGATTTGTTATGTATTGTTGAACAACACCAGGCTCAGTTGGTTGATCATTATCTTTGGAGGTTAATAAATGAATTCCACGTCCTCTTGAAGAAGCTGATGGTTTGATGATCCAAACAGGATATTTCTTCCATTCGTCATCCAAATCAACTTGATCTTCAGGTAAAAGGAAACTTGTTGGGTAAAATGATGCAAAATCACCAACTCTCGACTTGAGTTCTTTCATTCTGGTATTCAAATGATCTTTACGGCCCATCAAAAAAGCTGTTGCATAATGATTAATTTTTTGCCAAGATTGGCACTTTTGATACTCGTCAGCGTTATATTGACGTCCCCATGATGCATTCCAGTGTTTAGAATCTTCTGTAAATTTGAATCCAGCGTGTCTAAAAGTATCACGCGTTAAATTTGTGATAACTCGATTAACATAGTAGAGAATCTTATGGCGTGGATGGTTTTCTGGTTCTTCAGGAGTAGGCACATTGACATATGTGTAAGGGAGAGGAACGGTGTTGAAAAGTTGAACAAGAGAATCGCTCATGTTCTTTTTTTCAAGTTAAAAGTTCAAAAGCCAAGTGCCATTGAAATTAATTCTGAGCAAAATTCAATTATAAAAGTAGAAAAAGGTCGCACATTCATAAAAAGTTATATTCGTTAATATTAATTTGAGAATATCAAACCAATTAAATAATTATTTTTTATACTTTTGCTTATATTGAAAGCTAGGTTTGACTGTCCACAACTTTTTCAAAGGAGACTGTCCAAAAAGCAACGTATTTTTTTACACCAGCTGTCCACAGTCCAAATCGGTCCATATTTGGACAGCCAATTCAATTGTGGACAGCCCCTCAAATTTTGAATTGATATTTGTTTTGATTTGAATTAGAAAATTTTTGATTTTTATCGGAATAAAATTTTTATTGTTTTTCAATATTTGATAATACTCATTTAATTGCTTTCAAAATTTTGGTCAACGTTTTTTCTTCTCCATTTTATTTTAAAAATCAATTGCTATCTTTGAAACATTTTGATTAATTAACTAAAGAAAAAACTATCCATCATTTTTGTTAGTGGACTGCTCTTTCAAATTTTGAGTATTTTCCGACCAAATATAGACGTAAATAACGATTTTCTGTCCAAAAAAAGTGACAAAAATAACGTATTTTTTAGAAAAAGTGAAGGTAGGGACAGTCATTTCACTGGACAGTCAACCCTAGATTGAAAGTACGTTAAATTACTCATATTATGATTTTATTAAAAATATCTTTTTCGAATTATTTCTACAACAAAACACTTTTTATTTATTATAATTGACATTTTAAAAATTTTATTATTATTTTTAACTTTTATCAGAGGGTCAACTAATTGAATGGCCTTTTTTTTCTCATTGTTTTCATTTTTTTGCGTTATGTAATTAATAAATTCAAAATTTTATTTTATTTATAAATAATATAATAATAATTATATATAAATATTACTTTTATGATTTGATTAAGGACAATCGATGAAAAATGGAGATTCTCAATTTCAAATAATTCAAGATAGATCAAATGATGATTTAAAAGTATCTGCTAATATAACTAGAATAAATCAGTCGAGATTCGATATTTTTACAAACTGGCTGAGATATAATCAGTTTTTTGAAATAATTACTGATGCTATTAAATCAAATATTGTCCCAAATTCAACACACCAAATCATTCGAAAACAATATATTAGATATATATGCGTATAATAAATCTATTTATTCGACTAAATTTCAAATCCCAACTACCAATTTTATATTAGAGTCATTATGAGTTACACTCGATCATTAGTTTTATACACTCTCTCAAGCAAATATATGAATTGATTTAAACTGTCGTATGAGTATTTATTTTTAAAATCTATATCAATGATTAAATGTGCAAGAATATTTAAAAAATATTAATATCCCATCAAGAAAAGTTTGTAAAATTATAAAACTCAAATTTGAAAAAATTGAGAGGAAAAAATATTTGAATATGCATTCAAATAAGATTAATTTTGAATAAATCATTTTTATCTCAATAATATAAATAAATTATATAGATATTTTAGATAGAAAAACTATTATATATTATATTAAATATTATATGTACTTGTGAAAAATCCAAACCAATTATACTATGAGTTTTTGTGTTTAAAATAAGTTGACCTTCCTCTCTTTTATCCAAATCAAATTGGAAAAATGAAATCTTAAACATGCAAATCTGAAACTTCTTTGGCCAAGGTTATAAATTAGTCCTTCATTTTTCGCCCAAAAAATTAAAAACAAGGGCGATTTATTTTTATGAATTGAGTACGTTTATTTTTTTTTTATTTATTTTTTTTTAAGGTACAATTCTCATACGTTAAATATTGAGAAAGAGAACGTTAAAATTTTGTGAAAGTGTACCTCTCAGAAAAAGTTTATTTTTGAATGAGTGTCAGATTTAAAATTCTGAACTTTATTTTTTATATTAAATTTTTCAAATATATAATTTTTTAAAAAATATTTTTTATATAACATGTCTTTTCTTTTTCTTAAAGTGTCAAAAAGTTTTGCAGTTACTAAACGTATGAGAATTGTACCTTAAATATATATATATATTAAATTAGGTAATTGTAAAGCTATGTTATTAATAATGCTTTTTTAGGCTTCGCCTTAATGCTATATGTCCTTTTAAGGGACCACTATCAAATTCTATGTTAAAAATTCTATGAGTTATCACAAAATTAATTGACTTAAAAAAAATTATTTCTTGAGTATTTTTGCTATATTTTGGTATATATAAATTATATAAATTACATATCATTTATTTCTATTCTTCTTTTAAGACTATTCCCTTTTTTCAATAAAAATTTAAAAGTTGAAAGGAGTAAAAATTTTACAAAAATGATCGGAATGGTGAAATTTTAAAGTTTTAAACTTTTTCTGAGATAACAACTATTGAATTTTCTTTTCTATGAGTTTTCTCAATATTGAAATGTTTACAAAAAAATATGATAGTGGTCCCTTAAGTATATATGAAATATATGAATTTCATGATATAAAATAGGATTACATGAAATGTTTGTCTGATGCTTAATTTTTTTTGTTACGCAGTGAAATATGGTGTTCAAATTTTCATATTTTTCATTAATAGCATTAAAATATTTTCCTCTCAATTTTAATGACATAAAAATATTTTTCTCGCAATTTTATTGACATAAATATTTTTTCTCTCAATTTTATTGACATAAATAAAAAAAATCCTCTCAATTTTAATGGCAGAAATTTATTTTCTTCAACTAGATATTGGTAAATCATTGAATCAGATGACTTAGATGTAGTAATCGTATTTGGCAAACACTATTTGTTATTTATTAAAAAAAAATAATAATTTTTGAATTTCATTTATTATGATTATATAATTAGAGATGGTTTAATTAATTATTTAGTTAGTTAGTTATTCTTTTAATTTATTCATTACTGTACTTGATGCTGAAAGTATTTGTAGCCTTGATTCCATAGATTTAGGATTATAATTTGTTCCGTGATCTCCTGTTACTTCTCTCTGTCTTGAAATAAATCTTTCACAGTTAGCTTCCGATGTACCAATAGAAACAATTCTTATAACTGCGGTGGCTAGTGGTTTCCAATCTGAATATGTGATAATTCTTTTCCATAAGTCAACAGACTTTTTTGTTTTGATATCAACAGAAAATGGTAGTTAATTTGTTGAATTAAATGCCCATTTATCAATTAAATCATGTATATTCTCAAATGAATAATCAAATCCTATTTGACTTAATAAAGAAATAACAAAATCTCGTGATATAATATGCATATTTTCAAATAGATTTATATTTAATCTTTCACTAAATTTCTTTTCTGCTAGTATTGAGTAGTTTGATTTAAAAGATTCCGTGATGAACGAATTATCAGCATCACATTCAGACTCTAAAAATGACCAATTTGTTATTTCTGAATCCAATTTACTGATTGCTGTGTCCAAAAAAAGATGAATATTGTCATTGTTTTGAGGTTCTTCGTCATATACTAGCTGATCACCGAATAAAAGAGGATAATTAATAAATGATTCATTTTGATCATAATTTGATATAGAACTGATATTCATTTCTCTGAAATGTGATCTACCTGGAGGAGAAAAGAAATAAGATGTAATTATCAAATCAAAGTTGTTACTTTTAAATCGGGCCAAAAGAACTGTATATAAAGTTTCATAGATATCTGAAATCAATTGAAAATCGGCACTCTTTAGATAGTCAGACAAATCACGAAGATATTTTCCCACACAGCAAATTGAATTATTCGATTCCATTTTCTGAACAAAAAGCCGTAATGGCAAAACTAAATTGAAAAGTTGCCTGAATTCGTCAATCTTAAAGATATCATCATTTTCCAAAAGTATTGAAATATCATCTGAATTATCTAATATGAATTTTAGAACATCATAAATATAGATCCATCTATTTTCTACTATACATGGACATTTTTTCCCGATAAATTGTACAGATGTATTTTTCCTTAAAATTGTTACAATTGCTTTTATATTGGTGATAAGAATATCCAAGTGAGGACATAATTTAATAGTGTTTGAGAATGCCAAACTTATGAGATGGCAAAAACAATGAACTATTGTAATTGATCTAATTCTTGGGTCATCTGTTGTATTTTTCAAAAGCTCAATTCCTTTAGTTTGAGAACGTAAGTTGTCAACAATAATTGAGCATATGAAAATGTTTTTATCTAACAATGTTTGTATAACTTTGTTTGTATAATTATAATAATCCACATGATCAAAATTAGTATTTCTCTCCAATTTGAATAAGAATGGTTTGATTGAATCGTCTTCTGTTGCAGATATCACGAAATGAACGACATTCAAATTTCTAACAGTCCCGGAATCGATCTCCAGGTTAATATATTTTTCTTTCATCGTATCGAGTGCTTTTTCTTTGATTTCTGCAGCAGCTATTTTAGTATAATCAATCAACTTGTTTATATTTGGCATTTTAAAGAGATCACTTGGACTTAAAGAATTCGATGGAAAATTTTTATGAAGTTGGCAACCAATGTCAATAAGAAAATGTATGAAAGATTCCATTTCCGAGCTGACTGATTTTTTTGCAGAAATATTAAGTTTTCCAGATAAGATAGCTAATTTTTTCATTATAGTATGTTGAAGTTGCTCATCGTTTTGAATCTTGTTCCCAGCAACAAATGCTTCAGGGAATCCTAAATCTTGATCACGTGGAATATTAAACATATGTCTATTCTTTTTTAAATGATTTGCTAAATTATATCTTCGTCCTTGATAACTGCATCGGCGGAGTTCCATTTCTATGGACCATCCTAATTTTGGGCATCTATATTGTTTATGAGAGTCGGTTGATGATTCTACTTCTGAACATCCGGGTGGAAGTAAGTTTGTTTCTTTATATTCCATTTGGCAGATTTAATATTTTTTGTCACATTCAAAAATTGAGGAATTTTATATTGCCCGGAGAAAACCTTTCAATTCATTTTACATCGCCCGGCGGTTCCTTTCAAATGATCATATAAACCTTTGAATTTCCTATTTTGGTCACTTTTCCGCCCAAAATGCCACTTTTTTCGCACCAAGAATTTGAAAACTTTACAACCAAATTTCATAAATTTTCAAATTCTATGAGTATGTTCAAATTTCATTATTCTATGAGTATTCTCAATTGCAATTTTTTTGAATAAATTCATTGAATTAGTATTTTTTATTAAATGTTAAAAGCATTTATTTTTAAAAGTTTAAATATATTTTCATGATTAATTTTCTGAGAATAACCGCTGCCCATTGATATTTAACAAGTAAAGGCGATTAATGAAGGCGTATTATAAATTTATTTTTAATAATCGGATGCTAAATGATATATTTTAAACATAACTTTTATTCAAAATTGAATCTTTTTACAAAGTTCATAATAGGGTTTTTAATAACCGATTTTTAATTGAAAATATAATTTGTAAAATATACAAAATCAATTTTATATATTATTAAATATTTTAATTTGTACTAGCTTATTACATTTAAAAATAAATTATTAATATTAGTAATATAATAATATAAATAATTTGAAAATATTATGGAAAATTATATCAATTGAACAAATTATGCAAAACTTAATTCTTATCTGAATTAAATATTAATATTTATTTTATAGCTATTATATTTCGACAAAACATATGAGTTGATAAATCTGTGCTAAAATTTAAAAATCTCTTTTTTAATAGAAGTAATCGACAAAATAAGAAGCATTTCTTATTTTTACTATAATTTAATGTATAATAAGATTTTTAACTCGCCTATATCATATATGTGTACTCATTATATAGTAATAAAACTGTTTTATACATAAAATATCAAACTTGGAATAAATTAAAGTATTAAATAATTATAATAAAAGCTAAAAATTTGAAGCAAATATGTAAAATGAATAAGAATGGTGTTAATATATCATTATTTTGAGGTTGATTAGAAAATTATAGGTTAGTGAAAATTAATATAATAATCTTAAATAATAGCCATATTTCTTTTTTTCACTCAAAAAGATATCATATATCATTTCCACTTTGGAGTAAATAATATAATGGTAATAATGATATTATCTTAATTATTTACTGGAACGTTTTAGAAGGCATTTACATTCCCCTCTCAAATAATTGAGTTTAATTTGAAAGGGGGATTCAAATTTCAGAATTTTTGAGCGGTTTCTCAAAACCTTAGTTCATAATACTTTTTTCAAAAAGTTTGTATTTTATCCTCTTTTAACGAGTTTTTTATGAATTGTTTATATAAAAATGTCTCAAGGATTTCAACCAAAGAAAACATCAAAATCATCATTATCTACAACTCCCAAAATACATAAGCCAATGACTCTTGAAGAGCATGAAGAAATGAAAAAGCAAAAACTTGAAAAATTGAAAAAGCAGTCAAAAGCAGATAAAAAAGTTTTTGAAGAATTAGGTGTTAAGACGAGAAAACGACAACTAGAAAAGGGGAAGTCACTCGCTCAAGGAAATCCTCTTGCTGTTGATCAAGCTGCAATTTATGATAAAGACATGGCACGTCTCCGAAGAAAATATACTAATGGAAGTAAGTAACAAGTCAATACTTCAATATTTAGATCATTATTCTTTTTTCAACAGAAGATGAGATAATATTTTCAATGTTTTTAATTATCTTTGTATTTTAATTTTTGCTTTAAAGCAACTATGTTATTATAAATCATGTAATCTTTCCATTTCAAGAATCACCAATTTTTTCGTTAAATTTCAGAATATTAAATGACAAAAACTTTTCATTTAAATAAGTTACTTTTTTTTTTCTAAAATGAAAAAAATTAATTAAAGAATATTATTTATTCGTCTGCAGATGGCGGAACGTATTTACGAGAACCTATCGGAAGCTTATCTGAAGACATTGCAGCAGCTTGCTCGAAAGGATTATTTTTAATTTGGGCTGGTACGTTTTCATCATCTTGATTGTCATAATCATTATATGGCTGCTCATTTTCTTCGGTAAATCTTTGCTTTTGAGGAGGCCCTTGCTCATCTGTTGGCTGCTGTGGCGATGGTGCAGCAAAAGGATTTTCAACATCATCAACAACAGTTCCTACAATACGATCACCTTTTCGCTTAGGTGTTTCTAGTTGTTGCTCCTTTGGGGCTTCACTGAAAGGTCCATTATTCTCATCATTTGGCTCGTTATTATTTACATTTTCTTTCTCATCAAGGACAGCAAATGGATCATTTCGAAGCTTCTTCTTTTGCAGTCCTCTTCCTCTATTTCTTGATTGACCAGGCTTTGCTTCAAAGCCGCTATCATTTCGAGGAGGCTCGTTTGTAAATGCATCGCCTCTGTTTGTCTTTCTTGTTGGCATATTATTTGGAGGACTTGCATTATTTAATTGAGCTGCTGCTTTGATACTTTCTGCACTGAGTCTTCGTAATTCATCAGGAACTTCTGAATTAATTTTTTTACTTCTAGGAAGATTGGCTCTATTTTCATTATCATAGGACGGGAATTTATCCCTTGCTTCTTGTTCAAATGGGTTATCTCGGTTTCTTCTGTTTTGATTTGGCCTTCTTCCACCTGGCGTTACTTGATCTTGTCCCATTAAATCTTCAAGGAAATCACCACTAGCAGTGGTGTTAATATTTTTGCTTGGTGCACCAAAATGGGAGAGCTTCATTTCTGTTCTCATTGCAAAAACGATCATTTTTTGTTGGAGCTCGTTGATTTGTGGTGTGGACAAAAATTGATCTGTATCATTCATACTAACTCCAGTGCTTGGTGCAACAATATTACGAACACCTTTGTAAACAAAATCTTTGATGGCTCCTCGGCTCATTTTTGATGTATATTGAGTGGCGAGTACATTGATATCTGATGTAGCTATATTCAAAGATCGTGTAAACATTTTAATAAGAGCTGTGCGTTCAGCTAAATTCGGCGCATCAAGATTGATTTCGTAATTAAATCGGCCTGGCTTAATAAGAGCATCATCGATTTCTGAAGGCGATTTTGCGGATGCTATTATGGCAACATTTGGCATTTCTAATGCTTTATCAATTAAAACATAAAAACGAGCAAGTAAACGCCTTTGATTTGAAAATTTAACTGTTGAATAGCTTTTTGCGAGTGAATCAATATCATCCAAAATTATAAGATGGTCTTTTGAGCGCTCTTTTTGCTTTGAGTTAACAAAATCAAATATTTCGTTTATCTTGGATAATATAAACTCATCGAGAACATCATAATTAACAGTACTGTTAGATTTTTTGGCATTATTATTTCCATCTTTCACGATACTAGTTACTAGCTTTTTAACATTAACAAATTTTGTATTTGGTATATCCATAAACTTACAAACAGCAGATAAAAACGATGTTTTTCCATTTCCTTCGCCACCATAAACCATAATTGCATTTGATGTTGGCATGTTTAATGCGTTGAAAATCTCTTTCTCATGTAATGGGAGATATAAACAATTCCTTATTGTTTCCTTAATAGATCTGCGCAAAATTAAATCGGAAAAATGAAGAGGTATTAATGGATTTTCTTCAATTGCTCCAGGAGGATCTGAAAAATAAACTTTTGTTTTTTCATGAGTGAAGCATCTATCATCTGGAATTGTATGCTGAATCAAAAAACGACGTTGAACATTGTTTATATCAATGCAAAAATAGGAATCTGGCGCAATTAAAAATGATTCGTTCTGTTTTTGAAAATATTTGGTAACACTAGCTGAATAATCTGTTTTCGAAAGATCGGTAAAAAGCGGCTGAACTTTAATTGCGTCGCATGGAGTTCCTCCGTTGAATGCAAGCATTGGAACTGAATCGCCGACTGAAGCATCTAACGAAAATAAAACTGATTCTGGTACAAGTAAATCAGTTTGTGCACAATCTGGATCTCCGATTGCTTTGACACCAACTATTTTACCAGTTGGACCTTTAATCAAAGATGATCCAGATTCTGGAATATTTATAGCTTTCATCATTATAGGATTGATAATTACAGTAAAATTGAGCGGCAAAGAGGTTACATGAAGATTGAAAAACATAACTTCTGCTGGTGCAGAATTCATTTTGTTTTTACGATTTACGAAAAAATATTTTTTTGAAAAAGTTAAAATTTGAAAAAGTTCCATCCGATGAGGTTAAAAGTGCCAGTTATTATCTTGATAAAAATATGATTCAACATATCTCTTAATTTACATTTTCGTGCAATATCAGATGCGAATTTAATATGATAGAAAATTCCTTTTTCTTCACCTTCATTTGATGATGTTATTTCGTTTTGATTTTTAATCGAAAGTCAACATAAATCATCAATAAAAATGGAATACTCAAGCTGCCGTGTATTACAAAAATTGTATTATTTTCTAAACTTTTAATTATTTTTTTTTTTTCAATCATCGAATTATTGTGAGCATGCTTATTCAATAAATAATAAGATTATTTGTTTAAACACATGTTTACAAATATAAATAACGAAGAATATAACATTTTTACAAAATGAATATTAGTCAATATAAACATATAAAAAATTATGGAAATAATGCTGTAATTTTGGTTTTCTGCACTAATTTATACAAAATATGACATTGATTTTATAATAACTAACATTAAATGAATGCTTTGGCCATTTAATTATCATCCCCAGATCATTTTATACTATTTCTTTTCCTTTTTTCTATCAAAAGGTAATATAATGATTTGATTAATTTTAAACCATACATATTTATTGCTGTTACATAAAATATTGAAGAAAATGAGATACTTAGCTATAAGTTTTGAATAATTGATTTGAATAAATATGAACAAATATGTATTCAATCTCAATCTCTATTTTATTCATAATTAAACTCATTGTTATCTTGTAATCATTTAAATTTGTTCAAATAAATGCTACTTTTTCTTTTTTCAATTCTCACTTGGTGGGAATATAATGATGATGAATTCGATAAAATGAAAACAAATAGTATGAATAAACCAATTTTAGTTGTTTGTTATTCTAAATATTGTCCACACTGTAATGGTCTTCCAGAAGGGACCAAACAATATGCAGATGGAATAGGAAATCGTACTGATATTTATGTAACTATGATAGAATGCTCCGAAAATCCAGGATGCTATCGATTTCAGATTACAGGAACCCCTCATATAGCTCTTGTTATCGGAAAAAATCGCCGATATTGGCCACGCATACGTTCCAAAAATGGTGAAGACTGGAATAAAATTATTGATTCTTATTTGAACCCAACTTTAAGAGAGATTAAAACAGATCAAGAACTAATTGAAGCAATCAATGAGCCCACAGATGGAGGTGCAACATTTCATTTAGAAACGCCAGACACTAAAAATCAGATTTTTCAATCTATTCAAAACTTATCAAATAGATATCGATTATATAATGATACTTTTACATATAGAATAAATACTCAACTCGAATCTCAATCACCTCAACTTACAGTTTATACGTCTTCTTCATGCTCTATTCAATACCAACCAAATTCAGGAACTGTTGAAGAATTCGTTCATACACACAGATTTGGACCAAAACATCGTTATGATATGGATGAATACTCAAAAACATTTAGAAAAACACCATTAATTACAATTTATACTGAAGAAAACTTGAATGGAGCACAGAAATATGCATTAAAATCATTTTCAAATGATTTTTGCAATAAGGCGAAATTTGGATGGATCTCTTTAAAGGAATCAAAAAACATGATGAAAAATGTTAATAAGAATAATTCTGAGTTACCATTATTAGTTTATCATTATAAAAAATGCGTGTCAATATATAAAGGAAGAGTTATTAAGGCTGGAGAATCAGGATTTTTAGGCGCCTCAATTGACAATCATATTTGTGGAGCAACAATGGAAAATGGACAAGTTATAAAGAAAAATATAACTCAAGAGATCAACTCAAATGACAGTCTCAAAGAACCTATTCCTGAAAGGTTAAAAATTTCTGGTTTTAAATTTTCAATGATTTATTTATTTTCTTTATTGTTTATAATATTGGTTATCCGACTTAGATCAACAGATGAAAATAAAGAAGAGTAATGAGGCCAAAAATCCAAATTCTATTAATTACAAAATGATATTTTCAAGTACTCAATTAAATCAATTTGTACTTTTTTATTGTTATTTTTAAATGCAATCAAAAATTCATATATAACTTAGTATTTTTTTTTTTCAAAGATTAAATTTACTTTCTATATTTTACTTATATTCATTTATTTGATTAAACGATTTGCACTATTACGTGAAACACATTTAATTATCATATATTATATTATTTGCTGCTAGTAAAAAATGATATCCTATACTTAAAATTCATAAATAAAAATGTCATCCCACACTAATTCTCTTGCTTAAAAAATTTTCATTTATATATTTAGAGTGTAATATCCAAAATATTTGAATTCGATACAGTCATTTTGAAGATATTATAACTTTTTTTCAAAAATTTTTTTTATAAAAACAATTCAATTTTAAAATTGTCAAAAAGTTTTATTATAGCAAAATTGAATTTCTAATTGAAAATAGACTTTTAACGTACAAAATTTTTGGAAAAAAACATTTTTTTACAAAAATAAAAATTGATATCTTCCATCACCAACTTATCATATCATTAAAAACGTCATATAAATCTTTAATATAAGAAGAAAATATAGATTTTTAATGAAATTGCAGATAATATTCTATTTTTTTTGGAAAAGTTGCAGATAAAACTGTATTTAAGTATCATTTATAGATTCTTTTAAGCATAATGAACATTTTGATATCAAAATTCTTTATATCAACATACTAGATGTTGAGTTGACAATCATTAAAAAATAGTTAATATACCTTTATATAACTGAAAATTTTAATCGTATCCTTCTTAAAATGGTGAAGCCATGATTTCCAAAATAAAAAAAAAAAAAAAAAAAAAGAAATTCTCAATTATTCTATTAATAAGCACTGTTCATAATACTGCTATGTTGGTGAAAAGTAATTGCATAATGGTTATTTATTCAAGCAATTTAAAAATCAATTATCATTCAAAAACTAAAATTATTAATTATTTTTATACTTTTTAACTATATATATGTACATAAAATGATGAACAAGTAGTGAAAATATATATTCCAAACATAAAAACGAGATAATTAATCAATCACAATTTTTATATTCTTTTGAAAATAATTCAATTATTCTTTTTAAAAAGTTTAACTCTAGTAAAATGAGAAAGAAGAGTCAAAAACAAAAACAACCTCAAAATACAACAGAACCAATTTGTGAAACCGTTAATCTTCTTTTAACAGAATCAAAAAATAGTGATAATGATACACGTGTTCTTCTAATTTTACAAACGAAATCTTTTTTCCAAGAATTGCTAGCGACTGCAACTATAGATGGTGATAATACTTCATTAGTTAATTCAGCTCATCTTCTATTTCGTGTTATTAATGAATCAATGCAATCATTTTACAAAGATAAATCTCTTTCAGACCAACTTGATTTATTTATTTCACTTTTTATTCCATCTCCGATTAAAATACAAGTTGGACAAGATTTATCAAATTTTTTTCTATCTTTGATTTTTAGTAATTTTTATGAGACACCGTCAAAAGATTCATTTCGAGTTTCGCTTGGATTATTTTTTGAAAATCCTATTTTCCCACCATTTTTTGAAGCATCTGGTGGATTATTCAGTTTATGGGACCTACTTTTATCAGAAACAAAAACAGAGTTTTGCGATTTTATTTTTGATAAAATAAGCTCAACTATATTTTTATATTTTCAAACAGATTCAACGCAAGATGCAATTAATTTTCTTTCACATGTTTCACAATCAATTCTTAGCCTCCCTGAACGCAATGCACCAAATGCATTTCAATTTATCTATGCTTTAATATCAAGCGCTAAACCAAATTTACTCGATCCGTTTATTCAATTTGAAGGATTTTCTAACATTAATAAATATATTATTGAAAAAAATAATCCTCAATATCTAGTTGTTTATCAAATGTTTCGAAGCATGCTAATAAATGGAACGACAGAAAAAGTTGTTTCACCTATTTTAGGTCAAGTTGTTGATTTTTTACTAATTCCAAATATTTCAAATGAAATTCGATATTCTATGCTCACCAGCTTATTTAATTCGATCAAACAAATTAATCGAGCAGAATCTCCTTTTCAGCCACATCAACTTTACACACTTGCAATATCTTTCAAAGATGACCCGCAATCCGTAGTTACATTTTTCGACATGTGTTGGTATATATCTCAACATTTTAAATGCGACTTAACTGCTATTTTACCATCATTAAGCAAATTATTTGTAATGAAAACTGCCCTTGATTATGACATAACCTCTTTGTTTCGTCTTATTTTCTCTTTTGGTGACCAATTTCAACCTTTTTCTGCAATGTTTTTTGAAGAATTGACCAAAGATATAAATGAAGATCAATTGAGTCAATTTTTCAATAAATATGAATTTGGAATTGAACTATTTTCACAATCTTTCTCAGAAAATCTTTCAAACTCAACCAATAATAGTGCTCAAAGTCATCTTTTTCTGATTTTCATAAAATGTGGATCAAATGTTACGAACAAAAATTTATACGAATTAGCATTAACAAAAATAATCTCAAAACCGGCTTTTATCCAGATATTAATTGAAATGTTTTATCAATTAAAAAGCGAGAAAGATATATTAATATTATTATTTGAATCTATTATTAAAGTTGCTTCAGATTCAGTAAAATTTCGCCATGGATTAATAGAAGTTGGAATTGTCATGATTATTCGAGAAATCAATGATTCACATTCATTAAATCCAACCATGATCTTTGATTTATTTGCTGTTTTAGCTGGCAAACATTTTGATTTTAGCTTTGATGCTGCAGTATCCAGCTTTTTGAAGTCAGTTGATTTTCTAGGACAAGATTCAGAAGCGATTAAGAAATTAGCATTTGGTCAAAAGCACGACGAGATCAAACAGAGGGCGAATCTTTGTTTTCCATCGATTCTTCATAAATGTGATTTCAAGATCGAGTCATATTTTGACATGTGGGTTTGCGGACAATATGCAATAGATAATTGGATGAAAGAGACAGGAAAGACCATAGATCAATTTCCATCAATATTAGATATTGCCCGTCGTTTCTTATTACCTCATCATGTTCCTCTTATTTGCCAGCATCCACGACTTTTTGCAGAAGCCTGTAATGACTCATTTGGTCTCTTTCCACTTTTTGAATTCCCGAAAGACTTGACCAATTCACAGATCTCCATATCATTGATGCATGAAGGAATTCTCGGCAGTCTTGGTGATGAAGATAGTGAAAACTCAGGCTCATATAATAATTCATCATCCATTTCATTCTGGTTCTTTTTCAGAGAATATCCAGCCTCATCACAAATGATCTGCACATTTCATTCCATTTCGTTCTTTGCCACTGGTGATGATTTGTATGCCAATGATCAATTTATAAGTGATTTCCGTCTCAACAGGTGGTACAATGTAGTTTTAACTGTTAATGAGAAGAAGAAAGCGCAAGTATATTTTGATTCTGTTAATAAAGCACAATTAACCGCCACTTTTTCGAATTCTGTCACTTTTGGGGCCTCACAAAAGAATGCCTCATTATGGTTCATTGGTGGAGCCATTCGTGTCTTCCACTCAGTAATCAAGGAAGATTTAATCACTGAAATCATCAATAAAGGAGTTTCTGACACTGTAGCACACGTTGGCACTTTAACAATTTCTCCGTCTGAATTCATTGACATTTTTGATGGCTTTAATCAAAATGCATCGAAGTCACTTGCTGAGAATTCAAGGCCTGTTTTATCGTTCCCTTTATCTAGCCATATTCACACGTCCTACAATGGAAACAGAGGCTTATTTAAGATGATCCTTGATTATTTTGCTAATGAAAGACTTGATGATTGTCATTATTTATTAAATGCACTCATCAACTTGCAAATGAACAACCTTTCCAATTGGGACCGAAGAGAATTCGCCCTTCATATTTCAACATTAATTAATATTGCACCTTCCGCTTTTGACACAACAACATTTGAGAAAATTACTAACTGCTTGTCTCTTGAGAATGAAACATTTGATTGGTTCGCATTTGAAACATTAATTCTTGATTTCGGCATCTGGAATTCACAATTAAAACAAAATGTAATTTCATTTTTGTATGGATCTTTGGCCCAACATAAACCGCCCAAACCTTCAATGTTAGCACGCTTTATTTTCTATTGTGCACACATCATTGAGAATCTAGATAAAGAAGAAATAAGTTCATTATTTGCTTTATTTGAACGTTTGCAAATATCAATCAAAACCATTTCTAGATTGATATCATCGTTACCTTCATTTAAAGAAAACATTTCTTGCCCTTCTTTAGTTTATGATACTTCAAATGAATCACCTTTCATCTTTCCAATGTTGAACTTACTGAAAAGAAGCATTCAGCCTAATTTCACGAGTTATTTCTTGTTCCACATTTTGCCACCTGTTGATTCAGTTGATCTTATTTATCAATTGATTACCATGTCTGATTACAACTCGTTAAATATTGACTTTATAATGAGATTTTGCATTCTGAATTGTTACATATTTAAATCATGGAGTTGCGCTTTATCTCTTCTTTATAAAATGCCAATCGACATTGAACAAGATGGAAAAAATACTGTGATAAAGCCTTCTCAAATCAATGTTAACGTTCTCTATTATTTCATCTTGATGTTGGGAATAATGATCCCAATTTCTGCTAATCTTCCTTCAACTTCTGATTGGTACCATCTTCCTCTCAAGTTTTTAAATGACTTGATAATCAACATTGATTTGATTCCAGTTTCATTGCTTGATAATGCAAACTTTAAGTTTTCTTTACTTCAACTTGTTTCTTTTAGTGCTTTTCAGTCAACTATTTCATTATTCCCTTTTGCACCATCAATTTCATCACCTGATGAAATTGTTGAATTTGCAACAAAACCGTCCCAACCGTTCCCTCAAAGTTCCCAAGGTCAAAGTTGTCCAATTCCTGGATTTGACTTTAATATTTCTGATTCTAATTATCCACATATCTTGCATTCGCAAATAAAAGTCATATTACCACGGAAATTGGCACCTAATTCATCTGTTTCGGCAAAGACACCTCTTGAAGATTATGACCTTAACTATTGCACGGAAGTATTGGCTATTAATAGCAAAATAGAATGGAATGATTGGCTAGAATTTTTGCAGTCAATTCGAAGTTTGTTTGGATTTGACACAAATGAAATCAATGTTGAAAAAATAGCAACTTCTGAAGCTTTTTCAAAGATCATTCAATTCATTACAGCACTTGTATTAAAAGTGTCAAATGATGAAAAACAACTTCTTTCATTAATTTCACACATATTGATTTGTGGAACTTCATTAATACCACAATATTCAATAACGTTGCTTCAAATGACTTTATTAGAAATCCTGAATCAATTCAATCGTAAAAAAGCATTCAGCCAATCATTGATCCAATTCACATGCGATAGGATTGCTGAAGGATGGTTTAGTAATTCCATTTTGAATCCGTTTTCTATCATGATATCAATGTGTGACAATTGTGATAAACAAATGCCTGACTGTTTAGTGATGCTTACAATTGAGATGTTTGAATTGATACCAGCTAAAGATTTTGCTCAATTTATTAATTACTTTATTAATTACCAGCACATTTTCTTCGCTAAATCATTGACATCTAATCCAAACTACATAATTTGTTTGATTGAAAGATTCATTCCACGTTTTTCAGCAAGACCGAAATCGATGAAGTCTGTAATGACGCTTTTTAATCATTCAATTCGGAAGAATGATGAATTAGCTAATAAATGGAGTAAGCAAATATTACCAAATCATCCTGATTTTGATTTTAAATTGCTCATTAATGCCTTAATGATTTTGGCCGATCAAGGAGAAGAAAGTTATAATGATTGGATGAATGTTAATGTTCTTGTTAACCTTGATTTGAACACTTTAAGAACAGATATCATTGATGCTTTTGAGAAATATTATTTGGACAGCTTGAAGGATAGTCTTTCTGTTATGTCTGATGATCGAATTTCATATTCATCGAACTTCTTCACTAATGCAAACAATTTACTTCAAGTAATTCATAGTGATAAAGTCATTTCGAAGTCGTTAGCGTCAACTTTACGAATGTTTGAACGTGATCGTCTTTTATTCAGTGTTTCATACTTCTTGAGACTTCGTGAATCAATGTTGACTACAAAATATCATTTTGATGAATATCAAAGCGACCTCTTATCAGTGTCACTCTTGGCAGATCCAATTTATCCAACCAAAAGAGTTGATCATTCACCTCTCATTTACACAATTCCTCCATTTCCAGGCACAAAGATAAGCACTGTTCAGCCACCCATTCCAGAGATTCCAAATCTTCTTCCATTGATGCCGTCTGTCATACTTGACTTGATCACAACTCCGATTCCGCAATTTGAGAATCTTTCGTTACATACTAAGAGACAAGTTATGCTTTCGTTTTCACAGATTGTTCCTTTAAGTGATTCCTTTAATACAGCTTTGTTATCATTAATTTTTGAAGATTTTAATTTGCAAACAATTTCATCTGTCAAGCTTCTTTATGGAGTTGATCCAATTCAAGGAATTCTTTCAAGGACACAAAAATGCTTCTTCTTTGTTGAAGGGATGGATATAAACGAAACTAATCAAGGATGTCATTTTGCTTATACTTCAACACCAATGATTTTGTATACATTTTATATGAGCTATTTTATTAATGGTTCTTTTGGTCCTTGTTCATTATTCTGTGCGCATCCAATGATTCGTGTTCCTTTAGATGCACTCATCAGCATCCAAGAACATTATTACTTGCAGAAGATGACTGCACTTGAACTCAATTTCATTTATGGATGGAATTTCATTTTAATTCCATCAATAGATAATTATAAGCAGTTCTATCAACTGTTAAAGAGAGATTTAGAAGTTTCTCTCTCTCATTTCCCGAAACTTCAACAAATGACAAATCAATCTTCTTTAACAAGCATCACAGGAATTAGCTTTTCAAACACACTTACTTACATTCCTTCACCTTTGACATCTGCTTATTTATTATCAAGAAAAGATCCTTCAAAGCTGTGGACAGAAGGACTCATTGATAACTACACTTATCTTTGCATATTGAACAAATTAGGAAAACGTGCTTTTTGTGATTATACACAATACTGCGTCTTTCCTTGGGTCATCAGTGATTATAAAGATGAAGATTTAGAAGATCCTGTTCCTGATGAAGATTTCCGTGATCTTTCTTTGCCAATGGGCCAGATAGGAAAAGAAAGAGCTCCTCGATTCGACGTTATTTATGAAGATTCTGAACGTCAATATTATTATGGTACTCATTACATGCATCTTGGAGTTGTTCTTTATTTCATGTTTAGAATTGATCCTTTCTGCCTCTTCTCCATTTATCTTCATCGTGGCTGGGATCATCAAAACCGTCTCTTTTATGATATTGGCGAATCTTGGAACGCTGCAGCTTTCACATCACCTGCTGATGTAAAAGAGTTGATTCCTCAATTTTTCACTCTTCCTGAATTCCTTTCAAATTTAGGCAAGTTACCTTTAACCACAACAACTGAAGGAAGAAGTGTAGCTGATGTCATTTTGAGTCAATGGAGCAGTTCACCGATAGACTTCACTCATAAGAATCTTCACTTCCTTCAAGAAGATCATGTCACCAAAAATTTGCACAATTGGATTGACTTGATATTTGGCTACAAATCACGTGGCGAAGCTGCAATTGAAGCCAAAAATCTCTTCCATCCTCTTTGTTACGCCAAGCAAAGAAAGAAGGACACAACAGGAAGCGGCGTTGAAGCAACAACTGACGATGGAATTGAAAGCTCAGATGAAATTCAAAGAGATGCTGCAATCACTTGCATCATCAACTTTGGCCAGTGTGCATATCAACTGTATACAACGCCGCATCCATCGAATAACAAGCTCTTTAACAGGAAACATTTGATGACAGAAAGTGAACATTTAGTCAGCCAAAAATTAAACACTGTTGATTGTCCAATTCCTGTGAAATTCCCTGTTTCTGACATCCTCATTCTCGAGAAGGACGTCATCACATCGACTGGCGTTTCGTGCTTCACTCTTGACTATGAATTTTCATTGAATTTGGCAAAATTGTCAATTAATGCAACAAAGGCAAAGGACGCACTACAGGCAGCTTCAACTGGAATATTGAACAAGGCGTCTTCTAAGTCACTCGTGACAGGGAACTTCCTCTTGTCAACGTGCAGCATCAGCTGCTCAAAGGACGGCGTCTTTATGGCGCTTGGACAGAGGGAAGGAGGCGTCTCTTTGTACAGATTACACTATGCAGCTAACAATTATAATGAAATAAGTGATGCTGCTTTTGTTGCCACTTTTCCAACCGCCGGAACGGTCTCAATTTGCCGTATTTCAACGCTTCACTTTTTGCTACTCGCTGTCTCAAAGAATTTCATCAATAGAATAGATATAGGTACTCAGAGATTGCTCAATCCTATTCCTATTGATTTTAAGGTCAATTGTATCGCAATTGACGAATACGCCGGTTTGATAATAGCCGGCGGTTACTCTCAAATTGTTATTTGGACTGTAAGTGGAGAAGAAATCATTCGAAAATCAATCGATTCATCAGTTTTGTCAATTGCTATCCCTGACTTGTATGAAACCGTAAATAACCGCTTCTTTATGACTGGCCATCAAAATGGAATAATTCGATATTGGCAGATTTACTACGAAGATAAAGAATTACTCTTACTTAAGAATTCAAAGGTTTCTAATCGTGGAATTCAACGTATTACAATAAATAACGAAGCAAATAGAGCAGTTGCAGTTACAGATAATGATATGTATTGTTTCGATTTCATTGGAAGCTCGGCTCATGACTTGAAGAAGGATTATTCACTGGAGTGCATCGATTGCAGCCTTCCTTTCGATAAGGTAAGTTCAAATGTTAGAACTTGCTCAAGTTGCCATCGATTCTACTGCTCAAGATGCCATCCAAATGAACAGTTTATTAAAATACAAACAAAATCACAACAAAATAAAAAATCAATGTGTAATTACTGCATTAAAATAGCAAAGAGCCAAGCAAATGATGTGTAAGTCTAAAAATATTTTTAAATAAAAATTATATGATTTTATTTTTTCAATTTTTATTACATATTCATAATTATTGAAGTTAAAATTTAATTCATTACATTCAAAGCTTTTTTTTTTTTTTTAATATTTCATGAAATGGATGATTTTACATTTTTTGAATGTTTTAGAAAAAGTTACACCAATGTCCTTCAAAAAGTCATTTTTCACATTTTCTATTGAATTTTTATTTCAAAAAATTGAATAACCATCAAATTTAAGTATTTTTGTTATATGCTCTATCTTTTTTTATTTTTAAGTGCTTTACTAAATCACCATTATAAAGGATCCCTCAATTTCCGAAATGAAGGATTACATAGTTTTCAGAATTTTACTTTTAAAGTAACAGATAAATATTTTCTATTCCCAATTCAAGAAAATAGTGATGAATTTAAAACAAGAATTTATGTCGATGGAGAAAATGTAGTTAGTTTGGATGTTCGCTTTGCAAAGGATAAAGTTACATACTTATTCCCATTAAATACAACTGATTGGATTGGAAAAGAAGTCACAATTAATATAGATAGAAGAGATGTCAACATTAGTGAATACATTTTCTGGAATCAGTTTAAGCCTTCAGATGAATACGGGTCACTCTTCAATTATGATGAGCAATATCGCCCTTGGTTTCATTTTGCCCCAGAGTATGGTTGGATGAACGATCCAAATGGCATGTTTGCAACATCTAATCAAGGTAAAACAACTTATCACTTCCATTATCAATATAATCCATACGCTGCAGTTTGGGGAAATATGCATTGGGGGCATGCAATTTCATCAGATTTGCTTCATTGGGAGTATCTTCCGTTTTCACTCTCTCCAGATGATTTAGGCCAAATTTTTTCTGGAAGCTCAGTAGTTGATCATGAGAATTCTGCAGGTTATGGCGAAAATTCTATTATCTCATTCTATACATCAGCTGGAACTCACCAACAGCAATCAATGGCATATTCTACTGATAACGGCTTTTCATTTAAAAAATATGAGAAAAATCCTGTTATTCCAAATACAGATAAAGTTGATTTTCGTGATCCAAAAGTGATTAAAATTAAGAAAAACGGAGAAGCCCAAATTGTCTATGTAATGTGCTTAGCAGTTGGTAATCATATTGAGTTTTATTCATCCAAAGATTTAATTAATTGGAATTATACTAGTTCTTTTGGTGAAAAATATGGAACACATGGAGGTGTTTGGGAATGCCCAGATTTGCTATATTTCGAAGAATTTAATAAGTTTGTTCTGCTTGTTAATGTTAACCCTGGCGGCCCATTTGGAGGTTCTGCTTGCCAATATTTTGTTGGCAATTTTAACGGTGAAAAGTTTGAATGCGATGATTCACCTGAAACAATAAGATGGCTTGAATATGGAAAAGATGCTTATGCAACAGTCACATATCCAAAAGATGCAAATCTTCAGCAAACTCAACAAAGCAAAATTAAGAGTCCCAAAGCAAAAACAGAATATATTGGTATGACATGGATGAGTAATTGGGAATATGCAAATACTATTCCTACTCAATACTATAGAAGTGCTAACTCTATTCCAAGAAAGATAACACTTGTTCAAGTGAAAAATAGCCAAGAGTTTCGAGTTTCAAATCTTCCATTTGATAATATTCAGTCAATTCGAGATACGTCTTACAATATAGATCCATTTACTCTATCAGATGAACAACAAAAAGTTTTTAATAATGCACTTAAGGATAGCAAAGCATTTGAAATTGATATTGAATTTACAGTAAATAATTTGACAACCATGGGAATTAAGTTCACAAACAATAAAAATGAAGAATACACCATTCAGTTCAATCCATCTTCACAAACCGTATCATGCAATCGCAAAAAGTCAGGAATAGTTAGTTTTGCAGATTCTTTCCCTGCTATTACGAGCGCTTCAATCCCAATCACAAAAGAAACCTATAAATGGAAGATTTTTATTGATACTTGTTCAATTGAATTTTTCGATGAAGATGGACTTGCAACAATGACTAATCTTGTTTTCCCTACTAACCAATATTCTAATATAGTTGTATTTAAATCAAATAGTGAAGGAACATTGGATGTCAAAACGATACAAATTCATTCTTTATCTAAAGTAATGCATTCAAAAGATGATAATCCCAATCCTCCTAATCCATCAAATCCGTCAAAGAAAAATCTCATTAAAATTTTAATAATAGCAGCTTCTGCTGTTGCAGCTCTTGCAGTTATTGCTATAATCATTTTGGTTGTCGTTATCGTGAAAAGAAAGAAAGCAGGAGAAAATCAAACAAAAGCTAACTTATTGAATGAATAAATTTATTCATCAACTTTTAATTCTTTAGTAATAGTCAAATTAAACAATTCTTCTTTAAATCAGTTTTGATTTGCTTGAAAATAAATATAAATTACAATGATGTACTTTTTTTTCATCAATTAAATACAAATAGTAATAGATTTTTCTAAAACAAAGAATGAAATGAGAAAAAAAAAAAAAGTTTATTTATTTGTTGAATATACCATCAAGATTAAGATTCACGCAGTTAAGAATGCTTGGATTTGCTTTTGCAGCTTCAGTAAATTCACTAAGAGAAATTTCATTATCATTATTTTTGTCAACTTGGCTGAAAGTCTTTTGAACAACTTTATCAAGAACATCGTCGGATATGCTAATTTGAGAGTTAGATTTCAAGCTGAAGGTGAGAATTTGCTTCAATTCATTTTTGTCAATTGTATGATTTCCATCAATGTCATAAACATTGAAGCAGAATTTAGCTTTCTCTTCGATTGTTGCATTAGGTGACATTGCAGAGAGACCTAATACAAACTCATCAAATTCAATTTGGTCAGAATTATCGGAATCAAAGGCAGAGAAGATCCTTTGAGTAAATTCTGTATTTGGGAGATCCAACGCTTGCTGAAATTCATGAAGACTAATTTTGTTGTCTTTCGATTGTGAATTTGATAAAAACTTGAAACGATCGTATAAGAATTGAACTTGATCTGGCGTGAAGTGTGTCATCTTTGCAAGATTTTCGATATCGGTTCTTGAATATTTACCTTTTTGCTTTGATTTGCTTGATGATTGACCCATTTGTATATCCTAAAACTTTTTAAATAAACAGTTACAATAACTTTTTTTTAATTCAAATTTCAATAGAAAAATGAATGAATTTCATTCATTTTGTCCTCTAAATGTTGCATCTCAATCTTTAATAGTTGGACGTGTTTTATCTGGTAAATTAAAAAATTGTAATTGCTTTTCAGCTTTATGGCGTTTTTTATTGATTATTTTTCCTGAATCTCGTCGACAAGAAATGGATGATGAAGCTTGGATCGCAATTCTTAAAAATTGCCGTCAAACAATGTCAAAAAAATTCAAAACCCCTGAAGAGTTTCAAATAAAAAGTTTCAAGAATTACAATGATATTCGCGGGCTTATCCAAGATAAATATCATAAACTCTCTGGAAAAGAATGCATTTTACAATTGGATAGTATTTTAAGGATTTTATGGTTTTCTTCACCTCCAATAAATAATTCCGAAAAAGTTGAAGAAGAGTTAAAATGCGCAATTAACATAATAGTTCGTTTATTCCACCAATTTGAAATAGAATTTCCGCAATATAACCAAGAAAATAATCCAATTTCGATTTTAATGAATCCTAAATTTATATGTCACGATATTTGTCTTATCATGAAATCAATACACCAATATCTTGAACCATTTAAATTACAAAAAAGCCATATTAGAGAATCATATAATCAGATTTGTTTCACGATAAACCAACTAAATGAAGAAATGCAGAAAAGTCCAGGTAAATTTGCTCTATTTCACGAGTTGACTAATGAACCTAACAAAAATACTTTTTCAAATTCACCACTAAAAATATTTTCAAAGCTTCATTTATCTTTACCATCCTTTTTTTTACCAAACGCTGATAACTCTTCAAATAATAATAATAATAATAATAATGACAACATTAATGATAATACCACACTTTCAGCAAATACTTCCAATCCTATACAATCAGAACAATTAGTTTTGCCACCAATCGATGACACAATCAAGATTCTTTATCTTTTCAACGAATTATTTGAAACAATAACACCTGAACAAGAAATAAATTATGTTTGGACTTTTATTTTCTCGCAATATATAGACCAGTCTATATTCCCATTATTTTATTCTTATATTTATTTATATTCGAAGAAAGTGACAAATTCATCAAAATTACCGATGTCCAAAATTTGTATGCAAGTTGGATTGAGGCTAAAGAAATTTGATGAAAAACAAGAATTGACAATGGCTTCACAAAGAATTGATGAATTAATCAACTTACTTGAAAACGATGATTCAATCAAAAATAGAGAAATTGTAAGAAACCAGATTGAAACTATTCTTAAAATCGCAAGGGGAAACGCAATTATTGAAGAATTACTTCCAATTAAATACATTTCCGAATATCTTGACAAAATATTAAAATAAATGAAATTTGATCTCAAATTTTACTAATAAAAAATTCGAAGAAAATGAAGAAGAAAAAAGAAATTGTAATTCTATTGTTTTATATATATCAAATTGTTTTTTTCTTATTTGTTCATAATAATGGACTGGTAGGTAAAACAATAAAATTAGTTTTCGATTATTATTATCTTTTAGACGCTTTACTATTCTTTTTTTGCTTTTAAGGGACCACTATCAAATTCTATGTTAAAAATTCTATGAGTTATCACAAAATTAATTGACTTAAAAAAAATTATTTCTTGAGTATTTTTGCTATATTTTGGTATATATAAATTATATAAATTACATATCATTTATTTCTATTCTTCTTTAAAGCCTATTCCCTTTTTTCAATAAAAATTTAAAAGTTGAAAGGAGTAAAAATTTTACAAAAATGATCGGAATGGTGAAATTTTAAAGTTTTAAACTTTTTCCGAGATAACAACTATTGAATTTTCTTTTCTATGAGTTTTCTCAATATTGAAATGTTTACAAAAAAATATGATAGTGGTCCCTTAAATTATTAGATAAATTTATGCATTATATTGAATAGATGAATCATTGGCAACTTTCAAAAATTCATGTATTAATATTTCATTAAAAATTAAAATAAATGACATATAGTCTATCACATGAATTTTTCCCATTGCATTAATAATTCTCCATAAAAAAAGGTTAAATATTTACCAGAACGATTATATTTTCATAAAGATATTATAATGAAAGCAATTCTATGCGGAAACTCAACAGTTGGAAAAACATCTATACTTAATGCTCTTACAGGTGCACACGAATTTGGCCCAACTACCCCAACACTTGGTGCAGGTTGCGCAAATGTTACTTTTCAATACCAAAATGAAGATATAACAATGAATGTTTGGGATACAGCAGGCCAAGAAGCTTATCGTTCTCTTATAAAAATTTATTTTCGTGATACTAGGGTCGCAATATTAGTTTTTGATGTTACATCAAAACCAAGTTTTGATGCAATAGATAAATGGGTTCAAGATATTTATGAAAATTGTGGTAGAGATAATACACCAATTCTTATTGCAGCAAATAAAATAGATCTTATTGAAAACAGAGTTATTTCATCTGAAGAACTGACTAAAAAAGCACGCCATTTAAACTGTCCATTTATGGAGATTTCTGCAAAAACGAAAACATGCTTGATGGAAATGATGACAGTGGCATATCGGATGGCAATAGGAGAAAAAGTTCCTATTGACCCAACAGAAAATTTTTTTGCAACTGAAATTCAGCATTCTGTTCCAGAAGAAATACGTAATGTTCCTAATTTAGATTTAAATTCTCATGAAGAATCTAAGGGATGCTGCTCATGAATTATATATTTACTTGTTTATTACTTTATATGAGTATTTCAAATTACAATGATGACTATTAATCTTTAATCAGCGGGTTTTGTTCATTTTTTGTATGATTAATAAAAAAAAATATTTCGAATAATTTTTGATATCTTTAAGGTACAAATCCAGTACGTTATTTTTTGAATAGGAGAACGTTTATTATTTGAATAGTTGCATGTCTCTGAAAAAGTTTAAATTGACTATGTTTGTTTTTGACACTTATTTTACAATTTAAATAAACATTATGACATGTTATATGAAATGGATGAAAATAATCGTTTTTTATTTAACATGTCATCTTATTCTTTGAGAATGTCAAAAAAAATTGCGGTTACTAAACGTACTGGATTTGTACCTTAAAAAAAAAAAAAAAAAAAAAAAGATGATTTTTGTAGTCATTAAAGCATTTTTGATTAGAATAGAAAGATAAAAAAATTTATTATGTTCTTTTTTTTTTTGTTATTTAATCCTATCGTTATGGTTTCAGTTTTTTACTTCACAAACCTTGACCGTGGGTGATGCAGCGTTTCGTATGCGACTGACGGAGATCCTTTAAGGTCTACTATCATAAAGATGGTCTTAGAACCATAATGACTTTTCATTTATGGGCCGACAGCTATCGACATTTAATATTTATAAATTATTTTTTTTTATAAACCAAATGAAACTCATGTCAAATTTGCTACAAAAAAATCTTTGATCCTCAATTATGTAATATACTTTATAAAAAGATAGTACAATCTTTACCATCGAAAACGTATCGATTTGCTGATCAAAGATTTTTACCAAATAAATGAGCTTGTGCTTTAAATGACACTAATTTAACTTTATATAACTGCTTATAAAATCATTTGCTTTTTTTTGAGTAAATAGGAATAATATATATTATCTCTGGCAAAAAACAAAATATCGATTAATACTTAATATAAACAATGAGAATAAGCTACTATAATCAAACTAAGCTTGTAAATTTGGTGAAATAAACGTTTTTTGGGTTTTTAAAATCACCAAATGTAACCATATTATTGTCAAATAAATTTTTTTAGTATTTATTATTGTCATAAACCATTGAATTATTTGAAAGAGGAATTAAATGAGTTTTATCAAAAGTCATATTAATAATCGATAAGATTTTCTCAGTAAAAAAATGTTATTTTTTGAATATTACAAAATAATTGTATGATTTGTATAATATATCATATAAAATAATAATAAAAAGCTCATTTATATTGACGATGAAAAGCCAAATAACCGATTTCACCAAAAGCCCAGGTCTTGGGCTTTTGGCGACAGCATTCAATTTTGAATAGTTTACATATATTTTGGAGATCACCAAAACGGTTTTTCTGGCGATGGTGATTTGTAAAGCTTTCAAAATATCATATATAAAATAAAAAAATAATAAGATATAAATATATAATAAAATCAATAAAAGCTTTTTTTCAATTAAAAATAATTTTTTTTCATTTATATTTTAAATATATACCGATATAAAATGTATTTAAAATATTAATAGTATTTTTATTTTTATGAATATATATAGCCGAATAATAAATAATGCATTGAAATATTAATAGTATTTATATTTTTATGAATATATATAGCCGAGTAATTAAATAAATTCATTGAATTTATTGAATGTTGATTCGTAAATTGAATTATTATTTAATCAAATATCATTTAATCATTTTTTTTAATAATTCATAATAAATAACTTTTTAAAAGATTTATTAAAATCGCCAAAAGACCAGAAAGAATCACCAAGATCAGGTCTTTTTTTTACATTTGGGTATATTTTACAAGCTTAATCAAACAAAAATATCTTTAATAAGTTGAGATAATAATGAAGCATTTGCATATTCCTCTTCCAGCACCATTTCATTATATTTATTTCATTTCAGTCATATAAGATAAAAAACAATAGGTATCTATATTAATAAGTTTTGTTTAATCTCTAACAAAAAAACAAAACATAAGAAAAAACGCGAGTTTAATAAAACTATCCTTTACTTTTTTCACATTACAAATTTCTTAACGTAACTTTTTAACGTTTATTTTTTTAATCCCTATTTTGGATGTTGTAAACTATAGTTAAAAAGTCGGGAGCATTCAAAAAGTTCAACTTTTTTTTACTAATTTATCAACAAACAAAACGTAGATAAAAAAACCTTTTATTGCCTTTCCTTTGACACAAAAGTTCTTTGGATTCAAATAATTAAGTTTTTTGTCATTAATTTCAAATTTATTGATTTTTTTCCCAATAATATGCAAGCAAAATATTATTATTCATAATCACAATAGCTTGAAAGCAAAATTAATTCGCCATCAGAAGTTATTATCAAATAACAAACACCTACTTGAGAAATTTCAAAGTATTCCAGCTCTTTTATTATATCTATCTGATAATTAGAATCCCCGTTTTTTCTGCCTAAAATTATCACTAAATATCATGTCGCAATACCAAAATTTATTATTAAATCTATAAAAAAATCAATATATATTACTTTAAATACTCAATAGGAATTCTCAACAATTAATAAGAAATCATTACTTCTAAAATGCAAAAACAATTAATTTTGCTTATTTACTTGTTATAGAATTCAAAATTAGCAGGATTTCTTTCTGATATTTGATAAAATAAATGTTTTTATGCTAACAAAATTATGTTTTAATCTCTCAAAAAGCTCTTTCAAATAAGTCGGGAGTGAACTGAGTTATGAAAAAGTTAAAAAATTTATTTTTTCAATTAATTTATTTAATAAAAAGTTCCTATCGTACTCCCGACTTTTTTACTATTTACAGAGTAGGTTGAAAAAAAAAAACGGCAGATTTTTTTGGAAAATCCTTTGATATATAAAAAATATATAGTATTCTGAATTAAAATTTTCTTTTATAAACAATACCTGGGATAAGAGAGAAAAGGTTGATCCAGCTGGAATTACTAAAACTCTAGAAAGAAAGATCAGTAGATCAGAAGAAGCAAGACGTTTAATATTCGTCCATGAAGATTTCAAGAATAAATACAGCAAAGATTATAATACATCCAAGCTCCAACAAGATCTTTATAATGACTTTGTTTCCTCAATAAGAAAGCTCGTTGATGATCCTCGAGATTACAATCATTTAGAAATGCAAAAAGCTCAAGATCCAGATGTGAATCTTAAAAATTTACCCACAATTACAGCATGGTGGGTTGAACATTATTTAAAGTCACTTTTAATAGCATAAGTCATTAATAAACAATTCTTCTCTTATTTTTCTTTTATATTTTTCTTTTTATTTTTATATTTCTACAGTTTTTAGGTATAGGGGGGATAAAAAGTGTTTTCCTTTGATATAAAAATATTTCAATAATTAAGATAAACATATAAAACTCTTAATGAATATTCTTTATTGAGTTCTTCATATAAAAAAATAAATTTGATGTTGATTGAGAGTAGCTGCAACAAATTCAAAACATGATCGTTTTTTTATGAAATGTGATACGAAAAATTAAAAAAAAATTCTATTTTTTATTATAATAATTTGTTGATTGAAACAAGCCAAACTTATTTTTATACACCAAATTTGCTATTAAATCAATATATCAATGTATATATTTATGGGGATCCTAATTAGTAAACTAATTCTCAATTCTAATTGCATTTCAAGATTCTAATTACTATTTTTAATCAATCTGAAAGAAAATTATTAGCAAAAATGACCAAATTTTCCAGTAAATGGTGTTAAATGCCCAATTGCATAAATGATCAGATTTACCGCAGAATTACAATAAAAATGCGTAGATTATAATTTATTGATTGCATTTTCTACTTTATTTGGCATATTATTTGCATTATTTTCTATATATTTGCATATTTTCTTATGATTTTTCGTCAAATCAATTTTATATAAAATACGATAATATTCAAATTCTAATTTTTTTTCATATTGGATTTTCAATTTAAGTTTTTTAGTATTATTGATTAATATAAAAACAATGATAGCATAATATTAAATAAATTTCTTTTTTAATTATTGATTATGATTTCCACTCTTTTTGTTTTGGATGCTATTTAACTTATGTTCGATTGATTTATATGTTCTTTTAGGAAAATATTCATTAATAAGTGTAATGTTACCTTTTAAATCTTTTTTTAATTTGAGTAATAACGAAATTTCATTATTACTCCAACGGCATTTTTTATTTAACTCACTGGCAGCATTTTGTCTTTTCTCAATTAATATATTTGAATTCGGGGCAAGTAAAATATCATTACTATTTAATAAATAGCATTTATTAGTTTTATTATTTGTGCTTGTTGAGTTTAAGAAAATTGAATGAATTTTTTTACATGCCTTATTACAATATCCATTTTTTGCTTCTGCGAATAATGAATCAACATATTCTTTAGCTTCTGAATCAGAATAACTTTTTTCATTAGGAAGTGAAATTACTTTTCCAAATTGCAATTGTCTATTTTTTATGTTTTCTAAAATCAATTCTTCATTTATTTTAATAAGTGCATTGATTTTTCCAGCTTCTAATATAAAACGTTTGCTGTTATGATGATCTTTACTGCGCATTCTTATAATTCCAAATGTATGCTCAAGTGGGTTCGTGCCCAACCTATTTAAATGAATAATTGTAACATTAGGAAGATTTAGTATATCCAGTATTGTCAAAACCGTTGAGAGACAATCTCGTATTATATTTTGTTTAAATGCTATGTGATTTGGATATGAAGTGAGGTGATGTGGAAAATAATTTTTCTCAAGAATTATTCTAGCTATGTTCAAATATAATAATCTCTTTTCAAATTCTAATTTGTCTGACAATGATGAAAGCAATAATGTGTATGGTAAAATAAAAATTGAATAATTAAATAATTGATGTTTTCTTAATTCCAAATAATTATTCATTTGAAAAAATAGCAGAGGAAGTTTATCGTGCATCTTACTTGCCCTGTCATTTCTAAAAACCATCGAAGGCAGATTTAAAAGTGAAATCATTTGATTTGGGTTTGTTACAATTGGAATAAAGTGATAACGGACCCTTTTAAGTATATGAAGAGGATCTGACAGGAATAAAGGTTCTGTTATGTTAGGTGAAGTATTATATTTAAATTTATTATAATGTTTTTTAATATTATTTGTATGTGATGGAGTGGCAAAAGTGTCACCATCTGATGAAAATGATACAACTGTTATATTAACACTTTGAAGAATTTTTGCTAATTTTTTTAAAGTAGAAATTGTGGAATTGTTTCCTTTCCCTCCTTTTGATGGAACAATATGAAGTATAAAATTGTTGAGAGAAGGATTTAACGGTTGAACATGATATACGAAATAAGAATCTATGACTAAACTACTCACATTTTGCATCCATTCTTCGAAAACAGATATTGTGGTACTAGATTGAGTTAAAAGATCTTTACTCATTTGGTATTTCTCTATTAAACCTTCTACAGTACCATTAGAAAAAATCGATACAGTTGGATTAACTGAACAGGCATCTACTGCCAGAATAACGGGCTCATTTGCAGACCAATTTTTACTATATTCTTCTGCAATTATTTTTGTTTTAGTAATATCTGTTAAGAAATTTTGAAAATCATTTAGAAATATTTTTTGTTTGTAGAACATAGTTCGAACGCATGGAATTGGTATAAAAAATGATATAAATTCATAAGCTGCGGCTGAAATAAAAAATAACTTTAAACAAATTGTTAAAAGTTGATGGGAAGGCCTCCTAGTATTTGGATGTTTTCTTGATAATGCTGATAACTCATCTGAAATTTTTATTTGATTTGATTGTTTTTGAACTTGCTTGATTCGCTTTTGAATTTCATTTATTGAAAAATTGATGTCGGGAACCGGCGATGACCGTACAGATTCATCTCTCAGATAATCTTTCATTATATTTTCATAAACCATTCAAAAAGTTTTTATAAACATAAACAAAAAGTTAAGAAAAATTTTATTATTTTTAGTGACATTAAAATTAAATGTAACTTATCAAATACTTCATTTTGTTTTAAAAGCAGTAAAGGAATAAATATATTTAATGCATATATTATAAAAATGATATTTTTATTAATCTTTCCTTAGTAATAAAATGGGAGCGGTCATTTCAATAATGCCGCCTTTTATTTGAAATTATGACAGCACACATAATATAATAATAAAAAGTGGTAGATATTCATTTAAATTTTTATTATATTCATTTATATTTTTTAAAAAATTATCATATATTGAGAAAAATTAGTTTGACATTCCACTTTTTGAGAGGGCTTCCCCAAAAAATTTCGTTGCAGCTACTCTGTTGATTGTTTAACATGGCACTTTTCAATGTACGTTTATATTTTTATGATACTTTTAAAATTGGCGATTTTTGATTTTTTGAAAAGAAGTTTTTAGTTGTTTTTTGCTATGTGAATATAAACAAAACATACAGTAATTAAATAATATATAATAAAATATTATCTTTTTATTTTATTTGAGATGAAAATTAAAAAAATGTATGTTTGAATAAATAGTAAAAAACAGCATAAAAATTAATGTTAGTCAAAAATGATCTCAGACATCAATTATTCTATTTTTATTTAATAAAGCAATACTATAAACAATAAAATATAAATATATAAAATATTTTTAAAAATCAGCTTTTTGGTATATTTATAGAGTATGTTTTTAAAATGATAGATTAAAAATGGTATAAAAAATATAAACGTACATATAAAAGTGACACATAATTCAATCATGATTAAACAAACATTGGAAATGTGCGTAACTCAATAAAGATTATAACGGTATGTTTTAATGTGATTATTTTAAAAACATTGATATTTTTAATTGAATGGAAAAGACTTTTTGTCCCCCCTATACTATTAATGGAATATTGTTAAAATTTTTTTTTTTCAATTTTTCAACATCAATTGATTCTGATTCAAAATGAAAATTCATGTGCACTTTACAACTGAGTATTCTATATCGTAATTTTTTTACAATATGAGAAAAATCAGGAGTAATTCTGACTGTTAATATCCTTCTATTTAATAAAAGATTAGTATTTATCAAATTTTGAATATAAGTTTGATAAAAAAAAATCATTCAAATTTTTGAATGCATTATCGCCATCAAAAGTGAATGATACAATTTCAATTCTATAATTTTTCAAAATTGATCGAATTGCATGTAGATCATTAATAGTTTTATCATTTGCTTTACCGTTAGAACTTGATTTTATATACAAAACAATTGGTTTGAATTTGGCCAATAATGGATTTAATTGATAAACAAAGGCTGCTTTTATTATAAATTTTTTACCAGCTGAACCAGAGGAAGAGACAAAAAGCTGGGAAAGATTAATGGACATAATTCTCCAATCTGATCAGCAACCAAATCCCCTCACAAAGTTGGATTGGAGAATTCGTCAAATAATTACCAAATATGTGGACAAAAAGCTGGAAAAGCAAAAAGCAGATTATGAAACCAAGCTCAAGAACCTGGAGGAACAAATTGCAAAACTAAAGAGACCACCACCACCTCCTCCACCACCAGCACCTGCACCAAAAATAGATTATGCATCTGTATCTACAAAAGTGGGCAAAGAGAAAGGATTTCTAGATGAATTAGTGAGAGTGGTAAACAATACCTGGGATAAGAGAGAAAAGGTTGATCCAGCTGGAATTACTAAAACTCTAGAAAGAAAGATCAGTAGATCAGAAGAAGCAAGACGTTTAATATTCGTCCATGAAGATTTCAAGAATAAATACAGCAAAGATTATAATACATCCAAGCTCCAACAAGATCTTTATAATGACTTTGTTTCCTCAATAAGAAAGCTCGTTGATGATCCTCGAGATTACAATCATTTAGAAATGCAAAAAGCTCAAGATCCAGATGTGAATCTTAAAAATTTACCCACAATTACAGCATGGTGGGTTGAACATTATTTAAAGTCACTTTTAATAGCATAAGTCATTAATAAACAATTCTTCTCTTATTTTTCTTTTATATTTTTCTTTTTATTTTTATATTTCTACAGTTTTTAGGTATAGGGGGGACAAAAAGTGTTTTCCTTTGATATAAAAATATTTCAATAATTAAGATAAACATATAAAACTCTTAATGAATATTCTTTATTGAGTTCTTCATATAAAAAAATAAATTTGATGTTGATTGAGAGTAGCTGCAACAAATTCAAAACATGATCGTTTTTTTATGAAATGTGATACGAAAAATTAAAAAAAAATTCTATTTTTTATTATAATAATTTGTTGATTGAAACAAGCCAAACTTATTTTTATACACCAAATTTGCTATTAAATCAATATATCAATGTATATATTTATGGGGATCCTAATTAGTAAACTAATTCTCAATTCTAATTGCATTTCAAGATTCTAATTACTATTTTTAATCAATCTGAAAGAAAATTATTAGCAAAAATGACCAAATTTTCCAGTAAATGGTGTTAAATGCCCAATTGCATAAATGATCAGATTTACCGCAGAATTACAATAAAAATGCGTAGATTATAATTTATTGATTGCATTTTCTACTTTATTTGGCATATTATTTGCATTATTTTCTATATATTTGCATATTTTCTTATGATTTTTCGTCAAATCAATTTTATATAAAATACGATAATATTCAAATTCTAATTTTTTTTCATATTGGATTTTCAATTTAAGTTTTTTAGTATTATTGATTAATATAAAAACAATGATAGCATAATATTAAATAAATTTCTTTTTTAATTATTGATTATGATTTCCACTCTTTTTGTTTTGGATGCTATTTAACTTATGTTCGATTGATTTATATGTTCTTTTAGGAAAATATTCATTAATAAGTGTAATGTTACCTTTTAAATCTTTTTTTAATTTGAGTAATAACGAAATTTCATTATTACTCCAACGGCATTTTTTATTTAACTCACTGGCAGCATTTTGTCTTTTCTCAATTAATATATTTGAATTCGGGGCAAGTAAAATATCATTACTATTTAATAAATAGCATTTATTAGTTTTATTATTTGTGCTTGTTGAGTTTAAGAAAATTGAATGAATTTTTTTACATGCCTTATTACAATATCCATTTTTTGCTTCTGCGAATAATGAATCAACATATTCTTTAGCTTCTGAATCAGAATAACTTTTTTCATTAGGAAGTGAAATTACTTTTCCAAATTGCAATTGTCTATTTTTTATGTTTTCTAAAATCAATTCTTCATTTATTTTAATAAGTGCATTGATTTTTCCAGCTTCTAATATAAAACGTTTGCTGTTATGATGATCTTTACTGCGCATTCTTATAATTCCAAATGTATGCTCAAGTGGGTTCGTGCCCAACCTATTTAAATGAATAATTGTAACATTAGGAAGATTTAGTATATCCAGTATTGTCAAAACCGTTGAGAGACAATCTCGTATTATATTTTGTTTAAATGCTATGTGATTTGGATATGAAGTGAGGTGATGTGGAAAATAATTTTTCTCAAGAATTATTCTAGCTATGTTCAAATATAATAATCTCTTTTCAAATTCTAATTTGTCTGACAATGATGAAAGCAATAATGTGTATGGTAAAATAAAAATTGAATAATTAAATAATTGATGTTTTCTTAATTCCAAATAATTATTCATTTGAAAAAATAGCAGAGGAAGTTTATCGTGCATCTTACTTGCCCTGTCATTTCTAAAAACCATCGAAGGCAGATTTAAAAGTGAAATCATTTGATTTGGGTTTGTTACAATTGGAATAAAGTGATAACGGACCCTTTTAAGTATATGAAGAGGATCTGACAGGAATAAAGGTTCTGTTATGTTAGGTGAAGTATTATATTTAAATTTATTATAATGTTTTTTAATATTATTTGTATGTGATGGAGTGGCAAAAGTGTCACCATCTGATGAAAATGATACAACTGTTATATTAACACTTTGAAGAATTTTTGCTAATTTTTTTAAAGTAGAAATTGTGGAATTGTTTCCTTTCCCTCCTTTTGATGGAACAATATGAAGTATAAAATTGTTGAGAGAAGGATTTAACGGTTGAACATGATATACGAAATAAGAATCTATGACTAAACTACTCACATTTTGCATCCATTCTTCGAAAACAGATATTGTGGTACTAGATTGAGTTAAAAGATCTTTACTCATTTGGTATTTCTCTATTAAACCTTCTACAGTACCATTAGAAAAAATCGATACAGTTGGATTAACTGAACAGGCATCTACTGCCAGAATAACGGGCTCATTTGCAGACCAATTTTTACTATATTCTTCTGCAATTATTTTTGTTTTAGTAATATCTGTTAAGAAATTTTGAAAATCATTTAGAAATATTTTTTGTTTGTAGAACATAGTTCGAACGCATGGAATTGGTATAAAAAATGATATAAATTCATAAGCTGCGGCTGAAATAAAAAATAACTTTAAACAAATTGTTAAAAGTTGATGGGAAGGCCTCCTAGTATTTGGATGTTTTCTTGATAATGCTGATAACTCATCTGAAATTTTTATTTGATTTGATTGTTTTTGAACTTGCTTGATTCGCTTTTGAATTTCATTTATTGAAAAATTGATGTCGGGAACCGGCGATGACCGTACAGATTCATCTCTCAGATAATCTTTCATTATATTTTCATAAACCATTCAAAAAGTTTTTATAAACATAAACAAAAAGTTAAGAAAAATTTTATTATTTTTAGTGACATTAAAATTAAATGTAACTTATCAAATACTTCATTTTGTTTTAAAAGCAGTAAAGGAATAAATATATTTAATGCATATATTATAAAAATGATATTTTTATTAATCTTTCCTTAGTAATAAAATGGGAGCGGTCATTTCAATAATGCCGCCTTTTATTTGAAATTATGACAGCACACATAATATAATAATAAAAAGTGGTAGATATTCATTTAAATTTTTATTATATTCATTTATATTTTTTAAAAAATTATCATATATTGAGAAAAATTAGTTTGACATTCCACTTTTTGAGAGGGCTTCCCCAAAAAATTTCGTTGCAGCTACTCTGTTGATTGTTTAACATGGCACTTTTCAATGTACGTTTATATTTTTATGATACTTTTAAAATTGGCGATTTTTGATTTTTTGAAAAGAAGTTTTTAGTTGTTTTTTGCTATGTGAATATAAACAAAACATACAGTAATTAAATAATATATAATAAAATATTATCTTTTTATTTTATTTGAGATGAAAATTAAAAAAATGTATGTTTGAATAAATAGTAAAAAACAGCATAAAAATTAATGTTAGTCAAAAATGATCTCAGACATCAATTATTCTATTTTTATTTAATAAAGCAATACTATAAACAATAAAATATAAATATATAAAATATTTTTAAAAATCAGCTTTTTGGTATATTTATAGAGTATGTTTTTAAAATGATAGATTAAAAATGGTATAAAAAATATAAACGTACATATAAAAGTGACACATAATTCAATCATGATTAAACAAACATTGGAAATGTGCGTAACTCAATAAAGATTATAACGGTATGTTTTAATGTGATTATTTTAAAAACATTGATATTTTTAATTGAATGGAAAAGACTTTTTGTCCCCCCTATACTATTAATGGAATATTGTTAAAATTTTTTTTTTTCAATTTTTCAACATCAATTGATTCTGATTCAAAATGAAAATTCATGTGCACTTTACAACTGAGTATTCTATATCGTAATTTTTTTACAATATGAGAAAAATCAGGAGTAATTCTGACTGTTAATATCCTTCTATTTAATAAAAGATTAGTATTTATCAAATTTTGAATATAAGTTTGATAAAAAAAAATCATTCAAATTTTTGAATGCATTATCGCCATCAAAAGTGAATGATACAATTTCAATTCTATAATTTTTCAAAATTGATCGAATTGCATGTAGATCATTAATAGTTTTATCATTTGCTTTACCGTTAGAACTTGATTTTATATACAAAACAATTGGTTTGAATTTGGCCAATAATGGATTTAATTGATAAACAAAGGCTGCTTTTATTATAAATTTTTTACCAGCTGAACCAGAGGAAGAGACAAAAAGCTGGGAAAGATTAATGGACATAATTCTCCAATCTGATCAGCAACCAAATCCCCTCACAAAGTTGGATTGGAGAATTCGTCAAATAATTACCAAATATGTGGACAAAAAGCTGGAAAAGCAAAAAGCAGATTATGAAACCAAGCTCAAGAACCTGGAGGAACAAATTGCAAAACTAAAGAGACCACCACCACCTCCTCCACCACCAGCACCTGCACCAAAAATAGATTATGCATCTGTATCTACAAAAGTGGGCAAAGAGAAAGGATTTCTAGATGAATTAGTGAGAGTGGTAAACAATACCTGGGATAAGAGAGAAAAGGTTGATCCAGCTGGAATTACTAAAACTCTAGAAAGAAAGATCAGTAGATCAGAAGAAGCAAGACGTTTAATATTCGTCCATGAAGATTTCAAGAATAAATACAGCAAAGATTATAATACATCCAAGCTCCAACAAGATCTTTATAATGACTTTGTTTCCTCAATAAGAAAGCTCGTTGATGATCCTCGAGATTACAATCATTTAGAAATGCAAAAAGCTCAAGATCCAGATGTGAATCTTAAAAATTTACCCACAATTACAGCATGGTGGGTTGAACATTATTTAAAGTCACTTTTAATAGCATAAGTCATTAATAAACAATTCTTCTCTTATTTTTCTTTTATATTTTTCTTTTTATTTTTATATTTCTACAGTTTTTAGGTATAGGGGGGACAAAAAGTGTTTTCCTTTGATATAAAAATATTTCAATAATTAAGATAAACATATAAAACTCTTAATGAATATTCTTTATTGAGTTCTTCATATAAAAAAATAAATTTGATGTTGATTGAGAGTAGCTGCAACAAATTCAAAACATGATCGTTTTTTTATGAAATGTGATACGAAAAATTAAAAAAAAATTCTATTTTTTATTATAATAATTTGTTGATTGAAACAAGCCAAACTTATTTTTATACACCAAATTTGCTATTAAATCAATATATCAATGTATATATTTATGGGGATCCTAATTAGTAAACTAATTCTCAATTCTAATTGCATTTCAAGATTCTAATTACTATTTTTAATCAATCTGAAAGAAAATTATTAGCAAAAATGACCAAATTTTCCAGTAAATGGTGTTAAATGCCCAATTGCATAAATGATCAGATTTACCGCAGAATTACAATAAAAATGCGTAGATTATAATTTATTGATTGCATTTTCTACTTTATTTGGCATATTATTTGCATTATTTTCTATATATTTGCATATTTTCTTATGATTTTTCGTCAAATCAATTTTATATAAAATACGATAATATTCAAATTCTAATTTTTTTTCATATTGGATTTTCAATTTAAGTTTTTTAGTATTATTGATTAATATAAAAACAATGATAGCATAATATTAAATAAATTTCTTTTTTAATTATTGATTATGATTTCCACTCTTTTTGTTTTGGATGCTATTTAACTTATGTTCGATTGATTTATATGTTCTTTTAGGAAAATATTCATTAATAAGTGTAATGTTACCTTTTAAATCTTTTTTTAATTTGAGTAATAACGAAATTTCATTATTACTCCAACGGCATTTTTTATTTAACTCACTGGCAGCATTTTGTCTTTTCTCAATTAATATATTTGAATTCGGGGCAAGTAAAATATCATTACTATTTAATAAATAGCATTTATTAGTTTTATTATTTGTGCTTGTTGAGTTTAAGAAAATTGAATGAATTTTTTTACATGCCTTATTACAATATCCATTTTTTGCTTCTGCGAATAATGAATCAACATATTCTTTAGCTTCTGAATCAGAATAACTTTTTTCATTAGGAAGTGAAATTACTTTTCCAAATTGCAATTGTCTATTTTTTATGTTTTCTAAAATCAATTCTTCATTTATTTTAATAAGTGCATTGATTTTTCCAGCTTCTAATATAAAACGTTTGCTGTTATGATGATCTTTACTGCGCATTCTTATAATTCCAAATGTATGCTCAAGTGGGTTCGTGCCCAACCTATTTAAATGAATAATTGTAACATTAGGAAGATTTAGTATATCCAGTATTGTCAAAACCGTTGAGAGACAATCTCGTATTATATTTTGTTTAAATGCTATGTGATTTGGATATGAAGTGAGGTGATGTGGAAAATAATTTTTCTCAAGAATTATTCTAGCTATGTTCAAATATAATAATCTCTTTTCAAATTCTAATTTGTCTGACAATGATGAAAGCAATAATGTGTATGGTAAAATAAAAATTGAATAATTAAATAATTGATGTTTTCTTAATTCCAAATAATTATTCATTTGAAAAAATAGCAGAGGAAGTTTATCGTGCATCTTACTTGCCCTGTCATTTCTAAAAACCATCGAAGGCAGATTTAAAAGTGAAATCATTTGATTTGGGTTTGTTACAATTGGAATAAAGTGATAACGGACCCTTTTAAGTATATGAAGAGGATCTGACAGGAATAAAGGTTCTGTTATGTTAGGTGAAGTATTATATTTAAATTTATTATAATGTTTTTTAATATTATTTGTATGTGATGGAGTGGCAAAAGTGTCACCATCTGATGAAAATGATACAACTGTTATATTAACACTTTGAAGAATTTTTGCTAATTTTTTTAAAGTAGAAATTGTGGAATTGTTTCCTTTCCCTCCTTTTGATGGAACAATATGAAGTATAAAATTGTTGAGAGAAGGATTTAACGGTTGAACATGATATACGAAATAAGAATCTATGACTAAACTACTCACATTTTGCATCCATTCTTCGAAAACAGATATTGTGGTACTAGATTGAGTTAAAAGATCTTTACTCATTTGGTATTTCTCTATTAAACCTTCTACAGTACCATTAGAAAAAATCGATACAGTTGGATTAACTGAACAGGCATCTACTGCCAGAATAACGGGCTCATTTGCAGACCAATTTTTACTATATTCTTCTGCAATTATTTTTGTTTTAGTAATATCTGTTAAGAAATTTTGAAAATCATTTAGAAATATTTTTTGTTTGTAGAACATAGTTCGAACGCATGGAATTGGTATAAAAAATGATATAAATTCATAAGCTGCGGCTGAAATAAAAAATAACTTTAAACAAATTGTTAAAAGTTGATGGGAAGGCCTCCTAGTATTTGGATGTTTTCTTGATAATGCTGATAACTCATCTGAAATTTTTATTTGATTTGATTGTTTTTGAACTTGCTTGATTCGCTTTTGAATTTCATTTATTGAAAAATTGATGTCGGGAACCGGCGATGACCGTACAGATTCATCTCTCAGATAATCTTTCATTATATTTTCATAAACCATTCAAAAAGTTTTTATAAACATAAACAAAAAGTTAAGAAAAATTTTATTATTTTTAGTGACATTAAAATTAAATGTAACTTATCAAATACTTCATTTTGTTTTAAAAGCAGTAAAGGAATAAATATATTTAATGCATATATTATAAAAATGATATTTTTATTAATCTTTCCTTAGTAATAAAATGGGAGCGGTCATTTCAATAATGCCGCCTTTTATTTGAAATTATGACAGCACACATAATATAATAATAAAAAGTGGTAGATATTCATTTAAATTTTTATTATATTCATTTATATTTTTTAAAAAATTATCATATATTGAGAAAAATTAGTTTGACATTCCACTTTTTGAGAGGGCTTCCCCAAAAAATTTCGTTGCAGCTACTCTGTTGATTGTTTAACATGGCACTTTTCAATGTACGTTTATATTTTTATGATACTTTTAAAATTGGCGATTTTTGATTTTTTGAAAAGAAGTTTTTAGTTGTTTTTTGCTATGTGAATATAAACAAAACATACAGTAATTAAATAATATATAATAAAATATTATCTTTTTATTTTATTTGAGATGAAAATTAAAAAAATGTATGTTTGAATAAATAGTAAAAAACAGCATAAAAATTAATGTTAGTCAAAAATGATCTCAGACATCAATTATTCTATTTTTATTTAATAAAGCAATACTATAAACAATAAAATATAAATATATAAAATATTTTTAAAAATCAGCTTTTTGGTATATTTATAGAGTATGTTTTTAAAATGATAGATTAAAAATGGTATAAAAAATATAAACGTACATATAAAAGTGACACATAATTCAATCATGATTAAACAAACATTGGAAATGTGCGTAACTCAATAAAGATTATAACGGTATGTTTTAATGTGATTATTTTAAAAACATTGATATTTTTAATTGAATGGAAAAGACTTTTTGTCCCCCCTATACTATTAATGGAATATTGTTAAAATTTTTTTTTTTCAATTTTTCAACATCAATTGATTCTGATTCAAAATGAAAATTCATGTGCACTTTACAACTGAGTATTCTATATCGTAATTTTTTTACAATATGAGAAAAATCAGGAGTAATTCTGACTGTTAATATCCTTCTATTTAATAAAAGATTAGTATTTATCAAATTTTGAATATAAGTTTGATAAAAAAAAATCATTCAAATTTTTGAATGCATTATCGCCATCAAAAGTGAATGATACAATTTCAATTCTATAATTTTTCAAAATTGATCGAATTGCATGTAGATCATTAATAGTTTTATCATTTGCTTTACCGTTAGAACTTGATTTTATATACAAAACAATTGGTTTGAATTTGGCCAATAATGGATTTAATTGATAAACAAAGGCTGCTTTTATTATAAATTTTTTACCAGCTGAACCAGAGGAAGAGACAAAAAGCTGGGAAAGATTAATGGACATAATTCTCCAATCTGATCAGCAACCAAATCCCCTCACAAAGTTGGATTGGAGAATTCGTCAAATAATTACCAAATATGTGGACAAAAAGCTGGAAAAGCAAAAAGCAGATTATGAAACCAAGCTCAAGAACCTGGAGGAACAAATTGCAAAACTAAAGAGACCACCACCACCTCCTCCACCACCAGCACCTGCACCAAAAATAGATTATGCATCTGTATCTACAAAAGTGGGCAAAGAGAAAGGATTTCTAGATGAATTAGTGAGAGTGGTAAACAATACCTGGGATAAGAGAGAAAAGGTTGATCCAGCTGGAATTACTAAAACTCTAGAAAGAAAGATCAGTAGATCAGAAGAAGCAAGACGTTTAATATTCGTCCATGAAGATTTCAAGAATAAATACAGCAAAGATTATAATACATCCAAGCTCCAACAAGATCTTTATAATGACTTTGTTTCCTCAATAAGAAAGCTCGTTGATGATCCTCGAGATTACAATCATTTAGAAATGCAAAAAGCTCAAGATCCAGATGTGAATCTTAAAAATTTACCCACAATTACAGCATGGTGGGTTGAACATTATTTAAAGTCACTTTTAATAGCATAAGTCATTAATAAACAATTCTTCTCTTATTTTTCTTTTATATTTTTCTTTTTATTTTTATATTTCTACAGTTTTTAGGTATAGGGGGGACAAAAAGTGTTTTCCTTTGATATAAAAATATTTCAATAATTAAGATAAACATATAAAACTCTTAATGAATATTCTTTATTGAGTTCTTCATATAAAAAAATAAATTTGATGTTGGCTCGCTCTTTTTTTAATCTTTCAAAAAAGTTAAATTATTACTAAAATTTTGAAACTTTTTGAAAAGACAAAAAATCACTCCTGTTTTTTTCATTTAATCAAATAAAGCAATAGGTAAGTATTATAAATTCTAAGTTTGACTGGCCTTTGAAAAAGTAATGCCAGTAATATTCAATGATATCAAAATCAATTTTTTAAAAAACATGTGATATTTTCAGGAACAAAACTTCACTTTATAAAAGTAAAAACCCCTTAGTATCTTTCTTTGAGACGTATTACATATCGAAAAAAAATGCTTTTTTTTAACGATTTTTGAGGTCTAAACGTACGAAAAATGATTTTCTCACAATTTTAACAAATTTTTCGAAAAATTTCGAAATTTTTCATCTAATTGAGAGGAAAAAAAAAAAGTATTGTCTAGAATTTGAGAGAAAAATGTTTTGAGCTCAGAAAAAAATTCTGATAAAAGTATTCAATTTTAATGTCAAAAAATCCCCCGCAAAATTGAATGCACGATATAATTGATATGGGTATTTTAATCTAATATAAAGTGGCGGGAAAAAGTTGCCAACGGCGGGAAAGAGTTGCCAACGATGACCTTTTTAAGGATATATTTAAATGAAAGTTATAATTAATTATATTTAAATTATATTACATATTATTAATATGTAATAAAAAGTAATAATTAAAAAAATATGAAGATATATATATATCTTATATTCAATGCTCAATTGAAATGCTAAGAAAAAGTTAACATAAAAATTTTTAAAAATTTAACAAAATTTGTTTAAAAAAATGAAACATAAACATTTTTTTATAATTTAAAATGCAACAAATAATGAAACAATGATTTCTTTTTTATATCGTATTGCTTAAATGCTGAAAAAATGCTTTTAAGGCCACCGTTGGCAACTTTTTCCTGTCGTCGGCAACTTTTTCAGGCATCTATATTTATTAATAACTAATATATAATATTATTATTAGTATTAAATTCAATAATTCGAAAAAAAAAAGTGTGAAATATGCTCTGATTTGATCAATTTGTTTTTCAATGAAACTTTAATTAAAAGACTTAAAAACATATATTTATATTCTTATTCATTCAATCTTTACAAATGATAGAAAATTTTGCTTTAAATCCCATTTCTCATGTTTCGAACCTACTCTAAATAGAACCATAAAATAATTATTTCATGGTTCACAAGTTTCTTCATTGTTATTTTCTTTTTCTTTTTCTTGACTAATAAAGACAATCCGATTTTTTTGTGGTTCAAGTAACATGATTGGAACAGAAATTTCATTCTGTGAATCATCAACTTCACCAACATATTTATCACGCAGCAAGAAAAAGAAAACTTCCACTAGTTCAAGTAAAGCAATTCCACTCTCTTGAATTATTGTAATTGCAATCGGCCAAAGGTCAAATGATAGTGTAGTTGATTGAATTAAAATAATCCCAAATATTAAAGCAAAAGTAATAACACTGTAGTTTTGAGTCATACTCACTCGAGATTTCATTCTTTCATTCTCGATATTAGATTCAGTTAGTTGAATTAAGGTTGCAAGATATGTTGCATTTAACTTCATATACCATAGAAAGCCAGCAGATGTAAAAAGAATAGGAACTAATGAGCTTATTACAAAATCAACAATGCTACTTATATTAAAACCAAAAACACATAGAAAAGATGAAATAAAAATTTGCGCCTTTTCGAAGAAACTGAACTTCATCCTAAAAATACACCATCCAGAAAATGCAAGTGTTGTAACATACATATAAAATGAATAAAATAAAATAGAAAAGACAACAGGGATAATTTTTCTGTATGGCGAAATATCATCTGTAAATTTCCGCATTTCCCATTCTGAAGCTAACAAAGAATTAGAAATAGCTTTCAAAATTGGCAAAAATGACATGATCTGTTGTAGAGGTATAGAAAAATTGGCTTTAATAAAATTATTTACAATCCATGTTAATCCTAAAGCAAGATTAATAACTGTAAAGAGAAGATAAATAGATGAATTTTTTTCACTTCGGAAATCAACCAAAAAGTTTTTGTTACTAAAACTATACTCAATATCTAGTGATGAAAAATTATCTGAGCAAATTAGTATCATTGGATAATAAACATTTTGATTTTTAATATTTCCATCCCATAAAAAATTATTTTTTGAAACGTTAAAAGTTTTATTTAACAACGATACTCTTATTTTACTTGAAGTACATGTTTTATAAACATGCCTAGATGCAGTATTTCTAAGTTCATCGAATGAAAATAAAAATAAATTTAATTTGATCGGAATTGTCGAATGGATTGAAAAGGAAAATTTAGAATCTGCCGTGAAACCAAAAGAAGAAAAAAATAAAAGGCTACTCGTAGGCTTAATATTATATTTACCAATTTTGTATGCAACAAATGAAAATAATACAATGATAATCATGCAAAAAGAGAATCAAAGTTTTGAGGCTATTACGATAAATATCATTCAATTTTTTTTTTTTTTATTACAAATTGGGTTTTATATAAAATTGCGGTTATCCTCAATTTTGAATGCCACCTTGAAAATCAAATTCAATTTTTTCTGATAAAAGTACCGATTTCAAGATCACGATCAATAAATAAAATCATTAAAATCGATATGTACCATTATATTATATATCATCAAACATGATTAGTTTACTGATTTATTTTGAGTCCTATAATGACTATTTAGATTGTTTGTTACATTTAAAATATTTTTTTTAAACTTTTGTTTTTGGTTTGAAATATGGTAATAATATTGGAATTGTGATTTTTTAAATGTTTTTAGGTGTTTACCATGAATTTTTTATTTTTTTACTTTTCAAATTTGATATCTTTTACCAGATAATCCAGTTCATTAAAATAGTAAAAGAAAAAAAGTCTTCCTGATATTTGTTAAATTTAAGTATACATAAATTAGCACTAATTACTGAAATTTTAGATAATTTTTTGACATTAAAAAATTATTGATTTTTAATACAAATACAATTATATTTATTATCATATCTAATAGTCTATACAATACATAATATTTGGTTTGAAAGTTTTTGAATAAAGATAACTAATTAATAATTTGAAATACTTGAAAAATATTCATAATTAAATATTAATAATTAGTATATAACTTTGATAAATATTATATTTATTAAATTAAAATCATATAAATGATTTAAATGTTGAGATAAATAAAAAACAAAGATTTAAATATTGAATAGTTTACACGTTATATTTTCTGAGTTTAAAAACCCTAATTACAAAATACAAAAACGAAAATGCAAATATAAATTGGAAATAAAAACATTTAATTATTAATAATAATCATCAATATAAACTTCTTGAACAAAAAGAACAAGTTCTGAGCCATTCGGGGTACAAATTACTTTTGGTTTTGCAATTGTAACTTTATATCCACGTTGCTTGTCAACAACTAAATATTCTTTTTTGAGCAAAAATGTTTTCATCTGTAGAATAGAATTTAAAATAAGACCAATTTCGAGAATGGAACTGCATATACTTCTCTGTGAATTAGCAACAGCTGAATATAACGTGAATATAATAGTTATCGTAATTAAGAAAAAGCTATTTGTAGCAAACTTTAGAGCAAGCTTAATTTTTGCAACAACTTGAGGTTCTTTCATTTGCTTTATTAGCTTACTGGCAATTATTGTTGAAACAATACACTGCTTTAGATACCAAATTAGACTGAAAATAAATACTCCTATTGATAAAAATGCTTGCTGTACACCAGTAACATATTGGGCTATTTGAAAGCCGATTGAAAGAAATGCAGATGAAAATATAACTTCAGTTGCTTCTTTCCAGCTGAATTTTCTATAAATGAAAAATCCTGTAGAAGCAAAGGAAACACCAATGAAAAGCAATGCATAGTAAAGCAAGTTTAATAGAAGCATCGCAACAATTTTTGAAATATTATCATTTCCTGTGTTTCGCCAATCTCCCCAAACAGAGCTAGTTGTTAATAAAACAATGCAACGAATTATTGGAAGGAATAAAAATATAGTATGCAATGGAACTCTGAATCGAGAAAACACTGCTGCATTGAAAAGCCAAATGACTGAAAAAACAAAATAGGTTAAAGCAAATATTAGGTAAAGATGAAGTAAAATATCATCTCGCGAATCAATAAAACTTTCAGGATTTGAAAAAAAGGAGTCTACTGTGAAAATAGATCGTTTCGAATCACAATTTATTAAATATAGCGAATAAACGCTATTTTCATAAACATTTCCTGTCCAATGATAAAAAAAGCTTGACATATTTGCATATCCATGTGTAAAATTAACTTTTGATATAAATCTATTTGTATTACATACATTGGCTATTGGACTGCGAATTTGTTTAACTTCTGATGATGAAGCAAAGAATCCCATAATTTGTCCTGGTACCGAACTATTGATTTGCATATCAAATTTCCCATTTTCATGAAAACCGAAATTCAAAAGCTGAGAATCTGAGTTAAATGAAGCATAAACCATCTTTTTTTGTTGGGAGCTACATAACACTAAAAATAAAAAAAGAAAGCTCATATAGTACATTGATATTTTGAAACAAAATTGAGTTTAAAATATTTTGATAAAAAAATATTAAAAATTGAGATATGATGTAAATAATGTGACCAGATTTTCAAATAAAAAGTTGTTTTTTTAGCGATTATAATTTAGTCATTAAATTTTGTTTATCAGAAATATTCTTTTTGATAAAATTTTAACAATATACCATTTTATTTTTTATATTAATATAGATTTTAATTTATTAAAAATATATAGGAAATGTACATTCTTTTCAGAAAAATTAAATTCATAAAATATAAATATCATGGAAAATTTTTAAATAATAATCAAAAAATATATATTTTTAACTATTAAATTATTTTATTATTTATAATTAAGATTAAATCATCTTTTTCCCAAAATATTAGAAAAGATATTTATGATTATCATTTACTATAAATTGAATTTGGATTATATTGGTGAAACAATAATTCAGAATATAAGTTGATAACAAGGAAACGAGAGATATCTCCACACTTCCTAGTCAGCTTCCTTGCTAAAGTTTTGTCATTCGTAAGTTTTATATTTACAAAGCTGAAAAAAATTATGATTCAGTATATTTATAAAATGATGCTTTTATTCGTTGAGTAAAACAATTATCTATTCTATACAATAACACTAATTAATATAACTTGAATTTTTTTCGAAGGCCCATTATATTTATCTATTCCTAAAAAAATATGCTTTTTATATTACCTAACTGCCACATATATCAATATTTTTATAAGATAAACTATATTCAGATGAGGAAAAAATGGTAATACTCATTCAATTTGATGCTAACATTTTTTTTTTTTTTTTGACATTTCACAAAAGATTTAGCAACTTCTGTATAATTTTACTCGTTTATCACAATTACCACAGATTTACTGATGAAACATTCTTATTCACGATAAACTGTGTGAAAGCAATAATATTATCGATAATAATGGATATATCATTTATTTGAATTTTCTTTTTAGTATATATAGATAGTTTTATTACCATTCTCATTTTAAATTTATGTGGTTAACTTCATTGAATCCAGATTAGTAATTGCATCAACATATATTTCTGGTTCTTCTAATAACAAATGAATTAAATCAATGCTTTCATCATTAACAACAAAATATGATAAAAACTCTTAGGTATCATTGATAAAAATATACATTTTCATTCCCACTTTTCATAAAATAATGAAATTCGATTGCAGATTAACTATCAAGATGAGACAGACTGATAACCTTAATTACTACTTTTTAACATATTCAAAATAATTTAAAAATAATTAAAATTTATATAATTCAATGAGGCTTTAAAAATAGATTATATATTATAAAAATAATAATTCATATAATAATGATAATAATAATCCCAATAATTACTGTAGTCATCATTATCATTATAATCACTGTAATTATCATAATCACTATATTCATCATAATCACTATATTCACTGTAATAATCATATTCACTATACTCATATGAGCTACTGGAATCAACAGGATGATGTTGAGAAGGCTTTTGTGTAGAAATACGACGCTGCTTTTGCTCATTATTCTTTTTATGCTCTTCCTGTTGCTTATTATCTTGTATGTGCTTATCTTCTTGTTGTTCTTTATTTGGCTGATACTTTTCTGTTTCAATTATTGAGAGATTAAATACATTTGAAAAAGCGTCAATGTTTCGACTGTCTTTTCTTTCAATTATAGAGAATGAAATAGTTTCAAAATAGTCTTTTAAATTTTCGTCTATAAGCCAATGCTTAAATGATCCTGCTATATCTTCAGGATTATTTCTGAAAGCACCACATCCAAAAGCACCAAGAATAATATTTTTAACTCCATTCTCAATTGCGCATTCTAATATAGCTTTAATCCGTTTGTCATGAATTTCTCGAATTTGTTCTCGACTTTGGACATCATGATTATGAACTGCAGCTGATGTTATATATGACACAAGAAATGGCTGATCTAGTTTTTCATAGTTATCAATCTTCCAGGTTGGGCATGATGGACTAAATATTAAATAATTCGATGCTAAGTTCGTGTCTTCTGCAATATGATAATCATAAAAATCGTTTTTTTCAATTAACGAACAATATAAAGCAGAAGAACGACAAAGGGTTTCTTCTTGAGCATTTGCATTATAAATAACTCCACCTCCGGGATGAAATCCATTTGCAAAATTTAAAGCGCATACTTCTTTCTTTTTTTCTTCAACAACTAATCTATAAGCTGCTCTAAGAGTACTTTCATTTCTGATTTCAATTATTCCTTTATCCTTTTTCTCTAAAGGAGGGAGTTCAAATTCGGTTTCTGGTGGATATGATTGAGTATTCATTAAACAGTTATTAATCTGCTCTTTAATTGAAACATTTTTGTCATGATTATTTATGTAATAACCTCGAATACAAGATCTAAAACAATCTTTTGTCTCATCGTTTTGGCTTCTTAGTAGAGTTTTCTTTAAACTAATAATGACATCCATATTTGTTTGAAAAAGTGGTATCAATTTACACTTTTCAAAAAGTTTATTATTGAAAAAGTGGTATCAATTTTTTACAATAATAAAAATAAACTATTGAAAAATAATTTTAAACTGATTTGAAATAACGTTTTTTATAAAGTAAATCAAATGCGCAGTTATAGTTTGCGCGTTGAACCTTCAACAATCATATTTCCATACACATATATATCATCTACTACTCGATTCACGATTCAAATTTATAACGATACAAAAAGGAATCTACATTTTGAATGGAGGAAGAGAGAAAGCGAAAGCGAAGATGAAAATTTTATAAAAACATGCGATCTTGATGATCCAAATCAACGTCAAGATATTCAAAAAAATTTAGAGTTCCAATCAAAATATTTCACTTTTGAACAAAAATCTGGCGAGATATGGCCGCTTCGATTTCAACAGCAAGTAGTTTCGTTTACTCCTGATTTATCAATTCCGTACCAAGATGACGCATATTTATATGTTCTTGAAACAGGTGAAAGATTTCATGTTTTGCTAAAAGGTACTGGATTAGCACCAGAGGCAATGTTTTCTATTCAATCTCTTAATGTTGGCCATGTATTTCTTGAAAGCATTTTTGAGTATGAAATTTATTTACAAAATATAGGAAAAGCTAATGTCGAATTTTGTTTAGCCAAACATCCAACGCCTGGATTAATTTTTGAATTTACCCCAGAAGAAGGAATTCTTTATGTAAATCAAAAAATTACAATTCATATTAAATTTGTCGCAAACATGGTTGGATCATTTAATGAATCTTTTACTTATAAAGTTAAAGGGGCTGTACAAGGCAGTCCAGCAATTAATATTTATGGTAAAGTAATTGGGCCAACATTTTCACTCAGCACTAAACTTATTGATTTTGGAACTGTCAGCTATGGATTTATGTATACTAAAAATTTTGATATTGAGAATAAAAGTGAAATTCCTTTCGACTATTCCCTTTCCTTGTCACAAGATGGATCGTTTTCAAGAAGAGAATTTTCTATTAAACCAAGCAGCTCTTCAATAGGAAAATATACAAAACAGCCAGTTTTACTCGAATTTATTCCAGTTTCTTTACAAAATTACGAATTAGATTTAAATTTGGATATTGCAAAATATGGCGAAAAATTAGCTTCAATTCCAATAAAAGCAAAATGTATTTGCCCAGAAATCCAAATCGAAACAAATCAATTGGATATGGGGAATATTTTTATTGGTCATTGTTATAAAGCATCAATCGATTTAATAGACGATACAGATTATCCAGCTAAATATGAGTTTATTCCTGTTACAGATTCTACACAATTACAAGCAAAAACTGTAGTTCCAAAGCCTAATGGAACAATATATCAACATGATAGAGCTTCACTCGAATTATTAATTACGCCTATTCAATTAGGCCCAATTTTATTAAATCAAAAAGTCAGAATTTATGGAAATGACAGTCAACCAATAAGCTTCACAATAGCTGCAATTTGCGTTGGCCCTGATATCAAATTATCACAAAATAGTATCGATTTTGGTCAAATAAACGTCCTCCAAGAAATCAAACATCAAATTTCTATTAACAATAATTCGCTAATTCCAGCAATTTTCAAAGCTCGAATAGAGGATGAAGCTGGCGTTTTTACATGCGATCCAAGCGAGGCAACAATCCCACCTAATGAAAATATGATGTTTACCGTTGTTGCAAATCTGGATGACAACATAACATTTCATGCAAAATTAATATTAATGTTTCAAAATTTAAATCCAATTGTTGTTCCAATAAAAGGTACTGGAATTGGGAACACAATTCGAACATCAGTTAACATGAACAAAATTGATATGAATTACATATTTACCGAAAGACCAGTTTATTTTGATTTTATTGTATACAATAAAGGGAGAAGACCATTAGAACTACGGTGGACGATACAAAAACCCAAAATAGAAGGACAAATAACATCCATCTTCACATTTAAAATTAATCCTGAATCTACAACAATTCCAGCTTATGATGAAATTCCATGTAGAATGACATTTCAATGCAATAAACCAACTTCCTTTATCACAGGGATTCAAGGCTACACCACAATTAAAAAAAAGAGAACTGAACTTTTTAATCCTCAAATTAAAGGGACATTTGTTCGACCAGAGCTTCGTTTTTCGCAGCAAACAATTGAATTCCACCACTTACATGACATTGCTTCTGAAGAGAAAGAGACAGGTGATTTGCATACAGAAGAGCCAATTCAGCCATCAAAAGACCTTCTTCCAGTAATGACGCAACAAGTTAACATCAAAAATGCAGGCAAATTAGGATTGAACATGAAGTTTGATTGTCCAAAACCATTTTCAATCTCGGAAACAAAATATCATCTTGATCCCGATGAAGATCATATATTTGATATCACTTTTGATCCTTCGTTCAAGACTGATTTCATATCAGAACTGATCACAAAGAAGATTAGTATTTCATTTGATTCGCATCCTCAAGTCAATTACATCACATTGAAAGGATTCATTGAGTTTCCAAACGTCATATTCTCGCCATCGATGAACATTGATTTTGGCAATTTAATGATAAACACGGAGCAAACAAAAGACATAACAATTGACAACCAAAGCGAATTACCAGTTGATCTTTACTGGGAATTATTTGTGAATGACAAACCTTGCAATTTGTCAGATAACACGTCATCAATATTTGACATTTATCCAATTCGTGCACATATCGACTCGAAAACCAAAGATGTTGTTCGTTTCAGCTTTTTTGCTATTGCTGATCCTTCCGGAAAAAGCACAAAATACAAAGGAAAAGCAATTTGCCACATCGTTGGAGGGCCCGAATATACATTGAACATATCCGGTGGTTCTGCTGCAATTCAATACAAAATCGATCCTCTTCGAATTGATTTTGGCGAACTTAGCTATAAAACTCGAGTCCATAAAACTTTATCAATTACAAATTCAAGCGATGTTAGCATTTCTTACACAATTAAAATTCCAAGAGGATGCAGTTTTCAATCGTTCTTGGTTAATCCGCTTCAAGGAACAATTTCACAGAACCAAGTAGCAACGATAGATTTGCAAATACTTGGAGGATTACCTAAAGTTTACAATGAATCCTTTTTCGTTCAAATTGGTCATTACGATGATATCCGAATTGATGTTCTTTTGAATTGTTTCATTCCGCAAATTCAAATAGGTTTGCCACATCATGAAGACGATCCCCTGATGAAGGCCTTCAACGAATATCAGAGCAAGCACAAAGCGTTAGAAAGGAGAGTTGAAACGGAATCTGATGATGAAGATCCGCAAGCTGAAATTGAGCCAACTGAAGACGAATTGACTGAATTTGAAAGAAAACTTTTAATTAATAAAATGACAGAAAAAAGTTCAACTAGCTTCTTTAACCGTTTAAGTAGAGTTCAAAAGACACCGATTAGATTCGCTAATCGAAGCCAGGCTCAACAAGAAATGCCTTTGTACGATGGCCCTGTTTCATCGAAGCTTATTTTGGACATGGGAAAGATTGTTTTTGGCGAAATAAAAACGAAAGAATTCAGATTGAAATCGCCAACGCCTTATCCAATCACATTTGACATCAGCACTGCAAGTTTGGAAGGAACTGGATTTTCAATTGATCCTTCGTCATTTGCCGATCTTCCGCCAAATGAAGAAATCATTGTAACTGCCAAATTTGACACGAAAATGAGAACAAATGACTTGGTTGGATTGGTTGAATTTGAAATTCCAATTGTTTTGAATGACGACGTTGGTTACTTGGTCATTTTAACGGCAATTCTTGAAATGCCAAAGCTTTCTTTCTCCAAAGTTCATTGCGATTTCGGAAATGTAATCGTTGGCCAATGCTACATAATGAACATTCAGCTTCAAAACATGAATCCTGTTGCCTGTGAATTTAAATTTGAAGAAGCACAATTCATTAACGTTCTCCATAGATCAATGGCAGCACCATCCGTGTTTGAAGCGAATCCTTCGTCAGGAATCCTTCAGCCAGCTTCATTTCAAAACGTCGAAATCAGCTTCTCTCCATTGAGTGAAAAGTCGTACTCGATGCAATTTCCAATCACTGTGAAGCACAACACGCAAAACTCTTATGTAACATTGAGAGGCTACGGCATTCAACTTCGTGTTCTGTTCGATCCACCTGAGTTAATAATGCCTCCTTTGAATCCATTCAGCGAGCCAACAACAATGGACGTCAAACTCATAAATCCAACTGATTATCCAATCATTGTTTTATCATCACAATTCGATCTTCAATTACTCGTTGATCAAGCAATTGAAGAACAAAATATTAAAAAAGAAGAAAGTTCACAACAAGATGATTCTGCCGTTCAGTTCACTAACGCAACAACAGCAAAGTTCTCAATTTGCGTCATCGTTTCAGGCGCTCCTGGCTCAGGAAAAACAACTGTTAGCAAGGCTATTTCACATTATTTGGATGATGCGCCAATTTTGTCTTTGAAAGAGATATGGAAAGATGTGATAACAAACCCAGAAGCTCCTCAAGCCGATTACGTTGAAGCTTTTTCAAAGGTTATTTGTTCACAGGAGTGTTCAAATGGATTCATTATCGATGGCCTTGATTGTCTTCCAGAACCAGCCGATCTTGATTCTTTCCTGCAAAAATGTGCAAAAACGAAAAATGTCGAAAGTGAACTCCTTAGAAATCCACTGACCGCCTTTCCGCACGCAACTCTGACAGCTGCTGAGCAGGCACTTTCATATGTCCTCGCTGCACTTGATGGACATTACGTATTCCACATCGCTTTGAAGGCGTCAGAAGCCGTTTTGAACGCCCGTGAAGAAATCATCAAAGCGCAAGAAAAAAGAAAGAAAAGAATCGAGCAACATCAAGAGAAGAAGATGCTCTTCAACATGACCGAAGAACAATACGCGGAGCTTTCAGAAGAGAAGCAAATTGAAGTTGATGAAAAAAGGGAGAAATTAAGAAAGAAGCTTTTGAAAAGAGCTCTTGAAGAAGGCGAAGGCTCAACAGATAAAAAGTCATCATCAGCAGCACACAGAAGCCATTCAAGCTCAAAGCATCATTCGCATTCTAAATCGAAAGAAGAAGGCGGAGGCGGAAGCAATGGAGATTCAAACAAGCCGAAAACAAGTCGAAGATCGAAATCTGAAAAAGGCGAAAGTTCGAGTAAATCTAAGCGTGAAAAAAGTGACAAAGAAGCATCGAATGATGGCGCTGAGAAGAAGTCACGAAGATCAAAAGGATTACCACAAGATCCTATTCCGTATTCAGTCTATCAATACCAATTTACGGTTGGCTCGATTGCACAACGTTTGCTTGATGGTGGCGAATATTTCCAAGTCATTGATCCAGTCGACTTTTTGAAGGAAACGCCACCACCAACCGCTCATGACAACGAAGAAGAAGAGACCAAAAACGAAACAGCTGAAGATGAAAGTAGCAAAAAAGAAGAAGCTCAAACTGAAAGTGCAAATAATAATCCAACCGAAGAAGAACAAGAGAAAGAGAAAGAACAAAGTGACAGAAACCAATCAGATGAAGTTGAAAATGAAAAGATGAAAGAAGAAAGTGAAAAAGAAAATAATAACAACAATGACGAAGAAGATCGTATAAATAATCGAAATTCAACTCCAATGCCTCGTCATCACCACCACCATCATCATCACAAACATAGAAGCAAAGATAAAGATAGCGTGCCTTCAAATGTTTACCACAACATGAACACTCTCATAATAAACACAATCGGCACAGTTGATGAAATCAACAACGAAGTCTTGAATTTCATTCCATCAGTGAAATCATTAAAAGAAAAAGCTTTCACTCGCTTCATTCCTCAGCCAAGATTAATCACAAAAGTGCCAAATTTAAAGAAGATTTCATTATCAAATGTTCCTCAATTCTTCTCAATAATCGTCGATGATCCAATCACTGACATCACCGAACTGTTCCCTGAATTACAATCAGGCCATCATCATTCATCTTCATCAGGAAGGAAAAGTTCGGCTAAAAAATCTCGGTCTTCTCATCATCATGATAAAAAGAACCCCCACATACCAACAATCCCAGACGGCATTGATCTTTCAACTCGAACAAAAAGATGGGAAATTGAGCCAAAATCGGATGTCACGATAACAATTGTTTTTAATGCTAAGTACATTGGCGATTATCGAGACATTTTGACATTCAACATTTTGCATGCAAAAGCGGAAACAGCAAAACTCCGAGTGAGTGGAATTTGTGCTTATCCTGACATTGAAAGGTCAATTTCAAGCATTTTTCCAAAAGTTCAAAAGAAATATGACTCTAAAATTTCTTACGGTTATGCTTGCGATGTCCAAGAGTTTCATTTTGGCTCGGTTCTTGTTGCCAAAGAAAGAACAAGCAAGAATCAAGTTCCACAATATCATCAATCGATCAAGCTTCGCAACATTTCGCTGTTTCCAGCTGAAATTGTTGCAACATTGACTGATCCGCCGCAGAAAGGAATCTGGTGGACTGAAAAGAACTCGTTTGTCATTGAACCTGAAGAAACATTTGAATTCCAATTTGGCTGTCATCCTGTAGTTCCAGACTTGTATAAAACGACTCTTATTTTCACAATTAAAGATCAGCCGGATCCTCTCCTATTCAATCTTGTCTGCGAAGGATGCGCGCCAACTGTTGACATGGACATGAAAGCTTATGACTTCGAGAAGATTCTTCTCAATCATCAAAAAACACTCAAAATTGAACTTAAAAACATCGGCAAATTGCAACTTTTTTGGAGAATTAAAGGAGCACAACAACTTGGACCAAACTTTATATTTAATCAACTCGAAGGAACTTTGAAGCCTAAACAAATCTTTCGAGTTTTATCAACATTCACATCTTCGAAACCGTTAATTGTCAAAAAAGGCGTTTCACTTGAAATTCTTGACATTGAAAAGCAACGAATCTTTTCGACTTATCAAATTCCGGTCTCTGCTGAAGCGTTCGATGTCAACTTTGATTTCCTGTTTCCAAAAGGACTTGATCACTTGAATTACGGCTCACTTAAAGTGAACCAAACGAAGACAATTCAATGTGTTTTGAAGAACAAAGGCAAGTATCCATCGATGTTTAAGATTGTCATATCTCCGTTGAAGATAGCAAAGTTGTTCAATGCAAATCCGACAGAAGGATTGATTCAGCCAAATGCAACGCAGCAGATCAATTTTGCTTTTAATTCGCAAAGATTGGTCAACTTTAACAACTCAAAAGGAGTCATTCTGCAAATCACTGACTCATTGACAAACATCATCACAGCCGAAATTCCGCTGTCTTTCTCGGCACAGACTCTCTATTCGTCATTCATCATTGAGCCTGTGAAGCCGATCAATTTCGGCTCAACGCCAGTGAATGTCAGTGTGACAAAGCAGTTCAAAATCACAAATAACGGCGCCTTTTCATTCGAGTACGAAATCACAGGGAAGCCTTCGCCTGTTGTTCCTGTTGAAGCTGCTGCAACTGACAACAAAAAGAAGAAACAGCCGCAAAAGGCATCGCCTGCAGCCAAAGGAAGACCACGAAAAGGGAATGAAAAATCAATGACAGTTGGAAGCTTTGTATTTGTTCCTTCAGTTGGCGTTGTTCAACCACGAGCAACGGCGACAATTGACATTGATTTCAATTGTCTTTTGCCAGGCTTTTCTCAATCTTCTGGGATTGTGAAAATAAGCGACGTTGATCCGAATCTTTATCCAGAAGGAACTCCAATTGAAGTGAACGGATCAACTTTTGTGCCCGGAATAAATACAACCGATTTCGAGAGGATTTTCGCAGGCACTCATCTTTGCCTTCGTTTTGATCTGGCTCGAATAACAAACACAACTGTTTTCTTGGAAGATGAACAAATTCTTCACTTCGCTCCTCTCATTTTGCAAAAGAAAGAAATCGTTCCAGTCACGTTGATCAATCCTCAGCCGATTCCGATTTCAGTTGACATTTCGATACAGCCAAATACGAAGTCAAAGGCTGCCAAAGTGAACTTCCCTTTCGATATCAATGAGAAGGCAGTTGACATTCCTCCAAACGAGAACAAAATCGTTGAATTGTCTTTCTCACCGGCAACACAAGAGAAGTTCCAGACAATTTTCGAGGCAGTTGTCAAAAACGGAACAAATCCAGATACAAAATGCTTCCGATTCGGCATTGAAGCTGTCGGAACGCTGCCGTCGATTTGTTACATTCCACCAAGCGATTCCAAAGGGAACAAGAGCCAATCTTCATACACGTTCAATCTCGGAAAAACGCTCGTCGGCTTCACTAAGGACAAGACAATTGCCATTAAAAATGACGGACTCATTCCGGCTCGTCTTGCGATCACTGCGAAGGCTTCTCCCGACTTCGCATTGCAGCATGTTGAGACTGCCGAAGAATTCTTGCTTGAGCAGGAGCACATTTTGAATCTTCCAGTGATTTTCCAGCCCGAAAAAGTGCGAAAATCACAGTTTGACATCGGAATTTCAGTGCTCGACAATCCGAAGGCAAATCTCAACTTCAGCTTCATTGGAGAAGGCTTCAGTGAAGATGTCTCCTTTGAAGGCCTTTCTGATGATGATGGCAACCTTATATTCAAGGACAACATCGTTGGACGGCAGCTTGAAGCGTCCTTTATAATGAGAAACGTCAGCCAAAACGACATCAAGTTCATGTGGCCTCCTCACAGCGACTTCAACTTTACGCCGAGAAACGGACACCTTCGGCTTGGCAAGACGAAGACGATCAAGGTGACATTCTTTACAGACAAGCCGCAAAAGACAAATGGACTCAAAATCAGCTGCCAATGGTCCAAAATTGAGCTGACAAATCCGAATGCGCCAGACTGGGACGACTCACAAAAGATGATCAAGTTTGTCACAAAGGGATTCATCAAGCAGCAAGAATTCCAGGCCCAACAGCAGGAGCTTCTCAAGCAGCAGGCGGCTGTGAAGGTGAAGAAGAGGGCAGCTTCGCCAAGCAAGAAGGATGCAAGTCAACAATTGGCTCTTCAAGAGCCTCCTCCTGATCCTTCCGACGATGAGATTGTCAAAGTGACTGAAATCAAGCCAGAGCCTGACTACACAGTCATTCCCGGCAAGTACAAAGATCTCCAATTGAAGATCATTGCCATATCTGACTTCATCAAGTATTCAATGGACACGACTGAAATCGAGTTCTCGCCAACGATGATGTTTCAGTCAAGAACAGTTGAATGCAAGATAACAAACACTTCACAAATAAGATTTGAATATCAGTGGATAGTGACACAGTTTCATTGCTTGAGATCCGATTATGCAGCAACAAATAAACCGCCATTTAACGTGTTTCCAACTTCTGGTTTCATCGAAGCCGGCCATTCGACTGTTTTCAAGGTGAAATTCACACCTGAAGAAGTCGACGATTTCACAGCTACACTGATTTGCGACATTCCTTACTTGACACAAATGAAGCCGCCTTCGATTAAAGTCACCGGATTCTCAAGAAGACCTCTTTGCCACTTCAACGTCGACATGTCGGACTACATTTCGGCAGGAAGAAGGCATCCTGACTACACGGAGGAACTTCCCGATGATGTGAAAGTTATTGAAATATTTTCACCTTCAGTTGGAACAAGATCGACTAAAAAGTTCGAGATTATTAATCCAACGGCTTCTCCTTACCAGGTCAATTGGACAATCGATTATGATGCTTCAGGCGGAGCCCTGTTTTGCGATACACCAAGCGCTGTCGTGTCAAGCGGAAAAAGGCACATGGCATCCTTTACTTACCTTCCAACTTCTGTCAAAACATTGGAAAAGTTGTACGAATTTCATATTCCTGAGCACAATGTTAGAATTCCTTTCCTCGTAGTTGGAAGAATCATGCCAAACACATAATTTGCATATTATTTGTATATATAAATGTTAGTATATATATAGATATTTTTTATTTTTTCTATTTTTCTACTTTATTTATCTTCATTTGAGAGCAATTTAGAGATATTTAAATATCTCCTTTAGGTTTTTTTTTTTTTTTATAAGTATTTTCAATAAATAAAAACAATTTAAAGATGCAGCTGTTTTTTTAAAAAACTAATTTTTAACAATTTAGAGATTCTTATATTTGATGAACATTTTAACAATTTAGAGATTGCTGTATTATAAGTAATCTGTTTTAAAGATATCTGTAAAATTATATACACAGTTTTATATCTTTTAGATTTTTTTTTTTTTTTTTTTAGTATTTTCAATAAAGAAAAACAATTTAAAGTACATATTGCATTATATTTCATGAATTAAACTTTGATTCTTATATTTAGAGATTGCTGCACTTAAAAATAATAATAGATATAATTAATGAGTGGTTCTTTTATTTAAAAATAAAACATATGTGTTAGTGAGTTGGCAATGAGAGAAGTTTTTCATGATATCTTTGCGCTTCTTTGATGTTCTTTTCAACGCAGAAACCATTTTCCAAGCACTGGATGTAGAGCTCGATTGCCTCCCTGTTGTTGTTGTCAGCAGCAGCCTTCAAGTAATAAACGAACTTCTCCTCGTCCTCCTTCTTAGCGATCTTCTTCAGCAGGTACTTCGCATACGTCAGCTGTGCCTCTCCGATGTGATCGTCGGCGCCACTCTGAACCAGAACTGCTCCCTGACTCTCCTTTCCGTTCTCAAGCAGCAGCACGCCGAGCATAAACTTTGCGACAGGATTATTTTGAGAGACTGCCAACGAATAATATTTGATAGCGTTTTCGATGTCTCCTTTTTCTTTGCAGTCCTCAGCCACGCTCAGTTGTGCGTGCACGAAACCGTTATCTGCAGCCATTTTAAAATAACGGTTTGCCAGGTCGACCTCGCTCACGTTTTCGCAGCTACACTCTCTCTTATATTTGCCTTGTTTCAGACAAAAACCGAGGAAATACTCGGCTTCAGAAGAGCCCGAATCAGCTGCCATTTTGAGATACTTGTAAGAGAGAGAAGAGTCGCTTTCAACGCCGATTCCTTGATCATACAATTTAGACAGACTCATCTGCGCATGATGATTCCCTCCATTCGCGGCTCGCTCAAAGTAAGGAAGCGCGCTTCGAATGTCGCCTTCGTTCAGATAAATGACGCCGAGATTGAACTCAGAATCGTGATTTTTTTGATTCGCTGAAAGAATGAAATATTTCCTCGCTTCAGTCGGATTCTTCCTCACACCGAAGCCATCACGAAGACACTTCGCATACTCGGCTTGGGCTGCAGCCAGGCCTCGATCAGCAGCGTCTTTGAAGTAAAATGCAGACTTCCTTTCATTGCCATTTTTGTCAGTCGTGCCAAGCGAGTCTCGATACATTTCGCCGGCCTTAAATTGGGACTGTACGTGGCCCTGCTCGGCTGCAAGCTCAAAATAGTGAAGCGCTTCCTTGGGGTCAATTTGGGTCCCTTTACCAGTGAGATAACAGAGGCCGACGTTGTACTGCGAATTCGCATTGCCTGAGTCCGCTGAAAGTTTGAAGTAATGAGCTGCCTTTGATTCATCTTTGGTTACACAATCGGATTTGCCGAGTAGGAGCCAGAGACCGTATACGTATTGGGCTTCATTGAGGCCGAAATCTGCAGATGATTTAAGATATGCGGCAGCTTTCGTAAGTTCTTCTGGTGATGCGTCCTTTTTTTGTGATATTTCAATCGCTAATTGAAGATATGATTTGGCTTCATCTTCGGTTTGACATGAAATCATTTGGAAATTTGGTTAAAAAAAAAATTTTTTTTTTTAAAAAATCTTTGAAAATTAATGGTAAAATTATTTGACCTTTGTTAGGAAAGATAATAAAATAAACATCTTAGTGTTTTGAAAATTAATATTGTTGAATTTTATCAAATTAATGATTTGAAATCATAATAATATATAACAATGGAAAAGTAAAAGATATAAGATATTTTATTATTGTAAAATCATTTATAATTAATTACTAAATTTATGTAAGTTGAAATTCCGCTGAAGAGAAACTTTTAACAACTTCATATTTGACAGGATTATTAAAATCACAATTTCCATCTGAATCGATTTTCGCAACTGCCTCAACATCAGCATCATAATATAATGAGTCTGCTTGAAATTCGATATTAATTGGGAAAAACTCGTCTTCATCACATTTTGGTACGTTGAACTCTATTTCAGCCGAGTTATCCTGATCTATATCTGTAATTATCCATCTAATTAATGAATCTCTAATACTTAATTCTTTTTCACCATCGCAATTTGAAATTTTTGCCTCATTTACATGCGGTACATAAATTGAGAGAACAATCTGTTGGAACGTCAAATTATCTTTATTGAGTGAAACTTCACAGCAAAATGTTGAAATTTGACGACTTTGGTCATCTTTTCCATCTGTTACCCAGCATGAAAAATTCAATGGAACATCTTCTGGATCAACTGAGGTATATCTCCAACCAAGTAGAGTTCCCTCTGATCCTTTGTTATCGAATACAAGCTGCTTTTTCTGTTGGAAAAGTTTTCGATCTTTTTGATTTAATGGTCTGGTCTTGAATTTATCTGAATTACCTGAAAGGGCTAATTTGATTCCAAATTGTCCTTTTTCTCCTGATTCTGCTGTTAAACGTCCTTCAACTGCTAATTCTTTAACTGCACCTTGTCGGGTTACTGATGCTTTCATGACTTCGGTTAATTTGACTCTAACACCATTTGGCGGTGGTTGTGGCGATTCGTAATCATCATCTTGATTTGAAATTGAGCTCTGTGTAGGATTGCTTGTTCTTGACCTTCGGTCTTCAAGAGTGAGACCTTCTTCTTTAATCATTTGCTCAGCTTTATCGCGCGCTGTTGTCTTTCGTCCAAGCGACATTCCTTTGATGTTTGAAGCAGGTCTTCGAGAAGGTCGAGGTTTTTCAACTGCTGAATCGATTACTTGAATTGGTGTAATAGTGGCTGGTATAGAAGCTGAGGATACTTGCTGGTAACTTGATCCACGGAATGAATTTGCTTTGTTTTGAGCTTTTCTTTGATTTTCTAGTTCTTTCATTCGTTGACGCATTTGTTGAGCTGCGGCTTCTTCTTTTGCTTTTCTATTACGGTTGAATTCATCTTCTTCTTGGGATTCCATTGCAAGGAACGTTGTTACATCAGAAACGGAAACATCTTGATAATAGCCATCAAAAATGCATTCGTCATATGCGAAAATTAACTCGAATTGTGATTGATAAACAAGGTCTTCTGTGATTTCACTATCGGAAACTTCTAATGTTGTGCAAGTTAAATCAATGAGCAATGAAAGAACATCAAGGTCTTCAATGATATTTGAATTTTTCGTTGTAATTAAAACAAAATATAATTTTCCAATCGCTTGAAAAACGTAGCGAATACTTTCTGTTTCGATATAAGATTGAGATGAGTTTGAAATAAGTTTTGGAAAAGCTCCAAGATGACCTTCGAGTTGACTTCGCGAAAAATGATTGAATTGTCGTGCAACTATTGGATTTCCAGATTGAGTTATAATAGAAACAGATAAAATCATTTTTTATGCAATCCTCTTATAAAAAGTGACGTATTCAGTATTTTTGTGACCTTTCGACCAGATATCAAAATCAAATCAATTTTGAGAAACCAGAAAGTATTTACTAACCAAACCAGAGACAATCTAATAAAGAATGATTTTATTATGAAGCTTCTGAATGATTGGATTTTTATGTAATTTTTGAATTATCGTGATCGAGTTTTAGCTTTCTTTTACTTATATAAGCACGTAAACATACATATTTATTTTCAAAGCTGCGATTAAAATTATTTTTCAGATATTTTAATTAAATAAATACCTTCTAAATGTATCTTCATTCTGAAAATAAATATTGCTTTGATTGAAAATAGCATTGATATGTGGCGTTATTCATAAAAAACTTTATTTTTTCCTTTCTTAGAATATTACATAATAAAAGAAGAATTTTAGAAATATCAAAAGATATGATTTGTTTTTGCGATACATTTTATAAATATAAATATAAAAATATCAATCATTGATAATATCTTTGATTGCTTGATATGTGCAAAGAACCATTGCAATTACAGAAAATAAAATTAAAATAATTCCAATGATCTTATGGCTCAATGATCCTCTTCCATTTTGAGTTTTGAAGAAGAAAAGAGCAGGAAGCATGAATTCAATAATAGGCATAAAAAGTCCACCAAAAACATTGAAAAAGAGGCGGACTTTTTCTGACGAGGAAGCTAGAAAGGCAGCAGACAAGCAAATCAAACCACCAATTGTTATCCATCTCAGGTTTGTCATGGGCTTATCTTTATATATTAAATCATTAATTGATAATCGACAAGACCAATTCATAAGAGGTGAGGAGATAATCAGAACAACGAGAATTCCACCTGTTGCCAGTTTTGTAAACCAGTTTGGATGGGGATAATATTCAAGTGATGAACCAGATTTAAGGTTATCAAATAAGTTTAAATATGAAAAAAGACCAAACATGTTGTAAAGTGTAAAGCAACTAGCTGGAACAAGCGCACAAAGAAGGTGAGCTCTTTTTACTGTGCAATGTTTGAGATGTTCTAAAGATGAAAACATATTAAGATGGCAGTGAAAAGCTAGTGCATTAACGCTTAATGCTGTTATAATAACATCATATCTTTTGAAATTGAAAAAAGTAAATTGATGGTTTGGATCAAATCCATCCCTCTTCAAATCATAAATAAACCAATATAACGCATGAACAATTAAAATAAATATAAATATTAAAGTCAAAAATGTAAAATTTTGGAGTGCTGAAATCTCGCGAAAAATTGTTAATGGAAAAACAAAAAATGCTGTAAGTGCGCAAATCCAAAATGCATTACTTCCTAATATGAAGTTTGAAAATTGGAATATATGATTCATAAGTCTCCCAAGCCAATGGCAGTAAATCATTACAGATCCGTATTGAACTAAAAAAATGACAATGTTAACCATCCATAATTGACGCTTTCCGAAGCAATGAGAAAATAATCCTTGATACTCGTATTTATGGCAATATTGTGAACTGTCAATCAGTAATACAAGTGATAAATATGCTAAAACTGCAAAACAGAAAGAGATAATTAATGCAGTACCTACACCGCATGTAAAACAATATGGAACCATAAGAGTACCAGATCCAATTGCAGTATTTAACAAAATGCGATAAGTTCCAAATGCGCTTGTATCTGCAGGAACATTATAATCAAATATTGAATCAGACTCGTTTATTGAGTTGGTTATACTATCCACATTTTTATGTGGATGAGTATCAATAAGGGGAACTGAATCGATATTTGAATTCGTTTTATTTTATGAACAAAAGTTTCTATCGTTTCCAATAATACACCAATTGCTTTTTTTTTTTTAAATGTAATAATAGATGATTTATACAATGAATAAAATCGATAACAGAGGCAGAAATCTCACTTGTCTTATCAAAATATATTATTCAAGTCACATATATTGATTAAATAGTAAACATATTTCTGATAGACTTATAAATATAATATATTTTTAATATGTTAATTTAATACTAAAAATAAAAATTGTATATATGCATGAAAACATTAGGATGGAGTTGCAATATAAAAGATAATAAAAAATTTTAAATTCAAAAATATATTCAATTTTTCTTTGATAACATTCAATGCAATTTGAAATAATGGATTTTTCAATATTTGCTAATATTGTTTTTTAGTAAAAGTTACAAGTTTTATATAATGCAAACAAAGGTTTAAATATAATGTTTGCTATAAAAATATTAAAATAATATTTAAATACGTATTTCATTTGGATATATTTTTGCAAAATTTTGAGGAAATTGGATTCTCAAAAAGCTAATTATACTAGCCAAACAAATGAAGAAAATGTACACAATTTTTTGCCAACAAATAATCTGAATTGAATTTTTAAATAAATATTTTATATGAATTTTCGCCTACCACCAAGAGCTTTGAAGCCACCTCGCGTTATTCATGTAACAAAGGGGTCTGAAGCTTTGACACCGCAGCCAAAAGGAGCGCCTTTTTCTCCACTTATGTTTTTTCAACGAAATAGTCAATCAAGCCCATCTTATAATTCAACATCACTCGTTCCTCGTGCACCTATAGTCCATTTCTTTGTTTGTGATCACGGAAATGCTAAAGTAAAAGCACTTGCAGAACAATTTATCAAAATATTAACAGAAAACGGAATAGATGTTTTTGTTGAAGAATTCCCAATTCATCAACCTGGATATCAAGTTCGTGCTGCATCACTTTCTACATTTGCTGATTTCTTCTTTCAAATTCATTCAAAAACAGCTGGGCCTGGCCATGTACGACTTTACGAAGGTGGACAACCAAACAGAATGACAACTACAGAAGCTGTTGCTAAAATTTGGTCAATGTGGAGATCAAAATGCGGTGCATTATCACCTGAAGAAGTTGGTATTTTGTCAAAAGATTGTTTGATGTTTTTACTTAAAGAATTTGCAAATATAGTTCCTCAAAATCTTGATATTGCTTCACTTCAATCGCAAGCTCGCGAATCAATAGAAAACGGAATTAGTGTTAAACCAATTGTTGACAAACTTCATGAATTTGAAGTAGTACTTAATGATGGAAAAGCTCAGATCCTTACATCAAAAACAATGAGTTATGAATGGAAAAAAGAGCCTGGTAAAGTTCTCGATCGAGTTAATCCACAACCAACTACAACAAGAGGTCTTTCTCAACCACTTAAAGAAATTTTAATTGAAGTTATTAAACAAACTTTTCAAAAAGTAAAGGCAATTATTGACGTCCTTGAAAAATATTATTCTCCATCTCAGTCAACTAGTCAAGGTGGTCCCAATTTCAATAGTATAGGCGAAAGTACGATTGGAAGCGATCAAAAAACAAGAGATGGAAGTTCATGGAAGTTATTAATTGAAAGTGCAGATGAAGACAGAGTTGGTAGTATGCGAATACCTTCTTATGGTGATGGAAATCCATTGAGTGAGTCAATGAATACACCAGTTCTCTTACTTGACGATTATTAATTAATAAATGTGTGAGATTCTTTTATTTTTATTTAAGATTTTAAGATCGTTATTTCAACTTTTTCAATTATTTTATATATAGTCAGTTTATAATTCAATGTCAGACGCTGATCAACTTAATGTACTTCTTTTTAAAGGAGACGCAGCTAACTTCCAAAAAGAATTTGAAAAACGATTAAATGCATTAAAGAAAGAAGTCGAACTTCAGAAAGGTCCAGCTAATGCTCAAAAAAAGGAAACTCAAAGATCAGAACTTGATACACTTTCAGATGCACTTAGAAAAGGAGGCAAAATGCTTCCTCCTTTCTATCAAGCCAAGTATCAGAAAGCGCTTGACGAGTTACAGAAAAAATTTTCTAGCGCACCTAAACCAGCCTTTTCTTTTTCATTCTCGAACAAGATGAAGCCTGTTGCTGAAACATCAGTTGCTAAAAAGTTCAAAGAAGAAGAAAAGAAAGAAAGTATAGATACTGAATTAGAACCGAAGAGCGATTGGACACTTCATGATTTAAAAGATCAAAAGATTGAGCATAAATGCGATGGAAAACATATTAGTATTAATAACCTTGAAAATTGTACTTTATTTATACCAAATGACACTCCATCTATTTCCTTCAATAATTCTAAAAATTGTGTTTTTATTGTTCCCACAGTTGCCGGAAGTGTTCACATAACTAAATGCGATTCATGCAAGTTTGCTTTTTCGATGAAGCAACTTCGAATTCATCAAACAACTAAAACTGACTTTTATATCTCAGTCTTGAATGATCCTATTATTGAAAAATGTACAGAGGTAAGATTTGCGCCTCTAAAGCAAAATGATAATGGTCCCTGGGATCATGTGAAAGATTTTGATCATCCAGAAACTGATACATCTCCTAATTGGAGTATAATTTCGGAATCAGAGCGCCATGTTCCGACATTTTAACATAATATTATGCTTTGGTGATTTTCTTTCTTCAAATTATTTTATTTTATGTGTAATTATTGTTTCTCTGTAAATTTTTCATAATGTAATGTTAATAATTGCATAAACAGTTTATTAATAAACAAATTAAATAACATTATACATCAATGAGATTATTCATGATAATAATTATTAATAAAAAACTCAAATATATATATATAATTTGTCGATATCAATGTATTTTAATATTTTAATCCCAAGTATCAGCTGGAGGCTGTCGAGCAGCTTCATTTGGGTTTTCATATGAAAAGGAATTTGCAACCTTTTCAGAAATTTTGTCAATAGTATCTTGATCAACTTGTAATGGCGTTTCATTGTATTTATCACCTTTTCCTCCACCATCGCGTGGACCTCGGCCTCGATCATTTCCTCCACCTCTTCCTCGGTCATCATATCCACGGTCATTACCACCACGATCATTATTGCCATACCTATTATAGTTGTTGTGATCATTTCCACCACCATATCTGTCATGGTTGCCACGATCATTTCCACCGCCACCATATCGGTCATGGTTACCACGGTCGTTTCCTCCACCATATCTATCATAATTTCCTTGGTTATTTCCGCCTTGCCAATTATCATAATTTCGGCCACCTTGAGGATTTCCATATCCTCCATTATTATTGTTGTAGTCATTTCGGTTGTAATTTCTTCCATCATTTCCGCCATTGTAGTTTCCTCTTTGATCGCCAGGTCCATTGTTATAATTGCCACCTTGGTTTCCGTAGCCGCCACCACGATTTCCATAACTACCACCTTGGTTTCCATATCCACCGCCTTGGTTTCCGTAACCGCCGCCATATCCGCCGTCACGATTTCCTCCGTAGCCTCCTTGATTTCCATAGTTTCCGCCTTGGTTACCATATCCACCACCTTGGTTTCCATAGCCGCCACCACGGTTTCCATAGCCACCACCTTGGTTTCCATATCCACCGCCTTGGTTTCCATAGCCACCACCTTGGTTTCCATAACCGCCACCTTGGCCACCGTATCCACCGCCACGGTTTCCTCCGTAGCCTCCTTGGTTTCCATAGTTGCCGCCTTGGTTACCATATCCGCCACCTTGGCCTCCGTTAGGGTATCCACCACCACGGTTTCCTCCGTAGCCTCCTTGATTTCCATAATAATTATTGTCATTGTATCCGCCGCCTTGGTTTCCGTTATACCCATCACGAGAACCGTATTGTCCTTGACCTTGTCCGTAATGAGCTGATGTAAGAAAATTAAAACATACACATTTTTTTAGAAAAAAAAGATTTTTAAAGGGAGGGGAGATTCACCATATAATTTGAGTGAGTATATGGTCATATGTCTTTTTATAAAAAAAGATAATTTTTATTAGACACAACCATACTAATCATCAATTTTTCTATTTTTTTTGAATCTTTCAAGATAACATACTAAACATAAATGCTTTTTAATTTTATCCACAAGAAAATCTACATGCCAATCTACCAGAATATTTTAGAGATATGTTTTAAATCATATAAATACATTAGACAAGCAGATCTTTTTCTGTAGCAAGAGAGATTGAGTCTAAAATATTCAAATATATATTTAGATAAGTAGGCATAACTATGGTTAAAATATTCAAATATAATGTCATGTGTGTGTAAAATTCGTATTTATTTTTGGAGTTTTTTTTTTAATTCTTTAGGTTAATAATAATAATGTAATTAGTAATGTTGTATAAAGATTTCTATTTTAGAATTAATTTTTTTTTCCCTTGTCAAGTAATTTAGATATGATGTTATCTTATTAATTTATATATTTATTGATTAAATTCAATATATAGTAGGATGGAGGTTTTCTGTTCTCTTTCGATTAATTTAATAGGAATGTAAATGATTGTTTTTCTGAGGTAATAATGCAGTTAGATAGAGTTGTGTTTTTGGCAAAGATATGAAATTTTATGGTTGAATCATTTTTTAATGATTCCTAAAACCAAATATAAATAAAACGTTATTTTTTTGCATTCTCTTAATAATACTTAGTTAACTATAACTATATAATGAATAACACGAGCTTTTCAAAAGGATTGAAATTGCATAAAAAGACAAGCAGGCGTTGCTCTGTACCTAATCCACAAATACCATATAATGAAGATAATACTCTCCAAGATTTAGCGTTAAACAATTTAATAGTTTCTGATAATTTAAATTCTTCAAGGAAAACAACATCTCGCTCGCCTCAACGTTCATCCCAATGTTCTCGCGCTCAATCATCTATTTCAAAGGTTACTCAATCTCCAACATCACGAAAATTGCAATCAAAAAAAAATTTAGATAATTTACCTCCATTAGCAAATTCAGCGATAGGAAGTAATACGTCATCTGCAGTATATGGATGTCCATCATCACGATCGCATTCTTCTTTCCAATCAGTTGACAAGTATATTAGACAAGAATCAGTTTTAGAAGCATTTTTAGTTAATACCATGTCACTTCCACTTCATGCTGCTATTGAACAAACAATCAAAATCACTCTAAAAGCGGAAACCGTAACATATTGGCAAGATATTCCATCGCTTCACCTTCTATATTCAAACCGTATTTCCACTACGATAGACCATTCGAATGGCCTTGTTGGTCACACATTTTTCTCTCGTGAAATTGTTAAATCGCAAAAAGCTTCACTACATCATTCATATAATGAAGAAATTGACAGCAAGGTCTGTTCGAAGGAAGTTCCTGTTTTGTTGTTCCCTCTTTGGGACTCCAACAACAATGTTTGTGGTGTTGTTGAAGTGACACGAGATCCAAAGAAGCCTTTTTTTGACAGTGGAGATGAAGAATTCATTCAATTTTTCATCAAAAAGTTCAAAATTTACTCTCATTGGCTGTTTAAAGTGTCACATCCAAGAGATTTCTGCTTAGATCTACTTCAAATAATGGAAGTAGAGCAATATCTTCTTATTCTTCAGCGTAAGATGTCGACTTTATTTGAATGTAACAAGTGTGAAATATGGAAATTTAACACACTTTCAAACGAAGCCATTCGTTATTCAAAAAGTGTCACTAAAATTGAAGCTGGCAGTTGTGGAATTGTCGGTGAGTCATTAATGAAAGAATGTCTAGTTAATTGTTCACTTAATAAGATGCAAAGTAGTTATCTTGAGAGCGCTGATGGCAGTGAATCTGAGGCTGTTTTAGTAATGCCATTAATTCGATTGAGGCAGAACATGAAGTATGCTGTTATTCTTCGTGGGAAGAAAAGATTGAATGTTTTTACGGATGTTGATGAGAAGCTTCTTCGTGATGTTTCGCCATATCTAATTTTGGCTCTTGAGAATAATGAGAAGTATTCATCAAGTGGAATTGGAGGTGATCGAAATAATGTAGAAAGACAGTTTGTGAGTAGTTTTAAACAAATTGTTGATGAAATTTCGAAGGGTTCAAAAACAAACGACATTGTGAAACAGTCAATGGAAGTCCTTGAAAGATTGGTCAATTCAGATCGGTCTCTTCTTTTCGCCTACAATTCGAGTAAGGATGAATTGGAAGTCATCGCGTCAACTGGCATAAAAAATAATAAAAAATTCTCAATCGACGCTAATCGTGGAATTGTAGGGAAGACGTTTCATGAAGGAAACACGATGAATATTCCTGATGTATATAATTTTAACGGTTTTGACAATTATTTTGACCTTCAAACCGAATATAAAACGCATACGTTAATTTCTGTTCCAGTCAAAAATAACCGTCAACAAGTCATCGGTGTAGCTCAATTTATGAACAAGAAAGATGACAAACCGTTTTCAAACTTGGACATTTCTAACGTCGAATCATTCATGACATTCTGTGGAATTCTAATGGAGAACGATAGGATATTCAATGAATCAACGATGGCTGAGAATGAATTGAAATGTTTTGTTAATGTATTGAAAACAATAATTTCAAATGATCCTATGAAAAAGTTGCTAGAAACGGTTGTTGAAAATGCAAAGAAATCTGTAAATGCCGATAAATCGACACTTTTCTTACATGATAGTGTTGTTAGTGTCTTGTCTACTTATATAACTGATCAGGCAAACATGCCAGCAACGATTCCACTCAAGCTTGGAATTGCTGCCATTTCTGTTCAGAAGAAAGAGTCAATCATTGTTAACGATGCTTATCACGACGCTCAATTTAACAAGATGGTTGATTTTAGTACTAATTATAAAACAAGTAAAGTCATAGCTTCTCCAATTATGTCGCAAAAAGGGAATGTTTTCGGTGTGTTAGAAGTAGTTAATAAAAAAGAAGGAAGCTTCACTCAGCGTGATTTGATGATTATCGATTCATTTGCGAACATTTGTTCTTCAATCATTCAGAATAATAATTTGAATGATATTTGCGATCGTGGAGCGTCTGAAGTTGAAATGATGAAATGGATTGGTGATCTTGAGCGTCAATCAGTTCAAACTCCGTCGAAGCTTGTCATTCCAACCGATAAAATTGAATCACTTAGAACTTTTTCATTCAATGCAATTGAATGGAATGGAATTGGGTTGTTTAAAGTTGCTTTTTTCGTTTTTAATGAATATCATCTTCTCGAACAATTTAAGATTAATAATGACATGTTTTTCACTTTCTTATACAGACTTCGTGAGTGTTATAACGACATTCCTTATCATAATTGGATCCACGCAATCGATGTCCTTCAACTTTATTCGCAGCAAATGAAAGTGTCGCATTTTGATAAAAATTTAACTGGTCTTGAATTGCTTGCCATTTGTATTGCTGCTATTTCTCATGATGTTGGGCATCAAGGTTACGATAATGAATTCCATATAAAAGCAAAAACTCCCTTTGGAATCATGTACAAAAAGCAAAAAAGTGTCACTGAACTCGCTCATTGTTCAAAGTTAATAAATATCATTAATAATGGCAACGCTGTTAATGATGGTAGTGAGAACCATGGCTGTAATTTGTTCCATTCAATCTCAGATGGCGACCAAATGAAGATTTGGTCTTGGATAATTGAAATGATATTATCAACTGATATATCAAATCATGAAAAAATTTTAAGAAACGTCATAAATGTAATGAATGAAGGCCCTATTAATTTAAGTAACGAAAAACACAGAATAATGGCAATGACTTTGCTGATGAAGATCGCTAACGTGGCTAATGTGCTGAGACCTTTTGATATATCGTCACAATGGACCGACGCTTTGCTGGAAGAGGTTTGGAAACAGGGAGATATTGAAAGAAAAATGGGTTTCGAAATAACTAACCCTATCGAAGAGAGAAATTGTGATAAAGAAAAATTACAGATTAAGTTCATAGAGGAAATGTGCATCCCAATGTTCCAAGTAGTGTCAAGAATATTCCCTGAACTTGAAATTAATGAAAAAACAGCAGAATCAAATGTAAATGGATGGAGAGAAAGATTGGCTGAAAAAGAAAAAGATACTTGACTCTATTATTTATATATTATGCAACCATTTAATGCTTGTATATTTATTATGTTGTTATTGTTATTCTAAAAAAAAAAAATGAATATATATTAATGTTTTTTTTTTTTTTTTGATTTTGATATTTCATTTCAAAAAGTTTTGCAAATGAACAAATAACAACTTAAAACTTAAAATAAAAGTATTCGTTGAACTTAATAATAATTTATTGTTATTATTTGATTTTTTTAAAAAAGGCTTCAAATGGCCTTTTTACATTTCTTAATATATGCCATGTATTCTTCTTTGTTGACACCCTCAAACCAATATGATTCATCAAGCTCAAATAGCTGAGTAAGTTGATGGAAAGTTGGTCTAAAGAATGGATTTTCGTCTGTGCATCTTGTATAAATGCTCCACTGTTTATTCGTAACGCCATCAGGTCTTGCAAATCTAGCTCCTTGTGTTACACGGTCCATCAAGTTGTCGGCAGATCCAATTGATCCATTGTTATCATCAAGATTTCTGAGTTCGCCAAAGTATTGAAGGTACATCACACCAAATGAGAAAACATCAACTGTATTTGTGTAATTGCTGTATTTACCTTCAATAAGTTCTGGTGCCATATAAAGAGGAGCTCCAACTTTGACTGTCATCCTTCTCTTTGGATTGTTTTTACGAGAAAGTCCAAAGCCACCAAGGCGAACATCATAATTCTCATCGAGTAAAATATCCATTGGTGTTAAGCCACGGTGCATGATTCCTTTTGAGTGAAGATAATCCATTGCTGAGCAAATTCCGTAAATTGAACACATCATTTTTGTTGATGTAAATTCTTCATGTCCTTGTAATTTTTTATTTTTCTTTTGAAGAGCATTGTACAATGTTCCGTTTGGTATGTATTTTGTTATAATTATAGGGCATGGGTACAAGTTGAATCCAACAAGTCTAATACATTTAGGATGTTTAATGGTGGCAAGGAGTTCAATTTCTCTCATTACGCTTGAGAGGTTGTATGTATCAGACATGTCCATTTTAATAACTTTTATGGCAACATGCAAATTATCTGATTTTCTAATTGCACCACGAACTTCACCCATCGAGTATGAGCCAAATTTTTCATCTGTAATGTCATAGTCATTATTATAGTCTGCAATGTAGTCTGCAAGAAGACAAATCGATGATGACATTATATTTTTGAAATAAAATGATTTAATATTTTCTTTGGTGAACTCTTTTTTTAAATTTTTTCTATCATTAAGATGAACCCTGAGTTTTCAAAAAGTGAAAAATCGAACCGATTTTTCAAAAAAAAAAAATATCTTTCCAATAGAAAATTCAATAATGTATTTGAAATATGCTTGAAAGAGAACAATTTTTCAATAAGGCAAAAAATATATAAAAAAAAATGTAAATAGCAGGAACAATTATATTTTTTTATGCATGTTTTCTGCCTTATTTTTAATATTGCATTACATCGTGATTTTTCATTAAAATATTTGAAAATATATGTGAACTTTCTTTAATATGTTCAAATAAGTATTTTGTAGAACAATATGTTTGATAACTAATTTAGGTTTACTTCAATAAGTATAATTTATAAGGGCTATTTATCCTTTTAATTTTGAGATGTTTTGAAAAAATTGTATGAATTTTCACAAATTTGTGATGTTTTAAAGCTATCCTAAACATTGCTTTATTTACATGGAAGCTTAATCTCAAAGGCAAAACTTGCATAAAAAAAAAAAGTTGTTCATGGAATATTTTTATTAATAAAACATAAACATAGTATTTTCTATATTTTTACATTTTCGCAGATAATGACATTAACAATTCTTTTGCCACTTTATATTTTATGTTTTCTTCGCAATTAGGATCCATTGCAGTCATGTCTTTCAAGTTGATTAAATTGAATTTTTCGTCAACCCCTTTAAATAGACACATTTTTTTAATGTTCCAAAAAATGATCAATTTCCTCTGATCTATAAAATCAACTTGGATATCTTTAGTACTCATCTGAAATAGAATTGCATCATTCTTTTTTACAAAGTATTTAACATTATAAAGCGGATTATACAAATCATAAATTTCATTTTCCAATTTATATAGGTATTTATTTTTTTTGAATCTTCTTGAAAATTTTTTGACCAATGCAATTTTTGATTGAAGTTTTATTTTCTGATCCTGGTCAAGTGAATCATCTAGATCAATAACTTCTTTATTTGAATTGTAGTATTTGTAATATTGAATAAATTCTTCATTTGGGTCCATAACCATACGCGAGCAATCATTAAAACAAACACCAACAATGCCATTTCTCAATAAGTAACCCATACCTTCATTGCAAAAACCAAATTTTGTAATGTAAGGTTTAGAAGTATCGGAAATCTTTTTTGTATTTATATCTATTTGACAATTTTCTTGTTGTATATGATTTATATAATTTTTATCAAGAATTTTGAGTGGGTTTTCATTTTCATCTAAAATTTGAACGCCATCAAAACAATTATTTGATTGATTTTTTCTGTTTGGAATTGGACTTGGGATTTGTTTACTGTAATCTTTTTTCTTTAAAAATGGATGATTTAAGAGGTCCTTTGCTTTTGGTCTTCGTTCCGGATCAATTCTTAAAATTGACATAATGAAATCTCTTGCTTCGTATGAAAGTTGAATGCCAAAAGGAAAACAATAATCGCATTTTTTGATTTGTTCACAAATACCTTCTTTACCAAACGGCTGCTCTCCCGTCAACATTATAAATGCGCAGACACCAATAGCCCAAATGTCAACTTCAAATCCATGATTTTCATTCTCGATAATTTCTGGACTCATGTAACATGGTGTACCGCAATAAGAACAAATTTTGTCGTATTTACTTTCAAGGAGCGTTGAAAGGCCAAAATCGGCAATTTTAACTTTTCCATCTGCACCAATTAAAAAGTTTTCAAGCTTGAGATCATGATGAATGATATTTTGATCATGAAGATAAACAAGGCCTTGAATAACATCTTTTAGAATCTTTCGTGTTTCTGATTCATTTAATCTACCATTTTTACTTTTATTGAGATAATCCCATACTGATTTGCCAGGACAATATTCAAGGAGTATGTATTGATTTAGGTCATCTGAAAATGACATTTTTGAGCGAACAATATTTAAATGATTGAGTTTTTTCTGAATTTGTATTTCATTTTCAATTTCTTTCATAAATAATTTGCTTTTTGATGCTGAATGACGTTTTTTTGATATAATTTTCATTGCATACACTTTTTTTGTGCTTTGTTCTGTGACTCTCCGAACGACGGCAAATCCGCCATTCCCTAATTTTTCATGACATAAGAAAACTTTATTTGCTCCATCGTCACCTTTGTAAATAATTTTTGAGTGAACCCGTCTTTGAGACATAATCTCAAATTATGAAATGATTTTATCATTCATCTTTTTTAAACGTGTATTTTATAAAAAACGAGTTTTATTTCAATTGAAAAATTAACGATTTTTTTTCTGTATCTATTCGTTAATTTAGTTCAATCAAGACGACTTGTGGAAAGAATATTTGCAAGTTAATATAAATTATAAATGGAATCAAATCAATCGCATATGTCTATAGTATTCACAAAGTTCATTAAAAATGACACAATTATAAATGAAATTAAATTAATCAGAAATTGTCAGACTGAGTGAAATATAATGAATCACTGAGCAAGTTGCTGAATTTAAATAGTTTTTTGAACTGAAGGATTCCATGATTATTTTCAATTATCAAAGCAGGCTGTGGCTTTGAACTTATCACAATGTTTGAAATAACAGAATTCTTTTGAATTTGAGAAAATTTCTGGGCAACCAAATGATTTCATTTCTTTGAAATAGTCAGATTCGCTAAAGCAATTTGTTGAACCAAATGGTTTGATTGATAGAAATCTTGATTTGCTGAAAAAAAAATGAGAATGCTTTGTGTTCTTCGAAAATAGCAATTGTAACTCAAATAAGTTGAGATGCTGTGCATTTTGTTGTTGTATTGAGATCTGGAACTGGGTTCAATGATCTCAAATTGTGTCATATAGAGAATGATTCCTAACTTTTGCTTTGGTTAGTCAACGTCTTTATCTAAGCTAAATGCATGCATTGTCTTATAGTTATGGATATCAGTAGGAAAACAACTTTGAATGCATGAATATTGGATATCAAGTTTATCTGTTATGTAATGATATTTTCAAATATGCAGTTATAAAAAAGTTCTAAGCAAAAATATTTATGCGAATTCATTGAATGCATTCAATCTGCTGGTAAATGAGCCTGAAGCATTTTCGATTACTTACACAACATGATCAAAACGAAAAGTATTAATCAAATAATTTTTTTATAAACAAAATCAAACAAAAAAAAATTCAAGCAAAAGACTTGAAATGGGAAATCTTTGACCCATACAAGTTACTGGAGCCGTTGAGATGGCTGTTCATTCCATTAAAGCCAAAGCTTCCATTAGAACCAATGCCAATCTGTCTATTAGCTTTTGAATTTGCACTGGAAAATGGCATTGCCAATTGGTTTTGCTTAGCTCTTGTCGGTGCTATAATTCTGTGTTCCATTTGGCTCCTCATTTCTCTTTGCCATTGGAGTGCCGAGAAGTTTTGCTTGCCAGGATCTACACCGTTTTGTATATCTCTTTCAACAAACTTTTTGACACCTGTTGATTGATTAAAATAATGATATAGAGAATCAATAACTTTTGCACCAATTCCTTTCCAAATCCGTTCATCATTTAAGATACCAGAAAGAGGGCCTTGTTGGATTCCTCCAAAAGAAGATTCAATAGTAAAACTTTGAACAATTCCAAGTTCTTTCCTAGCAACAATTCGACCTGAGCTTTTTCTGTCGTTCGGGTAAGAGAATTCGCACTTTTCCCATATAAAAGCGTCGCTTAACATTGAAAGAAGACGTGGGAAAATTTTTTCTTTATCACGGAGTAGATTATCAAGTTCATTAGGACACCCAAATGCAAAAGTGCCGTGAAGACGTGAATGACCGTGAAAATCAATGTAGAGAGCGATTGAAAGCTGCTCTTTTTCCATGAGTGCGCGAGCATTATAGATAACTGGATGAAGAATTGGATCTGGAAATGACCAAACACGGTTAAGGTCGAACCCACTTAGTGAGCAGCGATAAAAGCCTTCTATGACTCCATCAATATTTATCATTGGAATTATCTTAAAGACGAAATGTTCAAGTAGATAATGCGAGTATGAAGTTGGAGATAAGAGATAATCAATCAATCCATGAACAACGTAGCTACTATTCGATTCGCCAGGGTGAACACGACCAGTAATAAATATAATTTTCTTTTTATCATTTGGGGTGAGTGGTGATGTAATTGTTAAAAGAGGGCAATCTTTGCCGCCAACAGTTTGGCATAATGTTTCTGTGGTAATAGTTCCCGGGGCAGTTTTTGACCAGACGCTAATGCTATGAAGTAAATCTGAATAAGTATAAGGAAGACAGTAAGAAAAGTAGACAGTATCGTAATCGTATGGAAATTTGATTTGAAATTGGAGACAGGCACGATTTTTCTTTTGTCCTTTATTTCCATTCTGATTTGTGTTTGTGGGATCATTATCATTATCTGAATCACTGTCATCATTGTCATTGTCATTTGAGTTCAAATCGGTGTTGTCATTGAAATTCGAATTATTGATATTACTATTCAAATTAGAGTTTAAATTAGAATTAAGATTAGATTTGTATACATTGGAATTGGTGGGAAAGTTAGATCCTTTTATAGAACTAGGGCGGCTAATATTATTCGAACCTTTTGAATAATTAGAAGTACATGAATTACGACGTTTAATGTTGTAATTTATACAGCTCATATATGAACCGTTAGCGTTTTTCGGTGGTTCGGTTGGAATGTATCCATATGCATAATTATATCCTGCACGGGTCCAAGAATTCCCAGTATTGGTTGCCCCTTTCTGTGAATACATAAATATTTTTGAGCCCGTATTGAGAACATCCTTTGATTTATGAAAGCCTGAAATGTAAAAAGTATAAACTGTTTCTTTTCGAGTATTTGATACTGCAAAATAGAACCACTGGCAACTTCCTGACCTATTTACATCACGTTCCAGTTCAAGACGGTAAGTATCTTGCTCAACATGATATGCTGATTTCAGATTGCCACTTTCAAAGCGAGATTCAAAGCGTAAAATACGGTCAGCTTTACGGCGAGGTCGTATTTGAGGAGGAGGCAAGCATAATGACGGGTCAGAACAAGAATAAATTTGTGTTCCTAGATCATTAAAATTTTGTGGCCATTTTGGATGGGTTACAGGAGACGTAAATGTTTGACGGCAAGAACCTGGAGTTCCTTTGTGTATTATATAAAGATTGCCTTTATCAGACGGTGCAAAGCTACCACGTATGAAAGGATCAGGAGGGCTCTCATTTGGTAGCATTTAACATTTAAAAAATTCAATGAAAAATAATCGTTAAGAAAAAAACAAGTTTATTCTTCAGAAAAAGCTTTAAAATTCTAACGAGCAAAATTTCATAAATCTTTAATCCAAAATGAATAATCAGTTGTTTTTAGCCATAAGTTGTTAATCGACAATGGGATCCTCATACGTTTTATGGCTTTAAAGCTAACCAGTATAATAAATAATTAAAAAAGAATTATTTTTTTTCATGAACCCATATTTTTTATTTCACTGTTCTTGCACATATCTTATTTCATAATTTAGTAAATCTAGATCGATATCATTCTGTATAATAATTATACTATAATTATTTTTTTTTTCAAAAAATAAAATTTTATTAAATTTCGAAAAGAATAAACTGAAATTCAAAACTCAGACCTTTTTTGACATTAATTTGACCTATTTTTGACCTAAAATTTTTATAAAAGTGGTCTGACTTTTGATTTTAGTTTAATTATTGAATAAAAATTTTGCAAAAAACTAATTTTTCAAAAAAGAATGAATATATTATTTATTTTATATTTAAAAATAAATGTAAAAACATCATTTATAACAGATAAAATAAAATGTAAATTAATATTTCAATTTTACTTGAAGATATAACAGCAATTCAAAAATTATAAAACGAGCGTTTCATATATTTCACCTCATTAAATCATATCAAGGTTATCAAATTCGCCTATCTTAAATCATATGATCCATGATGTGATTTGATCTTTTCAAAAAGTTAGAGATTTAAATTTGAAGAAATATATGAGTTTCTTTAAAAAGCTTTATAATTTTTGCAATAATCCAGATGTATTCAAATCTTGTAATGTTCAAATTATTAACCCAAGAATTGCAGAGCGTTTTTCTCCACGCAGCAAAAAATTGAAATCACTATTATTCGAGATGGCTAAATCAGCATCTATATCAGAAGCACACATAAATTCCAAAGATAATTTGTTATTAAGTAAAATTGCAACCACCAATATTAGTCCTAATTCGCAATCAGAAAATACCTTTAATCAATTCCCGCCAGAGCAATCAGAAAATAGTAAATCTAATGAATCTTTTGGACCAAATATAATACAATCACAAAATATTAATATTAATACGAATAAAGATAAAGAAAAAAACAAAACAAATTTTCAAAGTTTTGAAATTTCTAATCCATTGAAAAATTTATCAAAACAAAATGACGCATCAAGCATCAATGATAGTGTTGTATCACCACCAATTACGAATTCTCGCCAATTTTCGTTAAATAACAATATTTCCCAACCAAGTAATTCTATTTTTGATAATATTCAGCCACCTAATATTTCTCAAGATTTATTACATCAAATAATCCCTCAATTTGCAAGTCAATCTCGATTACAATCTATAAGTGCTCAAAATAATTCTGAAACACCACTTCAAAAAAGCGATTCATCTCAAGATACTCAAAACATAAGATTAAATCGTGATAAAAATTTCATTCTTCCAGATCTTCGATTTCCAAAGCATATTACCAATAATTATGATTCGAATAATACTTTGTCAAAAAAAAAATTTATTATTCCTGATATACCGCAATTTTTTGCTAATAATCCAAGTTCTCCTACCAAAAATCAAATTATCCTTGAAAAATCTGCGCATCAACCATTCCAAAACATTCAGAATGCAGAGATTCTGCAAATAAATAAGGAGACAGTAGATGATGCTAGTCAAAATAATTCTACCTCGCTTAATCACCTTAAGTCAACTTCATCAAATGAACAAAATCCTTTTAAACGCAACTTTATTCTGCCAAATATTCAAAAGCAAATACTTCCAAAATCAAGTGTCCAGCAACCTATTGGATTAATTCAAAGTAAAGAAAATCATCTTCAACAGCCTTTTTGTCTTAGTATTCGAGATCATGAGCAGCAACCTCTTAACATTAAATTAGATAAAAGTTGTGATCCTTTAGCAAAATCAAATTTATTTCTTCTTCCAAAAATTGGAAATATGTCAAAGCAACAATGTACTTCAAATCAGCAAAAACAAGCCCAATCTTCAGTCCCAACAATTTCATTTAATAATAATCCCTCTAAAAAAAAAGTTTTTCCTGTTCCTCAAATTCTACAAACAGAGTCAAATAAATCACAACAAAGTATTTCCCAGAGTCCTCAAAATCTGTACCCATCACAAATACTATTTCAATCTCAACCAGATAATCATCCAATCTTTCAAAATATCCAACCTTCTTGTCGTTCACTAACAATGCCACAAATTGATAAAAATGCTGCAAGTTTCAATGTTTCATCAAAAAATGGTAATCAATATCCACAATTAGTTATTCAATCGCAATCAATTGCTCAGCCGCAGCCTCAAATAATTACTCCACCACAGCCACAAATAATTACTAAAAGTCAATCAATTATTCAACCACAACTCCAACAAAATATCCAGCCATCACCTAAAATAATGAATTCCACCCATTTATCAATAATAAATCCTCCACAACTTCAATTTATTACCAAGCCACAGTCAATTATTTCCACTAAAAATTCAGTAACTGTTCAGCAGATTGACCAAAGTAATACTTTGGATAGTATTCCATCACAACAGCAAATTTCAATAAATCCGAGAAATCCACATTCATCACAAGTGGTCATTCAATCTCAATCAAAAGTACAGTCGCAAGCAGTTAATCAACCCCAAATAATTGAGCAGCCGCAAGCAGTCTCTCAACAAAAGAGAAACATCAATGCAGAGCTAAATATTAAATCATAACTAGTTTCACAGTCACAGCCAAATAATAAATCAGAATCAGCTTCATAACCACGATCAAATATTAAATCAGATTCATTTATGAAAGAAACGATTTCTCAGGTGCAATCAAATATTAAATCTGATCCATTCATTAAACTTATTATTAATCCAAGTGCAAAAACATATTACCTTGTCGAAAAGATAGGTAACAACGTCAATCAAATTTCGCTGAATTGGCCAACGATTTTGCAAACATGCGTGTTTGTAAATAAATCTTGTTTTATGCGAAAATCTATTTCAATTAAAAATTTTGGTATTTTATATATCCTACAATTTAATTATATTTAGAAAAAGGAGCACGACTTTGGCGGTTATTGAAAATCGTCGTTTCGACTTCATATTGAATTATTATATAGTATATTGGTTTTTAAGCAAGTTTTATATAGACCAAAAAAAAATCTATCGTAGGGGAAAAACATTATTCATGTTTTAAAAATCTAAGTTATCAAAAAGTTTAACTTTTCAGAACTAACGTACGAATTTTAATTCTAAACGTTTTTACATGTTTGATAGAAGTGGTGTAAATACACAGAAATAAATCGATTTATCGACAAATGAAAGAAAAATATCAATGTATAAAAATAATTCAAAAAGTTGACAAATTGAACGATAATTTATTTTCACTACTCAATTTTTTTATTTTATTCATTTTTTATTCTGAATTTACTTATGTATTTAGTTATTTTGGAAATGAAATTTCATTATATTAAAGATAATAGTCTATTTTATTATTAAAATTTAATAATAAAATATCATAGAACCTCCAAACATCATTAAAATACATAAATATCATAATTAATTGATTTTTTCTGCAGATAAATAATTATATTTGCTTGGTATGATTATATATAACAATTATTTGTTATTATTTTCCCGAAAACTTTGATTTTTAATAAATATAAATATTCATGAAATTATTATCTTTTCAACTCCAAAATGAAAATACTATATTTAATATGCTTTATTAAATAAATATATATTAAAAAAATTATATTTTGTAATAAAAATTAAGTATTAACAAAACATTAATTATAATATAATAGAATTATTAACACCAATCGTGGTACAAAATAAAATATCAATGTAAATAAACATTCAACAGAAAAGAATATTCCCCAGGATTTCAAAAATAAAAAATGTGATTTGGAAATTTATAAGTCTACTATAAATTTTATTTAAAAGATATAATATCATTTTATCATTTAGCACTAAAATAAAATATCAAAACTATTAATTTACAAGTCCTTTGGATGATCAAAAAAAAAAACATCATTAGGACTTTATTTCATCACACTTGAAATAATTATGTAATGTATCATTATGGATTATATTATCTAATATAAATAATCAATATATTTAAAAAATATTGTTTTTTCTTGTTTTTATAATAAGATATAAATGTTTTTTTAAGGCTTCTTAACGTACGAAAAACGGTTACCCGTGCTCCTTTATTTAGAATTTTAATTTTAAATAATAAAATATAAAAAAAAATTTATCCATTAAATACTCAATTATATCAATTTAAAAATGCGAGATAAGCCATTAAATTATCTAAGTCAATCATTTTTATGAAAAGATATTAATCAAATAATAATTTCAATTCTATAAATTTTAAATTATTTCGTTTATAACATATTCTTTATATGGCAAAAATGAAGAAATCATTGAAAAATAGAAGGAAATTATAGCCATTTCTATGAAAAATAAAGCTCAACAAAATTTCCTCTATTTTATATATATATAAAAATAAGTTAAAATTGGTCATATATAATTAATCATTTCTTGTGAATAAAGACACATCCGGATCTTTCGAACCATCAAATAATCCAAATTCCTTCAGTTGGCTATTTCCCCTACAAATTCCGATGGCGACTTTTGAATGATTAATCAAATCATCGGAACCAATTTTGAAAGCCACTTTGAGTGCTTGAGAATAGTACTCCTCGGCCTTTTCGAACATTCCATATACGCAATTCAATTTTCCGCAATTTACGAGTGCCTTGTAGTAAGTTGAGAGGTCGCCATTCTCCTTTGCCAAGCTTGCCTCGGAGTTAAAATAGTCCTCTTGCGCCTCGATGTAGTTCTGGTTAGTATCGATTCTTTCTAAACGGTCACCGAACGAATAAGAAGCCAATTTATTTACACCTAGATCTCTCACCTTAGCCTCACTATTTGCCAATTCAATTTGGGCTGTTAAAGTTGCCTTAATTTTTTGAATTTGATTATAAAAAAGAGAATCTTGAGTATCATCCATTTCGGACGCAGTTTCAAGAGCAGAAGTGTAATATTGAATACTTTTGTTGATATCGCCAAGTTCCTTATAAATGAGAGCGATATTACAATTTGCGGCGATTGTTTCAAACATTGAACGCCCAAACGATAGATGCTTCAAATTCCATTCAATAGCTTCGTTGTATTGATGCAATAATTGATAGTTAACAGCTATACGATTGAATGCTAAAGGATCGGCATCTTCACCAAGCGTATGGATATATTTCATGTAATATTCGTTCGCACGCTTCAGATGGCCTTCACTCTCATAGATGAGAGCAATATTGAAGTAGGCCGATGCTTCTTCTTCAGTGTCATGTGATCTAATAGAAGCTTGGACAAGTAGCAGGAGATCACGAAGTGTTTTTTTGGCATCTGGATTTGAAATTGTATTGTTGAGACGAAGAGGTTGAAGACCATCAAATTGTAAGGATACAACTGACTGTTTAACAGGCTCTGTGATGGCAAAGGGACCGTTAGCAACGATTCTTTGTGGATTTTGGAGAATTGATTTTGAAGGATGATTTGAAGGGTCTTTAACTTGTCTTCGAGAAAAGCGTTGTGGACTTTGAGGTATACATAAGGAAAATCGATCGGATATTGTTTCAACTTGTTCTTCTTCTTCTGTTGGTTTGGTTTCTTCAGGTTCATCTTCGGGGGGCTGTTCTGATGCTTTTTTTAGTCTAGCTTTTCGTTCTTTCTTTTCTTTCTTCTTTTCTTCAAAATATGAATCTAGCTGAGATGCAACAGCAGGTGGAACACTATTCGGTCCAAAACTGGGTGGCGGCGAATGCGAGGGAGGTTTCGTATAACATCCAATAGATTGTCTGTTTTTTCGCGGTGAAGCTCGAGGTGATAGGCGGGGTGATGTTGGAGGGCGGATAGTATTGTTTGGCGTTCGTAAATTTTCGGTTCGATTCATTTTTAAAGATTTTTAAATAGAGATTATAATAATTTTGAGGAAAATAACGTATTTTTTTATTTATATTCACAAATTTGTATTCAAAAAGATACTATATACGTTAAAGAGATTGTAAAAATTTAATGAAAATCACTATTTCTAAAAAAATAACAAAATTTTTATCTGGTAATATTATTCCTTGCATATGATTTTTCTTCAAAGGTATAATTTCTTGAGTTATTTTTAAATTTTCATTTAATGGACTTCAATCTACTCACAATTCATCAAGTATTTGAGAAATAATAGAGTTAACGATTTTTTTTTTTTTTTTTAGGTAATAGTTAACCATTATTATAATAGAAAATGAATTCGTTTATAATTTTACCTAAAATTCCTAAAAATAAGAAGAAATACGTCTGCTGAGATATATGAAAATAGTAACTTACTAAGCTTGTAAAATATACCCAAATGTAAAAAAAAGACCTGGTCTTGGTGATTCTTTCTGGTCTTTTGGCGATTTTAATAAATCTTTTAAAAAGTTATTTCTTATGAATTATTAAATAAAATGATTAAATGATATTTGATTAAATAATAATTCAATTTACGAATCAACATTCAATAAATTCAATGAATTTATTTAATTACTCGGCTATATATATTCATAAAAATATAAATACTATTAATATTTTAAATACATTTTATATCGGTTATATTTAAAATATAAATGAAAAAAATTTATTTTCAATTGAAAAAATGCTATTATTGATTTTTTTATATATTTATATCTTATTTTTTTTTTTTTATTTTATATATGATATTTTGAAAGCTTTACAAATCACCATCGCCAAAAAAACCGTTTTGGTGATCTCCAAAATATATGTAAACTATTCAAAATTGAATGCTGTCGCCAAAAGCCCAAGACCTGGGCTTTTGGTGAAATCGGTTATTTGGCTTTTCATCGTCAATATAAATGAGCTTTTTATTATTATTTTATATGATATATTATACAAATCATACAATTATTTTGTAATATTCAAAAAATAACATTTTTTTACTGAGAAAATCTTATCGATTATTAATATGACTTTTGATAAAACTCATTTAATTCCTCTTTCAAATAATTCAATGGTTTATGACAATAATAAATATTAATAAAATTCATTTGACAATAATATGGTTACATTTGGTGATTTTTAAAACCCAAAAAACGTTTATTTCACCAAATTTACAAGCTTATAGTAACTTTAAATTGAAATTGGTAAATTGATTTCAATAGCCCAAGTTAAGTCTGAATTAGGCTGGTTAATAAAAATTGAAAAGCTCTATGAATTCATTCAATTTGTGAAGCAAATCTTACAAATTTAAATGGAAAACTTTTTTAAAAACCAAAATTCAATATCATTAACTTTTTTAAAGACGACGATCATTTTTATTCAATCAGATATAAATCCTTTATTTTATATAGATGAAGATATATGATTTTGGCAAAATAAAATTTTATAACAATTAAAATATTTATTTCCTTTTGCAACATTACTAGTTGAAAATGTTTCTTTACAGTTTTAAGGTACAAATCCAGTACGTTTAGTAACCGCAATTTTTTTTGACATTCTCAAAGAATAAGATGACATGTTAAATAAAAAACGATTATTTTCATCCATTTCATATAACATGTCATAAAATTTATTTAAATTGTAAAATAAGTGTCAAAAACAAACCTAGTCAATTTAAACTTTTTCAGAGACATGCAACTATTCAAATAATAAACGTTCTCTATTCAAAAAATAACGTACTGGATTTGTACCTTAACAAACTTATAAGACAAAATACTTGGGGAATGGTTTGCTAATACACCACTTTTTCTGAGAAAACTTTTTGAGAGGAATTGTGAAGAATTTTTTCAACTTTTTGTGAGATTTTTTTGGCGCTTTATTTTCCAAAAACTTTAATTTATATTTATTATTTTGAGTAATGAATGAATGATTCCGATATTCAAATGACGACGATGTTCGAAGAATTGCGGGACTCGAATGACGACGATTCTCAAAGAAATACGGGACTCGAATGACGACGATTCTCAAAGAAATACGGGACTCGAATGACCACGATTCTCAAAGAAATACGGGACTCGAATGACGACGATTCTCAAAGAAATACGGGACTCGAGTGACGACGAAAAAGATGTTAAAATGAAGAAGACGTTCAAACCAAGAAGAAGAAGTGCAAACAAAGAAGAAGAAGTTCAGACCAAGAAGAAGAAGTTCGAACAAAGAAGAAGAAGTACGAACAAAGAAGAAGAAGTTCGAACAAAGAAGAAGAAGTTCAAACCAAGAAGAAAAAATTTCAATGATGAATTAGAATTTAAAATAATAAAGAATATATTATATAATATTTTAATTAAAGATTTAAATATTATTTACTAATCTTCGTTAATTAAAATTCATAATCACTATCAGATTCGATATTTTAAAAAGATAATGGTTTTTTTTTGTTCTTTTCGGAGCCAAGGCTGATGGGCTTGAGTTTGATTTACTCGTTTTTTTTGAATTAAGATGATCGACATTATTCCGAGGACGTGTTTTGTGAGAATCGTCGTCATTCGAGTCCCGTATTTCTTTGAGAATCGTGGTCATTCGAGTCCCGTATTTCTTTGAGAATCGTCGTCATTCGAGTCCCGTATTTCTTTGAGAATCGTCGTCATTCGAGTCCCGCAATTCTTCGAACATCGTCGTCATTTGAATATCGGAATCATTCATTCATTACTCAAAATAATAAATATAAATTAAAGTTTTTGGAAAATAAAGCGCCAAAAAAATCTCACAAAAAGTTGAAAAAATTCTTCACAATTCCTCTCAAAAAGTTTTCTCAGAAAAAGTGGTGTATTAGCAAACCATTCCCCAAAATACTTTCTTTTATCATTGGTTAATTCGTTATTAAAAATATATTTATTAAATATGTATTTATCTTCTGCCATCACTGTTTTCATTTTAGAAAAATGGTATTCTAATATTGTAAATATATTCTATTTTTCAATTGTAGATATTTTTTTTTTTTGAGAAGAAAAATTTGATAAAACTCATAGAAACGGCCAGCCTAGTCTGAATGAATAATCCTATCAAAATCGCACCTACTTTTTGAAAAGAGGTTATCAAATAAGAAAAGAAAAATAAATCAATAGAACGATATAATATCGTTAAAAAGTGAGCGACGATAGAAGAAAGTGGTCTACGACTATTCAATTTTAAATTTTTTATAAATTTTTCATTCAATTTTTGAGGAAAAAATATATATGGTAGACGGATAGTTATATAAACCATTGAATAATTGAATGCTTATTTCTCATGAGATTCAATGCTAGCTGGCTTCATTTTTAAATCACTATAATATGGACTCAAAAAAGACAATGATTCCAGCTCTTTCGATTATTCAAAATTTTCACGGCTCTCTAATCGAACAGCACGCTTACCAATTAGCAGTAGAGCATGAAGATTTTAGATCAGCTAGAACATTTTGTGAACAAAAGGCATTCTATGTCATTTTTTGAGAAATGATAGAATCAATGTTTCTTATCAGAGAATAGGAAACAATTTTGGTAAATCGAAACAATCTGTTTATGATTAATGGAAAAATTTCCAAAGAGGACCAGCTCCTGACGGCCGTCCATCTTGCTTAACCTCTGAAGAATTAGCATTTATTGAATACAAAATAACAGAAATGATTTCAAATAGTGATTTTAGTTTTTACCCAACATTTGATGATATAGATGAAATAATCATTGAGAATTTTAATAAATGCATTAGAAGAGACACTTTAAGACACATTATCCATCATTCTTTTGGAGACAAATTCAAAACATGTGTTGGAAAGCCGATGGAGCTAACAAGGATGGAATCAAATATTGAAGACATCGAAGAAAATTTGAATCAACTCAAACAATTAATTGATGATACACCGGCCAGATTTATATTCAATTTAGAGAATTAAATAAATTCAATTAATTGATGATACTAATTTTGAGAATTAAATAAATTCAATTATTTTTCTTTATTTTGAGAATGTTCATGCCCCATATACCAATTGCATATTATCATTTGATGCGGAAGGATTGTATTGCCAAAATGTCAAAAGTCATTCATTTATTTTCGCATAATATCTTCAACCATTAGATCTATTTTAAATGACTTATCCCACAGAAATTGGCACTTGTTACAGGTAACCGAAGGAGCAAGTTATATGCTATAGTCAAAATGATATTTAAATTTAACTGAGCGTTCTCGAAAAAAGGTTCCTTCGAGAACAGAATAGATACATATGTAATTGTTTAAATATTTGTAAATATCAACAGTTAAAGAGCTCATGTCTGATATCATTTATTGTTGTTAATTCAGCTAGATTTAGTGTCGGGTACATTTCAGTCATGATAAACTGCTTCGTGATTTAGAGTATGCGCATAAACATTTTTTTACAACTGTCTTTTTGTGAATATATTTTTTTTTTTTTTTTTTTTTTTTTTGAATAAATGAATGATACCACTTTTTGAGTACATAACAATACAACTTTTTGAATAGACAAAAGAGGATCCCAAGGAGTAGCGCTAACGGAGCCTCGGGTAGAGAGAAGCGGTATAGGCTGTGTGATAGACACGACTTATACTATACTACTTCATTCTTATAACAAACTTAAAAATTCAGAAAGAAACGCAACAAATGAAATTTTTTAATCTACTGATGATTTTATTCAATAATTAGAATTCTCAAAATTAGAAAAATCTCATGAATTTTAATTTTATATAAACATAATCTATATAATAATATTGATTAACATTTTAGAAAATGAATAATATAAAAAAATGTAAAAAAAATATTTTTATTTCGAGATAAATATGTTTTTTTTATAAAAAGAAGTAGATTTTTATTCTCAATCTATCTTCTATCCTTATTTCAAATACATATTGACAAACATTTTAACATAGCTTATAAAAGATATTTTTTTTATAATAAACTGCTAGAAAAATCTCTTGAATGAAATAATTAAATTTTCAATTTTCATATTTTGAAATAGCCTTCTGTAAAAGTGAACCAAACCTTTAAAAAGGTTTCAAAAAAGAAAATCAAATTCAAAGAAATGCGATTTTTTTTTTCAATAAAATATTTTAATTTGATTTTGAATGTAGTATTTCAATTAATTCAAAATTAAATGAATTTTTATAGTGTTCCGAAAAAATATTGATAAGAAATGAATTCAATAGTTAATCGTCGTTAACAAAAGTTATTTTATTTTTAAAATTTTTAATTTAAAAAGTTAAATTTCTTATCAATATTTTTTCGGCAATTGAAAAAGTTGATTTTTTATTAAAAATTAAAATTAAAATCTTACTTGATTGCCTTGCACTTCGAGGCATTGTTTCAATTTCTTTGGAAAAGAATCAATCAAAGAATTGTTTGTTGCTAAACTTAGATTATTCCATATAAAGAATAAAATTTGTGTTCAGGAAACATTTGCCATTTCAGCTCCAGGGATTTCAGGAAACATTATTGCTTTAACGTATATGAAATACTTGATTTCATTTGTTAATATTTGTGGTCGGCAAGGTTGTGTTTTTTCTGGTCTCCCTTCATCAATCTATTTAGCTACTGCTTTGACGCAATTTAACGAAATACTTAATGCATCAGCTGTTTTGCTTTTATTAAAATTGTGCGATTGCAGAACCACTTGCGATTAAATTATAGCGTTCGTTTGTATTTTTTGGTAAAGAAAACAAATAAATAAAAGGTCAAAAGATTGACCAACAATTGATTCATAAATTCATGAATAGGTCATTAAATTTGAATGAATTTGAAAGAAATTTTAAAATTCTCTCAAATTATTTTTAAATAAATTTTCTCAATTTTTTCAATGAAACATGAAAATTTCTCTCAAATTTCTTATCAATATTTTTTAGGACCACTATATTTCATATCAAAAAGCTTTATTTCGTACATTTCCGATAAAACTTTGATTTTACTCTAATTTTGAAAATCTTTTTTTCCGCAATGATAATTGAAAAAAATTCTAAACTGATTTTAGCTTTTGAAATTAATATACAAAAACATAGAAAACAAAAATAAATGAATTTAACGAATACTTCAAATCCAACGTTAAATTTTGGTGACTATAAGGATACCAAAATGATCGGAAAAGGTGGATTTTCTGTTGTTTTTTCAGGAACACATTTAGATACTAATTTTTCTGTCGCAATCAAATCAATATCAAAGGAAAATTTACTTGATAAAACTTTTTTTATGAACTTTAAACGTGAGATCAGAATAATTAAGAGCATTGATCACCCATTTATCGTTCATTTTTACAGAATTATGGAAGACGATAAATATATTTACATTGTAATGGAAAATTGTCCAAATGGAACACTATTGCAACATATGAACAAAAAAGGACGCTTGTCTGAAGCTGAAGCACAGCTGATATTTAGTCAACTTTTGTCTGCTCTAAGATACCTTCATATCGAACGCCAAATTGTTCATCGTGACATAAAAATGGAAAATGTTTTACTTACAAGTCAAGGAACAATTCGGTTAATTGATTTTGGTCTTTCTGGTGAATTATTTATTCGAGATGAATCAGAATCTTCCAGTTTTAGCAACAACAATACCAATGAAGAGAGACCAGCCATACGAAGAAAACGATCAAATAGCGTTCTACTACAGACACAATGCGGTAGTTTTCCATATGCAGCTCCTGAAATATTTAGAAAAAAACATTATAATGCAACAGTTGATATGTGGAGTGCAGGAGTTATATTATACGTAATGGTTACAGGCCACCTTCCTTTTAGCAGTAAGAATAGTAACCGCCTTATTCAAATGATTATGAATGAAGATCCAGTTTACCCATCATATTTATCATCAGAACTAGTTGACCTTCTTTCGAATCTTCTAAAAAAAGATAGACGAAGTCGATTTACAGTTCAACAAGCTTCAGAGCATCCTTGGATAACTCGCTCACTTAATAGCTTTTTCGCTACTGAATATTTCATCTCACAGAAACAATTTCGTATTTTCCCACAGACAGCTCAGGATATAGATAGAGAAGTATTGGGAAGAATTGTCCAATTAGATATACCAATAGACGGATTTGATAGTGAAATCATTGATCTTGTGTCAAAGTTTAATGATTCTTCAATTCGGTACTTTAACATCACAACAAGTGGTAATGTCAATGCTCAGTTAAGTTCTAGCACTGGTTTGATTGGTTTTAATGAAAATAAAATGCAAGCTGAAAATGATCATGATCGTTTTGGACCAAATACTGTTATTAAATTAAATCCAAATATTAGAGAATCACAAGCTCTTCAGTATTACAGAATGATGAAAAATGAGAAAATATCAGAATTACTTGCATCACAGATAAAAAGTACTAATAACCCACAACTTAGTTCTTTCTCAAGTGACAAACTCCCATCTCTAAAGACCGGCTCTTCTTCACCAATAAAGAATCCAAATGGAGTAACAATATTAACAGATTTAGACACTCAAAATAGTGGTGCACCATCTGCTCCAATATCACCAATACAAACACCAAATATGAGAACAAGTGTCATGAGAAGACCAGTTGGACAACTGGAGCTGATTTTACTGAGGAAAAAACAATCTAGCGCAACTACAAGATCATCCATGCCAATTGCTTGGAATAATAATAAGCAGTAGTTAATGATTATTAATTATTCCATTGATTTTTGATATAGATTTTTTTGTTTTTAAATTTAATCAATTTGTAATTAAATTTGTTTTTAATCGGGATAAATTTATCTTTTGTTTTTTTTTTTTCCTTCACTAAAATTCAGACTTTGCACGATTTCAAAAAGTTACAAAATGATGTTATATTCATTTATTAAACGTATACAACTTTTGAAAAATTGAATTGCAACAGATTTTATTTCCAATTTCCATATGAGCAACATACCTCAACTTGATATAGCTCCACCATCATATCGTTGTTCACAAAGACTTCCAGCATCATGCCGCTATCGCGTAGATCACGTTTTTACACCAGTTTCAAGCCAAAAGGAAGTTCAAGATTTTTTAACAAATTGCGCAGACAGATTAGAAAATAGTAAATTGGAAACAGCTCATCACCCAACAATGCATCTCATCAACAAACGCCGTGTTCTTAAACCTAGATATAATAATGGACGTTATGCAACCCAAACCCAAAGAAATGACGCAAGCGCAAGACAAGTTCAAATGCAAATTCAACGACAATACCATCAAACAGCAAAAAAACCTTTACCACCAGTTTATGATGAAGAAAATCAAGTTTATGAACCTCAAAATTATGGAGTTACTGTAAATATATTTCAGTCAGAATATAATCAAGATAATTTGATTTCAGTGCCTCAATCTATTAGAATTCGTATGTATCATAGAAACGAAATGATTCAATCTCAAACAAATGATGAAGAAATAAATGATACACAAGTGAACAATGAAGTTGATGATGATCTTCCAATCCCACCTTATGAAGAAGATAATGAAAATTTAGGTGAGGAAATTGATGAAAAAGATATTGATAAAGCTGCAGATAGTATAGAAGCAACAAATAACACAGAAGCATCAAATAACACAGAAGTAGCAAATAACCCAGAAGCAGCAGATAACACAGAAGCAGCAAATAATACCCAGAATGCCGAAAATGATAGTCCTCCTACAGAAGATTCCAATAATGAAAATCCACAAATTGAAATAGAAAGTAACGAAGATGAAAACCAGAATAATGACAATGAGGACACGAATGAAAATACTGGTGATCCAGATGATAATGGAAGTACCCAATAAAATTAGATACTTATTTATGAATAAATTTGTTGATAAAGATAAAATACAAAATTATGTTTCTTTTATTTTAAATTATCATCATTCAATATCATTCTATTATGTTATGTGAATTTCAGTCTTTGAAGAGTATTTTTTAAATAATTTCTATTTCTAACCTTGAATCCACAATCAATAACACTTTTAACCATTTGACTAGAATTTCAACATGCCTTTTTACACCATGGTAATTTTAATTTTAAATTTTTTTTTCAAGAAAAATTCATATTGCTTTTTCCTCTTTTCATGAATTTAAAGATCGATTTTAATTCGTCACTTACAGATTTTGAAACCAATTGTCAGGCTGCAGACGCTGCGCTTGATGATAAGAGCAACAACATAATTACAATAATATATTCTGGACTCCAACTTGCAAGTTGCTTATCATTTGATTTTGATATCGATTCATATTGTGAACTACATTCAACATGCCTTATTTATTTTGCAAATTTACGAAAAGCTTTATCAGATAAATCAAGGTTTGGTAAAGATAAGCTTAATGCCGCTTTTGAAATTTCGTTAAGCTGTCCTTACGTACTTCCTCGCCTTTATTTAGCACTTGTTGTGGCATGTACATCAAAAAATAAAGAGAAATTAAAGCTTATGTCTGAGATGTTATTAGCAGTTTCTCATCCTCTTCGCGGTCTTTTACTTCGTTTTACCGCTATTTCATTTTTTCCAAAATGCCCTGAATTAGCTGATTTTCTTGTAGATTTTGCTGTCACTAACTTTAAGGAAATGATGTTTTTGCTATCAAGCTTTTTAAAAATATATCCCAAATCAAAACAATTAGCTTGTCAATGGTTGACATCAAATACCACTATTTCGCTTTTTTTGAGTGATAATAATCCAAATATCGTTAAATCATTTTTTGATTTTGCAAAAGGATGCAAAGAAAATTATGTTTCGATTGCGATTGTTGATTCAATTTCACAGTCAATTGAAGGACCACAAATACCTAAATATTTCGATCTTTTTGCTGACTTTTTCAAAACTAAAGCACGAGAAGAAACCGCAAAAATGAAAAGAAATAAGATCCTTCAAGCAAATAAACGTGGCGCTATTTCAAACAACAAGTCTCAACCAAGAGTTAATCCAATTCAAAATCAGTCAAAACCTAAATCTCCAATAACAGAAACAACTCCTCCTTCCCAAAATCAGCCAGTCAAAAACGCCAATACTTCAGTTATTCAAACAAGCCAACTCCCAAGAAATCCATATTCTACACAACAACCGTCAAAACAAGCTCCTCCATCTCATAATGCATCAACAGTACAGCAACATCAGCAACAATCACAACCATCAAAAAGTCAAATTCAAATAAACCGTCCACAACCATCTGCTGTAGCAATGCCCCCTATGGGAAGAGTTGCTCTTCCACCAATGCGGCCAATGACAAGCGTTGCAATGCCTCCAATTCTTCTTCCTCAACAAAAAGATCAGCAGCAACAGCAGCAACAAAATAATGAACAAAACGATGAAAATGAATTAAAAAAAAATGAAGAACAAGTCGATACAGAAAAAGAAAATGAAAACGTGCCTGATGGCACAGATGCTCTTACTGAAGCAGATGCAGAAGCAGATGCTTTAAGTGAATTTTCAAATGCTGAAGAAGATCTAAATGAAGACAGTAACAACATTAATGAAGAGGATGAAAACGAGAATGAAGAATTAAATCAACAGTTGTTAGAAGCTAAAACAGACGAAAGCAGTACCAGAAACGACGAATTAGAGAAAAAAGAAGATATCAACCCTAAAACCGAAACTGAAAATCCAAACAAAATTAGACTAAATCAATCTTTTTCAGATCCACAATTAATGTCAGAACACAAAACCAACACCGAAACACCATCATCAGTTTTGTCAGAATCACAAGTACCACAAACAACTCAACCACAAGCAACCACTTCAGAACAAGAAACAGCAAGCAACAGTTCAGCTATTCCTCTTAAAGCTCAATTATCAACTTCACTATCATCACCTTCACTATCACCTAACCAACCACAACCTTCACAACCACATAAACAGCAGCAGCAAAGAAAACCTCAACAAAAGCAAGCTCGCCGTCAAGGTAATACTCTCTACAATGCAACAAAGCATATTGCTATTGCTTGTCTTGAGAAGTGTGACAACCCTCGCGAAGCATTTCGCTTCATACAGATGACTCCTTTTTCTGAAGCTTGTGGTCTTGAAGTGACTCGTCTTGCTCTTCGAATGAATGATCTGGAGGTTGTTAAAATGTGCGCAGCCCGATGGATGAAATACTCAGTACTTCACGAAATCCTTGTTACACTAGGATATAAAGCATTTGCTGAGATTGTACCACCTAATCTTCCTGGAGGGCTTGATATTACCAAGGAATTCATTCAAAAAGTGACAGAGACTACAGAAGGAGATTCGTCAGATGCTGAAGCACTTAGGAAGATCCTCTCTAACGAATTAATTGACCGTTCAATTGAACTTGATGGATATATCAATGAGCTCATCATCACACACAATAATTATAACGAACTTTTCTACCGAACTTTATTTGCTGATCCATATCGTTTCCATGATTTCTTCCAAATATCAACTGTTGTTTCACGGTACACTTCATCATTTTTGTTATCTTCTTCGATTGAAGAAGCTGATAAAGAAACGATGAAAAAAACTGTTTTAGGATTTATTGATAGAACCAAAATTGCTATACAAAACTTGATCGCTTTGCGATGCGGAGTTTACGAAAATGGCGAAAAAAGTGACACTCTTGTAACAAAAGCTCTCGAAATAATACAAGATAGCGTCATCAATTTCAATGAATACGGAAACAAGCTCAAAAATATTAACAATGCAAATAATAATGATGTTAGTTATGATAGCAATTTGAGCTTATTAAATGACAACAGAAGTTCCTACTCTAGCGTATTATTCAATAAAGAGAGTTCTGTAGTCATTCCAGTCAACATGAAATCAGATGAAACTGCATCTGTTGCTAGAAGAATTCTCATCTCTCATCTTCAAAGACTGGAAATTTCTGATAATTCACTGGAGCTTTTATTTGAACAATGCGCTTCTTTTGTGAAAGGAGAAGGTTTCTTGCCGAATTCCAATGCCAAAAAAGAGATAACAAGTTTCATTTTACTCGCTGCAATCAAAGGAAACAAAATGCTGGCCGAGAAAGCTTTGATTACTTTACTAGATATGGATGTTAACACAACCAAACTATCTGACCAGATTCATCTTTACTTTGAAGCAATTAATATCATCATCAGCATAACTGAAAACGAAACTGATGATTCATGCCTGATTTCGAAAGACACCACGAAAAGGATCTTGCTTCAAATCATTGATACAATCAAAGCACTGGAGAATTATAAAAAATTCTTCCCGATAATGACACCTTGCCAGTCAAATTATTTAGTTAAGATCGCTGATATTGCTAAAAATAAGAAGTACTTTGCTGAATTTGAAGAGCTTTTTAATAACATTATTGAATTAATGAAAAACTGTTAAATATAAATTTTATTTATTTTGTTTTAATAAACAATTTTAGTTGTATTATTTAATATTTTTAAAAAAATATCTTCATTATTCATTATTTTACTTCATCAAATTTTGTTAATTTTAATTTTTGATTACAATGAAAAAAAAGATTGTTGCCATAATATTTTCATTAATCGAAATAGTAGTGATAATTATAGAGGAATGGATAAAATTGTAACATTTCTTTGAAGATTCAATTAAAAATAATGATAATTTTTTGAATGTAAAATAAAAGCAAATCAAATCAAAAAAAAAAGATTCTTATCACTCTTATTTCTAGAAAACAGAAACTTAAAAAATATTTCTAATTGAAAGATAAATAGAATTTTATTAATAATATAATATATATTATTGATCTTCAACAATAACATCACCCACAGCAATTTTAGCAACTCCATTTTCACAACCATCCAAATTAGCACCGAAAAGGATTCCAAATGGCGTTGTTCCATAGTTACTTCTCATTTCAACCAAATTTTTCATTTCTTCATAACTGACCTCTTCAACGCCAGGAATGACGGCCGAAGTCATGCATGCAACTCTCCATCTCCACAGTGTTATCGGTGTCCAACCAGATTTTGAACTTCCCATTTTCATCAATTTCTTCCTTCTTCCTTCCTCAGAAAAGGCAGGAGCACCACTCATTACGAAGTTTGGATGCCATCTTTGGTCGTCAAAATTAGGGAAGGCAGCTTCAGTACTTTCTTTTGTTGTCAAAGAGAAAGGGAACTTCCCCATATTTTTCTCGTTAACTTTGACAAGATAAGCATAGACACCAATTGTATCAAGCAAAAATTGAGAAACTTCGTTTGAATAAACTTTTCCTTGTTTCTTGACATTTTCAGGCGCATTCAAATTCGTATCAGAAGGATCAACTTCAACGTCAAATTTTTTCTCATCATTATAATTCAATCTTAAACGTCTTCCACCTTCAATAATTGAAGCCGTTAATGACGCAACACCGAAACAAACAGGAGACGAAACTTTGTTTCCATCGTCATCGAGAAGAATCCAACGACGATCAAAGAGAAGGCCATATTTATCGTAGAGAGATTCAGTTACCTCATAACCACGACAACCACTGATTGGCGAGACAATGATCTTCTCGATTTTCATTGGAAGAACAATTTCATTCTTAAGTGGATCTGGGTTCGGTCCACCGTTTATAAATAAACGGCTCAAAATTTCGATAAATTTGTCAATATCAGAGGGAA